>CM075191.1:13470554-14110554 GCA_037577475.1 Chaunax sp. Z400 | reverse complement strand
TGAATATGCTGGCCAAGGAAGGACATTGTTCTGGTCCAGGTAGGCTACTCCTGACAGACATGAGCCACATGTGGTCTGGCATTGTCATGTATGAAGGTGATGCCTGATTGCTGTATCCTGGGAATGACATGTGGACCTAGGACCATATCTCGGTAACAGATAGCTGTCAGTGTACTGTGGATGTGGACAAAGTTTGATCACCATCCATTAGCAATGGTTCCCTTCGTCATGACACCACCACCAAAACGGTCCACTTCCTGAATGTATGCTGCAGGATAGCGCCCCCCATGGCGACGATACACACACGTATGACCATCAGCTCTGCAAGTTAAATCTGGACTTGTCCCTAAAAAACACCATGGTTTACTCTGAAATACACCAATGACTGTTATTTCTATGTTATGACTAAATGATGGTTATTCATGATTTACCATGTTTTGGTTTTAAACATGTTAAACTCATTTCTATGTATCACATGTTTGTTTGTTTCAATAGATTAGGGCAAGTGAAGTTATTGTGCTGAGCCAAAAACATCTCAGAAACACACTATCCAATAATATGGCTAGTCTGGACAACATTATCTTGGCCTGAGAGTTACGTTTGATCAAGACATGTCATTTAACTCCCACATAAAACAAGGACTTCTTGCACCTGTGTATTGTTGCAAAAGATATGGTACATTCTGTGTCAAAAAGATGCAGAAAAATTAATCCATGCATTTGTTGCTTCCAAGCTGGATTAGTGCAATTTCCTAATAACAGGCTGTTCCGATACATCTCTAAAATCTTGACTTCTTCCCTTGCAGGTTGTTATAATAATGATAATAATAATAATGATAAATATAATGATAAAAATAATGATAATAAGAATAATAAGAATAATAAGAATAAGAATATAGCCCCACATGCAAATACAGTGTTGCCATTAAAAAAATGAAATAAACTGAGAACAAGAAATAATGAAAGCCATCAAATTTTTATTTTCCAGACCCATACAATGTGTCATAAATAAGCCATACAACAGTAAGCCTTTTTCCAGTTTGCGACAATAAATTTGTTCAACATTGTATTTTAGTTAAATTACAGCAGATTTTCTTTCAGCCAAGAGCCTCACAAATTATTCCGGCCTCTGAGAGGAAATTTGTAAAAATGCCTTTATCATATAATCTTGGAACAATCACCATAGCAAGTATCACAGCAGAGGATTGTTCTTTTCTTATCGTACAGTAACCACAAACACACTCCCTGCTTGGTAGTCGTGCTGTTTTAAATTGTTCTGCAGGGATGCACTGATTTTGTTTTATTTATTGTGTGTTTGATCAGGATGTTGCACAGATAATACGACAGATAATAGGCCGAGGCATATTTTCTCTATCCTTCCTCTGACCAATAACAGTGTTTGATTTGCTCCGGCATTCCCTCTGTCTCTCTCTATCTCCTATTTCTTGGATTTGCTCCAGCATCCTCTTCATCTGTCTCTCGTGTCAGTTTGATTCAGTTCAAAAGTGGCATGATTATAGCAGGGCCAACGCCTGCTGGTATGTGATCGACTTGAGTTCACAGGTTTATTTGTTCTCCTGTTTCAAACATTTCTCACACCGGCTTCATGTCACCATCCCCTCCTAGTGTTATCTGATCTTTTTGGGTCTGCATATGTGTATTGAAAGCCAATTGAGCATTCATTACACATCCATGACCTAGAACACACATTGGCAGCACTATTAGGACATTTTGCACTAGATCACAACTGAATCTTACTAGCAAAGCAAAATGGCGTATTATATAACTTGTGTGTGTCAAAAGCGCCTACATGTGAACTACTAGACCATAAATTTGGCAAACTAGTTAACTTGAGTTCTAAAATTGTGTACTAGATGAAGTATTAAGGGGAAAAATGCACTATTAAAGCAGTATTCTTGACCTTACTAGTTAACTAATGAAGACTAAAATGTCCACTATTGATCCAGTTAGCACCAAAATATCCTATAGTACTGCCAAAGTGTGTACTAGTAGAGAAAACAGCTCTCCATATATGTGTCTATGTCTGGTTTTGCTCATCGGCATGTGAAAATGTTCCTTGTCCTACTTTACAGTATTCTTTTAGCTCTTTATCTCAATTACTTTTGAATTAGACGACCTGTCAAGATGATTGTTCTGTAATAATATTTCCAACTTAATTATGCACCTCATCAAGAACAAAAGCAGACAATTGGACAATATTGCAATGAGGAGGAAGGGGAACCAAAAAACAGCCACACTCATTACAGTGAATAACACTTCAATCTCAACCCCTGGATAAGAAACAGCTTGAGTTATGTGATGTGTGATATATCATATATATGAGTTCTCCTGCCTCCACTCTAAACCCCTTGATGCAGTCTATTTTTGTGCCCTGCTCTGGCTTTAGAAGACAGCATTGCTTATTAGAGAGATGGGTGGCCTTCATTTGCAGTAAGAAGAGAACAACACTTCATACTGTTTTACACCAGGGCTGGACAGTCACATATCTAGGATGCCACAATAGACCGGTGTTCATTTAGCAGACACAACAAATAAAAAAGAGCCAACCATCACTTCCGTCAATTCCTACCCAACCTACACAATATACCTTTTAACCCTTTTAACCCAAAGTCCCAAATTCCTCCACCTGGATGTTGGAAATAATAAATAATAAAGTGAGAGGAAAGCAACTCATCAGACCCAATTACACATTTCTATTCTTTTATTTACATCAACTTATTTCAATCATGCAGGATAGAAGATGATACAGCCCTTCTGTTTTGGCAAGTTAAACCGCTACACCTACAGGAGCGGTGCAAATAAAAGTGCCAACTCCAAATGCAGCAGCTGCCAAAGACTGCTCTGAGACGCAGCAGCAACTTTAAAGTACTTAAGCTTTTGTCTTTGACAGCGCTGTCATCTGAAAACTCCACACCACCACTGTCCATTACACAGGCTGCCAGATATAAACACAGGCAAATCAGTGTCGCACTGACAGAGAATAACTAACACTGTCAAATGTGGTAGTTAAGCTCATAACAAACCGGTTTATACACGGATAGAGGATAAAGTGGGCAACTATTCCGACAGATGCCTTAAAGTTGGTCCTGCTTTGTTACCTGATCTTTGTGCTTAATCAAACACGCACAATATTCCAGCACAGAAGGCCTGACTGTACACAGACAGTGGAAAATACTATGGTTAGTAAGGGTCCTGGAGGTGACTATTATTATTTTATTACTTATTCTTTTTCACCAGAGGCGTCACATTTGTATGAAATGCTGTGTGATCATGGTTATATATATATAGGCAAAAGCATGTAAGCAGCCACATTCAATGGTGGGGTGAAAATCCAGCGTTCAGAGAGATGAGCGAGACATGCTAATCATTCAAACTGAGGTAACAGCACACAGTTAGTTTCTGACAGTGTCTCCCATGGTGTTGTACATTGTTATCACACCAAAATTAACTTACACAACAGTACAGTTATATGATCATTAGGATCTGTTTTAACAACCAACACACACAATACAGCATCAAGTACCTGATACCTCAGTTGCAACACATTTATCGGTGATGAAATGGTGAATAAATGCATAAACAAACAACTATCAATTGATAGCTTAATTGCTTTCCACCCGCTCCTTCTGATGCCAGTCCTCCCTTCTCTCCCTCCTCTACCTACTATATCTTCACCCCTAGTCATCAGTCCCACTCTCTTCTCTCCTTGCATCCGTCTGTTCCCCTTTAATCTTTTATTTTTAACCCACAGGCATGCCTCATGTGTGACGCAGATGGGTATGTAATGCGGACACTGTAAAAGAGGGGATGGCCTGGGCTGCAAACAGTGAGACAGTATCTGATATGAGAAAGGGAAAAAAGGGGAAGGCAGGGAGGGAGAAAGAGTGAGGTGGTGAGACAGATACAGACGGAGGCAGAAATGTTAACATCCTTCATTCACACATAACTCAAAAAAGGTAGCCTTCCTAAAACATGAGACCTGTCACACATCACTAGAATACCTGCCAACAACATTTTGAATCCCCCTGCCATGGTGCAAAACAACCAAAAAACATCCTCTGTGTTGTATTATTCCCACGGATTCTGTCTCTATCTCTACCCCATCTATCTTCCTGAAAGCTCAACACACCCACTCATTTGTCTGAGCAGAAAGAAGAGGAGTTACATATCAATCTTACATCACTCAACAGTCAGCCTGAGACTTTTCATAGAGACACTAAATGAGAATCAGCATGCCGTGACGCACACCAGCTGTCAGGCTGAAGTGTTTGTGCACTTGAGTGTGTTTGCATACGTATGTAGGTGAAATAACGTGCAAGATGTGCTAATGAATTTGTGCATAATTAATTTGTGTGGCTGCAGAACATATCTAGACAGAATGTAGTTCCATAGAATCGCACAGCACAGAGCAACGTTTTTTCCTCCCTGGTCAGACAGCTGCCCTTCTTCTTTTCATCTTATAATGTGTAACATTAGTCATAATTGAGTAATGAGACTATAAATGTGTGTCCACTCCTACGCAACATATGCGTGCAAGCTCTTTCCAAACGCATACATCAAATATAACAATGGCAGATCCAAAGCATTGCTATTTATCATCATTAATAAGGCTTGGAGCAAAACACAACATTTTAAAAGTAGTGCAGCAGTGCAAACGTGCAAAGCAATGTGCATGTCTGATTGACAAAAAAAAAAAAGTTAGCAATGTGGCTCGGTCCTCACCCATTAAGAGCTTCGTATTTAGGGAGGAGGACCTTCAAATCAATTATCGAAATTACGGCAATAACTTATCAAAAGGGGCCTCTGACTCTGGCTGGAATGGAGCCTTATAATAAACCAATGTCCTCAACCCACTGAGGCTAGCACGTAAGAACCCCCCCAGGGACAGGAAGCATAAGTAAACAAATGAAAGCATATGCACACACTTCATTATATTGAACAGCTTCAGATTAACATGATAAATCTTTAGCTGCAGTTGCGAATGACCTCCTGTGTGAGCAGCCAATCAGGCGGTTAGATGGAGGGAGACGCGAAATGCTGGAGAGGACGTGACAAGGAGGAGATTGGGCTAATATACGTGTGTGTGTGTGTGTGTGTGTGTGTGTGTCTCTCTCTCTCTCTCTCTCTCTCTCTGTCTTTTTCTCTGTCTCTCTCTCTCTCTCTCTCTCTCTCTCTCTCTCTCTCTCTCTCTCTCTACTCATTATTAGCAGTATTGTACCTCAAGGAGTCATCAGGATCTTATAAGCTATCCCACAATGCCCTGCTGCTGAAACAGTCCCAATTCCCAGAATGACATCAGAGGCAGGGCTGGAAATAAATGTTGCTACATGTTTTCCTGTGTGTGTGTGTGTGTGTGTGTGTGTGCGTGCGTGTGTGTGTGTGTGCGTGCGTGTGTGAGAGAGAGAGAGAGTGCCGACTGGTGCTCGGGTCTACTCACATATGATGGTCCATGTGTGTGTATGTGTGTTAACTTGTGCGTATTCGTACGTGTGTGCATGTCAGTCTGACGTCAATACTCCTCCGATCCATTTTTAACTACATATTGGAGAAGGCTCATAGCACCTAGTAGGTGTCTTATCTGAATGTATTAATAGACTGAACCAACCTGCATGCTTTGTGTGACAGGTGAAGTGTCTTATCCTAGTGTGAATGGAGAAGGAGGGCCAGGCTGAATTAAGAGAGTTTATTTTAGGAGTGGGACTGCAGTGGAAACGTATTTTTGATAGAACTGAGGTGTTGCTTTTTTCCCCAGAATGATTTCAAAAAGGAGGAATGAGAAAAGCAATGAGGAACCTGCTGAAAAAGGAGCATCTTCATATATAAAAATAAACCTCTAAAATATGTTGTCCCAGTTTCAGGAACAACTATTTCTAAATAATTTATTTTATAAGTGGCCCAAAAAAATTATGTGACGTCATAAAGAAATATTACCTCGGCAGTTATGATGGAATTTAACAGCACAAAAAAATGGAACACAACCAGGAAACTTCAGATGAATACTGCAGACATAAAGCATGTTTCTATTTCTATTCTCACTTTGAATTGGTTTTGCTATTTCTGTTTCTCTGTCCAGCTACACGTTAGAGTGACAAACGCCTGCCACAGCTGTAAACACACTGTCTGCAATATTCATTCATGGAATAAGTGAGACTTTCAGTTTGTTCTCATAACTGATCCATGCCCAATTAATTAGTTGCCCCAGAGTAACAAAGGAGGTGGGGCCACATTTGAATCCTCATTCATCATGGAAGCAAGTACAATAATATTTGATATTACATATGTTTCAGTTTAGTTTGGCCATTTACTTAAATTCAGCCTCAGTCACTGCTGCTGTGGATAGGGACCCAAGCAGAATGAATCAGAGCTGTATCAAATTCCAAATATAAAACACTGCACCATTGGAAAATTCTTCCAGCGCTGACCAGAATCAGAGTGAATTGATTTAAAATGAAAAATCTATTAATTATTTACAGGTGTCTGCAAACACAAGTCTGAGAGACACAGACAGAATCATTTTAAGATGAGTGGATGAATGTTTTTTATATTGGAATACTTCTCAGGGGTTGTACAAAACTTTCAGTTTTCAAACATATAAGAGCAAATCTTTGACTTTTTTTTTGTTTTTTTCTACACTACAGCTCCTTATATTTTATACTAATATATATACTCAGGCAGGAAAGCTCCCTGTTCATCCACGCCTTAAAAGAGCCATCAAAGCAGAAAAATATCTCTCAAATATGTATCAAAATACAACAAAGTTCCCTGAAAGGTGAAATAGTGTTGGAAGTAATTACGCTTATATAATCAAGAGTTGAGTGCGATGACACATTGATGCTTCCTGCATTAGTACCCAATGTTAGGACTCATTCTATTGAAGAATCACTCGGTATGGACTTTAACCCCCTTTGAACAGCTGACACACATTTGAAACAGTGAGAATAAACACGTTATTATGTTACGTTGGCTGTTTTTTTTGGTGTGTGTAGATCTTTTGTTGTATTGAAATAGAAAGTGCTTAAATCGGCACTAGGGACAAAAAAGCAAATGAAGGGACTAATTGAATCATATTCATGCAGTGTTATTTCTGAGCTCACAATTATTGAATAATACTCCAGTGCAGTTTATTGAAACTTGTCTCATTGTATTTGCATGTTGCATTTGTAAACCCTGTTCTATAAATCATCACTCGCGTCACACCGTGGATTAACCGCACCGTACGGAGATAATGTTAGGATTACATCATGGATGATGCCGTTGGCTATTTTTGGTATATTTTGTAACTTGAGGAAAAGAAGTGAGCACCACAAAACTGGCTGTATTTTATAAAAAGAAAATCTGAATACAAAATAAGCTGAAGTCCATTTTGTTGCTGTCGTTTACAGACTACACCAGCCATCAATATTCTCTTTGAGAAAGATAAACAATGCATGACATCATTAAAGCATATTGCGCTGCTTTAGACAAAGTGCTATGGTAGAGGAGTTGGAGTGCTTTCTTCTGGCACACATTAACAATGTTGGTCTAAATAGGTTTCCACCAATACAGATCAATTGTGTCTCCTCAACAACCATTACAGTATGTCGAGAAATAACACTGTGAACTTAGCAAAAGCAGTTGTGACTCAACTCAAGATGTGCTTTAACAAATAGAAATTTATCTGAATTCTCTGTGAGTTTTTATCAAGTTTAGAACCTTAAAACAGACAAAATAATTATTGTAGGTGATTTTATAGAAAACGACAGCCTTGGTAAACAGCATTTATCTCATAATTAGACTCTACTGGCTGTCAGTGTGTCCATAAACACTCACTGTTTTAACACTTGACCTCGTCCTGATATAGTCTTTCAACAAACTATCGTTTTATCCGACCATTATTTAATAGCTTTTGCATTAATATTACACTCAACCTCACACCGCTAGACAAATGTTTCTTTAAAAGATCTGTCTAATTATGCTGTAGCTTAACGGAAGTGATTCCATCAGCACTTAATTCAGTGCCATGTCTCAATATAACAGAGAACTATTATTCTAACTTTAGACCCTCCCAATTTGATCATCTTTTAAATAGTGCTGCACACTTATTACTTATGACTCCATTGCCCCTCTAAAAAAAAGAGTGTAAAACACAGGAGAATGAGAATAAACGGTAG
The DNA here is from genome assembly GCA_037577475.1 of Chaunax sp. Z400. Classification (NCBI taxonomy): domain Eukaryota; kingdom Metazoa; phylum Chordata; class Actinopteri; order Lophiiformes; family Chaunacidae; genus Chaunax; species Chaunax sp. Z400. Next base: position 14,102,384 of record CM075191.1, on the reverse strand, counting down.
GTCCAATCATTTAAATAGCCTCATTGCAAGCATCCCATGAAATTATTGAACAAGTAGATATGTGAACAGTTAGAAAACTGGCAGTGTCTGCCTTTGATGTAAAGTTTTGTCTCATTTAAACTGGAGGGATGTGAGTCCGACAGCCGGTCCTCCTCACACTCACGGTCTCCTGATGCCAAAAGCCATACGGCTACATTCACATTACCAGCTGGTGACTCTTTCCCAGTTTTTTTTTAAATGTTTTTTTTTGCCTTAAAGTGTCACAAATAAGTTTTTTTTCAGGGCTGTATGAGCATAAAAATACAATCTTTTCAAATCAGATCTGAGTCACTTTCACATGTTTTCCCTGATCATATACATTTCTGATTTGTGGCCATTTGACATGATCAGATCAGTGCTCATGAGGCTTTTTGCATAAATGCATGCTCTGAGCACTGTCATCATCGGCCAGCACCGGCAGCACACTAAAACAAAATGATCAGAGAGGTGAGATGACAACAACAATGCAGATTTTTAGAATATTGTTCAACTCCTCTTCAGTCTAGCAATAGTTTCATCATCTCTATAATGTGAGAAAACCTGCAAACTCTGATTGTGCAAAACGTATGAGTGATATGAAAAAGGTCTTCTGTACTACTCCTCACGTTCTTGTGAGTTTTGTTTTCCTCAAACATTTCTTCGTTTATGTTTTTATTGGACTTTGCCTGTGTTTTTGGATTTACCTCTGATTGCAACTATTTGGACTGTTTGCTCATTAAATCACTGCAGTGGACTCTCCACCATCTGTTGGGTCCTGCATTTGAACTGAACCATAACGCAATAAGAAACCTTAACAACACTGACTCATCATCACCTTTTAAGTTTATATCACCAAATTGTTTTATTGCCAAATTGCTTATTTAGTATTCCCACGTCATCAGATGCAGAACACCATTAGCATTCATTTGGAGTCTTGATTTTGGCGCTTCTCAAACTTCAGAGGGAAATACCTGGCTTTTTAGCTGCTGCATGTTTCACGAGGCTACATTCAGTAGTCACCATTTTTTTTCTATTTGTTGTTTTGTACTGGGCAAGAAATGTACAAAGCTTTTCTTTTTCTTTTTTTATGCTGTAGCTGTAAACTAGGTTGATGACAGCTGTGACGGTAAAGCTGTGGGCTGTAAAAACAACAATAAGCTGAGCGATGCTTAAAAAACTCTCTGGAGCTGTGGTTGAACTGCAGAGTCGGTTGATAATTATCTGCATGTTTGTCACTAGGAGCCATTATTATGAAATATGGATTCTAAGTAGTTCTGGATCTGTTTTCAACCAACAATAATAATAAGATAATAAATATGCAAAGAAAGAAATGCAAAGTCATACCTAACATAACTATCTGTTGGGTAGGATGGGGGCCCTTTATGTTTCTCTGCCGAGGGACCCATTCTCTCATAATCCATCTATGCTTTTGGAGCATAGGCCAATATACCACAATCACAGCTGATAAAACAGGACGTCATTTCAAGTGGAGCAGGATGTGAGATTGTTTATTGGGGTTTAGGGTAGCCGTGGCTGCAGGACTGGAGCATAAAGAATTCTCCACCACTTCTCTTGCTGAGTCTTTCTTCTGTCTCAGGTCCTCCACAACACAGACACACACAAATCCACATGAAGTATACGGTCAGTCAGGCTCTAGTAAGGTGAGTTAAGCCTGGCGTTGGTGGGGAAGACAAGTTTGAGGGGGAGAAAGGAAGGAAGAGGGAGAAAAGTAGGGGGAAAGGAGCTGACGGTGCAAGAGGGAGAACAAAATGTTGTTTATAATCAGATTCAGGGTCTGTGTGATTAACTCCCTCCATTTGAATAACTTTCCAATGGTCTCTAGATTATTGTACAACGTTTCAACAGCTAAAAATAACAACCTCCGTCCTGCACTCAATCCTCCGAGAGACTTTGGGACAGAGGAGAAAATATTACACCCATTCCCTCCTCCTCTCCTTCTTTGCCCTCCCTCCTCTGCCTCCTTCTGCATCTCTGTGTCCGTCCTCCACCGCCACCTCTTGTCCAATCCCTCTCTACCTCGTCCCTGCTGGGGTTCACTTGGATGACATGGTGTAGCATCCGTGTGGGTGCCACTGCATATCACGGATGCGCCTAATGGACTGCATCTGGGGGCAGCGGGCACCAAACTCATTGAAATGCCTGTAGTCCGCTTTCTCCAGCAGGTACTGGCTGCCACGGTAGCCAGGGAACTGGTAACCCACCCAGCTGGGGAGAGATGAGCAGAGTGGAGGGGGGGGAATAAACATTTTCAATGTAGGATTGCAAGGTTGTAGAAATACAGACAGTAATGAGGAAAAATGAGCATGATTGGAAAGAGAATTAATTCAGAGAAAATGTAGTCAAGAAAAGAAAACAGATGGCTGAAAAATGAGTAACAGATGAGTAAAGTATCAGAGACACACTAGAAATAAGCAGGATAAACACAAATAAAGACATTGATCTGTTTGTTATGTTGCCAGGTGCCAAACCACAGGGCAGTCTACCCACCAGCTGTCTGACACAGACACTGAACTGTTGACTTCGCACTCTTCCTCCATAGGAAGAGGATTTTTTTTTTGCTCAATGTAGCATGCAGACATGAAAGTGCTATCAATCTTCACACACGCGTCTTGGCAAGAGCTTATTTCCCATAAAACAAATAAATAACAAAAATACACACTAGAATAACGCTTGAACACATAGACCTACATTCACCAAGGTGTAACAGTCCTGCCTCATGTCTCATCCCTCCACAACGATTCATGGAAATAGGTTCAGTAATTTATGTGTAATTAGGGAAAATGTTTTTAAAAAAAGCCCTCCCCTGCATCCATCTCTTTGTTTGAATCCACACCAAAATTTTATGGCTTCTTTTATTGCTCATACACCACCCTTCTACTAAGTTTTGTGGGGATCTGTTGTGTAGTTTTTGTAAAATCCTGCCGACGAAGCAAACAAACCAACCAACCAACTGACACAGGTGAAAATACAGACCCCACGGCAGAGTTAAAATGATTTATAACATTTTGCCACAATACTTACGCTCCACAGCTGGCCTTGATGCTGCCTACTCTATCGGTGAAGCCGTAGGAAAACAGGCTCGGGACATCATTGTCCAAGATCTCCATCTTTCGACCCTTGAACTCCCCGACCTCATACAGGCAGATCTTGTGCTTCTCAGGGTCCTAGAGGAGGGCGAGAAAAGACAATGAGGGGCAAGAGAAGGTGAAGGAAATCAGAGCATTGCTATAAGCTGCCTGAAAAGTGTTTTCTTGATGGGGGGGGGGGGGGGTTACCATGCGGACAGGCCTGAAGGACAGCAAGTAGTCGTTCCTCTGACAGTTGCTCCAGGAGTCCCAGCGGGGGTACTCGCCCTTCTCCAGGATGAACATCTCACCACAGAAATTCATCTGTTCAAAGCCCACAAAGCTGAGGAGGGGAAGAAATGTCACGAGGATGAGAGGGGAGGAAGGTGGTGATTGGGATTCTACACGTGGAGATCAGTTTAGTTATCGCGAAGAGTACTACTCTGCCTCCGAAAACTGTTATATGAGCTTTCGAAAGTTTGGTAAAACCACTCTGTCATCAGAGTAAGTCAGGACATTTTTAACCATTTGTTTCTAAAGTGTCCCTTTGGGTGCCATATAATGGATATGCTTTGTGGGACAGTTTGTTGCTGTTCTCCTGTCTTCCTTAATATTATAAAAATTATTTGCTCCAACAATGAAGAACATTTTCCTCATCCCTTTTTAATTTTCTCTTATATTTATTCCTCCAGATGTTACGCGGTGAATGCATTATGTTATTAGCTTAGGCATTGAAGTTCCTGCTGCCGCTGCACTCTATGCAAATCAATCTGGATAAAAGCACCAGCAAAAAAAAAGCCTAAAACGTGTAATATCACATAATGGTGATGTACAATAGTGAAATCACCTGCTCTTTGCTCAGAGGAGTGTGGGTGCAGGGTACATTATGTGTACTTGAATGTTTCGGTGGGTGTGTGCGTGCAGCTGTACGTGCATAGGTTTACTTACGGTCCACAGTGAACCCTCAGGGAGCGCACCCTGTCCATTCCCATGTCACACACATTCATACACTCGCCGTTGATCTCAATACAGTGGCCCTGGAAGTTCTCCTGATCATACACACACATCTGGATAGTAGAGAAAAAGGAGAAAAAGGAGGTGGTTTCAAAGATAAATGGCAACACCGGAGTAGAATAGAAATAAGGTGGAAAGATTGTGGTAGAGGCGAAAAGTGACCCAACAAGAAAAAAAAAATGATATTTTGTGTTATAATGATAGATTTTCTCCTCAGTGACTTCATACACAGAGACACTGGTATTTTTCTACCAGTTGCAGTTCTTGACCCTCTCCTCCCTGAGCTATAACCAGTAGGTCCTGATAAAAGGCATCATTACAGGAAAAGAAGCAAACTGTTAGTGAGTTCAGCTGCTTCACAGTGTGAGGAAAACTATATGTTACGTTTGATCATCTGGTGTGTGTGTGTGTGTGTGTGTGTGTGTGTGTGTGTGTGTGTGTGTGTGTGTGTGTGTGTGTGTGTGTGTGTGTGTGTGTGTGTGTGTGTGTGTGTGTGTGTGTGTGTGTGTGTGTGTGTGTGTGTGTGTGTGTGCACTGTACCTTGTAGGACATCACTTCCGTCTCAGACATCTTGTTCTGAGCGGCCTTCCCATCAGTCTGGGAAGCAGACTTGGATTTTTCTCCAGACATGATGCCTGAGAAGAGAAGATGCTCTGAATCACTTCTTCTTAATAGCTGACTTTAATTAAATGAATGTAGGAACATTATTAGGGGGGGGAAGGGTCCAAATATGATTTCTCAAATAATGTTCACTTTACAAAGAAATAATAATGACAGTGGGACAATTTGCCATTATTACCTATTACACCATCTGGGTGATTACTTGGTTCTGATTGGCTGCAGGATGTCTATTCATTTCTGATAATACACACCGACTAAGCAGTTCCAGGGAAGCTGTCTGTCAACCTTCTGAATTAATGCTCTGGCAGCAGACACCTCAACATCAGAAATTAATTACATGAGGAAAATCTGAATATTCCTTCACTACCTCATCCTCACCACAGGATGGTGACAGTAACACACAAGCTGAAAGCAGCCTACACTGCCCCTCTATAGGTCATCAACACATCAGAGATCATCTGATCTGATCACATCCCTTAAGCTATTAAATATGCCACTTAACATAATGTTAGCTTTCTGGCTAATAGCTGAGCCAAAGCTGAGCAAATTACAAATATCTCCTGTTGCCAAGTCAAATCTATGGTTTATCCTATTTATTGGAACAGGGAACAAATTTCCCATGGTAATGATTGTTCCAGGTATTAGTCAAACCGTCAGGTGTCACTAGGGAAGCAGTTATGGCTTGTGAAAGTCTTTAAATTTGCAATGCATGAAAATATGAATTACAGGTTTCTTTTCTTTGGTAGGTGACCATGGTATAAACAGGATGATGTCCTCTAACAGGAATTAAAGCTTAAAAATTATAACGTAAGTGGACTTCAGTGAATTGTTAATGTGTTTGTTGTTAACATGTTCATTGTTAGCCACCAAACTGCAGAATCAAAGCAGATATAGCGACAGACAAAATTATGGCAAACAACAAAATGATGCATCCTGTTTACTAAATATTCCAGCCTTTCTGTAACATGAACAAAGAGCTGCAAATGTTCACTTTTGGGAAATGTTTACAATTTTTAACATAATATAATAATGTGAAAAGGTATAGCTGTTACTGCAAAGAAAACGTTCAATCACAAAAATCTCCCAACAGAATATAATTAGCAATCCATAATAAACATGAAAAAAATCAGTTCAGATTTACCACACAAACCAGTCTTTTTGATTTACAGAATAAAACCAACAAACATATCCCATGAAAACCCACCAAAAATAACCAGAATGCAGTCCTTGGTGTAAAAGAAAATAAAGTGAATCCTTTTCAAAGGCATTCAGTCTTTGCAAGTCCCCAAAACAAACTACTGCATGTTTTTACATTTTAAGCATCACACAAAAGGGAGTTTTGAAACACTTTGTTCCAGCCTGCATCATTTCAGGTTTGAATGTGACATTAAAAATGCACTTAAAGTGATATGTTTATGGAATATTATATTTAGCATAATTTATAATCCAAATAAACTGTTTATTCTGAATGTGAACGATATAGATAGGTTTGACAGTCACATCTCCAGCGCATACTATGATATAATTATCTTATCATTAGGTATTACATCAGGTTATTTTTGCTCTCCATTCCCCTTCTTTCTTTTCTTTCCTCATTATGTAAAATGTCTGTTCACTGTCTTACCTGTGGCAGTGTGTGCGTAAAAAAGTAGACACTGGGCTGAGACTGGTAGTCTGTGTGAGAGTGCGCGAGACCCCTGGCCACTTTTATATGCTGGTGCCTGGAGAGAGGGGATTATAGGCACAGAAACAAACTCGCTGAGCTCACAGCCCCCACAGAATAGAAATACCCCCATCATCAAAGAGAGAGAGGCAGAGAGGGAGAGAGAGAGGTGATGGGGCACAAGGAGGAAAATATAGGTTGAAAGAAGAGAATAAACGGAGAAGATGAGGAAGCAAATGTGACAATTTAAAAATCAGGTACAGCATATTAATTATTTGCCATCAGAGGATTTGATGAAAGACAAAAATACTTAATTAATCAAGACACAAATCCATGAACTAAAAGGAGAGCAGACACAGAGAGACTCTTGCTGTTACTGCAGTGAGCTGTTACATACAAAGCCCAGTTGCAGCTTCATAATAATAACCACCGGGCAGGTCATGTTCTCGTTGTAATCAAGAGGCACTGGTACAAATAATAACAAGAAAAGCAATAAGCCTTGAGAAGGAATAACATGGCTCCGGGTGAGTAAAGTAGCTCAGAGTGTACATGGGCAATAATCTGAACCCCTCTCCTCCTCAGAATGGGAGAAAGCTATTAAGTTGAAACCCCATGGCCTTTATCTTACTTAGGTGGGAAAAAATATTGTCGTTACCCTGCAAAAAACAACAACCTATGAGATGGTTACTCCAAAATGAACACGAGCGAAATAAGGGCAGCAGCTGTCCACTGAATGAGATCTTGGGGTGAAACCGTTCAAGTCTTGGATTCAGGGATCGGCCTCATTCTTAATCCTGCAATATTCACTCAAGTGAGCATCAATGAGAAGTCACTGGAGTACAGGACTCACTTCCTCAGTCACAGCTGAGAAGCATCCGACAGCAAGGGGAAGTAAAATGTGCATCGTGGGGCGTATCTTTCATTTAGTCCCCCTTGTCTTCCTCTACCCTGTCCTCTTGTTCGAAAGTGAAGAGCAGAATCAGGTCCATGATTCTATCTCAAATAGTTCATATACACCTGAAAAGTTGGCAGAGGTATCATGGCTGTAGTCGGATCCAAATTTAAGAGTTATGTGGTGCATCCTGAAGGTCTTGCTGTATGCACTACCTGGTAAACTCAGGTTTGAGCGAACATACAACTGCATACATGCATAAAGGATGTCCCATTATATGTAAGTGCAGAGTGGCGTGAGGAAATGAGGGCAGTCGTGACTTTTGTGTCCTTTGACGTGGCCGCTGCCTTTGTGTGTGTCTGTGTGTCTGGCAGTGAACATGTTAAACGGAACTTGCCGCCAGCCTCTTCATGTGCTTTCTAAATGAAATGTCTAAGGCCAAGGCCCAGATGAGATCTGCAGAGGGATGGGGATGGTGTTGCTGTGGCAACTGTTGCCTATATTGATTTGGACTATAGGGTGATTGAATTAAGACGAAAATATTGTCATAATGAGCAAAAAATTTATTTGGATGAGACACAAGCACAGCTTCATGAGTATTTCAAAATGCTGACAATTTTATTGTTTTCTTTTTCAGTGTTTTCAATGTTTTCTTGCAGTTTTGCTCAATAAACCACTTTTTTTAAAATATGCTTTTCATTTAAAGACATTGATATTACCTCTGAGTTATTATTGATTAATAGTTGCCATCACTAATCGGATTCCTCTGTGCCAATTTCCACTACTTATTGGAATTAACGTTGGAACATGGCTTTCCAAATCCTGCTCATTCTGTGCCTATAGCCGGGGCCATTGTGGCTCAATATGATGGCACTGCTGACCTTTACGAATAGACCAACAACAGCCCCACATTCCCCCTCACTCCTGTCCCTGCTCTGTCTATGATCTGCTGAGTCAACAGACCACATAGGGTTACAGAGAGAGAGAGAGAGAGAGAGAGAGAGAGAGAGAGAGAGAGAGAGATGAGTGGCAAGAATGTCACACACAAACCAATGTTTCTGCAAAAACATGCACGGAGAGGAGTGCACGTGAGGTTAATCACGGTTAACTAGAGGAACTACAAGAATCTTATTCAACCTACTTTCAAACAGGCCGAATCATTCAGAAGTACAAACCCATTTCCAAAAAAGTTGGGACACTGTGTAAAATGTAAATAAAAACAGTATGCGATGATTTGCAAATCATTGAAACCCCATATGTAATTGAAAATAGCACAAATACAAGATTTCAAATGTTGAAACAGAAAATGTTTATTGTGTTAGAAAATGATATCCTCATTTCCGTGCTGGTGTAATACATGCAGAATGTGGTTAGGTTTGTCTTGCTGAAATAAGCAAGGCCTTCCCTGAAAAGGATGTTATATACAGGTTTTAGAGCAACATATGCTGCCAAGTAGACATCATTCAGCATTAATGGTGCCTTCACAAATGTGCAGGTTACCCATGTCATGTGCACTAATGCACCCCCCATACCATCATGTATGCTGGCTTTTGAACTGTGTGTTGATAACAAGCTAAAAAAAAAAGCTATTAAAACATGGTGTTTGTACAACAGTGAAGAGGCTGTGTATTTCAATCTGTGGGGTGAATTTGTGGAATGGAGTTTAAAAAAGATTAGAAATATGAATCACTTCAAAAAGATGTACAAAAAATATTTTCAAAAGGTGTATGGATGACAGAGGGTTGTGCTAATGGGTTGGTTTTATTTATTTTTGGACACCGGTTGATAATTGGGTCTTAAATACATTTTGGATAATTGTGTCTAAATTATATATGATTTAATGGAGGAGTGGTGAGAAATGGGTATTTATGAGCAAATGCTTCTTCCTGCTCGCTTGGAACATGGTTATTCTTCTTTTGTTTGCTCTCCTTCTGTATGTGTTTTTATTTCCATGTCCGTAATAAATAATACATCCAAAAATTCAATTCAATTCAGAGTCTGGAGTTCACCTCCGAGTGATGTATTATACATCACTGGAGCGTGAGTCACACAACCTGCACGCCTGCAAGTTTCTGTGGAGAGTTAACTGACTGACTGTCTGTGTGTGTGTAGGAGGTAGAGAGGTAATGAGAGAGGAGGTAGGGACCAGGCTCCCTCTAAAGAATGCCCCATCTTAGGTCACTTAATCCTACATGTAGGGCACGTCCAGCGTGAGCAGTGGTGGCGAGGTTGTCTTCTTTTTGTCTGTTTCAAAGGAATGGTGAGAGAGTTTCATCATCGGCCGAGAAGATACCGTAGCTGGATCTTTTAAACAAACTGAGAGCTATTTATACGGCCTGAGTCCCTTTTTCTGGAGGCCATTTAAAGCTGGCATACTCAACTGTTGTCAGCGGCTATCATTGCAGCAGAGGATATGTTATATAAGGCCATATCCGTGTCTTTATCCCTTTGCTCATGCAGCGCATGAGAGGAAAAATGTCAAGATCGCTGTTTTAGAAAACTGCTCTGAGAAATCTATTGTTAATAATACTAATAATACTGTTATCCATTTCTATGGCCCAGTTTTCAGTGGTAACAGTAAAAAGTAAAGCTTTAAGATTGAAGACTGGAGTGAACAATTAGACTTTAGCACTTGAATTTGACATTTGAATCAAAATGCCTGATTGGTACATGGAAGCATGTGACATCACCTTTGGCATATTATTGGACATTAATAAAATGTTTACCCAAGACAAGAAATATTCTTACACAGTATCAGAAATACTGATTGGAGCTCTGTTTATCAAAATAAGCTCTGAAACATCTTTGAAGGCTCTGCCAAAAGTTGAATTATTTCTTGTTTGCCAGAACAGAGTAGCACAATAATTACTGCGCCATTTGTCATTTCTATCAGCGTGTTTAACGTGTGTGCATCAGGGACGTGACGTATGATTGACTGTGAGTGTAACCAAATGCTGTCACATCAGAGTTACACTCACAGTCAATCATACATCATTTCATCAGCCTCCTTCTTGTGAGGGTAAATAAGAAAGGTTTATTTTTATCAACTGCATGTCATTTCCATTACATCTTTTCATAGTTGGAAAGAGTGCAGCGTCCTCCTCCATAAACATTAAGCAGCCATCTGTCGTTGACTCCTCACAAGAGTTAGAGCTCTTTTGAATAATTAAGGGCTGAAGACATGTTTTAACTCAGGAAAGTTTATGGAGGGCAATAATTGTTAATTCATTACAAGATGTTGTGAAGAGTGATCATCACTGGGAGCATAACCGTCCTATTCTTAGACTAAGGAGGAAAAAAGAGCCACTTAATACCCAGTCAGGGTTTGTAGAAATGGAGTGGATGGATGTCTAGGCACATTAGAGACTCCTAGCTCTGTGCACTCCATTTTGCACCAGCTGTTGTTTCCTCTCATGCACCCTGGCCAGAACACGTCATATGCTGTTCGGCCAATAACTATGAAGTCCATCTGATCAGACTGTCTTACCCTATAGCTTGCTGAGAAAGTTGTCCAAATCAGAGCCAATGGAAGAAAAGAAAAAAAGAACTATGGCTTTTTTTTGTAGGTCATAAAAAGTTGACATTAAACTGATATTGACTGGTTATTTTTCACTCATCATTTTTGTTAGAACATTTAAAAATGGTTGAGATTGTGCCATTTGGGAAATAATTCTCCGACACTAATAACTTAATGCGTCTCATGAGGCAAACTGTCTCCTGTGACCACTAAAGGGGCAGGACTGATTTAAATTTCCATCTGCACACTCCCTCTCTCCTTCTATAGCTTTTACTCCACTCACCTTGTCTAGTGTCACATGTCACTTTTATCTTCACATGACTTCACACATATGTCGTTTTTACTTCCTGTCTATTTCACTTCCTCCACTCATTTGCGCAGTTGGGTGGGTTTTGAGCACTATGACTTCAAGCGCCAGCACTTCATCCTGGAGAGGGGCGAGTACCCCAACTGTGAGGCCTTCAGTGGTTGTCCTTGTACATGAGCACCTTATGTCCTCCCCCCCCCCCATCTACTGTGCTGTGAGTAGCTGCAGAGTCATGAAGGGCTAAAATGAGACACGAGAAAGATGGCAGTGGGGGAGAGTGTGAGAGAGCGAATGGAAATGAGAGGATAGTGACAGAAGGGAGGGAGTGATCCACGCAGGGAGTGACTGAGACGGCTCAAAAATAGAAATGAGACAACTCAGTGCTGTATGTGTGCTCGCTTGACAGGAACTAACCATTGCATGACCTCCACAGTCCCACCACAGCAGGCAGATGATGAGCTTCATGGGCTGCAGCAGAGAGCTGTGCAACGGAAGACTGTGGAGATCGGCAGTGGGAGCCCCAGGTCCTGCGGTGCTGCTAGACTCCAAAGATCCAGTCAATCAGACACATCTGGCACTGAGAAGGAACAGATCAGGTCGGCCAACAGTAACGGCTCAGACCAACACCCGGTCACTGTGCTTAGAGGCCTGACTACGAGCCAAAAAACCTGAACTTCAGATTTGGTTCTGAGTTTCTGAGTCTTCATTTATTAGAACCACATCCATCCATCACGTAGCAGCTACGTCTCCACCCTGTTGAATAAGTACGCCATGGTCAAAGAAAACAAATTTCACAATATAGAGATATTGTTGATATTATAGAGAGACAGATAATTGTCTCTGCATAGACGGACTCACGAATTGATTACAGAAATGACTTCTCAGGGTCTCAATCAAAACGTTCTTTCACTTGTACTGAGACGAAATGAGTATTAGAATTAATATGAAAACAATTTAAAGGTAAATGAACAGATGCAAGTTTATCCTGTGAACACAGTGTGAAAGCCTTTGTCGCTGTTTAAAAACACTAACATGGCACTGCATAAATTAACAAGATACATGCAACGGTTAAACATGAAGTAGCTCAGGGATCAGTTCATTTAAAAAGTCTGGAGGGATTTTCAAGACAAATATGAGAATGTAGATTCTATTTCTTCTTCCTACAGCAGGTGACTGCTCTAACAGAATAAAGTATTGCGAACTGACCTCGAGTACAGTGCCTACAAAAATACATGGCGTATAAAATATATGGAATATAAAATATATAGAATATATAAGTCTAACCAGTATGAAACAAGCCAGTTTGCAGTTCTGACATAATTGTTAATTACTTTTCTCTTAATGCTGCTTGGATCAAACGATTTCATCTAACAAACAGAAAGGGTAATTAAATCACACACATGCCAGGAAATGAAGTGATGACTGCACACAGTAAAGAGGATACACAAAGAATACCATATAGGTTAACATATATTCCCTCACATCTTACCCTATTCTAATGGAGGTTGTCGCACCTGTGATTTTCCTGCTGTGACGTGTCAAAACGTTGTCTGTGAAAAAGGCCTGTTAGGAATTCAGCACAACTAAAGCGGCACCATGACAAAATGTTTTTAATTTCGTTTTCTGACTACAACATATTTCCTCAAACAAAGAACACGGAACTGATAAACATACACATATTTCAAGCAGCACTATTGTTTTTTTTACATCAAGTAGCATATGTGACCCTGTTGAGTTATCTGTTTAACAAATATCATACCGCACTGGCAGTGGCCACTGGTGCCCATATTGCAGTACGCTTCGACATTAAACGAATATGACTGATGCATTTCTTGGGAGAAGTTAAGCATGCTTTCTGCTGAACTTAAACATAAACATGCAGACCACAGATGCGTGTCTAAGAAGCGTGCATACATTAAGGTGTGGAAGGTAAACAAAGACAGACGATCAAATACAGATAAACACAGCTAAATACAGCTGTTTACATCCAGCAGGACCAGACCCTCCAAAAAGCACTCATCAAAACTCACATCGCACCGAGGATGGACTTAGAAAATCAATCCCTCATTTCTTTTTGCTTTCAGTTTCAATAAGTGCTCTTTTTAAAAATCAGTTTCTTGCTACAAAATATATTTTCTATTTGATGAAGCATAAAAGCAACTGCTGCACCCTCTGTAATTATCATCTGTAAATATGAGCCACGAACTGTGCAGCAAAAGAAAAACACAATTATTATTTTCATACTCTTAGCTGAATTCGTGTTTTATCCAGTGTGTGCCACCTTTTAAGACCGTCGTACCTATTGTTAGACAGCAAGGTAGTATTTTTTTTTTTTAGTTTTCTCTTGATCACTGTTGTGTTTATAGATAAACAGGTAATTACAGCTTTTGAATTGAAGCTCATGCCAGAAAAAACTAACACAAAAGTACCCGGCACATATCTAAGTCATCCTCTTCTGTGTATCCGTCCACGTTTTCCTTTTGTTTCTCCTCTCTCACCCTCCGTCACGTTCCTCTCTCTCGCCCTCCTTCACATCGGCGTCCTCCCGTCTGCGGCGGTGACACTCTCTCCTCCTGGTTCCGGGTGAGTCTTCTCCCTCCCTGCCCTCGGCTCCCATCTCCTCCACCCCATGCTCTTCGTCGTCGTTGTCGTCCTCCTCCTCCTCCTCCTCACTTTTCTCAGAGTCTGACTCATCGGAGTTGTCCTCTTCCAGGTAGCGGTAGCCTTTGACCTGTGGACACAAACGATGTAATATGGATGAGTAAATCTTTAGGTACAAATGTGTTTGCACAAAGAAAAGGAGTTGGTTTTTTTTTTAATAAAATATTTCCACTTTTAAGTATTGTGAAATTGTAAACTTCATGTTGTGCAAACAAGAACAATTTCTCTTTTCACTTGAGGGATAATTTGATTAGCAAACAAGCCTGCTGTTAACAACCTGAATACACAGTAGCATGATACGGCCAATGTTCCTACCTATTGTTGGAGGGTGACTACCTGATCACCTGCACATGTGTGAGTAGGAGTGTGACCTACATAAGATCTGTATCTCAGTATGCACTGTAATGATCTTGAAGAGGGCCTGAGGGCCGAAACGTCATCAAATTAAAGAAAAACTGCATATGGAGCCAGAGTGTGTGACACCTTTTTCACTTTAAGTTTACTACCAGTGATCAGCACGTCATTAAAGCCTTTGGTGTGCGTTACTGCTCCTCAACAAATGTGTTTGCAGTCGACTTTGACTATAATTGGACTTTATTCAGTCCTGCACAGCTGAAGGATTTCTTCCATAGAGAAAAAAACGTTGTTGAGGTTATAAAGCATTTGCATGCTGGATGCAAAAGCAACAACAACAAAAAAACACAAAACAAAACCTCACGTATCAAGAATTGAAGAAAAAAAAAAGTGAATATCTGGTGGGCAGTGAAATTTGATTTTCTGCAAAGATATGACTATCGAATATACAGTAAACAAAAGCAGAACCACAACACTCGTTCTAAGAAGTAAAGAAATATTCTACCAATCTACCTACGTACCAATTATCTATCAATTCCTGACAACATCCAGCAACAAGGAACTGCGTTGCTCTGCATCAGGCAAATGGTGGTCATACCAGATACTCCTTCTTCTGCTTGACAGCCTCTTTCACTGCTGGTGTCCACCAGCAGTTTCTTAGGTTGCTGCTATGACTGGCATCTAAACCCGCCCAACTAAACACCCCAAGCTGCCACCTCCACAGTGGAGGCTTTAAACGTGGCCCACTCAGAATCCATGTCCTCTGTCTCCCCGGGGATGCATGAGACATTCTTCCGGAGGTGGGAGTTAAAGACTTTATGGACAGGGACCTCAGTGCAGCCATTCACTAGATACTTGGCAGTCTCCTACACTCTCTGATCCAACTCCCCATCAGATGGGGATCAGCTGACAGCTCACACAGGCAACATACAGCCGCAGTTCTGATAAGTCCATCATTGATCTTCGGCCTAAGGCATTCTGGTTGCAAGAACACTTGTTCATGAATCACTCTGTGCTTGGCGTGGATTAGCCATAACTAAGACCACAGAGGTCCAACACCAACATACCACTCAAGTGGCATAATTCCTCCCCATCGCCCCCCTCCAGGCTTCTTCATTAGCCACATTACCCCAACAGAGCTCCGGTGGGATCCTTTCCAGCGTCTTCCGGAGTACCAGAGACTCTAAGAAGGCCGGATAATCCGCACTGCTTTTCAGTCCATCCATCCATTTTCTGCCACTGAGGCTGGGGCCCGGTTGTGGCAGCAGTAGGCTAAGAAAGCCGAGCTGCTGTTCAGTGCAAAGGCACAAACCACAGTCAGAGGCTTCCTCTGAGCAACTCGTAGTCGCATCTCTTCTGGAAAAGGTCCATCAACTCTCTAGGAGTTTGGTTCCGGACCCAGAGAGCCCAACTATATCTACAGCTCCACCGCCTACACTCGCTGTGATTCCTTTCCCACCAGAGAGGTGATGCTCCACATTCCTATAACCAGTCTGTCATGCCAGAGGATGGTAAGCCTCTGTCCCTGTCATTGCCTGCCACCCTGCTGACAATGCAACCTGTACCCAAAATTTTTTCTTGCAGGCATGGGTGGATGGCTCCATGTTCTTCTTTCAGGTTGTGCCCCACCGAGCTCTGTGGGTCAAGGCCTGGCCATCGGACATTTGTTGACAAGCTCCTCTGTCATGTTTGACTCCACGAGGGAGCACCGGTTTGTGAGGTAACCACATTCAGTCTTGAAAACATGAAACAATTTCATAATAGTAAAGAAGGAGTCAGGTACTGAATGAAGCAAGCACAAACATAAATTCATGGCTGATGTGATTGCAGAGGTTACATTACTAGTGCCATGAAAATACCTGTGTCTGATTGGCTGAGAGCATACAGCGCAACACCTAGAACTTAGTTCTGCTTCTGGTCAACAGCTTAAAGCTTGTTCTAAATGAGTGCACAAGGTGTATTAAACTAAAGTTCACCACAGCAACAGCACTTTTAATTTGTGCTTTATTAGCAGACTAAACCGTTGATTCAAAATGACCTCAAACACTTAAAAACAAACAAACAAACAAAATAAAACTCAAAGATGATTCAAAACAGATTTTTTTTTTTATCTTTGTCAAGTGACCATTATATACAGTATAATGTTACCCTGAGGGGAGGTATAGTATAATATGTAAAAATTCTGCCTTCTCCATGTATCTAGATTCTGTCTTTTATATTATCACTTAATTAATATGATTTTATTACACATAGATGACAATAAATATTATTTTTAATACTCTTAAAATGAGATCTACTTCTTGCTCATTGAAAAACCCTAAATATGTGAGCATGCGGATATTTTTTATCTCAACAAACATGTCTTCTATGTTACTGAGAAGTCTGTTCTGTGTCAGCGTGCTGGAGGCTTTAAGTTTCCCCGTCACACGTGACCGCTGAATGTCTTCAAATGAGATTGATGGCACAGAGAAACGCAGCCTTCTACTGCGGTTTCAAACTCTGCACATGCATCATTCTGCACAGTGATGGTCAAACTTCCAAATGATGTAAAAGTAAACAAAACATATTTTCTGAAGGGGGGGCGGGGCTTATTTCTCAGCTTTGCTGGCATGAAAGTCTTTTTAACTTAAAATCCACATGAGAACCTCAGTAAAGGTACAGCAAATACACACAAGTTATATCAAAGGAAAGGGTCATTAAATGTGGCTATTCATTCTTTCCAGGGGAAAATGCTCACATATTGTGTTTTAGCTCCCTACTTAAAATTAGATACATAAAATTAAGCAGTGACAAAATGGCTATGATTTTGATAAAAACAAATGAGCATCCGCCTAAGTGCAGATTGAATCTGGTTGTGTCTTTACCTCCAATGGTTAGCAATATTTCTTATACCATAGTTTGCTTCAATGGAAACTGACTTCCTACTTGAAATGTGTTAAATAAACTGCAACATGAATCTGCTATATTGAATCTAACCAGATTCAGGAAGTCAGTGATGACGGATTATGATTGGTTACCTTGTGCCGCGGCCGAGGGATGCGAGGAAGTCTAAAAGGCACTTTATTGGCCAGTCGACGCTCCATCACCCAATAACAGTAGCAGGCCAGCAATAAAGTGGCCAAAAGGATGGAGAGTTTAGCCTGAAAGGAGAGGGACAGAATTGGGTGAAGAAAGGGAAAAGTAGGCACTTTTCTCCAAAAACGAGCATCGCAGTGGAGAGGTGCTATATTTGAGACACAAACACACATTAAATGGTGTCCAACCACACACGTCATACCCTCATCGGCAGGTTGGACCACAGGTAGACTATGAAGATGGCGATGGCCTGGAACCAATGATAGATGGTGAAAACAAAATCCAGACGTTCTTTTTCCTCAGCGTACAGCATGCCGAGCAGACCTGACAAATACAAATGGAGTTCATGCTGACACATGTCATGTGTGAACAAAGTTCAGGGTACATACAGACACCTCAACCACAGCTGTCACTTACTGCTGATGCCTGTCTTGTTCAGGGCAGTGCCGAGTCCCCACAGCACAGAGATCACCAGCAAAGGGCCCAGATACTCCAGATTGTTAGGGGGTAGCGGCAAGGCCAGGAAAACCACCAGCAGCACCGCATGCACACTAGCACCCCCCGCCAGACACACCCAGCGAGGGAGGCGTAGAAGGCAAAGAGAGAGGGAGGAAAAGATGGAGCAGGAGAGACCATAAACGCCGATAAGGAGCCACAGTTTACTCAGGCCCAGAACGCAGACACCATACGACTGTGGAGAGAGGAAAAGAGAGAAATGATATTAAACATAAATATGTTGTATGCTTCCTGTCCTGATTACTAAGATCTTCATAGTCCTTTATGTGTCCTGTTTTGCATTTCAAACTACTCGAAAGGTGCTAACAAAACTAGCAGCAGTGTAGGGTTTGTAAGCATTGCTTAAACAAACATCACTGACAACGCAGTACCAGCGAGAATCCGATGACCCCAAACAGCACTTCAAATCCGCTGTAGACGAAGAAGGGGCAGAGTAAACGCAGGCGGTAGTCTCTCAGGTGTTTGAAAGGCAGCTGGAAGATGTTTCCCCAGCCGATACTGCGGAGGTCAATCTCTTCTGTCGGGCGGTAGGCAGGACCACACAGCACAAGGAACTGTGAGGAGCAGCAAAGAGAAATTTACTCATTTGGAGTTATTCTGAATGAATGAGGTACAGGCAGCTCATTTCAGCCCACTGAAGGACAAAGTAACCAACTGCAAACATATGAACTAGAAGGGTACTCAAAAAAGCACACACCTCTGCCAAGGTCAGTCTCCTTAAACTAAATGAAACCCTGATCCAAAGTCCCCTTATTAATCTATCCAGACAAGTTTAATAAATCCATCAAATAGTTTGTGCATAATTGAAAACAATGCTGAAAAATTCTGAGCTTGCAAGGAAGTGAAATCAACTCATTGATCCGCCCCTTTATTTCTTCCTTGCCATAAAATCCCACCTTTCCACGCAGTTTCATGGTAATCGATCAAGCAGTTTATGCATAATAGACAAAAATTATCAGAAATGCCCTATCATTGAATAGAAGTGGAAGAATTCCTGAATTCCGCCCCTTTATCAGATCCACTCCAAAATGTAATGGCTTCTTCCCTGCTTCCCTGTGTACTCCTGCCAAGAGACAGACAAACCAACAAACAGACACTGGTGGAAACATAACTTCCTTGGCAGAGGTAATAGTATAGGAATTCTTAAATTATTGAGAGCAGCATAAGCAACAATAAACTGTTTCTGTATAGAGTTCTATTTACAACAATTACTTTCTCAAGCCAACCTTCTCTGGCCTAAAACAGTAGGAAAGTGTGTTGTTGTTTTTTTTTTGAGTGTGTTATTCTATGTTTCCTCTGTGTGCTAACACTGCGCTAGACCACTGGCCAATGCCTGTTGATCCACAAGCGTGCCCAATGCATGGTGGGATATGTTCAAGCCATGTGCATCCCTAAACAGATGAGGCTTGCATTTCGGCCCCCTATTTTATTGGGCCACCAATCGGCATAGCAACTGAATGAATGAATGAACACCTCCAAATGAGGTATTATGAGCATTAGAACAAGTCAAAAGAATTTTCACTGCATCTTCATTTCATTGTATAAAGAAGAGACTTTGGAGTGTTTTACTGTTTGATTTGCTCGTTTGATGCGTCTGCTAGCTACTTGTTTGTTGCGAGCTAGCTGACATTTCCTAATGTCGATTAGGCGGCAAATTACATTTGCTCAACGATGTTTTGAACGTGTGCGTGTATAATCACCTGTAAATAAATGTGCATGTGCTAATTCATGATGTAGTTTTGTACGTTTGAAACCCAGGGATACTTCAGATTTCTGATACACTGATACATTTGATTTACAGAAAAGCACTGGCACGTATTCTACGACGCTTATGGCTATCAAAATGTTTCAAGAGGTTGTAATTCAACAATATGCTAACTACTAAGGTCATATAGTGGTGGTGTTGGAAACATTTTTCCCTCTCATGTTTGTAAATGGAACAAAACATTAGAAACACCTCTTAATATAATGCAATCCATTTAAAGTCCACTGCGAACTATAACCTCAGAGATAAATATTGTTAAATTGTCAACTTAATCGTCAAATGTTAATCAAAACTGAGCGATATTATCTGTTGAGATAGACTCAATGACTGAGCGGTTCAATTGGATTGCATTAGATTTTACAGGTGTAATTAATGAAGTAGCTATGGAGTATGGATTTTTTTTTAGTTTTCTGCCCCGCCCCAAACTGGCAGGTTTGATCTTACAATGATCATGGCGAGGAAGGCAAAGCCCATGAGGACACTCTCCACCTGGATGAGCAGCATGGAGCGAGGGAGGCTGGTCAGCACAGTGGTGTTGAATCCAGGGATCACTCCAGTGACGTTTGCTCCTGGCAGAGGAAGAGGCAGGTTCAGCCGTTAGACAGGAAGCGACGGGAATCACAAGAGAACGCATCTCTGAAACGAACAGCTGAAATGTGCATTGAAAAAAGAAGGCAAATGATGGTATTCATTTTTGATTCCTCGTATTGTTGTTAACAATAAAAAGGAACCATTGCTAACAGAAGTGAAAACCTTTCCCAAAATAAGGATGATAGGAAATAGCTTTTAGCAGAAGTATTGCATTTCACTAGTTTCACAACAGCTCTGAAATGTCAACTTTGCGTTTCCTCGAGCACGTTGCTGTCCACTAAAGCACAGTGTGCTGTGAAACTAGTTCGATATCACTCTCATGTCCGAACAGTAAATATGTAGCTGGAGCCTATTAGCCAGTTAGCTTAGCATAGTATTAAGAGTACGAATTGGGCTTTAGAGCTATAGAGGTGCTGGTAAATGACTTTTGTTAGCCTTGGTCAGAGTCAGACCAGCAGTTTCCACATTTACAGTCTTTGTGCAAAGCTAAGCTACCTGGCTGCTAACTGTAGCTTCATATTAACTGCATTGACATCAGAGTGGTATCAATCTTCTCATCTGGCTCTTGGCAAAAAGCATAAAAAAGTATTTCCCAAAATGTAAAAACTATAGCTTTGCATATCTCATTGGTTAGAATGGACTGGGCACGATGTTGCCCTGCTCTCATTTGTCTGTAGTCATTCATGAGTGGAAGTGAAGTGTATTTACCGCAGGTTTTGACACTGTGGAGAATGTGTTTGTTGTCATGCAGATAGCCGTTGAGGACAAAAAGCATGGGGAACTCCGCGAAGACAAAACTCAGCTGATGAGGAAGAGAGAGAGAGAGAGAGAGAGAGAGAGAGAAGGCAGGATGCTCATTTCTCTCTGCAGCTGTACAAACTTATTAGCCCCATGTGTTAAAACACTGTTAAGGAACATGAAATGGTTTGAAGCATAATTGGACAAACAATGAGTGAAGACTCACATTAAAGATGATGTTGAAGACTGAATTGAAGACAATGATGTAGCGGTGACATGCTCCCTTAGGGAGCTTCTTCTGCTCCTGCACGTGCTCTTCCTTGTAGTTGACATACTCGTAGTACTGCTGCGCCATCCTGCATGTGTTTAGGTGGGAGGAGAAATGACCAACAAACACAACAGACACTTTCATTATCATCATTGACTCTAGTGACGTGTGCACTAGGGGTGTAAGGATCATAGTTTGACTTGATTTGAAACAAGAGAGCCTTAGAATGTGCCTTATGTTTCCAATTGTCTTACTCTTACTGAATTCAACTTAAGCTTTACTGAAACATTGGAATGAAAACAGTAGATTTGGCCTGAGGGGATTTGTTTTTTCTTCTCAGCGAAATAACAAAACAAAAAAAAATCTCGACAACCAGAACACTGCACAGTTGAACAGAATTCCAACAAAAGAAAAAGTGTCTGGCAAACTGTTCTTTAAGTCTGGCATTGAGGGAAACAATACAGGCTATAATGAACGGACGTAAAAACACTCAAAGCGTTTCATCGCTGCTGACACGACACGACTTTAAAAATAAAATGTCTCATTTCACTTAAGGATTGTAAAAGCCTATTCTGAAGTGCTTATAATCTAATTGCTTTTCTTAATGACAAACTCATGAGTGTTGGAATTTGTCTGTGTCTGTCCAAGCTTAAGCGGTTTATCCTTGTACACTGGTCTCTCTTGAAAAAAAGGAGGTGTTCACAGTACACCACAGTCTGAAGTGCAGTAAATGTAGTATTTCAGCATGTAACTAGAAAGCTTGTGTCCAAGGAGAAAGCGCCTCCACTACTGGAGAAACTCAAACCCTAAAATGACACCCCCCCCAAGGCATATGTGTTATTTCATTAAATTCTGTCCAGTGGTTTTTGAGATGAAGATGAACCATACCCCCTATTATCAGGGATGGACAATGGTAACCCTTTATGGGGCCCCTTTGGTGGAGGAATAAAAAATCTGTGCACACATCACACAGTGTGGGAGGACCAGCAAGGCCAGCAGTTTAACAGAGGGAGCTGACAAGTTCATTTTTTAATGACCTCACTAAGAGTACACCTTGGTCACATTTTCAAATGATCATATTTAAGGGACTTTTTGTTTATTGTTTTATTTTATTGCGAATTTATGCTGAAAAAGAAATGAACTACTAACCTAGTATCAGTTGTTGTAATCCCCAGAAAATATTTAAAAATCCAAACTTTTGAAAAACTATTTAGTTCTACCTTCATTTGTGACTTGGGGATAAATAGAGTGGGGCATAGTGAACTACATGTTGGGAGTTTAAATACATTTTGCAGTTGCTTGCTGGTAGTTTGACTACATTACAATTTGCACAGTCTGACAATTTTTGTGTGGTTAACTACTGCCAGTAAAAAAATATTTTGAGCCATAAAGGACATTTCATTTAATTGTAAGTAGGGCACTAATCACAGCTATTTAGTGACAAATGTTAAGAGAAATTGTTGCTGTTTTAGAAGTTCGCTGTCTGCCTGAGTAATCCTGCCTGGTGCGATACACACACCTATAACGGATGGTAGTGGTCCCAATCGTAGCTTTACTGTGGCTCAACTTCTTCCAGTATGAAACAATAGGCATCTGTCAAAGCTCTATGCTTTCAAAGTAGCTTCCCAACATTGCACAAATGATATATGTGGAACTTCTGTTCACTAACAGTAGTGTGATGCAGTGTGATTTTAATATCACACAACTGGATGAGAAACACAAAGGCCATGACAAAGCAATATGAGGATAAAGGTTGTTATAAAGTTATCTTTAGACAGAATATAGTGCAACGTAAGAAACAGTTATGTTAGTGAGGTTTGAGGCTTCTGCCTCCTAGAAGACGTTTTCACCCACCCAGCCTCCGTGTCCTGTTTCTTACCTGGTGATATAGTTTCCCAAAGAGGCCCAAAGCGGCACAATGGCCACGCCAATAGCTACGGCCGATGGAACCAAAGTGTAATAACGCTCCCAGTAGTTGGTTGACACAAAGAGTGCATAGATACCTGAAGCCAGGAACATCATCCACTTAGTACCTAGAAACCTGCCAGAGAGAGAAATATAGAGTATATAAAGGCAGAGCAGATAAAAAAAATGAATTGAACTGAATGTATGTGTGTTTACCGGATGAGTATGGGGGTGTACAGCAGGCCTAAGATCGGTGTGACGTTGATGCCCATCAGCATCTTGCGGTCGATATCCTCCAGTCCAAGGTTGCTGTACTTCACCTCGCGGTATGTCGTATCATAATGGAGGATGAGCTGCATCTGCAGCAGGCCTGGAGCATGCACACATACTCTAATTAATCTAAAGAACACATCAGAGTCTCTGCGACTTTGTCCGTTTCAGTGTCTTTTCTCCAAAACAACTCACCCATGTAAACACTGTACACAATCAGGGCTCCAAAACTGGCTGCAAGAACATTCTTGATGACTCCCAGCCTCTTCCTCCTGTAGTATTTCCTCTCCTCCTCCTCCTCATTGTACTCGGCCTGCGGGCCAAGAAACTCCTCCATCTGAGGGAAGAGGGGACATACATGTAAACCCCATCGGACGCTCACCAGTACGACTTGGATGGAATCCCCGAGAAAATTTTGAATTAAAGCCTAAAGTAGCAAAAATCCACTCAATTAGTTAATAAATTTATTAAAACAAACGAACAAATGCAAGATTTCAACTTGGGTCATCTGCGTTGGAAGTTGACCGTGTCATTCAATAATTTCCAGGCTAAAATAAGCCTTTTGATTCTTTTGACAAAGTGGGCGGAGCCTGCATTTTCCCATCATTAATCTACTGAATTTACAGACTTTGAAATGCAGTGAATCCATAAGACTTACAAGGTGTTCTGTAGCCCCTACACCTACACCTTGACATGTATGAAGGGACTAAATAGTTATACTGATGATAACAGAAAGGTGGTATCATTTTTATCACACGCACAGAGAAGCGTGTTACCTTCCACCAGAGGCCTGAGACTCACACAGAGTGGAGTGAGAGAGTTCTTTTCTGAAGAGCTCACCTGGCCCTGGATGTTGTCTTCTTGCCCCACATTCAACAGTTCGTTTACGCGGCCATTAGGGGGCGCTACAAGCGGATCATTCCCGACTAAATCCTCTCTGTCTGTCGTCGCCATCTCGTGACAAAGAGCAGAAATACAATTGATTAAGAAAAGGTTCAGCAGCGTTTAATCAATTTTACCCCTCACTGGTTACATGCATTTCAAGGTAATTGATCATTTGTGCAACCGTTTCAATCTTTATGTATTTGCAACTGGAAATTATAACATACATATTATATATTATAATAGAATTATAATTATATTTATAATATAATTATAATATAATATACTGAGGCAATTGAAAATGTGATTAAATGTGGATTAAGGCGAACATCACCATCACCATTTATAGCAAAATAACAAAACTGATAATACAATCATCAAAACGTATTTTATATAATTCCCACACATCCATGGTGCACGTCATGAAAACCATCTGACTATCTGAGAGACTCCCTTCCTCAAAATGTTTTATTTTATTTTTAGTAGTCCTGCGCTCTAAGCTCTCTGATTTAGAACTTTCAATACAATTTGTGATTTCCCATGGATTATTGATTTTTTTTTAGCGTTTCCCCCTTCATTTTAACTTGACAGCCATAAACCTGCATTGTTATAAAAGAGGATGTCTAAACATGTTCTCAAAAGTTACATGTTTCTCTTATCGCAAGCCTTCATACAGGCTACATATAAACCCAAATCCTCAACCTGAATTTTCCCTCATGATCATTTAAGTATCCATCTGTCTGGTATTTGAGTTTCATCACCACTCAGACGGAGTGTGTCGTATTTACACCTCTGCTCCAACGTGTAACAACACTTAGAAAATCACTTACCACGGCGGGGCTTCACGCGGGCAGACAGGTCTGTGCACCTGAGACAGATGGACTCTGACGACGTGTCGCAGGGCCGGAGGTCTATCTGTCCCTGCAGCTTTTAGTTCCGCTTTCCGACTTACATGGTGCAGGTAAAAATATAAGTTTCACGAGGGAAATGAAAGTCAGTCCTACTCACTTCCTCACCCTAGCCAGGCCGACACGGTCTTAAAGGTACACACACTCATTTCGAAAGCCCCGCCTCCTCTCCGTTAGTGCGATATTATTATTATAATGGATTTATAACACAACTTCATTATACGGCCCAATCTGACGGTTGTATCTTGGGTTTGGAAAAAAAAGTGTGTGTGGAACAGAGACTTTAGTACTGACTCATGTTAAAATAAAGGATGAAAATGATTTATTAGAGTAACATAGAACAACAAAACGAGGTGCAGGTCCTCCAATATGCAGATGTAATAGGTGCTTCACGGACACGGTGGTGGTTGACACGGAGAAAAAAAATAAAGGTTTCACAGTTTGTTTGTTTTAAATGGTCCGCTTCCACACAGCACAACACAGTTACACAAGCATGACAACAGAGCAAAGTTCAGTCTCTCTTCAACATTAGTCCATGTAACCAGGCGGCCTGGTTGTCGGTCTGTATCCGAGTGGCTCCAAAGCAAACACACATCTACAGAGTAAACTAACAGTGTCTAATGATACTACCACATAATTCATGCGTTTGATGTACTGTATGTCAAGGTTTTGATCAGAACCAACACTGCTTTGTCTGCATGACAGACAACTTGTAATTGTGAACAATGTGTCTCTACCTGATCATCATGTTGTGTAGCAACATGATGATGATCGTGTTGTAGCAACATGATGAGGGGCCCATGTTTACTTTCACCCCCCCACCCCCACCCTGAAAAAAAAAGAAGTGTTAAGGATGATCAGATCAAAGATTAAATTATTCTTGGTGTTTGTTTTAATCTGCTCCAAGGATCAGATGGCTGGTAGCACAAAGCTTCAACAAAGTATGTGAATTGTTAGCACTCCAAGCTCCAATCTGACACATCCAGAGAGGCTGGACGATGTCCTCGTGCTGTCCTTCCACCACCCAATGTCTCATTCTCCACTGTAGTAGAGGCAGCAGTTTCTCTCCGTGGACCCCATGTTTTCATTCCCCCCAGCAAACCCCACCCACTCATTAAAACACCAGTCTCTCATCTTGGATAAAGCACATATTCACTTCATCAGTGTCTCTATCCGCTCCCCATAGCTGCCTTCCTCATCATTTCCTCATCCTGGACGGAGAGCTCCGTCAGCTTGCGTCCCAGCCTCTCGTGAAGATCCAGGTATTTGGCCACGCAACGGTCCAGGCACACCGACTCGCCCTTCGTCAGCTCTGCCTCCTTGTAATGTGGCGGTACGCACTTCCTGTGGCAGGCGTTGGTCATTCTGGGTGAAAAGGAAGCCACGCGACAGAAAAGATCAATATTATTCCGTGTATAATAATTCTTTAAGGCTGATGCCCCACCAATAGCCATTTGGTAAAACTACACAGCTTCATCTGCTTTAACTAAGTTGTATAAACTAATAAAAGCCCTATGTGTGGAGTTTGCATGTGATTACATATAACACATATACATAAACATATTTATAATTATTCAGAACACTATAGAGTGGCAAACATTATTTTCATTATCAACTGATTTTACAGTTGATTCATCCCTTAATCAGGAACATATAAATCATTTGATCTTGATGATACAGATTCTAACACTGGAGAATGTTTGGAATTTTCTGGTGAAAAAATGAAGATAAACAATCTTTAGATTCCTGAAAAAAGGTGTTACTACTAGAATTAATGATGACTAAATTATATTTATGTCAGAGTTAGAGGGCTGTGGTGTTGTGTAAACAAGCTCAGACATACTGTCACTTCAATCAGCCTCTCACATTGTTTAAGGGTGTGTTCTTTCTCTCGCGAGATCTGGCGACACTAATCCCAACTAGTCTTCAAAATGATAACTATAAGTGGACCCACGGAAACTAAAGACAATTCAATAATTGACACGTCCGACCTATTAGCCTGGTGTGATGCTTGAGCTTGGATTGTTTTAACCAATCTTCAGCGTGAAAACTCCTCTCTCCCTCTGTGCAGTTGAATGGATAAATCTTGTTTACTGATTGAACACTATTACAGGAAAATTAACATCAGGGCAAAACTGCAATGCACTGTGTCGTATACTGTTGTGCCAGCTGCCACTGATAAAGACTATGAATGAAGGCCATGAGACAGTTTACGGTACTGACAAGAGGTGGAATGAATTAGCTAGAGCTAGCTTAATTTTTAGCTTGTGTTGGTTTTACCGGTTGTACATGTCTGCCATCATTTCCACCTCCAGCTCCGCTGCCAGCTGCTGCGCCTTCATGGGATCCATGTTTCCGCTTTGGTGCCGCTCACACCCGGCTATAACAACAAACACGCCGTCCTGGTGACCCTCTACAGCGGATAACAGAGAAGGAAACTACCCGCTACTTCTTATTTAACCTTCAAGTCGACAAGACAACACGTGTGTAGTATTTCCGCTCAAAATTTACTTGCCAATAAAGTTACATTCAAACAGCAGGCAGAGAGACTGCGCCCTCTGCTGGCCTGTAGCTGAATTCAAGCTTAGTGATGTATTTGTCAGAAAAAGGAAAACACTTGCATGAAAGACTTATTTAATAAAGGAAGTTAAACATCCATCAGAACTTTATACATAACTAAATTGAGCTCAAAATCAGCCCACAGCCTCCTTACATGTACAAATCTTATAATGACCAAACATTAACTGATGGTGAAAACAGAAAAAGGGAAGGAAATTAAAAAAACAAACAGTTTAACAGCTAAATGGACTCCATCTGGCATCTCTGAGAACATACATAAAACCACAAACAAGATAACATTAGGTTTGGAACATCAAGGTGAACCAGTCACCAACATTTCAAAAAAACTGCCTATGTACAAAGGCTAATCTGCCTAATCTCCCACCACATCAATCTCATCCTCATCTTCCTCCTCCTCTTCTTCTCTGGACTGAGACACTTTTTCTGGGGAGTTAAGCAGAGTGTCCACATCCACAACCTCGCCTTCCATCTCTTCTTCTTCTTGATCGCAGCCTGAGCTCTTGATGAGTTCAACAGCCTCTGGTAGAGGAGGTCCAGATCTTTCAAGGGTCAGGGGGTTCAACTTGTGGTCCAATGGCACATTGTTCTCCTGAGGCGGTGTTGTATCCGACACACCTGCATCCAAGGCTTTTTGTGCTAAAAAAAAGTAATGGGACATTGTTTAAGGAAATGTACACGGCTTTTGAAATTCCAAAGAAACATTTTTCCAATTCTTTGAGCGCTATAGACAAAATCAATTCACATGTATTATACTGACATGACAAATATCTGTAAACAAACCAGAACAGCAACAGACCCATCATAGTTTGACCCTAGTAATATGACTCACTGGCCATGAAGACCTGACCCTAGAATTTAGAATCACATTAGTATTATTAGTTTGATAGTTGTGTCCAACAAGGAGTTTCAAGTTTTTGCTGGTGTTTGTCTGTTATCAGGATTACACTAAAACGTCTTGACATATTTGCATTGAGCACAGTTTCAGCTAAAATTCTGTACCATTATTATTTGTTATCTCACATTGGTGAATTTTCCATGAGCCCTGTAAATTTAAACATTCAGGATCATCAGATCTGGAATATTACTTGGATCCAGATCAGACTCTGACGTGTGCCAGAACTTATGGGGATATTATTGTGTAATTTTTGTCCAATCATTATAGGCATTATTCATGATGCCCCTATCCTGCAATGGTAAAGAATATTTAAAAGGATTCTGAATTCAGATGACGATCTGCATCAACAACAAAATCTAATGGATTGTTCTTTGGGCCAGAAATAACAATCGTTTAACTTCTCTGTTAGTTTGTGGTTGATCTTGTCCTTTGCTCGGAGGAAAAATGCGATGTCTTCTTATTTGAGTTAGCTGATAACTGCTACTAGATGCTTTTTAAATCTCGTGGTTGAGGGTCGTACACATAAAATGTCGTCAAAACATCACACTGCTGTCCTCTGGCATCACCTTGCCGCCTGGACATCGATTCGGTGCCATTACTACTTCTGCTACTGGGTCAGAGTTGGAACAATGACACTCCATTATGCCTTTATAGCATTCATACAGAATGGTGAGGCGCAATAAAGGAGCCTTTATCAGACTGTGTAAAAGGGACTAGTGTTAAAATAGTCTAATGTGATCCAATAATGTTGTATTAAGTATCAGTCACAGGGGGACGTTTTACTGCACAACCACTGCTTTTACTGCTGATACTTGCCGTGCATTTCAGTATTTTACTTTCACAATTCATTTCATAATTTTTACTTGTCTTTTACTTATTTTGCACTTTTACTTATTACTATAAATAGATAGCTACTATTTGACTTACATTTACATGAATTATGAATGCTGCAGGAATTCTTTGTTATAATGGCATACTCTTATATCGGTGTAGAACTTCTATATAAGGTTCTAAGTGCTTCATCCACCATTGCTGCAAAGCTTCATAGCGCTAAGAGTAAATTGAAAAAAAAAAAAAACAACTACCAAAATCAAATTTTTTAATGCAAGGGTGTTATCTATCTTAAAAGCTTGTTTTATTTTAAAACTAAAATTATTCAACTATTTCAATCCTCTTGCAGTTCTTCATTTTACCACCAGGTGGCACCAAAGTTGGGACTTCTCTAAACTAACACATACTCTAATGGCTTTAAGAAAATACATTGTTTTCCAGCCTAGTCAATAAATCAAATGAGTTGGAGTTTTCC
Source organism: Chaunax sp. Z400 (assembly GCA_037577475.1). Taxonomy (NCBI): domain Eukaryota; kingdom Metazoa; phylum Chordata; class Actinopteri; order Lophiiformes; family Chaunacidae; genus Chaunax; species Chaunax sp. Z400. Next base: position 14,072,552 of record CM075191.1, on the reverse strand, counting down.
AATATCTCCGTTAAATAGTTTTATTCACTGTACACAGTAAACTGGGCTTCAACATATGCTAATAATCTACCACAGCTGAAGGAACCAGCACTTTACCTCCAGTAAGATTCTTCAGTGGCTGCTCCCTCTCAGCTGCTAACTCGGCCTCTTCTCTGAAGACAACAGAGGAAAACAGCTGATCGTTGTCATCAGCGAACAAACTGGTCCCCAAGGCGGCAGAGCTGTCGTCTTTGTTATCTCCCTGTGACTTGCTGTACTCAGCTGACGATTCGTTGAAAACCAGATTGTGATTTTCATCGACTGTGGCGTTGAAGACGGTGTGAGAGGCTGAGTTCTGAGGCTGACTGATGTCCATTTCTGGCTCCATATTTAATTCACATGCCTTCTCTTCACTTTCTGCATCTTTTGCAGGTTCATTTGGCTTGTTGTCCTGCTTTTCTTTTGACTTCCTTGTTTTTGAGTGTTGCCGCTTGATAAGCTTTTGAAACTCCTTCAGAGAGACCCTTTGTGGCCACGTCCCAGGGTTTCTCACTGCTGGGATGTCATCTTTGTTATCATCTCGCTCCACCATGTCAGCATTCATGGGCTTCTTCGGTGGAATGACAACCGCTTCACTTCTATTCCTCCTCCGTTTTTTACATCTCATCTTTGTTTTTTCATCCTCCTTTGACAAATTGTTGCCAAGTTGCTGCTCACTTTCCACACTGGGGCTCTTCTTTTCACTGATGGCTAAAGGGCTTTCTTCATGCTTCACTTTTGGCGGCCTTCCACGTTTCGGTCTGGTGAGTGAGACTCCTCGTTTATTCACAATCTTAGTCCGATGGGCCACGGGTCTTAAAAGTGACATATCATCTAGTCTTGCGTTACCTGGGGTATGTTGTTTTTTTTTCATAAGGCTCCTTGTTCTGATCAGAGTCTGGCCAGCATTTAGATCCCCAGCCCCTCTGGTTGTCTCTCTTAAACTTTGTGTGACAGCTGACAGTTCATCTGGCTCCCCTGAAATATTGTTTGGCATGTCTGAAGAAGTGGTGGCCATTTCTCTTTGCTTTGACAGCACATTGTTGCTTGACAAACTGACTGAACAAATGCTCAGGCTGATGTGTGTTTTTGTTCCATCAGTGACTTCCAAATCGTATGAAGCATCTTGTGGATGACTTGCGCACTTTCTCTTCCTCCTTCCAGGTGCCACAGTATCGCCTTTAGTGTCACTTTGTTGACATGTTTGATGACCAGCAGGTTTTGTTCCTCCCTCTCCCACCTCTGTGACAGTACAGGATTCTGCCCTGGTTCTCCTATTTGGTGGACTTTTGAACTTCTGTTGTTGCTTTGAGCTCCAGTTTTGCTTTGTATCCTGTGGTAATGATACACTCTCTCTGTGGGTCATGGCACCGAGAGGAAACTGCAGTGATACGGAGTTTCCCGTGAGCCAGGGTGGCACATGAGATGGTCGCAACAGAACGCTGTTGCTCTGGCTTGTCGAGTTGTTGAACGGGGGCTGATGTTTTGCTGCCGAGGCAAACTGCTGTAATGGAGAAAGGCATGGAGGAAGCCGCAAGTCATCCATGCGAGGTAAAGACACAGAATGTGAAGACTGCACCTCATTTCCATCTGACAGTGGTAAAAACTCCAGGATGTCCTGATCGTCTTGTGCGGATGGTCCCGGACAGGCTGGGTAATGTTGTGTCTGCCCACTGGAATGGAAAGCTGTGGGTATGACTGATTCCGTGGGTGCTTCAGGAAATGGATGAGTTTGACTTTTGGACAGTGGCGTGTCCTGGTGGCTCGTTCCATCTCTTTTCCCCATGGATGTGACAGTAGAGTGCTGCTGCAGCTGATGGACAAGGACGGCATATGACTGTACAGACGGGAGGCTTGCGATGCTGGGCTGGTTCTGAGCTGTAGAACAACAAAGGATACCGGCAAACAGGTGAGAAGATTGCCATCATTCCATCTTGGACTACAAACCACATATCTCTTCAAAACGCCACTGTTACTTTGAAAAATCGGAAAATATTTTCCAGGCCATAGCACACGCAATGGGACGTGAACATGATGAAGTTGCTTTACTTGGATCTGCCTCATGCCAAATGAAGTAAAACTGCCTAATTCTTTGAGCCTGGAAATCTACTCCCAGTGTATGGAATCATGTGTTTACCATCAGTAGTTTATGAGTCATCAACAAAAATAAGATTGTCCATAATGCTGGATCAGGATCTATTTTTCATCTATAAAGATATAATGAAATCCATTTAAATGCCTCTGAATCTGCATTAACTCAGCTACATAATGGTGGCAGTGCCGTGTTTCTACCCCTCTCTGTTACCGCACTAAGACTCAATATATATCGACCCCTCCATATATATTCATCTTCCAGATCTGTATCATGATCCTGATGTGGTGGAACATCAGGAGTTCTTTGGGTATTATCAACATCTTGCCGTGTTGAAGAAAGTGAAAAAGTAATCCAAATACCTCAGGTGAGCTCGAATGCACCTCAAAATTTTTATCAATTCTTCCTTGGCCCAAACCTCTTCCTCACCTCTACGCAAAGTTTTATCAAAATCCATTGACAAGTTTTCGAGAGATCTTGCGGACAACAAACAAACACACATGGGTCATCATGAGGGTTACCAGGTGTCCGGATTAATGAGGGACAGCACAGCATTTTTATCCCTTGTCCCACATAGAGAGACAATGATGTGCATTTTCAATTAAAAATTGTCTCATTATGTGGGACGCAGGACAAGGAATAAAAAAAATGTTTTTTTTAAAATCCATAAAGTGGGACATCTGGTCACCCTAGTGATCACATAACCTCTTCCATATAGTGTTCTTCATCTTTTGTTAACAGTGGCTGCAAGTCCTGTGTACTATTTGATTTAAAAAAAAAAATAATTTAACAACTATTTGAATATTCGAAAATCAATGCCCATCCCTATTTTGGATATTGGAGGGGTGACAAGAAGAAAGGTTGCATGGTGTGGGCATTTGAATTTAGGGCCAAATGCCACTGCATGGCAACATATTAATCTACAGTTTATGAATGAGGCAAGTGTAAAACAAATTGTGGATCTAAATACCTGTATCTGCTGAAGAGTGGCCATGTTGTGTCCCATAATCCTGGTAATCGACACACCCTGCTGCACTGACGGCAGCAGGCGTCTGACTCTGCGCCCGTTCGTTCTCTGTCACTGGGATCTGGCAAATGGCCAGTGCTCCATCATGGCTCATTTGAAGGTGATGAGACTCCTTGCAGTCCCTCTCCGAGTTTGGCAGGATGTTCAGGCCAATCATGATGTCCTCCAACAGCTTCTCTAGGTACTCATCAGACTCCTCTACAGGTCCTGGAGACCGGGCCAGCGAGACAGACTCAAGCTCACTGTTCTGGTTTGAGATGAAGCTTTCACTGCAGACAGGCTGGGAGTCAGAGGTGGGGTTGGGGAGAGGTGGTGCTTCGGGGGAGGTGGCAACAACTGGGGTCTTTGGTTTATGAACGGGGCTCGGCTGGACAGAGGAGGGATCACTGTTTGTCAGGTCCGTCTGTGTAAGATGAAGGTGTCACATGTCCATTAAATGCAGTTGTTGTCATTTCATTTATGTATCTTTTACAGTTATTTAATAGAGGCATATAATACACACAACACACTGCAATGTGATGACATAACCTGACAAAAATAGAAAAAAGGACAACAATAGGGGAAAAAAAGTTTTAAAAAAGACTCAATAAAACCAGTCAGATCGCTTCACTGATTCATATTAGATTAAAATTAGAACAACCAGTCCACTTAAAAACTGAAATAGACACTACAGCTACAGTATAGATTTTAATATAGTACTATTTCCCATATCATCTCATGTTGTGCCACTTTGTAAAGGTTTATTGCAATCATGTTTTGGCTTTGAAATTATTTTTTTTTAAAGTAGAAAGTTTGCATCCAAGTACAAAGATGCCTCACTAATGGAAGAACTCAGTTTGCGCCGATGTGTACAGACCATAACCTCTAATAATAGACACATTGTGCTATTTAGCAACCATTTTCAAAAAGGAAGTGCGTAAAACAAACCTCCATCATAGCGTAAAAATACGACGACATAAAAATCACCTGAGTTCAGATGTGACAAAAAAATGTCAAACCAAGTTGAAGAAACCAATTACAAGATGCACATCCTAAGGGCTCCTACAAAAGCAGACACCTCTATTTAAGTTAATTTGTCATTTTTGTGGTGCATTTCCTGAAAAACTAAGGCCTGGTAATCAATGAGACAACTAACAGAACTGATTCTTACTGTAAAAATACATTCATTTCCTACGCATTAAAATACCCAAAGAAATTCAAGTGTATTGGATGACAACCATGTCTAAATGAAGACACCATCATACTAATCTACCTGTTTCAGAGAGGTAAGAACTGACCGCGGCTCATCTCCGTCTTGAACACTCACAACCTCCCACACTTCTCCTTTGGTTCTCCTCTTCAGCTTCACCAGCACGGAGGGAAGAAAATCAAGACATAAGGGAGAACACAAAAGGATGAGAAAAAAAAATGAGAGGGCTTCCAACACGTTTGTTATGACGGTCTGCACACATATGCCGAGATGCTTGACGATCCTGTTTTTGCCTGTGACACATAGAAGCGACGAGTCATTTTTACAGCCAGGGAGAGAAGGAGACATGACTTTGAATGTTAGGAGAGAAACGTTTTGAGTTATTGTGATACTCAGCGGGATGTTGTGATTGTGAAAACTGCTTGAAGGAAAGTCAATCATACACTATAATAGTTAGTTGCAACCCAACTGTGATCCTCAAGTTCTTGGAGAGAAAAAAAACCACACACACAATTGCAATGAATCAATGAATCAATATTGTAGTGTAATTTTGCATTTTAGCCTGATAAACTTTACTGTCCGTCACAAAGCAGTGGAAATTGTCTTTGACACAGTTCACAATCAATTTGTAATATCATCTGATACAGCTTTGAGGGTTAATGTCCACATGCATACCTATGAAAGACGATTAATTCCAAGGTTATTTTCAACATGAGCAAATGACATATACTTCCTCCTACCTTGATAGAAATCTTTGTGGTCCCAATCTGATGCATCTTTTTCATCTTAGCCAAGCTCTTCACCCCTACATGTGTGTGTGTGCGCTTCTTCTCAGTAGAGATTCCTTCTTCCTCTCCCAGTTTCTCATCTCTGTTGGTGTGACTTGGCTGCTCTGTATTTCCCCTCTGGTCAGCCATCTTGGCGTTTGTTTTTTCATCCTCTAATCCCGTCCCAATCCCGTCCCCAAACTCAGGAGACTGCTGGTAGCAGCTGTCGTCATGGGGCGTCAGGGAGTTTGAGTCCTCATTAAGGGAAACGGGGAAAAGCAACTTGTCGCAGGGCCAGTCTGAAGTCGACGTTGGGTTCGTTACACTGTAAGAGGATTGGTTTAACGTAGACTCTTCTTTGCTTGGTGCTCCACTGGAGACACTTGTGGAGCAGGAATGTTCGTCAGGTGAGAGGTTTTGAGGCTGCATTGCAAGAGATGAATCCATGTCTTCCGCCACAGGAGTTTCAGGCTCTCTGGTTGGATGTTTAGTTTGGCTTGAGTGACTAAGAGAAGTGCCTGTTGTCTTTTCATCAGTCTGTGTGCCTGTTGATACACAGCTTCTCTCTCCGACCGGACAATCTGGAGCTCTTCTTCCAGCCATCTCAGCCTGAACTTCGTCCTTCTTCGAACTTCGAACTGCGTCCTGCATTTCCATGCCTTCACCCCCCCCTCTGCAACTCCCACAGCTATTTCCCAGGGGTTCTCCCTCCTTCATCCCTCCATCTTTCGGTCGTTCAACAAGGCCTGTGATCCCAAACTGGCAGGCTGCAGACAGCACATCATTTTGCTCCGTGCTTCCTTTTACCTCTACCTCTCCAGAGTACAGAAGACCGACAAGCTTCAGAAGGGTCTGGGGCTTCACAGCCTGGAGCCGGAGCTGGCGCTTGTGACCTGATGGAGGAGACGGGGAGTTCAACAGCTTCTCAGACAGGTAGGGACTGAGAGCTGCGAGGATGCACCTGTGGGTTGGGACCGAGATACCTTTACAAAAAAAAAGAAAAGAGGAGAGATATTAAAAAAAAGATACTTTTTTTTTTTATTTCTCTTGCATTTAATTCCACTGTTAGAATAGTGAACTGCTCACCCTCAGTTTGCAATAGAGTATCACAGAACTGGGCGTTGTTTTGCTGTCTCTGGAGTGCTCCAAGAAGCTGCATTTCATAACCTGGCCACCAGTACCTCTGCATGTTGACATGGGCACTTGGACACAAGCATAAGAGGTGTGGTGACATAAAGGATTAGGGTTAATGTTGAGAGACAGAAAGTATACCTACTGTCAGTGCCAATGGTAGGACAACTTCAACTTACTCATTCGCCGTTTCCTATTTGGACTTTTGTCCCCGTTTTGGTTTTAGTATTTATTGATCATCTGATGCTAATGCTTATCTGTTACTTGTTTTCATCCTGTTGTATTATCTCCACTAAGGATGTTACACTTACACCAGCATCTGTTTGTTTGTTTGTCTGTCTGTCTATAGGATTATACTAAAACTACTCAACTGATTTTCATGAATCTTGGTGGGAGGGTTGCGTGATCAAATTATCCATTGAAGAATCCATTACATTTTGGAGTGGATCCAGATGAAGGGACAGATTCAGGAAAATGTTTTCTACTTTTTGAACGTTGCAAGAAAGGGCATGTTTGACCATTATTGTCAATTCAACTTGAGCTACTTGACAGATTATGGGGCATTCAGACAGAACATGACAACAGACAACCAATGGTTGGGCGACAATAGTTTTTCACTACACAAAACAAAGGACGCCACTCTGTGACCTAGTGTGCGCTGTGAAAAAATTCCAGTGTGACCAATAGAAATGAGGTACTCAGCCTGGTATGGCATGCAAAATGAATGCAACTCAGTTGGTGTGTCTGAATTCTCGTAATTATATGCCAAGTTTACAGTTATACCAAGACCTTGGGAGGACAGCCCTGTCATGGATACAGGTTTCCATTCAGGCAGGAATGTCAGACGTGTTTTAATAATCAGGTAACTGGCTGGAAGTAGGCAATATATGGTTACAGCATAGGTTTGTTACACATTTCCCCTCAATAGCTATATGAGCCCCTTTAATTGTATTAATTTGGGTGATAAGGTAAAGAGGTATAGTTTTCATACACATTGCAGAAAGCTAATTACATTTTCTCCACTTATTTAGAGTGTAAATGTAGTGATGTGACAAAGTTTTGTCATAAGCTTTGAAAATTCGGCCCATTTTGTTCTCCACTCAGCAGCCAGCACAGTTCAAATCGCTTTGTGTCCGACTGTGGAATTATTATGGAACTGGGTGTCAAGGTGAGGCATAATCCAAGAGAAAAAAGAACTAGCAAATTTTGGAGTGGATCAGTATAAATAGCCAGATCTCTGTTTTTTGTTTTGTTCTTAAAAACATTGTAACAGCTTTGAGGGCAGCAATTTTAATGGTGCTAAATTTGTCAGACTGTTGGACCTTGGCAGAGGCGTCTCTTTTGCACTACATAAAGAACCTTCTGCTATCACCTACAGAAATGCCAATACAGCCTCTGCATCATCTTTACTGAATCTAAAGCAACTTTTTACTTAAATATCTACGCAAAGACGTCTAGCACAAAGACGATATTCAAACATGAGGTGGCAAGTCTAAATATTAACTCACTCTGCATCTGTGCTTTCACAAAGCCAAGCATGCACGGAGTGGCTCCTGCATCAGGGTCAGGCTGCACATGGAGAAGCAGAACCCCGCGCGCGAAATCTTAATGTTCATGTTAAAATGTCTAACATTTTTCTTTTGAATGTAAAATTGTATTTTGGGTACATTTATTCCAATATCTGTTAACAGTGGCCAGCTTCTTTCATCCTTATGGTTCTATTTTGCAGATTTATTTTGTTTGCAACTAGATGTTTCCATTTCAGAGTAACACAGCTAGCTTGTGGCTAAAAGCTAGCTACGTTGAATGAAAAAGGGAAGTTAAGTATGCAACATCCACCTCCTCATTCACAAACAATTAAGCGAGGCCAGTAGAATGGAAGTATCCCGCCATTTGAAGTGTAAAGCTGCAGTGCAACTTAATGTCATTGGGCCAGCTTCAGGCTAGCTAAAGGTTACCATAGTTAAGTTCACATACCACAGCTTAATTGAGGTAACTTGGCGTTAGCATGAAAGTTAACATACTGCAGCTAAAGTGAGGGAATTTAGCGTTAGCATGAAAGTTCACATACTGCAGCTAAAATGAGGGAATTTAGCGTTAGCATAAAAGTTAACACTGCAGCTTAAGTGAGGTAACTTCGCGTTAGCATGAAATTTACACTCACCAGTGGTTCTGTTGATCGAGCAAAGGCGTTTTTGACACCTGATCCGTGTTTCTACCTATGGTGTTGGCATTCCCGCCATTAGTGACGGAATCATTTGACATTTGGCGCATCAGAAATGGAGCTGCCAACAGCGACACCTATTGGCCATTATGTCGAGTGACAAGGAGGTAAAATAGACTGAATCCGTCTGACGCAGTTCAGCAATGTGTGAGACACAAGACAGCAGGCTATTAGAGATCATTTTCCTTTTTATTAAAAACAGTATTGCTAGTTACATAATTCATTCATAAATGAGAATGTGCAACTTAAAGAGCCAAGGCAAAGAGATTATGGTCCAGAATCAGTTTTTTTTTCCCATTAGTGTTCCAGTATCTGATGACTGTATTGGAGAATTCCATTTAACTTGGTTTGCATTTAATTAAGACATAAACTGAATCAAAACAATAGAAAGTGATTGCATATGCACCCAAAGCACCCAAAACAATTACACCCAAATCATTATAAAAAAAAGAAATACATAAAACCATTAAAATTAACAAATATTCTCTGGTGTATATATAGTTTAAATGTGCTTTTGTGTTTTTCTCCACTTTTTCTAATAGATTCTGATCCATGCCTCCTTACACAGATTTCTAACAAACTCTAGCTCTCCTCTGTTCTCTTTTGGTCAGTCGACTATGAAGGCAACTTGTCAGAGAAAACAAGACATTCTCTCCTGTTTCAATTGGCATAAAAAAATAAAGGCTGAAGAAAAGGAGGAAAAAAGAAAAAAAACACACATTATGACCCCCTAGTGCTTCTTTTAATCATCCACTCAGTAAGTATCTACATCTCACTCGACACTAAGAATATGCATTCTTCTACAGAACAAGCGCCGTACTTGTGAAATGTGGGCCAAAACACAATACTGTGTCTCCTCCCATGTACTATTTTGTCATTTTAAAGCTAGGCTATGGGAAACACTAAATTATACAGAACTCAATAGTTTTATACTATAAAAAACAATCCCAATAACAATCAACTCTTACATACTTACAAGTTTACATAGTCCAATATCTTGCAAAATAGAAAACTGCTGAGTTCCATATACAGTATTCCCAACGAGTTACCTGCTGAGAAGACACTGTGACCGTTAACCCCATTCATGTTGGACAAATCTACCAGATCTATCCTGAATGAGTGAGGCACTCGGGTGAGCCCACACAGATGCTCTTACAGACAGCCTTGAATGTACACATTCATAAGATTACAGACCTGCAGATAAGAGGAAATACACCCACTGAAAACTGTGATATCTTCAAAGAATTACTGAGTTACGGAGCTTACACATAACAGAAACGTCACTTCAGGAACATAGGACAGACTGTACTCTCTATACCAATGTCTCGAAAAATAATTTGTCTATAACTGCAGAAAAATCCATAGCAGGGCCTCTACTCTATGGAGCGCAATCAAATACAGAAAATGCAGCATTCTCATGCATCTTGGCGATGGGACTGTCACAAACTGCTCACGAAACAAAGCTGGTAGCAATTTTCAGTCTAGCTGCTGTAATAAGTATGAATGTGAAAAGTTCTTGCATTCAATAATTGCAGTCGCAGCAGTAGTGTCAGTGTCATTTGGCACATGTGCATTAATGCGGTACAGAGCAAAGCAAGAAGTGGAATAAACACAACCAAAACAGAAGCAGAGGCTTTACACATATCTGATTAGATCATTAGACATTGATTCTCAGTGGTAGGAAATATTTTTTTGACAGAGTATTTAACTATCAAGAGGGGAAAAAATGAAGCATTCCCTCAATTTCTTTGAAGAATAATGTAATAGATATTTTATGTAAAATTTCACCAAAAATGTCCTTTTCTGATGTCCACAGTTCTTTCTAATTAGTTTCTAATTAATTAGTTTCTTCTAATTAGTAAAGTCTATGCTCCGACCTCCAAAAAGTAGTTCTCAGATCAAGCCACAGCCTCTGCCTATTCATCGCAGAGAGGATTAGTGTGGTCCAGGCAAGTTGTAGTGTTGTTGCATGGAGATGTGTTGCGGCCGCAGCATCTGATCAAGTGGTTAGTGTTTTGGAGTTCAGGGACTCATGGAGCACAAAGTGGTCATAGTATCTCGTCTGCTTTGTCCACATGGGGCATAGATCCACATCAGTGTCTTTTGGTGTGGATTTGATAGTTTGTCAGCTGCAACGGTGGAATGTAACAAAGAGAGAAAGAGACGAGAAGCTTCAAGAGAGCGAAGAGAGAGAGAAGGAGTTTAGTGTTAAGAATGGAGTTTTGTCCCATTGGTGTCATGTTGTGGTCCCCCATTGTCAGTTCAGCAAGGGCAGTAGGTGGGAGGAGGCTGTCGTCTTGTGATGCACACAATTAGTTTTTCTGAAACAAAAAAAGAGGCACAAACATTGTGGGGATTGATCATGTGAGGCAGCCAATTTGAGGCATTTATTTAAGCGGGAATAAAAGCACATTTAAATGCAGATCCACAGTAGTGGCTTAAAAAAAATTTAAAAAAAGGACAACATATATTATACAACAGTGGCTGCTAGCAACAAGGTCACAACACATTACACAAAAAACAAAGAAACTGCAGAAAAAAATAAAACCATATCTCAGAAGAAACAAAAATCACTTTTCACCAGCAGGGGGAGCAAAAAACTGTCCACATACTGTACAATAGAAGATCATTGTCGAGTTTCTTCACTGTAATACACACAGCCACATTATGAATACACAACAAAGATATTAGGCCATGCTATGAGTGGCAGCTGGTGGGACACACATACCATGCGCTGACATGCAGTGAGACAGAGGGTGTCGCCTAACCATCGTAAGAGTCCAACAGAGGCAAAGAGGCCTGCCTCTCCCTATGCATCCCTCCCTGAAAGTGAGAGAGTGAGAGAGAGAGAGAAAGAGAGAGAGAGAGAGAGGGAAGAGGGCGAGAGACCAAAAGGAGACATACAGACAGAGAGAGACAAGGCACATAGCGAGGGAGAGGTGAATTAAAAAATTTAAGGATTAAGTGAAAATTCAAAGGAGAATGTAAGGAGACACAAAACACCAAGGAGAAAAGAACAGTTAGAGAAAATGTGAAGGCAAGTAAGGCCATCAGATAAGAGAAGAAAGAAGGGTTACAAAACGTTAGTTTATTGTTAGTTCATGTCTCAGTTGGAAAAACGTCAGATGAGAATTTATGTGCAAGACACGGATCCACCGCAGTGATTCGACAACATGCATCGACATGCTGTCTGTGGGTATGTGTGGCTAAGTCTGTTCACACGGTAACATTTTGAGCATGAAGGGAGGATATCGATCTGTATCATCTGGAAAGCTGGAACTTCAGAAATGACCTGCGTTGCATATGATTAACCAGTTGTATTTTTTTTTCAGAGATGGGCATGGAGTTGAAAATATTCCACAGAGATGATGCAGAGTTAAAAAGTATTAGCACATGACAACAGGGCAAACTGAGTAGGCTAACAGAAAGTGACATACTGCGAAGGACTGCTCCACAGAAGGAATTTACAGATTTACACTTTCCACAAATTGTAATGAGCTCTTGAAGTGATTACGAGGTAAGTGACGTGATATAGGTGGTGTGCAGCAGAGTTTATGTTTGGAGTGAAAGGGTTACGTCATTCTGAGTGAAGTGCTGTCATGCAGACTTTACCTGTGCTGCATCTTTGTCAGCAGGTTCGAGTGTGTTATCCAGAGTGTTTCTTCTTCCTTTCTGATCCAGTGTGGAGTAGGCATCTGAGGAGGAGAAACATACTGTATGTTCAACCAGAGGTGTGTGTGATTTTGTGTGTGTGTGTGTTTCTGTTGTCACACTTGCCTGGTCCCATATCATTCATCGGAATCATTTCCCGGTCCCCTTTGCCTCCTGTGTATTAAAGGCACAAAAACAATGGGCATCAATATGCACTGTTAAATGTTCATGTTCTCTCAGGGAGGCCGTGTTAACAGTCTCACCACATCTAGCCAAAGATAGAACTGTGTGTAGGTGTGCGAGTGTTTTTTGAAGTGTTTCAAGTGTCAGTGCCAGTTAGCATTTCCAAATATACACAGCTTTGGTGTGTGTGAAGGGCGAGGTTTGGAAATTCTTAAACCAGTGCCAAAGAGCTGAAAAGATCTTTTTGAACATATTATATTAATAATATATATATATTATAAAAATACATTAAAAAATAAATCAAGGTAGTGATTAATAATCTGAGATGGGATCATCAAAAATACAAAATACTATTAAGAATGCTAATAATGCTTTTGTACAAACAATATCTGATCCAAAGACTTGCTTTCACTGATTGATCTCAGATATCTGTGGTCTTGCAGATCAGTACAGTTTTCATACACATTTCCCCTTTACTTCCTGACCTTTGTCTATGAGCGGCAGAGTGCTGTCCTCATATCCTCCGTTGGCCCTGGTGTTGCTGCTGACAGGGTTTAGGTTGACCATGAAGTCCGTCTTCTTCCAGCCATCCTTCTCCAAAGTGCGTCGCAGCTCCTTGTAGCCCCACACCATCTGCAGCACCAGGCCGGCCCCGCGCACTTCCCGCTCAGAACGGTTACTGGTGATCCCAGCGGACACCAGAGGCAGACGGTGGGGAATTAAAAACAAGGTTAGACTTAAAATGGACGCATCATGAAAGCAAGTAACTCAAAACTTGAAACAGACAAAGCGACGTTTCGTGTGACACTGCTGTTCATCAGAATAAAACGACACTGCCCAGCACCATCTTATACAAACATCCAGTCACATGACAGTCACATGTACAGGGACTTTTAAGTAGCAAAATGGTACCAAAGTATATATGGGTCGATAAATACATGCATATATACAAACATATATTCATACCTGATATTGTGTCTAGTCCTCAATTAATACAGAAAGTCTAAGACAACACTATGAATATTCCCAAACGAGCAGATACACACACAAAAAAGAAAAGAACATTAGGTATATATAAAAAAAATAATTTCTTACAGAAGCGAGACACTCACAGGTGTTTGTTGCCACCATCTGGCTCATAGGCGGTCATCAAATATGAAAAAAAATTAAATGTCTTTTTTTCCTAAATTTGGTGCAATATGGCCACTGTCCACACTGTAATTTCATTCACAAATTTCATTCTATCATCCACACACAAGGAAAGGATTCACTATTAAAGGTATCACCTCATGTAAAACTAACAATGTGATATACTGTACATGCTCAATTGCCCCTCTGGACATGCATGCATAAGCAAAACTTCCAGACCCGTGAAAAACATTCTTTGCACTGTGTCACCCAAGGGCCTCAATGAAGGAAGCCCTTCACTCTTTTTTGTGATGAATTACTGGCTCTGTGCACCTGTACTGACGTTGAGTAGCACTCTTTGAAGGCTACTACTGGTCATCCATGGTCGATGTATATTCTACTCTCTGACTCCACAATATTGCAGTGTTTAAGATGAACGGTGAAGCCTCTTTAGCATGTTGTCCCACAGAACAAATCATATGTAAACAGTGCTTTAGAGTTGTGTTTGCACTGCAAGGCAATGCTTGAAAAAACATTACAAACTGCTGCATGATGAATGCATGAAGGACGAGAAAACGTTGCACACATCAATCGTCCACCATCAACTCAGACATTTATAACAGCGACCGTGTACAGCACATCACCGTATCCATCCAGCCCACAAAGAATTGATATCAACAACGCGATCCCATTCTATTTGACCAAAGATATGTGTCCGATAAACACTGTGAGAAATGAAGGCTTCAGGTCAACATATGTGATCCTCTCAAGCAACTGTTATTCCAAAGTGGCATTACCTCCACTGTATGCAAAGCATATGCAAACGCAGATCTCACAGCAGTCAAGTACTTTGCTAGCTACTGCCACTGACCTATGGCTTGTAGGAGATGACTGAACTCAGGTGAATAAAAAACCTTAATTAAGTCTGCAAATGTAGCAGGAATATTGCGCAAGATAAAAGTGAAAGCAGTGCCGTGTTGATTTAATTTTGGGTTTTGTTTTAGTACAATTTTTATTCATATTTTTCTTCTATGAGATGCACTGAATTTAGGAAAATGAGGACCAATTTTATTTTGATGCAAAGATTTGTACATTAGCAAGAATGTAGCACAACATGGAAGCAGTTCTTTTTACATGAAAGTGGAATATACATATTTGTCTCTAATATCAATGAATAATCGTCATAAATAATCTTGGTCTCAATATTGATCAAAATAATCACGATTATTGTTTTGGCCATTATCATGCAGCCCTAGTAGATACAAGATGGAGCCGTGCAGTGCCTCTAGAGTCTAATGAAGAGCAGTGTTGCTCAAAACATCACTTGGGTGCATTAAATAAGTGAATATCGGAACCCTTTGTTCCATTTGTTTGTTTCTGTTTTGCGTCATTTGAAATCACGACATGCCCGTTTTTTAGTCAGGAAGTACATGCATACACATTGTAGTAAAGTAAGACAAAACTGCAGTTTTAACGGGCTACAAAACCCGTTAGACAAGGACGGATAATGACAATGATCAACCCTTACCCGTCCTTGTTAATGAGGACCAGTCTCTCGATTCCTTGTGAGGCTCTGAGGGTCTTGGCTGCTTCCAGGCTAGATCCCAGCACCTCGTGGAGTGTACTCAATACAGACACCACCGTTTCCTCCGACAGCGCTCGCACGGGCTGGCTCTGACCACCACCAGGCAAGTTGGCCACTAGATGAGGCACTGCATGTTTACCTGACAACACACAAGAACAAGAAGCCTTAGAAAAAAGAAAAAAGAAAAAACTAACACACTACAGAAACCATCCTCATAAAATAAATGCCTCTGGTGTTAAACGGTTTCTTTTTAAACACTGTTGGAGAGAACAGCTATCTCAGTCATACTCCAAAGTCCCCTTTCCACTGCGTAGTACCAGTTCTACTAGACTCGACTCGTTTTCCTTTGCCGGTGGTACCTCCTCAAGGTAGATTGGGGCCGGGCAAAACTGCCGTGGCGTAGTCTTGATTTGTGCTGTGCGTGTACTCCATGTGTGCTGTGCATTGACCAATCAGTGGTCTGTTACGTTTCACATGACCTTTTAGTACCTGCTCGGCTCGCTTGGAACCGCAGCAGAGCAGGTACTAAAAAAAGTAGTACCAGGTACTTTTTACCTAGTCGAGGTGGTACTATGCAGTGGAAAAGAGGCTCAAGTCTCACCTAGTAAATCTCTGTTGCGTGCGTCAATGGCCAGGTTGCGGAGGGCTCCAGACATGGCGCGGACAACGCGGTCGTTGCCGTGGGCCAGCAGCTCGGTTATCATGGGTAGACCCTTCTCATGGCGCAGCAAGGCACGGATGTATCGCCCATACTAAACACACACACATTTTTGTCATCAAATTAGGGAACTAGGTTCTCATAATTCAGTTCAGTTTTGCTTCAGTTTTGTGATACAGCCAAATAAAAGTTTTTGACGACACACACTCCCTCACTTGGAAGAGCACTTCTTAGAAGTGTCCTCTACCAGGAAACTGATTAATGGGTAGAAGCAAACATTTACATGTTCATTTATCAAGTGATGTCCCTTTGAAAGAATCAAATATATCATTAAGATGACAATTCTGGTTCAATTTGCATGATTATTGTTCCAGTATAAAGTGTTTCCCCTACCACTGTCAACTGCTGAATGAAACAAAAGATTTTGTTTATCATAGATCGTGACTTCTTCATGTTCAGACATTTATGTTTAAAAATCTTATTTTCATATTTAGGATCTATGAGTTTGTTTCCACTTCCTTCTCATTCAGCTCATCTTGTATGTATGTATGTATGTATGTGTTTGTGTTGTTAGCGGTGCAGAAGTGAAAATTAAAACTGTTACATTACTGCTATAAAGGTTTGTATCAATTGTATTCTCTCTATTTTTTCTGGTCAATGTTTAGTGTTTTAATTGTACTGCTATAATATCGTTAAAGATTCAAACTGATGGTTTAGATTGTGATCGGTCTTGAAGCGTCTACAACTTAGTTTTCATGCGAATTGTGGAGATTGCTGTACTTAAAGTTTTCTCTCTTCCATTTCCAAATTTCACATAACCTCAAAGACTAGCAGATCTGTGTACCATGACAAATCAATAGATTGATGCAGCTAACGAGATGGCTATGTTGATTGGACAGGTAACTTCAAGCTGCTCTTCTTCGGGAGACGTATTGTAAACAAAGCAACACGAGTTTTGGCAAGCAGCACGGCAGATCAAGAAGCTTGTGCCATAAAAGCGCCATCTTTAATGCAACGTTATGTCTTAGATTTGAATGACTACCTCACATGAAAATCTCATAAGCTGTTGTAGCTTGCTGAAAGAACTGTGTTTCCCCGACTAGTGTTTAATCAGCACAGGGACTTTCTATGAAATGGAACAGGAGAATGATGGACGGCAGCTCTTACAGTCCAGCGTCCAGCACACAGGTTCTGAATGGCTCCAGCTGAGGCTTCCAGTACGGTGGGGTTCTTGGATTCCTTTAGCAGAGAGGTGTAGATGCGGACCACTTCTGGCTGGTACAACAGCTCATACCCTACGGGACAGGAGGGGAAGTGAAGAGAACCGGGGGGGGGGAGAAGAGGGACAAAAGAGGGTTAAGATGATCTGAGAAGGACAAATCTGAAATTTAAGAATAAAACAACTTTATTTTACATAGAGTTAAGATGTCTACTGGGCCTATAGTCACCTTTAGCAGGTGTGGTCCTCTTTGGAATGTCTATGATGTCAGCAGCTGCATCCTCCTCTTTCTTACCTGGAATCAAACATCAACATTACGGCCTCAGATTTAGTTTAGAGGATTACTTCTGTTAGTAAATTTGTTCTAGTTGGGTTAGACATGTGCTACGACCAAAAACTGAGATGCATGTTTTCACATGTATTTCACTACAACTACTTCACAGTGACAGGGAGGCGTGCGTGTTAGTGTTGAGACAGTTACACCGACCTGTTAGCTACACTATTACTAAATACCACAACAGTGACAACAGGCAGCAGAAGCAAAGTGCAGTCATACAGACAAAGAGCTTACCTTTGGAAAACCACTCATCTGTAGCCCAGCTCGAAAAGGAGAAAGAATAGAGGAGGGAGGAGAAAGAGGAGGGATGGAGAGGAGAATGACAGAACAGGAGGAAGAGAGAGCATTTACAGTAAGTAAGAGGAAAGCAGCCATAACTGAGCCACCCTTTTAACATATGCTTACATCCCAACAGCGTTACTGCTGCCACCAGACACAAATCAGCAATGTAACATGCCAAGTATAGCTAATGTAACAGTTAATCTCTACACACACACACACAAACACACACATACATAGCAACTCCTCTACACAGTGACTGTGAGAATTTGTTGCTGCGATATGTTTCCGTGAAAACATTTAAAAAAATATAAAATGTAACTACCTAATGAAAAGATATGTTTGTAAGTCATATTAGTTCTTTATATGTCTGTAAGTATATTGAAAATGTCCAAAATAAAGAAAACAAACAGGGAGTATTAGCAGTATGTTGCTTATCCATATGAAATGTCGACAGATGTTCATGGCTGCAACAAAAATGATTTTCTAATAACACAGGCAAAGCCGTGTGACGCCGGTGAGGGGGTATGAAAAACAAATCAATACTCTCAGTGAAACACAAACAGAGAGCAGCAGGACAGAGGATGAGCTTTCTCACATTTGGGGAAATTGTTGACATTCCTGTGCAAGCGAGGTCTTTTGTTTGTGCAAGTGTGTGCATGTGCCAGTATCCGTGCAGTGAGACGCTGCTGTCAACAGCGACATCACTGCAAGGGTTCCTCCTGCTGACTGAACAAATGTGTCGTACATGTCTCTCCCTCTTTGACACAGACCTTTGCTCTTGCGGGAGCTGAAGCAGCCGCCCTTCTGGCTGGAGGGAGCAGGGCCCTGGTTGAGGGGCACAGCCTCCTGGTAGCGCTCACAGCCAGGGATTTCCCGATGCACATGATAGGACAAGTTCCTCAACAGACAAACGCTGTTCTCTATCAACTACAAAGATGGAGGGAAAACAGAAAAGAGATGATGGTGATGATGTGTGATGAGAAATTCAGTGAATTAGCTTCAATTACCAGTACATCGTGTCACCTATCTGCAGTTCACCCATTAATTACATTTGGTCTTGGGGGGAAAAAAAAAGAATACAAGAGTAATCTACTGCTCCAGCACCTTTTTAGACTCACAATGGATATTTTTTGTTAAAAAAAACAACAAAAAACTTGACTGCTGACATTTCAATCTGAGATTCTCATGTGTTATACCAGTAGCCTGCAGCTGCTGGTCTCATGCAGAGATGAGGAGCAGACAACAGCAGTCTGGTAAACTCACTTCTTTCCAACTCCACATCCCCAAATTCTTTCTGTTTCAAGCTCTTACTCTTCAGTCAAAAGTGTTGCTGACTCAAAAGATGCCACATGAGGACTTTCATCAGAGCTCATGCAGCTCCATCCGATGGAACAAAAGACTTTGAGACTTTTCTGACATCTAGTACTTGACAATGCCTATAAACAGACTTACATGTGTAAAATTGGTGGAGTTCCAATTTAACGTCACTTACCTTATTGTCCACGTCTTTACAGTCAATCTGGGACTGGACGATGTACATGAGCGAATCGACCAATCCTGTGCACTCCCTCAGCTTCCTCCTCGCCTCACTTCGCTCTGAACTCACATTTCTTCAGAACAGTAGAAAGTTGAGAAGAGGAGAAACACGAACGTTAAACAAAACAGGGATTATGAATGGGAATGCTTGGACACATAAAAGAGGTTAAGAAGGACGAGAAAGAGTTAATTACAGTGACAACAAAAGAATTCCAGTACAAAATGCTTGAGCACACCCTAAAGACTGGTTTGAATGAAACTCCTGTTGAATCTACTGGTTTACAAAGAGAGCACGGTTTGGTGAGATCAAGTTACAGCTCTGAGCCAATTTCTACAAATGCTCTCTGACTCGGTCTCACACAGAGGTCTAACCGGAAATGGTGGATGGAAGCAATGCGTGGAAACCCAGTTCTTCATTCACTGATGCAGAATTCAGACAAGGAAAGGAACAAGAGGGAGTAAACTCTGTGGAATGATGTTCAACCTTGGTCTTTTGTATTGTGTTGTTTTGTTTTTTCCTCGTGACAGTGACACGCCCTCTTACACAATACCAGGACACTTTCCCATTCACGGCAGGGGGCAATGATTTCATTTCACAGCATTTCTCAGGAAGTTTATTTATATGCTGCAGTAGGCAGACATTTACAGTGTAAAATGTAGACCAAATCAAAACTGCAGC
Organism: Chaunax sp. Z400; assembly: GCA_037577475.1. Classification (NCBI taxonomy): domain Eukaryota; kingdom Metazoa; phylum Chordata; class Actinopteri; order Lophiiformes; family Chaunacidae; genus Chaunax; species Chaunax sp. Z400. The sequence continues at coordinate 14,052,846 of CM075191.1, read as the reverse complement.
AAAAAAAAGCTCTACTTCTAAAACAAAAAAAAAGCGTAAAATGTGTTAGATTTATAAGAGACAGTAAAAAAAAAAAATCCTGAACTTCTGAACAGAAGGCCAATGGATTAGTTGGTGTTTGACCAGATACCTCTTTACAAAGACTGAATGGGCAACTAAAAATGGGTGATCCATTTACTGAAATGTTGGCTCTGCGCATTGCAAAGTTTGTCAGTCAGTTGGTTGGTCTGTATTTTTAAATGATGAAGCAGATCTACTCCTGTGTCTCGTCATGTGGTATCCTGAGATGCAACTATCCAGACCATTTCTGCAAATACCAAACTAAAGTATTCAAGATTAACAAGTGGAATGGGAACCACTTATATCTGCATTAGACACATGCTTACTTATACACATGCTGTGCTAACTTACGGAACCCTCCCTGAGCTGTTGAGTGACTGCCAGACTGATCAGATAGGCCAAACAATGAGGAGCCACAGACTGTCATATCTACAAGGAGTCACATCAAGCACAGAACTGTCGTGTCAGATTCTCAAGGAGCTCAGCTGTTTGTCACTTTCTGTGGGAGTAAATGTGCTTTCTAGATGCTCTTTACCAGATCACACAGACACTGGCTCTTTGTCACTTTGTGTGCTTGTGCCTTGGCAAAGGTATCATTATTATCGCCATTTTAATAAATCTCTCAAAAGACAATGGTCCTGTCACATCTTTGCTCCAGAATTTCCACCACACGAGTTAGCCACACATACTTTTCACGACCTGCAAATGAACACTGCAATTAACCGTGTGGTCAAGGGGAATGCATAGATAACAGACCGACAGGCTGGAACATGCTGTTTACTCTGTATGTGTCAATGCCCCTCTGTCCTCTGTTTGGCCCCTCCCTGTACACTCTGAAGCCCTCGTCTTCTTGTCTCGCCTGATCTCACAGTTACTGTTAGGCTGTAGTTCAATCAGATATTTTAATGAGCCCTGACCAAAGTTAAATAGGACATCCTGTTTGTATTCATTACAAATTTATGAATATAGTAGACCTACACAGAGCCTTGATTGGTTAATTTCTTTCCACTGAAAGACTTTATGAAGGTGTTGTTATTGTACAGATAATATCCAAAAATTGTTAAGTAATTATGGCATATGACATGCACTTATTATTAAAAGGTTTTTTAAGTGCAAGAATGAACAAATTTATTCGAACTGAGAAGAACACATTATTTTTGTTTTCTGACTGCCGTAATTTTGTTTTTTAGTGGTAAAATGATTCACATGAACATAATGTAGTTTCATTCCTCTCTCTTCATCGAGACAACTCCATGATGATTTCCTTCTCTTCTGCTCTGCTAACTGACCATTTACCCCCCCCCCCCCCCCCCCCCCCCATCATACACCCCACTGCTCTGTCAGTCTGTTGAGATGGCATGTTTCCATTTTCCTCTCTCGTCTGCATGAACCCTCCCTCCTTCCATCTCATCCATATCATCAATAGCAGTCACAAGCTCTGTTGCCGTCTCCATCCCTCCCTCCCTCGCTCCCTACCTCAGGCAGCCTGCTGTGTTGGTGAGGGCTGTCTCCCACTCAAGATGTCTAGGCTTGCAGTTCTCCTCCCCTCCTCCTGCTCCGTTGCTCCCTCGCTCCCAGCCTGAATGGGGCACAATTACCTCATCCGATAGGGCATGCATTGCGTGGTCCACGATCTCCATTTTAACAGAGTCGTGAGATGAGAGGTTCCACAGCGTTCCTGGGAGAGGAAAAAAAATGCAGAATATGCCATATCTAATTATGAAGCCTACATCAACTCCGGCCAAACATCACTCTATCCAATGAAATTTAACTGCCAAGTGCCGCAAACCAATCAGACCACAGTCCCAGTTTAGAAGTACATCTTTCACGGGTTCGTTAACAGCCACTGTTTAGTCACACAGTTTTTGTGATGTGCCTCTAACCTGTGATTGTGTCGGTGAGGTCCTGGTCACGGGTCTTCCTCAGAAGCCTGACCAGAGCAGGCACTCCGTCACAGTTCTTGATGGCAATCTTGTTGTCGTGATCTTTGCCATATGAGATGTTCTTCAGTGCTCCACAGGCTGCATAGTGAACCTAGAAACAAAGCAATGACAAGTTTTGCATATGCATATAATTAATGTTAAAATGAGTTGGCCACATTTCTCACATATTTTCATTGGAAAGCAGTGTTCATTTTAACTCAAGTTCATGAACATACTATGACTAATGTCACATGTCATGCTTTGCTTTAAAGTGTTGAGAATGCTGTGATATTATCCCGTTTCATATCTCAACCTTTCACACTGCGCGCACACACACACACAAGCATGCACGCCACACACACAATGTGAGGAGCGTTTTGTTAAAAGGATGCCATTTGACCCATTTCTCCAGCCAGCAGTTTTTCTACAGACACCAGACCTCTAACTCAACGTTGGCCGCAGAGCATGAATTGTAAAATTAAGATGCTTCTTAGCCTCAAGAGTGGAATGCATGATGTGGTTTGTCTGGTAAAGCCAGCACAAACATCAGCAAAATAGTGCCACGGCTTCTGCTAAATGAAAGGGAATCGTAGAAAAATCACGGAATGTTTTAGCCAAAACCATATTTAGAGTAAATATTGAGCTAGTGGATTTGAGGAGAAGTCAAATAAGTAACCCTTTAACCATTGCTATTTCCCTTTCAATCAGTATTAGTGGTATGTCTCAACATCACTTTGAAGAATTATATTACATCCCTTAAACCTCTTAAAACACTTCTTGTAAAGAATTAACAGACAGACAAGGAGAAAATCAGAAAACCAACCTCTCTGTTTGGGTTGTCAAGCATGGAAACCAGTGATGGGATGCCTTTCATACGACGCACGTCCGACTTGACCTGAAAAGCAGAAAGATGGATGTCAAGATCGTGTCAAGTTCAATTAACCGTTTTCAAACAGCCCACATAATCAAACATATGTAAACCAAAACAAAAGCTTACACGTGTGGTGCATCTCTTACTTTATCATTCTTATAGGTAAGATGCTGCAGGAATGCAGCTGCGTTGCTCTTCACGGGGTCCAGCCGGTAGTTGAGCATGGCGATGACCTCTGGAAGCTCTGGTTGACGCCAGCCACCGGGGCCAGGAGCTTTCCTTAGAGTGCTGTCCAATGACGCCATGCTACCTCTTTCACCATGAGCCAGCGGTGCTCCTCCTCCCCAATAGTACATGTCCCCTGGACCACTCATGTCACCGTCCAAGGTGCCTTCATAACTCCTGGGGAGGACGGAGAAGAATATATGTGAATTCATACAGTTTGAGGACACACAGCCATCTTTCAATACCAACAGAGAGGCAAGGTCTCGTTCGTCTTTATAACAGGGGTAATTTGCAAACATACACTTGACTGTGGAAGAATCTTAAATGCACCAACACACATCACTCTCAAAGATGACACAATAAACACTGCATACACAAACACACCTGACATCTCACTAAAAAGCAGAACATACCCAGTCCTGCGTGGGGGCCCATGGGGGAATCCATGAAGGTTGCGGGGCACGGTGCTGTAGTGCATTGGGTGTCCCAATCCATAGTCAGGTTCATCGTAGCCCATGCTGCGCTGATCATCCTCCAGACCATACGGCTCCGCGACAAACCTTGGGATGGCGGATAGCTCCACAGCACTTCCCATACGTCCAACCTGCACAGAGACAGGCTCCAAAATAACAGGGGCTACAAGCTGAATGTTGCTGAAAACCTATGTTGTCTTTTGGAAATCTGTGGACTCCACTTAATTTGAACCCATATTCCATTGTTAACATGTAGCATACAAACAAACCTCAAATTTAGCAACAAAACCTTGAAGTGGGCAAAGTTAAAATCCTGCTAAAAGGAAACCATCCAAACAAATGATAAATTGACTGTTGAACATACCTGTGGCTGGGCAGCATAGGGGTCCAGCTGGTTCCTGCTGTGGGCTCTGTAGTTTGGATCAAGAGTTCTGTAACCATCTGGATGGACCGGTCTGGACAGTGTAGGGATATATTGGCCATACGATTAATGTCAACCCAGCAATGATGGCTTGAATCCAAGACAAGCAAGGTCAACACAAAGAAGAATTTCAACAAACAGGGTACCTGTAACGATCATCCATGCGGGCTCCCCTGCTAAGGCTTGCGTAGGTTTCAGATGGGGGTCCAGACCGGTAGTCATCATATCCCACTGGTGGTCCATAGTGGTAGTTGCGGGGTACAGTATGAGTGGGGTAGTCCATGGGGACGCCAGGTCCGGGACCCTGCCTGTAAATAATGGGTGCAGTGTAGCCCCCCATACCCGTCACTGAACCCCCACCATCCAGGGAAAGTGTGTCTGACACTGAGGGGATGACTGTGCGTGTGGTGGTGGTCTTTACAAGCTTCGTTACCTTTAAGAGCAAACAAAGTGAGCCAGAAAAGATTAAGCAGGTAGTGCAGGGTTTCCCATAATGTGAACACATTAAAGTAGTTTGTGGGTAAACACTAAGGTAGAAAATTCAATTTAAATGGTTTATTTAGTGGTGTAAAATGTAAGAAGACAACAACAACAAAAAAAAAACATAATGGTCTAGTTGTTTTCAGACATTTTAATGTCTCAATATTACGTATACACTAAACTGCACTCCATTTATCCGTGTTACCATGGTTTCGGTGCGCCGCGTGGTCCCATCTTCACTGGTCTCCACAGAGACAACTGGTGGAGACTCCTGGGGGTCCTCCTCCACTGTGTAAGTCTCCTGCACCACCTGACCAGGCTCCATCCTGAACTACACACACACATACACACAAAACTCAAACCCTGGGATATAGGGTTAACCCTGTTAAGAATTTAACAGCTGTAACAGATAGGGACACGAAGATTCTTACGTGATGTGACCCGTTGATGTAACCCTCGTTCAGTGTCAGCCTCTCTATGTCTGCATCACAAGGAATGCGGCCGTTCTACAGCGAGGAGGAAATACACATGAGGGGATTCAGAACGCACACAGGCCGTTTACGAGAAGGATGAATAGAAAGGACGAATACGCACAAATACACATATCACACCACTGACTGAGCAGCAGTTCTGAGCCGTCCAGACTCACAATCTACTCATCTACCTACAGTACTAACCAAATTAAACAAGAGTCATCTGATGATGACATATCATATTCATCCTGTCCTTGTGATCACTTTGTTTTAAGTGTTTTACATGGAAATACATGACCAAAGATTTGGTGTGCGCCCATAGTCTCTATCAGGTCTGGCCACCAGGCCTAAAACAATTTCCAGGGGAAACACTGCTTAAGAACCTCCTTTCATGAAAAGCAGATTAGGCAATTCACCTGTAGGATGCCTTTTGTTCAATGTTGGTGCTACATGTCATTTTGTGTTCCTATTTATTATCATGTATTTATTTATTTGCACGATGTTCATTCACAAATATGGTTCTCATGGCATTACTGAGGCGTGGATGCAGTCAACCAATAAATGCCTGTTGTTAAGGAACCGATCTGTGTCTTTATTGTTGTGAAGAGAGATACATTCATTAAGAATGACTCATTCATATATTCTTGTCACATCGTGGGATCATTGCCACTGGCTTAGCAGCAGTAAACTGGCTACTACTGTTAACAATCTGCGGACGTTCATCTCGGAAAAAATATATTTCATTACTTGAATTTGACGCAGTTTATAGCAATTTGGTCAAGTATAACTTGTTTACTGTCTCACTCTTGAGAATAAGACAAACGTTATTTAATTTTCACTTAACCGATTGCGACAAGGTGCTGCACGCTGTTGGCTCAGGGTTGACGGAGAAGGAGGGTGAGGGAGGCAAGGGAGAGCAGCACAACGCATCAAACATGGTACACTTGCTGATTTGAACACCATGTAGGCGAAGGTGTTAAGTGTTATGTTAGTTGTGCATCCACCCTTGCACAAAATAAGTTTCGCACAGGTGTTGCACTGTGCAGACCTGGAAAAAAACATGGAAACTGAAGCTTAACTAGAGTGCGAGTCTGTTTAGGAACCGATAAGCAAAATCAAAGAGTTTTGGAACCAGTTCTCAATGCCCAACCCTAATGGAGGAGATGACCAACCTGAAGAGTCACCTTAAAATCATCTTTCCATACAAAACTAAAAAACTGAGACTTGTAGAAAAATCCCATTATTAGGCACAACTACTTATCATGGTTAATTTTTGTATTAAGGTTGGTGAAGCTAAAATGTATAGTTTGTGAGATATGCTCCACACAAAATGACCACCCTTCAGAGTCACCTTAAAAAAACGAAAGTTGAATGAAAACAACTACTTATCATGGATGATTTATGTGGATTTATGTGTATGATTTATGTGTTAGTGAAGCTAGAATGTGTCATTTGCAAAATATGCTTGGGACAAAATGACCACTCTTCAGACTGATCTTAAAAATCATGTTTCCGTGAAAACAACAAAAACAAATTTGTAGAAAAATCAAAATGCAAAAGGTTGCAACTACTTTCATGTTTTGTGTAAAGTTTGGTGAAGTGGAACGTATAGTTTGTGAAATATCTGACGACTATTCCCTCGTTATTTTTATGCTGGGGCATAAAAAAGTGAAAGCAACAGTTTCTTAATGACACTTAAATGACAATCAGCTTTGTCTTGTGAAGCTCAGGCACTTGACGTTATATTACAGCTGAAAGAAACAGAACGATTCTCTACTTTTGTCTTACATGTTGTGTTATGATGATGTAAATGACATGCAAACTACAAACAAAACAAGCAGTCAGTTTTTAAAACTTGAAAGTCAAAATCAGTGACAGTTGAGAACGTTGGTTTATAATATGCAGGAAAAAATAAACACAACAATGAGTTGAATCGAACTCAATCATCCAACAAATTTAAGAATGAAATGGTTAAATAATTGGAGAGATGAAATGGGAAAATGACACAAAAAAGAGACAGAGAGATATGCTTCTTTCTCTCATAAGTCAACACCACAGACAGCATTGCCTGCCTAAGAATGGTGATGGGTGTGGTGCACTTCTCATTCCAGCCACAAGGGGGACTCTACCGCCCTCTCCACTACAATGGGGGTAAATAGAGATAGCTCAACAGTGGTTTAGAGATGGAATACAGTCGTCTCATGATGGCAGAAATGTTTACTTGCTGAGAGCTGTGAATAATTGCGGGACGACTTTCACACTGTCCAGATCAAAAGGTAAATGAATACACACCTTAACTCAGATAAGGACTTTGTCAGAGAGAAAAGTAGAAAGTGGTGGGCAATTGTGAGCATGTGGGAACCTGTCAGTGAAAGCTGAGGACAGGTTGCACTGCCTGGGAGAGTGGCGGAGGCATGCCAAAGCCTTTGGGCTATGTAAACACGCACACAGCAGAGATAAGAACCAACACAGGCTACATTTCTGTCCTGCTCTAACAATAACACACACTCCACCAATCCTTATCAGCCACTAGAACTACCTGGGACTAGGAAATGTCCTGGGTAAATTAATGCAAGAGCGACAAACCCAAGAATGAAAGCTAGAGAGCAGGAGAGCCCTGTTGTTAAGGAGAGTGTGTCTTGAAGGTTGCCCCTGGGCAAAAAATGTTTACTCAAGTACACTAATGGCAGAGCGTGCCAATAAGGAAGTGCATGACAAAGCCCGGGTTTATTTGTGTGCCTGCCAGTCAGTCTGTAAGGTAAACATGAAGTCACTCTTCCAACTTTAAAGCAGGTAAATGACTCGTGCGTGATGAAGAGGGCGTGTAAGCAAAGAGCAGATCGCTCTTTAGCTATAAAGCACGACTCGGCAATCAAGACTTATCAAGAATTCATAGCTGATGAAACAGGTCTGTCCTAGTTAATGGACTTTTCCCCACTGAGCAGCTGAGATATGTCTTTTATACCAGCAATCAATAAAGGTAAGCTCTTGATGCAGGTCCAAGAGACAGGTAAGACACTTCACATGCAAAATCCCAGACACAAGTCAAGATGGGTTTACACTAGGATGATGAGGATGAGGATGAGGATGACCATGATGATGATGATGATTTTCCCCCTCCGCTTTGATTTAGGTTCTGCTGCCGTCCAGCCAGTCCAACAGAGATGGGATGGATGTGATCATGGAAGTGATGCTGGATGAATGGATTAAGGGTGAATCCATGGGACTACGGAAAAACTGCATGAGGGTGGGAGGGAAGGGGTGTAATTCCAACCTACCTGCAACTTGGGGACGGGTCGGGGCAGGGTGCCAGCACAAGACCTTCGCTCCTCCTCCAGAGCCCGGCTTAGCATCTCAAACTGTCTCTCCTGCTCCCGCACTGAGGCCAACAGAGAGGCCGTACTTTCACACTGCTCCATTCACACGCTGAGAGCAGAGCACAGGACAGGACAGGGTCAACACCAGAGTAGAAGAGACTCAACCAACACCAGGATTTAATCAAAGAACAGACAAACAGTGAAGGGTACAGACAGAGGAACCCGGTCACCATGCACTTCTACAAATGCACACATTGAAGAGCTAATGAAGTTGATATTTAGAGGTTAAAAAGCTGCAGGATCTGATCTGGGAGGCAAACAAATGAAGAGAAAGAACTGGGGAGGTAAACACAAGTGAAAAATAGAGTGAGGACAAACAACAGGAATAAAGAAAGATCTCACTACTTTAGAATTTAGCCCCAAAAGTGATTATTCAGTTTAGGTAAGGACCAGCATCAGCAAAGCAGGGATGAGGGCGAATTAGTCACTTCTTTTGTTTTTCCTCACATTCTTTTGTGCAGTGTTAAAATAGGGAGATGGTGAGATATGTGATGAGACTACTGCAGCACGTTTTTCAGCTACAGTATGAGGAGAGGACCTTGTTAGCACTTTTTCTGTCTGTAGATGCAGAGAAGGTGAGGAAGGGAAAAGGATGACAAGCATGTGTGAGAGCATTCATACGAGTTATCAAGAGATCGCCTCACACCATCAGGTTACACCAAATTTGAAAAGTCAGAGGGATTTTCAATAAAGAGGGTGTGCTCTAGGACAGGCGTTGTTCTCCTTTCTTTTATACTTACTACAGTATATCATGCAAGCCATAATATATATATATAGCATTTCAGTTTCATTAAGATTAATTAATTAGAAATTAGATTGAAAATGACATAAAAAAACTAAAGACTTTTTTTTAAATCATGAATTAAACTTTTAATCTGTGATCCAGAGTAAATCAGTGCTTACAGCAGCATCAAACAATGGATCATGGAATAAAAAAACCCACTAAAAACCAAAACTGAAACCAAAATTCACCGTCATTATCTTTCAAAAATGTTGATCACAATTATTTAGCGCACTGATTCAATTTCAGGACACACTTCATTTATCTTAATGTGCCCCTGCAGGTACATTCTGAGCAATGAGTTTAACTGTTTTAGAGTAACAAATCTTACTATAGTGATGTCAGACAATATTGATTCACATTAAAACTTCAGATGTCGTTTCTTAAACATTAAGTTGATTCATTTTTTTTACTCTGCATACCGATTTATTGTTTCAAACGTTGGTAGAACCTGTCTGCTGCAACTTTAACTTCGCTAACAGACAATTTAATGATGATTGGAACATTAACTGTGTGACTGACAACAGATATTTCGAGGGAAAACAACATACTAGAACATGCAATTTTTAAAAAATGCAGCTGAATTATATGAAAGCAATAAATCATGCAAATACCAAAGATCATTTGTGCAGCGAAAGAGAAAGAGAATTTCATACAATTAGGATACAGAACAGCAAAGAAAAGAAACCAAAAGATTGTTTATCATTAAGCTGGACTTTGGGAAGATAGTGCAGCCTAAACACAGACCACACATGACCCAAGACTAAAACACAGAAGCGTGATAAGAAGAGAATGTCACTTCAACCCAAATTGAGACAAATCCAAAGTGCTTTTGGTCAGACTTTCCCAGAGGGGATGCTGGTGAGGGGATGATTACTCCAAAAGTGTCTGTGCCATCACGGAATGACATGAGCGTGCCTGATCTCCAAACCAGGGCAAAAACCATTTTCTACGTCAAAGTTCATTGACTCACGCAGGTCAAATCTGCTCTCCGTCTGCACACACACAAAACTGTCTGGGTGAACAAAGACTCCTGTATTAGGATTGAGTATACACATATGGCAGTGTGAGTGTGTGCACACAACCTTGTGAAGAAAAGCGATTGTGTATGCGTTTCAGAGACTGTGGCGAGTGTGTACAGGTGGCGAGTGTGTGTGTGTGTGTGTGTCTGACGTTGGTTTCGTCCTTGAAAACAAAACTGTGGCAAGTGTTGGTGATAATGTTAATGCCGCTTCATTTCTTTCCATACATTTGTGTACAGAAAAACACACGAGGTGAACAAAAACATGCACACGCACCACCATCATCATACATTCCACAGTGAGATTTAGCATGTCATATCCTGTCTCAGTCGTTAGAGGATGGCTTAATAAGGGGGCTCTTCACTCCTTGATTGTGCTGCTCTCATCTATCTCTCACGCCAGCATTTTGTCTTCCCAGTCAAACACTTCTATCCTGGAAAGAGCGTGGGCACCGTTTTTTTCTCTGACCCAATCAGGACGTCCGACCACAAACTGACAAAGAGCTTCTTTCATAGATAATGCTTACAAATTGAAAGATGGCTAGGAACGATCTCAACTGGGCGTATGGAACCCCTGTGTAAAGTTACGAATGCATTAGAACTTAAAGTTAAACCATGACATCATTCAGCGATGACTGATCTGCACTGAGATCACAAACACCAAAAAACAGGCATTTATTGTGCCACAGGCCACCTATAGCAGCTAGAAGTTTCACATTAGTGACCAGGATTTCAACATGGCAGTAGAGCACTGGCACCTTACATCAGATAAGTCAACATAGCACAGTCTGGATTGTTCCTTGCAGCTCTGTGAAAACGTCAAGCCTTTTTTGACAGCAAAGACAGTCTCTCATGCGTCCATGGGGACAGCCTCACACAACCTCTACAGCTATGCCAGTTCCACCACTGACATTCTTGTGGCAGGGAGCAATTGCTTGTGAGGGAGCCTTAAATGGCTTTAGCCACTTAAAGCTCAGCCATTAGTCATTAATCTGTAAGGCCATTAGCAGCGATGCTAAATTGTGTCTGTTAATGGGATAGCCCAGAAATCACACTGCTAAGCCACTTCCAATTATGAGCCAATACACAACACAGATGTCTAGAACTCAGTGAAAACTCTGAAGTACACACTCACAGCCAGTAGGTCTATCACCCAGTGCCTACTGAATATCATTATTGCAGTGTATTCCTTCATTTTCAAATGCTATCATTGGTATTTTCAGCAGCTAAGTCACGGATGGTTGTGGCAGGCCGACATGCATTCCAAACCCAAACACACACACACACACACACACACTTTGGTAAAAAGCTGTTTTGGCTTGGCCAAGTGCTCCGCTGACTCAGCCTCATTTCAATGGTCACACAGAGATTTGGCCTGTGTGTGTGAGTGTGTGCGTGTGTGTGTGTGTGTGAGTGAGTGTGTGTGTGTGAGTGAGTGAGTGAGTGAGTGTGAGTGAGTGAGTGAGTGAGTGAGTGAGTGAGTGTGTGTGTGTGTGAGTGAGTGTGTGTGTGAGTGAGTGAGTGAGTGTGTGTGTGAGTGAGTGCACGTGTTGTGTTTTTCAGACTTGGCCCACATCCAACTACTACCGCCTTTACCATCCTGACCTGAAACCATGACACCCTCCCCTCTGTCTCCAGAGTGGGTAAAGTCTGGTAGCCGCCGAGTGAGTGCACATGTACGTACACACTCACCCACCCACACTCACACAAACTCCATGCAGACTTTACAGGGACCTCTGCAAGCCGTCTATTATGCTGGTGCGCCAAACTTACTATTCTTAGCACGGAAGGAAATGTGCACACAACTGTAAACCAGAGGGCAAAAAGTTCCAAAAAAATAGAGCAATCAGTTAAGGGATATGTAAACAGAAATGGAGCTTGAAGATATTTGGAAAAAGTATTGCTATATAATATAATGAAATCATCTTAGTTGCCTTTCAGTCGATTACATTTCACATCTGAGTTGTCACTCGAAGGACAGAATGTATTTGGGGACATTTCTATTCATGTAGGGGCTGTTTGTTATTTATTACAGGGGAGGGGTCCATTTTTCTTTGAATTTTCCTGAATGTCTTGAGAAATCTTCTGGTGCTCAGAGCTGCTAGTTTATGTAACATAAGACTAAACGTGACACATCAAGGGGAGGGGTAATATAGAGCTGCACATATATAGTTGTGTCAGTGTTTGCGCTCAAGTCATCCGTACCACTTTGCATGCACACCGCAGAGACACATGACTTAACCTGATGTCATTTTTTAAGGAGAGCTCATGAGCACACACATTGGGAAAACTATTAATCATATCAACCGACAAGGGCAAGATTACATTAGTGAGAGGCGCTAAATGCCAGTTTTCCATTAATTACCCAGTCCTTACAAATAGTATGCCTTAAAGGCAGATCAGATGTGGTGATGCGTGAGGCCCAGCCTGCACACATTGTACGTTCATCATCACAATCATCCCTCATTTCTTATGCTCTTCATCTCATTAAGAACACCTGTGATGATTCAGGCTAGCTGGTCAAAAATCACCTGCCTAGATTCCCTGACTTAGTTTCGGAGCCAACTTGACCATAAAACAAACCACTGTCCACCTGAGTCACAGTGACCAGCTATGGACAGAAGTTGGACCTGGAGGGAGCTGAAAACACTAGTTTTGTATACTCTCACAGCTATGGAGCTGTAACTGGAATCTTATCTGGCCCCTTCCCACAACCCTCCAACCCAAACACTGCACTGTCCACTTCTCAGCTTGACACAATTTACTGAGCGGAGACAAGTGCGGCTCATGTGCTGAGCTCCATCCCCATACTTCAGGTATATCAAGCTATGTGTCTGGCGAAACTTGGGACACTGGTACCCTCCAATAGTTCACTTGTGCCTCTCCTTAATGGAGTCATAGTTGCCATGGATCATTTGTGTGTCCTGCTGTGTGGTATTCCCCCTCGACAGAGGGATGGCCTCTACAGTGGTGGCACAGAAACACCTATGGTTGACTCTGTCCAAAGTTATGGATAGAGACTGGGAAGTTTATTTGGATGAAACTGTCTGCTGAGGGTTTGTTTGGGTAATCACTGCCATCAAAGTGAACTGTGAGCTGAGGAAGAAGCAAACAGAAGCTCTGCACAGCATCAGTTCCAGGCGTGATGTGAAGCCCAAGCTGCTAGACAGAGCTTGTAAGCCGGCAGTACCGCTGCCTCCTCCCAAGAGGATAGGGCTGTATGTGAGATTGGGCTACCAGCCTGTGAAGCTGCAATCATCCAGCCAGTTTCCACCCCACCACCATGCTTCCAGGAAGTCTCAGCACCAAAGAGAAAAAGAAACCATACTCCTCCTAGCTCCTGGACTGAATGGAGACGTGCTCCAGGAGCAATAGTCTGTAGTTTATTTCTGAGATCAAACATTAAGCCAACACTGACCTGGTTAGCTTTGGTTTCACATTTCAATTATGCAAGTGCAGTGCACAAAAGAACGATACATGCCATTCCTATGTACCAACATGACAACATGTTGGTAACAATCATTACCAACATGAGCTGTGTCTTCCTATACTTGCAACAAGAAAACACAACAAAGAGCTCTATTTGTCAGACTAGCGTTCAGCTGTTAGGTCCGGACTATGGTCAGAGGAATATTTCATGCCAATAAATTTGGTTCCAATCAAACTGAAAAGTATGGACGTCTGGATCAAATGAGGTGCATGTGAGAGGGCTCTAAGACAATATTATCCAGCTCTACAACCCTGCTTCCAATAAAGTTGCGACACTGAATACAACAATTAATAAAACAGAATGCAGACATTTGCAAACAAATATGTTTAAGGACAAGCGTTTCACAAGAAGTTATTGAGCCTATGTAGGAATATGCTTCATAAAATCATCTTTCACAAAATGGTGAACCTCGCCCCATCCTTGCGAGTAAATGACTCACCCACGAGGATGCAACCTTCATATCCATAATACTATCACCTGTTATCAATGAACCTGTTGACCTGTAATATGGTCCAAACAAGGCGTAGCTCATGATCAAATTCTGCTTTAATTGTTTTACTGAGCATCAAAAACTTAATCTTAGCCCTTGCTTAAACTTAAGTCAATAATAAATTATTATCACAATCACAAAACACTGTCAAAATATTTTTGAAAAATGTAAAAATGACTAAACTGGACAAATTGATATTTCTGGTGAAACCTTATTATGAAAAATGGTCAAACAAACTGAAAATCAATATTCATCAGTCAGTAAAGCTTTAACATTGGTTGCTTACAATCAGTGTGACCACGGCTTGGCAAGGAAGCTGGTTTAATGGCTATAGTGAAGAGTATAAAAGAGCAGACTGACTCTCAACCTTTCCAAGACGTTATCCACCGTCATTTAGGCAGGGCACTGTGTGACAGTTTTGCTTCACAGCTTTAGAAATCTGTGCACTTTGATACCTCGCACTCTGTTTGACTCTCCACTTTTAACGGTTACATCCTGCACCGTGTGTTTTTATTTGAATGGTAGTACACACAGCGTGACATCAAAGAGAAAGAGAAAGAGAGAGAGAGAGAGAGAGAGAGAGAGAGAGAGAGAAGACAAACGGGGAGGAGGAGCAAATATAATAAAATCCCAGCTTCTGTGTGTCAGAGGGACACACCCATGGTGAACACTGAAAGCCCGTCATTACAGAGGCTTACAAATGATAGCCCTTGCTAAAACAACTGGCTGAGCAGCAAGACTTTAGCCCCCACAGACAACATGGCTAGAAACTAATTCAAGGCAGCAAAAGAAGTGTCCAAATTATGATTTTTCATCCTTGATTTTTTCAGAAGCAACATTTCTGAGCAAGCAGCATGTCCACACTTGCTCAATCTTCTGTCTCTGCTCCAGCAGGTCAAAGCAGACAAGCCTGCGGGGCATTGACAGGAATATGACAGGCATGTCCATGCTGCTCTGAAACTCACCAATCAGTTGACTGTACCAACTCAAATAAACAATTCAGTTACTTTAGACAAGCTGTCAGAGTGTCTCTGGTTGGTCTATACATTGTTGGGGTGCAGAGACTTTTAACATCACACACAGAAGCTCCACAAGACCACAAACCGAAAGTAGCAAGATTACTTTAAGAGTAATCCACTACAGTAGATTTAGCCTGGTCCCAGCATGGTTATCCAGCATGCATTCACACTGATCTGTAAAATGAGAAGGTTTCTATGTCGGAAGGGACTGAATAAAGAAGTAACAAAAAAGCCTGCCACCTTACCACACCCCACAGATTCAGACCCACACAACAGGTTCTTTCTTTAGTCTCTCACTCTTCCTCCACCACCAACCCCGTCCCTTCTCTACCTGGCAGACCACATCTAAAGGCAGCTGCTGATACTTTAAAACAATGTGGCTTCACAGTAGACTTTCGACATTAATTTGATATATAGTTCATTTACCAAGAATCATGTCCACCATAGTTACCTAAGAGGCAGCATTCAGCTGAAGAGCACCTGGAAAGCGGGCGTATCTCGAAATGGCACGGAAAATACAAGAGGAAGGCGAGACTGGACTATGACCCCCAACTTACGGTCTGTGACGCGGCGGGCTGGCCGGTCATTTCCGTGTACTCTCACCTGACTACCGCCCCCAGGTCAGGGAAAACTTGCCTATAAGTCGAATAAAACCTTACTGCGTCAGTGTTTAGTGACAACATACGTAAAGGCTTATAATGTAAAAGTATGCTGCTATATCGTCAGCGTTGAATTACACCACCCTCCCAGCTACCCATAAACCAGACCGTCATGTAATAAACTGCTACGTTAACTAATTAATGATGATACTTTAGCTGGATAATTTACAACTTAAACTGTCTTCATATCAACTAGTTGTTAATGCATACATACTTCCTTTTAAACTTTCCTCAAGTCTCGCTCGAGATGAACGGACTACATCGATGCTAGCTAAATTAGCTTGCGCTACGGTAGCTAAACTACCAACGCTGCGATCACAACAATCAAGTTCATTAAATTAAAAAGTCACGACTATTTCCGCATACAACAAATCCCAACCAGATATATCGAGTATAACACACAAAAGCACAAGCAATTACCAATTGCGGAGACTGTTATGCTTGTTTTTTAAAGTCCATAAGTGTTCGCGAGGTGGATTCAGGCCTAGCCTAGCAGAGCGCTGCTGCTGCTGGTGCTGCTGCTGCTGACACGATCCAAACCTCCGACTCGTAAGCTCGGACAAGAAGAGAGTTAGGACGAGACAACAAAAACACCTCAAACAAATACCTCACAGCTGAACAAATAATTTGTCCACCGCGGATCCAACACACCCACAATGTAGACAGAAAAAACACCCACCTTTCCAATATCCTATCTTCTCCTGTCTTCGCTTGTTGTTCACTTGTCTCTGCTCTTCCTCTTTGCTGGGGTGAGGGGGGTGAAAGGGGGGGGGGGGCGTGCAGGGGAGGCAGCAGAGCACACAGGGGGCGTCTGTAAAATATAGACATGTATGAATACAGACTTTTTCATGAGTAATCGTGTATGTATTATATGCATATTTAATGACAATGTTTCTATATGGATTCAATATAAATATTGCGTCGTTAAATTAAGGTACCCTCCTCTGAAGGTTTTGTTCATTTCACGATTTATAGTATAAAATAATTCTGTATATTCCCCCTCAAACGCATTCACCATTGCGTCGTTAAATTAATGTACCCTCCTCTAAAGGTTTTTTTTGGGACATAAAAATATCTCTATAAAATTTTAAGCGTTCCGATAATGCCCTCATGCGGTCGATAAGGTGCAATTACACAGCAGAATAAATAAGAATAAGATGGGTTGGGAAAATTTATGTTGGGAAATATAACTACCTCTGAAAATTTTGAGGTACTTGTATTTTACTTTAGCAGGCATATTTCCAGTACATGCTACTTTTATACTCCTACCACTATACTGCATTTCAGAAGTAACATTGTACTTTTACACCAGAAAAAGTAATGATAGTCGTGGTGGTCGTGAAGCACGTTGGGACACTGCATGTCTGACACACTGCACTGCACCGGAGACGGCTGATCAGCACTTTGCTTTCAGGTGGATGGAGAGAGAGAGAGTCTGACCTGGCTGCTTTGCAGGGGATTACCATTTGGGGTGATTGGTAATCCCTTTTGACATAAACTCAAACAAAAACAGAAATGCAATACAATTTGGGAGGAATAAAAAATTACTATAGTCCTATAAGAGAATATTGTTGTTTTTTTTACAGGAATGTGTTGTAAATATAACTGTAAACAGCAGAGCATCGTGGGAAGGATATAAAGAAAAGTGTGAGAACTAAAAATTTGATAAATCAACAGGCACCACGAACTCCTCAGGCTTTTCACACAGATGTCCAGAGCTGCAATGATAAGACAACCTCCACCGAGTACACACACACACACACACACACACACGTTTTAGTGTACAATGACTACAACATTATCAAGATTATTCCTTTGTACAATCCTGTGTTGTGCTGTGATATGTAGTCTGAATCTTCAACTTGATAGGACCAAGCTCGCCTGCATTTCTTTTGGTTATTAACATTCCTGCTACCAGGAAATTCCTGTTGTACAACTTGGTGACCTCTTCAGACCTATCAAATGTGCAGTAATAAACACCCATGTCATCCAACAACTGTAGTGATAAAGACCCATACATAACACAAACAACGAGAATAATGGTTCCAAAGAAGTTGTAACAGACCCGCTGGAATTTGGCTGCAGATTTTTTACCCATCATGACTTTTATTCATGTTCGGTAAGCAAACATGCGTCAAGCAGCGCTTTGTAAAGAATTCTTTACCTTCTCTGTCACATGATTGATCTCATCCTCTAATCGGATGAAAAGGAGCTCCCAAACGTTTTGCTGAAGATTTGAATTTCAGGACAATTTTGGTTGATTTTCTATATCAAAATCACATTCTGACATGTCGAAATGTTTATTTAAGATAAATAAGATATTTAAGATGTATAACAATTGTGACATGTTACAATATATATTTTCATATGTATAAATTACATTTCAGCTAGTTAACCTTATCTACAATTGCAATTTCTGATATGCCCAACATATCAACATATCATTTTGGATATGTTTCCCTAATTTGCATATTCTTTTTGGATATGTCACCCTGATTTGCATAATTCAAAAAACTATTTCGGATATGTGGGTGTACCTATCATTAAAAACCATGCCATTGGTCAACTAACCTATGTGTTAAGTCATAGGCTAGTCTAAAGCGCGATTTTCATCGGCAGCACTGTTGCTACGTATATATTTGTTTCTGAATGGAAGACATTGAACATGGCGGAGCAGGTGATCATTAAGATCCAGAGACAGAGGCTTCTATGACATTGGCTTCTGTCGGGGTGTACATAAACCTACTCACCACTTTAATCACACACTTGACCTTGTTTAGACATAGACCTATGACATTGAAACTGAACACTTAATAGCCTTTTCAGGAAACCCTCATCTGTCTGATCATTATTTAGTAACATTTGAATTCGTATTAATCGATTACATGGCGCTAGAAAAAAGCTGGGGAAAAAAATCTGATGATACTGTAGCAAAATTTAAAGATGTGATTCCATCAGTACTAAATTCATAACCATGTCTGACTATAACAGAGGACTCCTACACTAATTTCAGTCCCTCCCATATTGATCATCTCATTGATAGGGCTGCAGGGTCACTAAGAGGAACTCCTGACTCCATCGCCCCTCAGACATCTCTCTACATATCATGGCTGCACAATATATGGTTTCAGCATCAAAATTGCAATGTCCCCACACATCAAGTTCTTACTCATGGTTCACAATATAATTGTATTTTTGAAAATATTTTTTAATTAAAAACCTGCACACATTGCTGGTACAGAAGAAGTCAGTGAACACATTCCAACATGTCTATTTGTACAGCCATGGGTTGGAAATTTGATTTTAGATCTGTTTGTATTGCCTCTGTTCTTTCAATGTTATTCACTGTGTGGATATTGTATTGTTTCTATTGAAAAGGTGTCAATACTTTTGACTTCCTTAAAATGAAGCATATTGCTTTTTTCGGAGGGTAAAATAAATAATTGGGGTCAATCTGCCATCTAATTACCGTCCCTCACCACATTTCCTCCTCTTTCTCTCTAACCTCATCCACTATCACCTGTGCCCTCGTAAACACTGGACAAAAAACTCCACCTTCCTAATCCCTGCTCTCTCATCATGATATCACCCTGTTGTATTTTGTGTCCCCTTCATGTGTGATTTCAGAATTTAAAAATATTGGTCTCACATTCTTGCATTCATACTGCACATAGTTCACAAACTCTCCCCACACATCCAGCAACTCTTAAAAATCAGCCACTCCGTTTAGCGTACCTTTCATCAGTTTCATTAACACACCACTCTCTTCAACCCCCCCGACATTTGTTGATCACCTATTTTACTCATCACGAGTTGATTTACCGCTATCACTTTCTTCTCAGTTTCTCTATTCTTCCAAAAGGTCTTCCTAATATTGTTCTCTATTACTTTATACTGTCGGTCATGTTCCTGGGTTTTGAGTTTGTTATTTCCTGTTTTATTTTGAAAGTTTGTTTTCCCTCTATGTTTTAGCCTTTCACTTCCTCTCTATGTTTGTTTTCCCTTCCTTTAGATGAATTGATTTCACCTGTGTCCAGTCCTCACCTGTTCCCTATCTCCCCCCCCTGTGTATTTAATCTGTGTTTTTTCCCCTTTACTTACATGCTAGGTGTGGATTTCCTCATGCTTTTCTGTAAATTTTCTTAGTGACTCCTCTTCTGCTTTTTGGATTCTTCTTGTTCTGGATTTTTACTCTTGCCTTTTGTTTTTGAACTGTTGTTTCGGACATCTTTGGATTTGGTTGTATTTTTCCTGCTTTGCATCTGTAATCTCTCTATTGATTTAGTTGCCTGTTTAGTTTGAACCTTTTGTTTAATAAATCTTTGTGCTTGGTCTGCATTTGGGTCAAACAGATATCATTAGTGGTTTTGCTTTTGCATTTTTTTTTAATCTTAAGACTTGACCCAGAGCACGTTGTTTCCTTTATGATTTGGGGGAGGGTTTGTTTTTTTTCAGAGGTTTTCAAAAGTTCCCTTTGTTCTAATTAAGTCGTCATATTGCAGTTAAACAAAGCAGCCACTAGATAGCGGTGTCAGCTGTTCTCATGGGCCATAGACAAATACTGTATTTACCAGAATGTCTAAAACATTTTAGCGTAGTTTGTGCAGGCTGTATTACTGACTTTCACTCATCATGCAGCTGTTTTACTTCTTAACTTCTATTTATATTGTTTAAAGTTATTCTTTGTCATTTCTAAGATTAAGTCTGTAGAGTATGCTTTACCTCTGGCTGTCCTGTAGTTTTCTTTTTGTTATTCCAGATCAGAATATCTAATTGTGGCAGCCTGAGAGCTAATTATTCCAGGTGTTTTGTGTTAAGAACTGATTGCTCTCTCTCTCTCTCATATATGGGAGCATGGTGGACCTGGAGGAGCGCTGCCGTTGCAGTCTGCCCTAAAGGCAGGCTGTCTATGACAAGTCTCAGTGCGTTAGACTGGAGACACGAGGGACGTGTCTGGACACATGGTGCTGAAAAGTGCCAATTAGTGAAAGCCATTGGGTGCACTCTGATCGCCTAGTAGTTCCCTGCAAAGCAAACTGCATAGGGTTCAGCCATGTTAAGATTTCAAACCATAGGGAGCAAAGAATGCTTAGTTCAAATGGAACTGTGAACTCTGTAGGAGAGATGAACGGTTTATCCCCTCTTTGGACTAACAACAGTTTACACATGTCTGTATTGTCATTGTAACTGACATTATTATAGATGTGACTATTAAGCAGTTAAGTTACGTAAAAACAACAATGCTCTCGTAATATAACGTATCATTGATGTATATTTTTAATATTTCTCTAATATTTCTAGAACATATATTTCATTCGCTTCTTTCCTTTTCTTGTTTCAGAGACCCGAATGCTTATGAAAAAATACTGAAAGGACTCTTGTGTGGTCTAGCAATAAAGTTCTTCCTAATACTGCAAGTGTTGCTGGAGTTTTTGCCTTTTACGACTCTTATATTTTCTAATGGTCCAGGTTTTATTGGCAATGGTTTTGGCAGAGGTGTGCGCTCTCTGAGTGCTTTCTAGTTATTGAGCTGTAATCTCCTTTTTTCTTTTTTTTTGACTGACAGAGTCAAGCATGGAGAGTGTTTGTAAACGGTACCAAAGCAAATGTAAGATAAATTCACTTGAGCCTCAGCTGAGAAAGAAGCACACGAGTTATGGTGAGAAACTAACACTAAATGATAGCGGAGTCATTTTCTGTTAATCACGTTTAGTGATATCATAGACCGCCATAATGCAACAAAAACACACTAACACAATAAGGATATATGACATGAGTTTATTAAGATACAAAAATATTTACAGCTAACTTGGCAGTATTTCACTGATTGGAAATGCAGAATGCATGTGGTAGAGTTGACCAAAACAGAGGATAAGTTGTATGTCGGAAGGAGAAGACTGAAATCACTAATCCACTGGTACCGCCAGGTCCTTGTAGTCTTCAACCCCTGGGTGGCAGCGATTGATCTCAGGCTGTTCACGGTTGAGCTCAGCATACTCTACTGAACCCTGCACAGAGCAGATCCACAGCTGATTAATTTAATATCCTGATCCTGAAACCCTGCAGCACTTAGCACGTAGCACTAAAGCAGCCATTCTCAAGTGCTGGGGCTCAAAATGCCAGCTAATAGGCTGCAGAGGTGGTGGTACTTCCAAATGGATGGATAAAACTTATTTATTAAATATACAAAGCTAGGGCAGCATGGTGGCTCAGTGTGTAGCACTGTTGCCTCACAGCAAGAAGGTACTGCGTTCAAATCCACCTGAGGACCTGGAACCTTTCTGTGTGGAGTTTGCATGTTCTCCCTCTGTCTATGTGGGTTCTCTCCGGGTTCTCTCCGTGTTCTCTGCCTTCCTCCCACCACTAAAAACATGCAGTAGATGTGAACTGGTGACTCTAAATTGACTGTAGGTGTGAATGTGAGAGTGAATGGTTGTTTGTCTTTCTATGTGTGGCCCTGTGATAAACTGGCGACCTGTCCAGGGTGAACCCCACCTCTCGCCCAAAGTCAGCTGGGATAGGCTCCAGCCCCCCCCCTGCGACCCTACACAGGATAAGGGTTTTACAGTAAATGAATGTATACCAAGCTAGTTATTTTTATTTGTCAAGAATTCACATGAATACAAAATGTCAAATTAAAATGCATAATTTCATTGACCAGTTATGTTTGAATATGACAAAACACAAGGCAAAAGACAACGTGTTTTTCCACTGTTTACTTGCCAACAGTTTCTTGAATGCAATTTACTAAATGGATCATTTTGTTTCCGCTCCAAAGCATTAGTTGAGGAAATATGACCCTGAATACTTTCACTTTGGATTCATAACAGCAGCAGTGATGCTGAGCCAAAAGCACATTGTGTTTGAGTTTTTTTGGTCATGTTATGTTTTCTTCTCATTGATTTGGAAAGCTGTTTTTTTATGGGGTTTTTTAACAATCAGAGATGAGACTTCACATACAAAAGGATGAGAACCCATGAGCTAAAGCAGTAGTTTTCAAGGTGGGGTCCAGGGGGTCTGCACGAACAAAGGTGACTCATTTATTTTTACTACAACATCATCCATAAGCAGCTCAAAGGCAGAATGTGGTCATGGGTTTGATACACTTCTTTTAATAAAACTTCAAAGACAATTACTTTCAAATGGGAGTAGGGGGTCTAATTATTTGAGTTCAGGGGTCCTTGACGTGAAAAAAGTTTGAGAATCACTGGTGCTGTCTCTCCGTAGGAGGACTCTGATATTTAAAACCACCACAAGATAAGGTTGAAAATCTAATAAAAACACACTTTTGTGGCAATACAAGTCATTACATGTGCAAAGCGAATTTAATTTACCCTAATTTCAAATTGTATTTTCATCCCACTACCTAAATGCTAATCCTTTTTTTTTCCTGGACCAATAACACACTCCCAGAGGATGCTCTGTCTTTATATACAAATGTCACACCCTATAAAGATTACAGTCAGACCAAAAAAAACAAAACCTGATGAGGCACAGATGAAAGAATCAACCATTTTTAGATCACTATGTCACATCCTCAGCTTATTATTTCAAATTCCTCTTACTTTTCAGTTTCCTCA
Source organism: Chaunax sp. Z400 (assembly GCA_037577475.1). Lineage (NCBI taxonomy): Eukaryota > Metazoa > Chordata > Actinopteri > Lophiiformes > Chaunacidae > Chaunax > Chaunax sp. Z400. The sequence continues at coordinate 14,029,504 of CM075191.1, read as the reverse complement.
AACACCATGTAGGGACACACTCTACAGTCAGGAGTAGCAGTGATTAAGGCATGCTGAAGGACAATGTGCTGGCTGAGATGGGTTTGCATGTAATTTGACTAGACCACAGTGCTGATCTCACTGAGTGATAAGGAAGGAAGCCCCAGCCCAAATTCCTTTGTTCTTGTCTGGAAACTTTGACAGCAGATTCCCTCTCACTGTGGATTATCAGCCTGACCAGGCGGGAGCAAAAGCAGGAGCATTTATCTTATCATACACGAATAACGCTCTACAAACCTCTTATTTAAGTATTGTTCATGACATTACTCCACGGCAATTCAAGCTTGGTGTCATGTACATTTTCCTCTAAAATACCACATACAGGATATAATAAATGGTGCAGGAAAGCAAAAGTACAACAGTAAAAGCAACAGAGAGGGAGAAGGACATGAGTGTGATCGTGCAGTTAATTACTCACGTAGTCACGGCGGTCAGCAGCACCTAAAGAAAAAAAACATCACAGGTTAAATGCGTCTGACCTCACAGTGACCCATAAGATATTTCACATTTATGACTATAAGGCTGAGTCCTCCTCTGCAGAGGCCTTTTATTCAACCTGTATGTTTCAGCAATAAGTCCTGTCCGTGTTGTTTGAATCAAACGATAGCTGGAGGAGGTTATGTGATCAGTACCGTTTGTTTGTTTGTGTTTGTAAGTAGGGTGTCAAAATGTTTTGAATGGATTTCAATGTAATCTATAGTGGAAAGGTGGGGAACAGGTTAGTCGATTTTCAGGCTTGTCTGGAAGATGTTTTTTTTGTTTTTTTTTAGGAATCCTACTATGGCGACGCCATGACCTGCCCTACTCTAACCCCTCTGATTAGCTCTGCACGACAATGAGGTTTCTCATGTGGTCAAAGCTCTTTCAGCGAGGGGCTACGTGAATGAGTAGGATTCGTAAATTCGCCTGGAGGAGTCAGAATGTGTGCTCTCACTCATACAGATGCCTCTCTGAACACCTCAGGATTCTGTTGAGCAGGAAACATTAGGACTCCGATGGACTGCTAGATAGACACGTCCACTGTCTGGCTGCTGTTCTAATAACAGGAAGTTCCTGCAAGCGGTGACAGGATACGGTTCTGTAGTTGGCTTGGGTAAAGTATTGCTCCATCAGTGATCTCACCATAGAAAAGGTACAACGCTGTATTTGATGTGATCTAGAAGTGCCATTAATACCACTAGGTTGCAGTAAAAGTATTTAAAACTGTATTAAGCCATTTTTTGACTCTTGGGGGCAATACAACAGGTCCTATTGATATATTGTATTTTCATCTTTTAGAGTTTAGATTGCAAACATGTTGGTGAACCATTGCCTATTTACACATCAAACAAAGACCGACATTTTCATCCACTAGAAGTCTAAGGCTACTTCTGACCACCAGTCCAATTTTTACTCTCCTTTTAGCACCGTTTATCTGACTCTGTAGCATCTAAATGCTTCATTATGATCACTGGTCGTCAACTTTGTGTGCTAGTAGTGTACAGTGGGTTTATCAAAGTGCTTTATCTGAAAACAGCTGTCAGTTGTGGGTAGAAATGAGGCTGGTGAGACAAGTTGAACCAAACCAGTAAAGCTATGGGCAGGAAAACCAAAACAATGAGCTCAAAGATGCCTCGACAATCTACAGCGCTGAAGGGAACTACACAGTTGGGTGATTCTCTGTGGGTTTCCCACAGTGAGCAACCCCCTTTTGCAATTGCACACAGAAATTCAATGTATTGTTACTATAAAAAATACTCATAAGTGCAGCTTTAAAGTTGTGAAACTCACCATGTGGAGAGTTTTGGAGCTCGCTGTACACTGTGTCTGTGCCTTTTCTGAGTGGGACTGTTAATATATAGAGCAACACATTAGCCTGAACATCAGAACACAACGTTTCGAAGATACTTTCTTGTTTGAAGAATCGTTAACAGAAAGATGTAAAAAAAATTTTAAAAAAAATAGCACGGTTGTGTCACATTCTGTAACTGCCATCTCCAGCCCTTTGGGACCTCGAGCACTGGACCATAATGAAGAAGGGCCCAGTATCAGAAACCAGCCTGGCAATTAGCTCAACCCTTCCTGTTTATAAGTTCTGCAACAGATCTGGAAGTTCCAGCAGTTTACCATGCAGTTACAGCAACTTTTAGATGTGTTAATTATGGGTAATTAGGCCCCTCCCAGGATGTGTTGGTCTCTATTATAGATTATAAAGGAATGTGGGCGAAGCAGAGAAAATGGAGTATGGTGGGCGAGGAAGAAAACAAGCAAACAAAAATACTAGGAGGCTATGAGATGGACTCCAAACATTTGTCTGAGTGTTTAGCGTGTTTACCTCTGGCAGGATCTACTGGCTGGGGATGCACCACCTCGGTGTACTCCACATCGGGCTCATTGGACACCACACTGCTCTCCTCATCATTGGCTGCAAGAACAAAATTCAGTGTAAAACATGCTAACCCCTTGGCATGATATTATTTTACTGATGGTATTGTTTCCTTAAGAGAAAAGTTTATTCTTTACCTTGGAGACAGAGGCTTGTTGAAACAATTGACATTTTCGCTTTTACAAATATTGTTGAAGCCTTCAGTTCTCAATAGTTCCACCCATGTTACATGCTTTCATGGAACTCTTAAGACATTTTCTGTGACAGCATTAATGTAATGGTGCATAGTAGGCCTACAGGCCCAGCTCACCAGCTTCAGGCGGTCGCTTGCTCCACACACTGACTTCCGCTCTGTCCACCCTCACTGAGAAACAGACAGACAGAGATCATGTCATGAGGCAGATGTCAAACTCAGGCTTAACTGAGATGTAACAATTCTGCACTGATTAGATCACAGCAACATACCTTAATAGGAAATTAGCAGCAAGATCACATATTACAGAGTCACGTGTGTGAATATCACCTGATCTGGGTGACATGCTCGAGCGATTCTTAAAGGAAAATAGCACCTTTTACATGTATTCCGAAACTATTTTTACATGACCAAAGATTATATTCTGTTCTAATTGAAACAATAGAGCAACGACAGAAACTTCAGTGGAGGGTTTTAATACTGTTAAAATAAAACCAGGGACAAAGGAGGAGTCTTCATCATGGTGCTGCACACAAAGAAATCTTCCACTGCCTTGGGAACAATGGGCTGGTAATGCAACATCAGCTTCCCAGAAGGTAATGTAATCTCAACTAGGCTAATGTGTTTAATTTCCTCCACCTGCTGCATGTATTCAAACTAGCCTGGCCTGAAACAAAACAACCCCCACCCATCCCTCAACCTGCTCTATGAACATAAGACGCATCTTGAAAACTTTATTGTTTAAACTTTTCAAGGAAGTCTCTGTTGTGTGTTCCTTCTGAAGAAATAAATCAACTTCATATAACTGTAAAGGAAGATCGATGCAGGCATGATAATACTAAACATTATTCTTGGATCTTTAGACTCGTTTTTTTTTTTGTTGCAGCATAAGTATTTTTAGCATTTTTAGCCTCAGATACAACAACTGGAGCAAAATGAATGGTCCTGAAAACCGTCTAAATAAAAGACTTTATTCTATATGTGTCTCTTCCAATCAGTCAAGGGATCAACCAAAAATATATACACACATTTCCTGTGATGGAGATACAATGCATACAAATCAGTGGGTCACAAAGTCCATTTAAACATGCACATCAGATAAATAGAGCAGTTGCAACAATAAAGGACATGAAATCACACAGACATGGGAAACAAAGAAACAAAGGACAAGGTCATGTTAAGTCTACAATTAGAAGCCTTCTAGATTGCAGGAGGAGGGGAGAGGGAGCAGTGGGTCCTGGATTATATATTTACATAACATGCCCCTCCTTTTCACTGTGAAAACTCATCAGTGAAGAAAGTGTCCAAATCCTACAAAACTTGGCATCACAAACAGGATTACTGCTCTCAAAGTCCTTTTTTTAATGTAAATAAAAAAAAATAAAAGTCCTGCCCAGTGTGGTGCATCCCTACACTGTGGCTGGGACACTGTAGCTGCTCCTGTTGCTGATGTCAGCGGGTAGCGACGCCGTACTATGTCGAACCCCATTGGTCACTCTCCCCTCTGTGCCATCATAGAGTGGCGCTGCGTCTGGAAGAAGATGATAATGTGCTCTCTAAGCAGTTTGCAACAATGGACAATCAATGCCATGTACTATGACTGAACTACTCAAGCAGCATCTTCCTGAAGAAGCACAGCTTGTGCCTCGGACAGTTTTCCAACAGCTGCATCCTAACAAAATACTATTTATCCTGCCTTAAAGATAAACGATTACACAATAATAATGTGCATGCAAAAAATGTCAGTCACACAAAGACATTAAACTCAAGAATACATGTTGTGCATGCACATGAATTTGAACATGATGTCTGGAAAGCAACATATAGACAGATAAATAAAGGTTGCCAGGTCACCACAACATGAAGCCTGCATGCATATTAGGACACGCACTCAGAAAATAGCTATGCCTGAAACATCAACTTTAAGAATTTTAATTGCATATAAAATTTAATTTTATACTTCAACAGGTCATACAATGTTTTTCCCTCATATTGAGTCAATGTGTAAAAATTAGGGCTGTCAAAATAATTAATTATAGAAAAAAAGAATGTGTCAAAAAGTTAACTAATCGTGCTCTATGACGGCCTTTGGTGGCCTTTGACCCCATATGTCACTGCACACGTTAAGTCCATATTAGCTCAAACAAGCTCTACTTGTGACAGGTTGACCAACTCAATTTGCTAAATTAATTGCAATGGACTGCAGGCCAAATTTCAGTGGTAGAGGACAGGGGTTTAATGGAGGTTTTACAGATTGCGTCCTCCGACACAACGTATAAGCTCATTGTGACTGCACACATCATTAACAGAGTGGAAACTCCAGTCATTTTCATTAACCATGCTGAAGACGGTCACCAGGCACTCTGCTGATGCTTGCGCCAAACAGTTTCTGTCTGTGGCAGCGACATGGGGCGTTCAACATAAGGTCACCACAGTCAGAACAGACAGCGCTTGAAACACGGTAGCTGCAGCAAGAAAGCTTCCATTCGAGCACATGCCTTGTATTGCCCACATGTTACAGAGAACAGTAACTGTTTGCCCTGGTAACACCGGGCTTAGTGATGCATTGGCTGTTGCGACGTAGTGAGGCATTTTAAACACAGCCCTGCAAATACAGAGGAGCTACACAAATTTAAATGTTTTTAAATGCTTCTCATGGCAAATATTGATAAATGCGATTAATTTAATTTATTAATTAATCACAAAGCAATGTAATTTATTAGATTAATTTTACTAATCGCTTCACAGCCCTAGTATAAATGAAATAACTGGATTTGTAATTTATTATAGGAGACAGATGAACTAATTTGATATGCATTTGTTTTATGTATAAAACAAACACTTGAATAATGTATTATATTTATGCATAATATATAAAAAATATAATAAAGCACCTGAGGATGAAGCAGTTTTGTCATTAACTGGAGTTGCTTGATTTCCTCACAGTGACTCAACATGATGAATGAAAAACTTTGCATTAATGTGAACCATCACATGGAACAGATACAAAAGAAATTAGATGTAAAAATTAAATATGTAATTAAAGCACTTAAGTTGAATGTTTTGGCATCATTATTTTGTGTGTGTGTGTGTGTGTCATGGATTGAACATGGATGGCTGTGGATACAACAGGAAACATGCCATGTGACCATTGAGGCCAGAGAAATGACTAACGGTTGTTAAGATGATGACTAATGATGAGGGTCAGTGGTACATAGAAGAAGAGTAAAACCCAGCTACCTGTGGCTGTGTTATAAACCTCTGTGTCGTGGGTTAGATTCACTGTTAAAGAGTCATCTGATTTAGGGCTCGAAGGCTTTCTGAGAAATGGTGAAAATTAAGTCAATTTGGGCAGCAGTGAAGTCAAAAAATTCTCCTAAATGCCAAAATGAAGCAGTGAAACAGTATAAGCGATACATTCTCACACAAGCTAAAAATGCACTTCAATAACCATACTGGTGGTTTTACATATTGTAGCCTGATGGGATGGCACAGCTAGAGTTGCAGCCTGTTGTAGCAGCATGTGTTAAAGCCCCCCCCTACACTGTGTGTATCACTGGACCGAACAAATGTGATAAAAGCGTTACCTTCCTTAATAAACATTTACAAAACATGCAATACGTTTGTGTAGATTCTCAGTCATCCAGGTCATGGTAATCCTTGAAGGTTGATTCGGGAGCAACTGGACTTCTTTTCTTAGCTTGAAGACGTTTCACCTCTCATCCGAGAGGCTTCATCACTTCTAACCTGTTGGTAGGGGGTCAGGATATTTATCCTCTGTGAGATGTAAACTACCTTGTCAGTCGTTAAGTAACCCGTTCCCTTTCCACTTATTTGAGGATGGACTCAATGTTCACATTCTGGACAGGGGAGGACAGATGGTTTGAGAGAGGAGTGAAAGAAGCCATCTATGTCAAATTGGAACGACCGTCTCTGAACAGGGGTGGGGGTTTACGCCATCACCTGTCACCTACATTCAATGCAGTCCTGACTTCTCTTCCACGCCAGTTTCACCATCGTTATGCTAATGACCCACATAATTGGTTCTGTGACTATTTCTTGGGTTGGAGAAATCTTCCTGGAATCTTGTTGTCACTGCGAGGTTGTCAGTGAGTCTCCATTAGGAAAAGCATTACGAAGTGGATATAACATGACAAAAAAATAAAACAGTCTATGAAATGTACTTCTATCTCAAGCCAGACTCAAGTCTCCGAAAGTTGATCTTCATATCATGCTAATATTTAACTAATAACTAAATGGAAGGTGGGAAATCTGGCTAAAACCTTTCTACCGTACAAATATGCAAAACAACCAGTGTGGTTCTTTAAAGGCTTCAAATAACAGAAACATTCTCAGCCAGCTAATAAAACGGGATATACTGTCACTAACTTCTACTGTCACATTCAGAGGAAACAAGTAGTCGAGCCAACTCACACTGACAACTCAGCAGCTGCTTCTCTTCTGCCTACAATAAGAGAGGAGACGTGAGAAGAACAGCGAGAGGAGGTGGGTGGAGGAAAGTTGGTTTTCATACATAGTTAGACATAAGAGGCCTGACTCGCTGCAGGACTGTAGATCTCTCTACCTTTCTTGGATCTGAAGCACAGCACACACACCACCACCGACACCGACATGACCAGCAAACAGAAGCCCCCGATCACTCCTTTCTTCCATAATGCCAGGCGCACTTTGGAGAGACAGACACACGAAAAGAAGGAGAAGTCAGCAACAGACTGGGGTACTGTTTAAAAAAAAATACATTAGATGGAGGAAAGACATGGCTGCAGTATTTTAAGGTTGATTAGGAGTCCGATGGACTACATCACTGCTACACAGGACGGTGGAAAAGTCACGACTTGTCAGAAGTGCAAGCAAAATTCCAACTACAGATCTCCCTGAATGTCCGGGGCTTAACTAATTTAGATTTTCTGGATGCCCCGGAAGTAAATAAATCAGGGTCAGTCTCAGAACATCAGGTCTGGAGCAGGTGGGGTCCACACCAAATGTAAACACTGATCAGTCTCACCCTCTATGATGACCGGGTCACTGCGAACGGCATTGTTGGCGTGGTTGACAGCCTCGCAGTAGTATGTGCCGCTGTCCTCTTTGGACAACAGGGGGACCTGGTAGTTGGTGTAGTTGTCATTGGAGGTGGTGGTATACAGTGGCAGTTCACTGCCCGCACGGTACCACTTAAAGGTGACTGGTGGTGTGCCTTTAACACCACAGATGAGGTTGAGATGATCGCCCTCAGAGATTTCCGGTAAGCTGGGGATGACAGTCACAATCGGCTCTGTCAGAGGCTCTGAGAAGGAAAGACAAGTGACAATTACCTGAGTGTCTCAACAGATCCTTCGCTAAGCCCCGCCCCTTTGTTGTGAGCTGCTGCTACTCCGTCAAGTTGTCACAGCTAGCATGGGGCCCACACTGTATCACATTTATGGAGAAATGACAAAGTGTTTTCAGAGAGAACCAGACAGGGGTTGACCTTAAAGTGAGATTGTTTCGTCATTTGTTCAGAGTTGCTTTCCTCAGAGCTGATCTGCAGTGGCTCATCAAACCTTTTACACGTGTTAATCCATTGATTGATTCATTGAGAAGTGATAATGAGGAAAAAGTGGAATGATGAGAAACCTTTATATTTACCTATGACAGTAGCGCTGAGTCTTCTGCTGAGCAGGCCCTCTTTGAGACTATTCTTTGCCTCACACATGTACCTCATTATGTGTTCAGTCTTGCCGATGGTGACTGTGAATAGAGCTTGTTGAGAGGAGAACTTTACACTGATTGTGCCCAGTGGGTCGTAATTCTCCATCAGGGTGTAGTTTATCGGCAGGCTGCCAGTGTCCGACTGACAGAGGACCTTAAAGGGTTGTCCGAGGACTGCCCTGCCCACCACCGAGATCTTTGGAATGGAGACAGAAACTGAAGTGAAGAAAGAAAAAATAAAACAGACTGACTGGCGGAGTAAAAAAACATAGAAGGCCTGTTCGGACATGGAATACGTACAGTTGCTGGTTTTATGATTTTTATCACCGGACATAGGTGTTTTTTTTTTTTAATGTAAATGCTCTTTATAGCTTCATACAGTTACCAAAAGAAACGTAATACTTCTGCAGAAAAGAGGTGAGGTGAAAAGTGTGGTTACTGGATACGCAGAAGAGTGTTTTCTGTTCTCTCACAGGCTTCATGGATGACCATTGTGGGTGTAATGGATGCAGTACCCCCCCCATTCTCTCACAATGAATCCCCTAAATAATCATCATCAATGGCTTCGTTTCCAGGAACAGAATTCTTGGCCACTTGGGAGCAGATGAAACTAACCGTGAAGACAATGTTGTCATATCACCTTCACAATGAGCTGTTGTATGAAATGAATCCATTCATCCATCATCTATAACCGCTGGAGGCGGGGCACACCCTTGACAGACAATATCTGTCTCTTTAGCTGCTGTTCTTCAACTAGTCGCAAGTGAAAATAATTTTTTTTTTAAACTTTCTATAGGCGGATCTGACATGAGGAAAATCTCCTCAACAACTTACAATTCTGCCATTTGCAGTGATTGCAGTGAAACTGATTTTATTCTGTTTGTGCATAAGTATTGATAATTGGCTGATCAAATTTTATGGCGTGCTTGATGAGATCAACAAGACAGAGGTGCACTAAGGGTGTATATTTAAAGACTGTCACACCTCCCTGAGGTTTGGGGAAGAGTGAATAGTGCATTTCCGAAAATGTCAAACCATTTCTTTAACCTTACATCAGCCTTTATGTTCACCGGTAATCAATTCAATCAATCACTTCAGATTTTCACTGTGTGGGAACAGAAATGTTCCTATAAAGAACATAGACCTATAAAGAATACCAATATGACTTTAAAGTAAACGCTGGGGACAGACTTGTAATCAACCTGTACATTTGCTGATACATTCACATAATAATGACATTAATAAATAAATACATTAATTTGTGCATTATTTGTGCTCACCTTTAGGACGTACGGTCAGGGTTTTACTGTTTTTCACAATCCCCTTTGCTTGAGCTACACAGGTATAGTTGAAATCATACTGCAGGGCCTTGCCAAAAAATACTCCATTCTCCCTGGGAACCAGCAGGCTTTGGAGTGGATCAAGAGTGTAAGTCAACTCTTCCCTGCCGAGTCTTTCGGAGGCATAGCTCTCACTTTTGCAGGTTAGTGTGAAATATTCCTTTTGAAAGACTACAACTGGAGACATGGTCAGCGTGGGTGTTGAAAATAGCTCTGTGGATACATAAAAAAAACACACAAAAAAGTCAACATCTGCATTATCAATTAATTTGTAAACGTCGATAGGTATAGTCCAAAAATAAATACATCCTAATAATCTTAATTGAATAATTAAATTGAAGTAAAAGATATAAAAAGCTTTGTATTTTTCCTTTAACCTTCAATCAGTTGTAAAAAAAAAAAAAAAGAGAGAAAAGATTGACTATTCTTCTCCCTGTTTCCCCACAATCTCTGCCTCTGATTAACTATCATCCGTTACCTTCGTTTTATTGGTTGGTTAGGTTTGGGTTCGGATTAGCCAATCAGAGGCAGAGTAGGGCCAGGTCAATGCAGAATACAGGTGGGACAAAAGTAATGAATATACTTTGTAGCTACACTACTTAGTACTACTCAGTAGCTACACTACAGCAGCAGTGAAAACACTAATACAGACTACACAAAGTTAGCTCAACAGGAAGACGTGTATTATTCTTCTATTAAAGTTACAGTAGCACAATGCATTTTGCAGTCATAACCATCAGTCAGTGATTAGTCCAAGCTTTGTGTGTGTGTGTGTGTGTTATTAGTGGAGCAATTGATTGGAAGTGGCTAACTCAGCTGAAAAAGCTGGTCAGTATATAAACACATGGAGCACCAGCATTTTCAACAGGCTACCTAGATGAAGCTAACTTTCTTCTTCCATCTATACCAGCCAGTTAATTTCTTTTTAATAAACTGTTTATTGTAATGCATAGTGCTGTAGAAAAAAACAAAAAAAAAACACCATAAAATTGTTTCACTTCTTTTGTAACCGACAGAATAGAGGTTAAAGGAAAAATATAAAGGTTTATGTTTCTTTGAAAACTAACAATGTAATTTATTGATACTTTCATTTATATATTTGATTTTTCTGACAACCTCCATACGAATATAGTTAATGCCTCATAATCAATATCTAACCTCATATCTGTGGTTATAACATAGGTATATGCACAGGTCTTTACAGTGTTCACTCACCAGTCACTGAAATTGTCTTTATGGCGGTTTTCACTACATTTCCCATCTCTAATTTGCACTCAAACTCCCCTGGTTCACTTGCCAGTGCCACCATGCTGTGGTTGACTTTGGTGTCTCCGCTGCTGAGGAGCTTGGTTCCCTGGCTCAGGTAGAGGTGGACATTTTCAGAGCTGTGCAAAAAATTGCTGATGGTGCACGTGATGAGGAGCAGGTCTCCTTCATAGATCTTATACTGAGGAGCGATATCCAAAACCGCTGTGATGGGCAGCTCTGAGGAGACACAACCAAATGAAGGAGAAGCCCTGAGACGGGCTCCAATGTTTCCTAAAGGACAGAAAACTTAAAAACACTCTTACCTTTGATTGAAACAGCGACAGCGTTGCTTTCATTGGACTTAAAAGAGTCTGGACTTATGAGGACAATATAGGCACATTGAATTCTGTGAAAGCCAACGCTGCTGAAGCGAAGCTTGGCCTCTGCCTGGTTCGAGTTGACCTGCTTCTCCAGGATCTCTTTGGTATCCTCGTAGAAGTAGAAGAATATAGAGCCTGTCTCACCGGGCGCAATGCACCTGGCTGTTATCTCCTCTCCCTCACTCACCACACCTTTGTTAAGGTGGAGAACTGGTTTTGACAGGCCTGGAACCCCAAAATGCGAGAAATGAAGTCAAATTTGGAAAACAAAAAGTAACCTGTTAAATTTAATTGGACACATTAGAACTCACCATAACATCTCAATCCATAACGGATAACACTGCATCCATGATAACAAACTAACCTGCCACTGTGAGCTTCTTGGCGTGACTGGTCATCTGTTTGCCCTTGATGTTGATTGCACACTTATATTTCCCACTGTTAGAGACTCTGGCCTGGGGCAGTAGGTAAAGGAGATCCTCTGAGGTGCTGGAGGTCTTGGTGTAGATGATGCTGCTGTCCTTGAAGATAGTGTATTCACGACTCAGTGTCTCCTGCCCCGAGACGCTGACAATGGCCTGGCACCTCAGGGTCACATTGGTGTCCCGAGGCACATCAGCGCTGGGCTCGATGGACAGGGTGATGTCTCTTATTGTGAATACTAGAGAGAGAATAAAAAAAATAAAAAAATCAGCACTTAAAATGTGCGTAGCAGGTTGTAGCCAACTGAACACCCCTCTTCTAACGATCATCATAATCAGCTTATGAATTCTTGAGTTATAGCTAACAATGGTGTTTTTTTTCCGTTATGTGACGTTTTACCAACAAATTGTAATCAGTCCATTCTTGAGTACAAGTGGATGTTTTGCCAAATGTGAGGAAATCCTCGCCATGTGTTCCGTAGAAATCATGCTCATGAGAATGGGACAGAGGGACAACTCTAAAACATAAGACTGTCAATACATGGAGGCATAAGTAAAAGTGTAGAACATTATATGGAGCAGAATCTAATTAAAATGAAAAGATGTGTGCCCTGCTACCCCACCATTATCTAAAGAAATGGTCAGTTTTATGGTTTTCCTGAGGAGAAATGAGAGAATATTTTCTATGTGACTGACTTTTTATTACACTGAAGGAGCGGTTTGCAATTTTGGGAAAAGTTTATGCTCGCGTAAAGAGAGTTTAGCACACAGAAGACTGGCACTAAATCATTTATTGTGGTGTAAATTAGATCATGTTTAAACTCTTGTGAATTCATATGCTGACGATATGTTGATTTGCTTATTTATAATAATAATAATAATACCTTTATTAGTCCCACATGGGGAAATTCTTTCTCTGCATTTGACCCATCCCTGAGGAGCAGTGGGCTGCCACTACACGCGGCGCCCGGGGAGCAAATTGGGGTTCAGTATCTTGCTCAAGGATACTTCAACTTGTGGACTTGCAGGGGCTGAGGATCGAACCACCGACCTTTTGTTCCGTGAACGACCACTCTACCCCCTGAGCCACAGCCGCCCCACATTTGACCCACTAGTTCCAGTTCCCACCCTCCTGAGCTACATTGGAATGTTTAGTAACCTGTCAGGATACCATCAACTGGATAAAAGTGAATTCATGTCTCTGAGGACAAATCTGAGCCTCACTCTCTTGAAATCTCTGCCATGTAAATTACACTTAACCTGTCTTGGATTTAAGATTCCCAGAGACCCCATATTTCTTAGACATGGTAGACATCAGGACACTGAAATCTCTTCCCTTCTCCATGGTAAGGACTGGTCTGCTCAGTCCCCACGCTGGTTAAAAACCATACCCATGCCAGTTTCAGAGAAGTCCTGCATATGATTAACTTCATTATAACATTAAAACGAAAGAAGATTTAGATTTTGTTTTTGGTCTGTTAAATAATATCTCGGTACACACACTCCATAGCACACAATGAGCCCATACTGATAATGATCACTGGAGGGAGAGAGGACTGTGTTATCTGTAAAAAAAATTTTAAAAAAGCAAGTAGGCACGTAAGTAAAGTAAGTTGAATAAAATACTGGATCCACCCCTTTATCTGGATCCACTCCAAATTTCACTCATTCCATTTTTGGCACATGCTCCACCGTCCCACCCAGTTTCATAGAAATCAATCCGTTGTTTGCATATAAGGATTTAACAAAAGAGACGTATAATGTTATTTTAATTGCACTATTAAGGCACTGGCAGGTTGATTTGTGAGTTTTGGACAAAGGTCAAAGATTGCAGTCTCCCAGTGCTTCCAGTCTTTATGCTCAGCCAAGCTATGTGACTCCTGGTTCTGCCTTGACTTACCATACAGATATGTATGGTATTAATGTCCTCATCTAACTCTAACAAATAAATAAGCAAATCAGATCTAAAAGCTTATAATTTGTTCAATGTCCTTAATCTCTGATTCCTTCTTCTGGATGGATTAGAACCAAAAATCCGTTTGCAGCTTGGGAGAGGAAACAATTGTCTTTGTTGTTTCTTTTAACTACTACTATGCACACATAAATGTTTCCTATTTAACAAATATCTTCTCTGTTGTTCCCATTTGTACTCCTTTTCTAGTTAATCTCATATTTGATGTCTAACATGGAGACATTTTGCTGCATGTTCCTTTATATTTCTATATAAATTGAATGCATCTAGTATCTTGTGGGCTAGATTTTGGGTATCCTGTATCCATTCGGATGACATAGCTTTCTATATGATCACATTTAATTTTTCCTATACACCATACATGCCCATAAGATTACTGAGGAAGATAAGTGTCCAAACATTAATATTCACTTGTGAGAGTTGAGCTTTGTCCTCCTTTCTTTGAGCTTTCACAGCCACAGTTTGCATAGAAGTGGATTGAATAGAACTTCCTTTTTTCTTGTTCAAATCAATTCTCCTGAATGCTCAGTTTGCTGGAATATTTGAACTGACTACTGCTGAGTTGCCATAAAACTGAGTATCAGCTTAGCATTCAGGAAGCTTATGTGCAACTATGTAATTTCATCATGAGACACGAATGAATTACTGTAAAATTCCTTTGCTAGTGATCTGATTAAAAAACAACAATGCAGCCAGATCGGAGTCGGAGGTCAAGAAGTAAGAGCTCTGTCCATCTGTATACAGAAGGGCCTAAAGGAACCAGCTTTAGTGCATTTTTTGACTTATTATAAGCAATTTGTTTGGAGATGAAAAGGTGGCTTTCTGAGTCCCATGTCAGCTGCAGGGCATTCATAGGATTTGTAGAAAGGAAGTCTTCTGCATGTGTACTGTATGCCACGACTGACCAACACATTACTCATAAGGTGGGGCATTTGAGACAACAGGCTGCTGTTGTGACTCAGGGTGGAGTGTTGAGGGGACAGACAAACAGGACACTTGGGGGACGTTTCACCATTTCAGAGCCGGTTCAGTCTGGCCTACACCCAGCATCACTCAGCAGGACCTGATAGTCCTGATAAGTCATGCAGGACAGAGAAAAAAAACCATGGGCTTTGATCCGGTGCATGAGTCATGGCAGGTGCATGCTGAGTCAGTAGTGAAAAGTAACTTAGTACACTCTGATATTTTGTGCTGCTACAGGGTGAAAAATGTAGTTTTTACGACACTACACTGATGTGACAGCTGTTGGTGTGCAGCTACTCTGGTAAAATTATCCAACATTTCACAAAAACACATGCAAAAGTTAAAAACAAACAAACAAACAAACAAAAAAAAGTCATGCAGGACCATGTTTTTCCTTCTTTCGTCTCACATTAGTCTTCTCATGACCCCTCACAATTCTCTTGTAACCCTTTGGAGGGGCCCCAAACCTGAGGTTGGAAACCACTCATCAAAAAAATGAGTGAACTATGATGTAGTTAAAAGTAGCTCCACCTCGACAAGCTACGATACTTCAGTATTTATGCATCCGTATTAACAACGTATTAATAATGTATGTAATAAAATACCACACGATGAGTATTTTTTACTTTTGACACTATAATTGTTGTTTTGCTGATAAAATGACTATACTTTTTCTTCAAGAAATGAAATGCAGTGCCTGTACTTGTAATGGAGTATTTTTATTCCTGGGTATTGGTTACTTTAAGGATTTGGGCACTTCTTCTACCAAGACCAAAAAGATATGAAAGATATAGAGCAGAGGTTTAAACATGGAAGAAGCTGAAACTAAGTGCATTTTTTCTCAGTGTGTAGGAAATGGAGTTATATTTCATAAACCCTTAAACTTCCTAAATAAACAAAGCTGTTTTTTCCCCCCTCAGGGTCCAACCTAAGGGTGAGGATTGTAGAGAGGCAGATTGTGACCAGTGAAGAAGCTGCAAGGTGATCAACAAAATAGGAAAGCAAAAACATCAGCTGTATACTTTAGGTACTTTCTTTATGTTTTCTCTGTTCTTCACTTTTTCAAAAACATAACAAAATATGACCTATTAACTTATTTTCCCCAATTCTTTTATATTGCATTATTTCAATTGAGTTCTCATAAAGTTTTTGTTAAATAGATGCTACTCTCACATTGTGCCTATTTTTTTATGCATTGCTTTCTCCTAATTATAATGAGTTAGAACTGGAAACCAATCAAAAATGGGTCTTTTCCGTAAGCCTGGTTTGGCACCGACTGTGAAAATGCCTCCGTCTACACAACAACTGATGCAGACTGACTCATGCTTTCCATCAGTGGATAGGGAGGCGTGTGACACTGCTCACCAACATGTTCCCAAAGCTTTCAACCACAGCTTTTCCACTGCACCAGACACCAAAGATGAGAAACAGGACAGTGTCCACTGACTGACCATGTGTCTCTTCTGGCTTTTCCAGAGTGTGTCTAGTAGCTGACAACTGATTGAAAAGTCTTCAAAAAGGATTTCCATGTGGAAAACACAGCAATGACATCCCACTAACACTAGGCCTTATTTAAACTTAAACCAATGATAAGTCTGTGGAAGCTGATCATCAGCTGTCTGGATGTTAAAACAAGTCTAGATTTTGTGTCTCTGATTTTAGATTATACTTACATCGCTGTGCGTACACCACACTTCCTGGAGGGAAGTCTTGGGGCAAGATAAGAAAGTAAAGCACCAGGTTAGAGACAAATCTATCAACCATGTCCACAAAAAGAAATCCAAGGAGGTCCTATACAGAAGAAGATAAAGATCAGCAGTCTTACAGCTGGACAGGAGCATGGAGGAGAGCAGTAGTAGGACGCCCATCCTGTCTGAAGACGCTGCAATGCTGCTGGCTGCGCTGGAGGTTAACAGACTTGTGACTATGGCGGCTGACGGGTGGTGTGTGCGGGCAGATCTGATGCTGGTGGGCGGGAGCGGACACTAAGGTGGTGCTCTACCTCAGCCACTCAGTGGTCAGCCAGCGGTGGCGGTTATCAACTCCAGCAGCCATCGGCTTGGCTTAATTTGCCAGGAAGTGAGTGTTGTTTCCTCAGGATGTTCATGCTGCCCAGCTCTTTTCTGTTGTGGAATGTTCTCCTCTGGTCTCCTCCATGTATGTGTGTGTGTGTGTGTGTGTGTGTGTGTGTGTGTGTGTGTGTGTGCGTGAGTGTGCGTGTGTGTGTGTGTGTGTGTGTGTGTGTGTGTGTGTGTGTGTGTGTGTGTGTGTGCGTGAGTGTGCGTGAGTGTGCGTGTGTGTGTGAAGTCGTAGTCACAATAAGGTTGCAGTAGTCAGGCCTTTCACCTTTGACTTTGGCTGGCAGCGCTGGTGCAGGTAGAGTAGAAAAAGGCGGGACAACATTCTTGGTGCTGCAAACCCCATTTCCTGAGGAGAAGTTGGATGTTTCAGCTCAGCTGCTTAAACTGTTTTTATGACATAAACTTTAGCCTGGCTCTTACAGGACACATGTTGGTAGAGCCATTTCCACTGCCATTCAGTGAGGCCAACACCTCGTCCCTCCATGTGGCCTCCTGGGAGAGATGGAACGTTAGTGACATATTAAACTAGCTCTCACTCACTCAGAGACACACCTGCCCACTCGCGCCTTGCCTCCATCTGGCAACAATGCCAATGGATGTGCAAATTTAATTAGGCCAACTGTGAATTGTTAAATGCATATTTACATGTCAATAGTATATACAAACATAATATGCACACACTCATTCATGACATAATATTTTACCTGCATGGAAGGTGTGAAACTTTATTTAAAGTGAGTTCAATGATTGACAATGTGCAGAAATCCTTTTCCTCACAATCATGAGTTTTGATCCAATCATGGGCGGATCCAGGGGTGGGGCCAGAGGGGCACTAGCCCCAGCTGATATCTGATTGGTCCCTGAAGTGCCTCTGTCCTGTCACTTGTCGTGTGGAAGAGAATCTTACAGTGGGAAGGATTCCCATGTTTATGACTTATGATGCAACTTGGATGTTGAGAATCTTATTTTTTATAAGTTAGAATTGGTAAATCCGATGTGACTTGAACGTGGCATGAGACTGCGCCTGCAACAAGATGTTGAGCCTGGTGGAGGGTTGTGATTGGATACAAACTGAGCAGTGTCTCCTCCTTCACTGTCATTAAAAATGACATTATAAAGTAAAATTGCCACTCTAAAAGAACAGGCATACATTTTGAAATGAAAATGTCTATATTGAAATTCTGTTTCATTATGAGTTTACTTTTCATAATTAATTAAATTGTTAGATTTTATTGGTTTATTATTACATGCAACTCTATTATTTATTTACAGTTACTAAAGCTGTTTAGTTATTAAAATTGTAACACTGTGACTCTATACCACAAGTACAGACACCATTTTTTTTCTTTATATTCTTTGTTTTTGTTTTGAAAAGTGAGGTTTTAATGTTGGCTGTTCATTTGCAAATTGAACAGGATGTTATGACGTAAATTATTAGACTAGGGTTTGTGTAGGGCACGGTTATTGTACATTTTATAATCCACACTGAAGACAAAAATTCTTGAAAAGTTTCAGGGCTGTGATATTATACTTTGTGTTAAAGGGTCACTCCACCTATTTCACATCTTCAATTTAATGGGAAAGCAGTTGAATAATGTCTTCTGTGGCTCTAGAGAGCCCTGAAGATGATTGGGTCCCCGTTATTTTGGGGCTTGACCCATAATTTAAGACCTTAATTAAAAACGTAATGCTTTGATACAGCTTCAAACTGTTGTTTTTATATCAGGTGTTAATGGTTCAATTATTGAGTACAGCAGATTCGCATAATCTACTCTTTTGTTAAAATATTTCTAATGTGTCTCATAGAAAAGTTGGCTCGAGTTTGATGTGTTTATAATGTAGACGTAGACAAAATAATAGAGGAGCGCAGCATAATTCTGCCTCGATGCAAATGCCAAAAACAGACAAAATCCAGTGTTGTATTTGGTTTATTTCATTGATTTTATCTCCTGTCTTACAAACCACAGCCAGCAAAGCATTCTAAAGTCACAGAGACAAACCCACTTTCACTTTTTTTTAATTTACTTTCTTGAAGTCTCCTCTTTTTTTTCCTTCACATCTGAAATCTTAAAACTCAAAGCAGGACACTCAGAGATGAATGATTCTGAGCAAATGGACAGATGACAAAGTATACTATTTGAGCTGAAGCCAGTTGAGGACAACAGACAGCGCTGAAGAGCTCAGTGATGGGGTGATGGTGGGCATCGATGTAGTGACTGAGACTGTATGTATGTGTTTCCCGTTCACGTTCAGCCCATGTGTCCATTCCTTCAGCAGGAAAAAGCAAAGCTTGGGACAGCTGATGCAGAGGGGTGACAGAAGGGAGGAGGGTGTTGGGGTGTGTGAGCAATGATTTGGGCATAGCACATAAGTGTGCTGTGTGTGTGTGTGTGTGCATATATGTGAGTGTGCACATAAGGCTGTCCCCAACTTTTTCCCTCCACCTCACGGAGGCTAAGGCAAAGAAAATGCCTGCAGAATTAAAAACATAAAATTACAAAACAGGAGGAGGGGGGAAAAAAGGTTTTAAAAAGCTAAACAAGCTAAGCTGCAGCCCCAGACAGGAGGCATGATTAGACTGAGAAAAAAAGAAAAGATATCAGGAGGACCTCTTCGACCGAAAAACAGCACCACAATGACAGTCATGTCATCATTTCCATAATTTCTGGTGTGACATCCGTGTCAGGTCATGTGACTGACCACACCTGCCCATGATGCTGCAGACACCGGGGGGGAGGCAGGTGGGTCACGGAGTACCTGAGCATGATTTAGGACACTGACTAAAACTTGACGTGTTGAGCACGGACAGGTACAGAGTTAGAAGGTATCACAGCTCTGATACCACTCAACAACATGCAGCTCACTTTATGCCTCACACTTTGTTCAACAAAATCAAACCAAACATGTTTGGCTATGAAAATCTAAATAAAAACTCAAAGGAGGAGGGGAAAGAAAGGTAATCTTTGCAAAGGGTTTCGTCAAAATGAAAAATGGTCCAGTGGGGCTGCAGGTGATGCCTGGTGCGATACACATAAACATTAGTTCTCTAAATCTGCAGCATGTGTGGTCAAAGGTTGGGTTTAAGAAAGCTGCCCTTCACTGTGGTGAGAGAATGAATGAAGATCAGCGTCTACATGGACTGGCACACAAGGGCCAAAATAACTGAAGCGTGGGTTGATGGACAGATCTGAGCATTTAAAGCAGGTCAAAAAAGTCTCTGTAGGGGATTTTTCATGATCTTTTTTCCACATGGAGAGACTTTGGATGTATTGGTTAGCAGAAAGTTTAGACAATTACAGGGAAATCAATTTAAGTGATATATTTCCTGTCTTTCCTGTAGACTGGGTAAAAACACACCCAGCTGATACTCTAAGTATATAAAAAGAAAGCTGCAGATGAGGCACTGGGCAACTATACCTGTATAAAACTATCAACAGCATGCAATGGTGCTATTGACTTCAAACCGAAGTGTTACTTCCTATCAGAAATGCTGGGGGAGAGCTTCAGGCTGAATCATGGGAGGTGTTTATTGCTTTGTGCGGCAGGTGGGCAGGTTCCTTGTAGGACTGGATACTTAGTTTGAACTAATCCAGCCCTCCTCTCACTGTGCTAGATATAAGGGTTTGTATCATCCAAGGGAAAAGAAGGATTTTCCCTTTTTACAAGTGATAAGTTAAAAAAAACCAAAAAAAAAAAAACCCTCTGAGTCACAACAAGGGGGCTTCCATGGAAAACATGATCAGGTCGGTCATGCTGTAGTTGAGATGCAAGAAGGAGAGTTCTAGCATGGGAGCAGGCATCTTTCTTTGGGCTTCATTTAAGTCCAAGGCTATGCCCAGTGTAGGGCACATCTGTGCCATAATCCATTTTAACACACACCAGTCCACCATCTTTACAATTACGTCCTCCCAGTGGTGCAGCGAAGTAGCAAAACTGTGTCCTTTGGCTGTGAGGCAGCCATTAAAATGATGTTATTTACATACCAGGATCCAGAGGATGGTTAACCTGTATTTTCTGCACCAGTAGATGTGCATCAACACTGTGTGTTGTCCTCGGGGTGACCCCCCCTCTCGCCACTTCTAGGTCCATCGGGGTCACAGTTAGTTCATGTAGTGATGCTCGCTGTGTCACTAGGAGTCCCAGAGTTGTTGTTTTTTCTTCCTTGGGGTCGGGGGGGAGGTAATCATTTCTTCAAAAATAGAAGCTCTATTTTTCTGTATACTCTAGTTAAATATACACACTCCTCAGCACAGTCTACAATCATTAGCTTCATAATAACAATATGAATACACAACGAGAATAATAATAATTACAATAATCATATAATAATTACTATTATTATATAATTATTATATACATATATTGTATATATATTTAATCGCCTTTTGTAGCATTATTTTTTCGTCAGCAGCCATCACTAAAACATTCAGGGTTGTAATTGCATATGTACAAAAACGTCATTTACATCCCTGGACTCGAGGCTCAGGGTCAGAAGTCATATGTGGTGGTTTCACTGGGAGGGGGGGGGGTTGATGAAGTGGTGGTTTTATTGGGAGGGGGGTTGATGAGGGCTGCTGTGTTATCTGAGCCTCTTCTCCGCTGAATAGATGGACATGTAGTAGTCGTTGCTGCCTACCGCCAAGTGGGGCTGGAGGGAGACAAACAAAAGGCACATCAGACCGTCTGTGTGTGTGTTTTCACAACACTGAGTGTGAACTGTCGACAACACAGCAGTGAATACTATTTAAAAGAAATAAAGCCCAAGTCAGTACAAATGCAGTGCTAATCGAATAAAGCCAAAAAAGCCTGCTAATGTAGCGAAGTTAAGTTAGCCAATGCTAGCGTAGGCTCCAATGAGTAAAAGACGTGAGATCCTTGAGCCGAGAGGGTTATATGTTCATACAGCTCCAGGAAAAAGGAGGTGGTTGATATCAAACTTTCAGAAATGCACGCGTGTTCTCGCTAACTTGCGCTTGCAGCTGTGTAGCTTGAACGATCACAATCAGGGTGACTGGAGGACCCATGTTAAGGGGATTATACAGAATAGTTGTTTCTAATATTCTCCAGAAATTGACCTTTAACCATAATAACATGGGTTGGTTAGACATAATCCGACGAATGACAAAAAAGTACAGCGCTTTAAAAACGAGCAAGAAAACAACGGCGTATTTACGTAAAACAAGAAACAGGCTTCGTTTGGAGCCGTGTGTCTGATCCGACTCTCTTTATAGCCTTGTTTGGGTCTTCATCTGCTCCTGAGGGAAATATCTGTAATCACTATGGACGGCCACTTTTATGTTATAATTATTGTGTTTCAATTGTTTGTTCAATTATAGGAAATATTGATTAGTCCAGCTTTAAACGCTACACTTAAGTGCAAATATGAGGTACGTCAATTGAATATTTCCACTTATGCTTCCTTATACTGATACACATTACAGAGGACATTATTGTAGTTGTTACTCATGACAGCTATACAGTGCTTACTACAGTACATTTATGAACTATCATACATCATCTATAGACTAAGCTGCTGTATCCACTCCACAGAATTTTGAGTCATTCTGAAATATCTGAGAATGACTTGTCTGGACCTGATGTACACATGCATGAATACTGTTGGGGTCAGTGAAAAGATAAGTGTCCAGTTTACCCAGTGAGGATGGAAGGCTAAACAGCTGATGGCCCCAATCCTTTGACCCATGAAGCCGTCATAGTACTTTATGTTGCTGATCACATCGCCGTTAGCATTGTAGACAGCTATGAACTGGTTCATCGATCCACTGGAGGACAGAGGATAAAATGGAGAGAGCGAGGAGTGAGTTGTGGCACAATGTCTCAGCTGTAAACATCAAATCCATCACAAGGTGTCTGTCCTGCATTGCATTTCCTGTCGTGGTGAAACCTCTGGGTGGATTTCGGCAGTCATATTCAGAAAGCTTTTTAATACAACAAGTTACAGCAGCTAAATAAATATTTTTCACTAGTGCTACAAATAAATATTTAGATCCATCAGATCCAGATTAGATCTGCATCTGCCCCACACAACATACACTCAGATTTCAACACCATGAAAATATGTGACATTTTACATCCTGATTTATGATTTATTTCATTAGAAAGTAGAGAAAAGGTCTAAAATGTCTAAAAAATGCCCTCTCTTGCAATGCATCGTAAAGTTATAGAAAATCCAGGAGGCACCTCTGTCTGGGTCCAAACTTTTATGGGCTCTTGTCTGATATGTCTCCCATCCTTCCACCAAGTTTTGTGGAAATTGTCTCTTGCATAATCAGGGAAAATGTTGAAAAATGCCCAAAATGATGAAAAAAAAAGGGGAAAAAAAGAAATCCTGGATGTGGGTCCTGATCCGGATCTACACTATAATGTAATGGATTTGTCCCTGGCCAGCCCAACCACTGCATACAATTTTGAGAACATTCTCATTATGTTTGTGAATACATGCCCAGGTGTGTTGTACGCTTAATTTGATTTTCAATTCAAGGAAATGAGGAAAGACAGACATTTTTCTCTTCTTATTTAGACAAATAGAAAAAAGTAAAGAAGACAGAAACCTTCACCATAACATTGTGGACACTTGACAAAGTTTTCTGCATATAGACTAACAAACTCACCAGGCAAACAAGTTGGCCTGTGGGTGGATGTCCAGGGCGGTTAACCCCTTCACTGTCTGCAGCACGTTGATGGAGTCTGGTGTCCGTGGCTCAAAGAATCGAACGTCTCCATTAACACTGGTGGGGAGTGTCGAAGTCAGTACAGGAAAATACAAAGGTTGGTTGTGTGAATCTCAGTAGACAAAGAAAGATCATACCTGACACTGATAATGTGTCCATCTGTGTCCTTCTGTAGATGAGCTTTGACCACCCAGGCTCCATGCTCCCTGTAGGTCATAACCCGACTGCAGAACAGACAGAACAAATGTTCAGCTACGGTAGTGTTTGACCTGAATGACTGACCTGACTGGAAACACAGGAAAATAAAACCAGACCTGTGAGACTGTCAGATTCAAAGGGCTTCATTTGTGCACCGTATTCCTGTACAGTCGTACAAAAGCCCTGCATGAATTTCAAGAGTCATCTTAAGATGACATATCCCCCCTGACATCCCCTGTTACAGATTATTCAGTGTATGACATATCCTCCATTCATTTAGTGAGTCTGAAGTAATTTAGGATTAGTTTGTACATATGCTATGGAGAAGATGACCAACCTTCAGAGTCTCCTTAAAATCATCTTTACCTGGAAAACTAAAAAAAAATAGATTTGTTGAAAAATCTAAATATTAAAAGGCAGAACTATTTATCATGGTTAATTTATGTGTAAAGTTTGGTGAAGCTAGAATGTAGAGATATGCGGACAGACTTATTTTATGCTGCGATGAGCACATGAACCAAGGATTATTATAGAATGTGAATACTTCAGAAATAATCTAAAAAATGCTGGACCATTGTTCTAGAAAAAAATGGTGCCTGTGGAGTACTTTGAATTGATTCAAACAGCATCCAGCCTTGTTAGAACTTCCTCTCATGCACAACAGGGGATCACTTTCTCATTTAATTCAAGGTCTGGTAACCAGAAAACAAGGCTCACAGGCACATGTGATATGAATGAAAATCCACAGGGTGGCACCATTGGATCATGACTCCTGGAGTCAGTTATGACGTTACAGCTGAGCACGAAAATACAAAAGTCCCCACTTCCAATAATGCATTTTACTAAACAAATACACCTTGACAGAAGGTGAGACAGGAAGCAGCATTTCATCTCCTTACATTTCAATGGTGAAAACATGAAATGTAACTATTTTCTCCCAATCCTGTCAGCAGGACACAGAAGAGGTCATTTTTTTGGATTTGAAACACTAAGAAACGATTTGCAAACTGCTGCACAAATGATGCGTTCAAAACATTCCCTGCATGTGCTGTCTATGGTCCTGACTAATCTCTGGAGGAGCGACATACAGTAGCTGCTGAAATATGTAACTCCATGCCTGAGGGGAACAATTAAATTAGCTTCTTAAAGATTTATGGGCCACTTCATGGTTTAACTGCTTTGTTTTCCCATTTGGGCCTAAAATTAAAACAATGCTTAACCAGCTGGGGGGATATGGTGCCACCAGCATCCATTAAAAGACGTGGCAACCCCTGAGGGAGATTTGCAGCAACATATATGTAATAAATATAGATTAAAGAGGTGAATAATGTAAGAAAACACAAACTACACACAGAAACTACTGTGTGTGTTCTTCAATATATTTAAATAATGGTGAGACAGTAAGAGAAAAAAAATAGAGGGGCACTAATAGGTCTGCAAAGGCCCAAAATCCCTTTTCATTAATTTATTCCCTAAACGAACACGTTTCATAAAAATCCTCTCAAGTCGTTTTTGTGAAATCCTGCCAACAGACAAACAGAGCAACAGACGGCGGTGAAATCATTACCTCTTTGACAGAGGAAATTAATAATCAATTGAACCTTCTCTGTGATAAAGTCAGAGGTTGGCATGCCAGATTTTTTGGAATGTGTGTCTCACCATTCATTCGGGCCCATCCTCCTGTCAAATACACGTACAGATCCATCACCCAGACCGGCAACGATGAGCGACTGCTGGGAATCACAGGACAGGCTGGTGACACAGCTGTCTGCTCCTGTCGGGATGTCCTAGAGGACACACAAACACACCAATCCCCCAATACAGGGAGGTAAAGAAGTGTACCAAGGTACCACATTACACGGCTCGTATTACACTAAGCCCTCTTCCAAATCATCAATCATGGGCTCTGTTGACTGTTGGCTCATTTCAAGTTGGACCCGGCATCAATATGCAGCCACAGGCGAGGCTGGGCCATGTGTACGTGTATTAAGTCCATCAATCAATACAATGATTAGTGCGCTGAGGACTATTAGATGTGTAAAAACAAAGAAGAAAGGAAACACACAGAACAGCATGAGTATACTGTACACTGTGTACATGTCAAAATGCGATGAGGTAAAAATGAGACCACCACATATCATTATTTATTCATGTCTTAGTATCACTGCGGTTACTTTTGCCTCTTTGATGCCAACTATAATACAGTTTTCAGATTAGCTTGGATCAATTACCAACCTAAGCGTTTTCAGGCGCTGCTCTATGTGGACAAGTTCTTTAAGAGGTACAACAGATGCTGCTCCACATTCAGTCCAGTGTAAAATAAAAAAATAAAAAATCATATGAAACATTTGGACAACTTTGTTATATATAGTATGTTGTTTACTTGTGTTCTTGTTATATCCCAGATGTTTCCAAAAATGTTCAACCCACTGAAATCTGTGATCATATTTAACGGTGCGTTTCATTTGTTCGCCTGTACCTTCCAATTGAGAGTGAGATTTTTATCAGTAATTTTGGTTGTTTCACGATGAAGATAAAATCTCCCATGATCCCACACGACTGCACATCATCATCAAACACATCTTTTGCTCGTATTGTTTAGATTGAGGGACCGCTAGCGGCAGAAATCACACACTGTGTGTGAAACCATTTGTTAGTCCATTCGTTTATAGGATCATTTTAGAAGATGTGAACAAAACATTTCATGGAAACAGACCTGCTTGTCCTGAATCTAAAGTTTCTCACCGTTTCCTTGAAGGCCTACATGTAAAGCAGGTTCTATTTGTGTTCATTGTGACCTTTTTATTTTACAAACATGTGCATTGAGTACCTGGACCTTCATCTCTCTGTCAGTGTCCCAGATCCTGATCACTCGGACATCTCCAGACGTCATAAGGAGACCCGTCTCTTGCTCCCAGTCGACGACCATGCCTGCGCCTACAACACAAGATGACACAGTTATAATGCAGAGCGTGTGCACACAAACATGCACCAGCGCAAGTACACACTGGTAATGTGTGTACTTGAGTTCAAAATGTGTCCAATATCTGACACGTGCATATAGAATATCAAATTACTGTTAATAATTTGTACACAATTTGTTTTCATTTATACTTTTCAATAGTTAATGTAACTCATGGGTGAACCCCCAGAAATATGAACACACACACTGACACAGCTGTTAAACACACTGAGCATGTGCTGATCCTCCTAATACACAACACACAATCTGTTCGAGGTTTGAAAAGGATTTGTTGCTACATGTAGGGACTCAAAGGAAAGATTTGTGCAGCTTCCTTGCACCACTGTGTAACCATAAACACACCACGGAGAATTTAGCAACAGCAGAAATACACTTATTTCTGCAGAGACTGCAGATGCATGAGCAACAACCTTTGAGTAGATCACCACTATTGAGACTTTTGACTGCACACATTTCTGAACAAACATGCATTTTGCTCACTTCCCAATAAGCCAACCACTGGGAGAGCAGATCCTGACTCAGATGAATCAAATGCCGCTTGAATGAGTAAGTGGGACGGGAAGAAGCCAAAGACAGCAAAGCATTGACAGCAGCGATCAAATTGGCAGAGACATGTCAGCCACAGTGGCCCTGCTGGCTCAGGGATGCCTGGCAGAAGTGTGTGGCTGGAACCTGAAGGCTTCAGTAGACATCAAATGAAGTGCTTGTCAGAATCCTACAGCAGCATCTGAAAGCCTCTCCCACTGCACCTGTCTGATGTCAAAAGAATCGGAAACCGATACAGTGACAGCCATTCCACACAACGATTGGTAGGGTGGGAATGTGAGTTTGAACTCTTTTTACGATCCTTCACACAAACAATCCTTTTGGTCTGTATAGGACAACAGAGTGTAACACTATGGATGCTTTTGAGGTTACATTGTCTGAAAGTGTGCACTCTTTTGTGAAGACCAACTGTAGGCAAGCAAATTGTGAGAAAACACGGCTGTCCCTTCACTCTGCCAAAGAGGTTATGCATCTATGAATGTTCATCTGTTTGTTTTTTATTTACCTGAATATCTCAAAAAGTTCGTAATGGATATCAATGAAGAGGCGGCCCTTGGAATGGGAAAAGGCGAATCGATTTTGAGGTGGATCCAGATTAAGGTGCAGGCCAGGAAGTTTTACACAGCTTTGGCGGAGGTCTGTGCTCTCCGAGTGCCCTTCTAGTGTTTTTGTTTGTCTGCTTTTCTGTTTGTTTGTTAGCAGGATAAATAAATAGAATACATAAAAAATTCAGGTCGGATTTAAGCAAAACTTAGTGGAAGGTGCAGATCTGGTTACAGGGGTGAATCCATTTCACCTTCTTTAAGATTGCGAGATTCGTTTTCCAACATTTTGACGAACTACACGAAAACTACTGAAGCCAGCCTCATAAAGTGGGACATGGGTGAGGCAAACACCCTTTGCATTTTGGAGCAGAACTGCAACAAAAGGCAGATCCAGGAATTTAAAAAATATATATTTCCTTAACATTTCCAGATAGCACATTTGTCAAGATACCGTATTTTCTGATTATGCATACGGAATCGATTTGTACTCATCTTTATGGACGGGAGGGGCATGGGCAAGGCAAGCTAAACAGACGTGCTGAGTACCAATCTATTTTCTATCTGCCATCTTGGACACAGAGACATTGTACAAATTACAGTCATAAACCTCTGGTCACACCATTGTATCACTTTTATGTCTTCAGATTATTGGTGACAGCCTCCAGGTCAATTTCACCACCATTTACATAAAGCTAAATTTTTCTAACGTTGGACCTCTCTCTCATTTTTCATGCTACTGTTTTTTCCTCTAATGCTTGGAATCTGATGATGTCTTGCTAAGAAATGTCCTTATATCCCAGGGGTGTACCTCAAAACAAGCTTTACCTTTACAGTATGATGCCATGCTTTGTGCCCTGCTCCTGTTTTTTACATAACTGGTCGAAACAATGTTCCAACAAGACTATACGAACTAGTTCATTCATGTGTATGTTCATTCTTGACCTAGGGAGCAGCAGTTTGACAAAGTCATCTTAAATACTGAAGTAAATTCACTTCTTGTTTTTTCCTGAAGCTTTCAGATTTATATCCTGATCTTTGAAGGTAGCTGAATGATAGAACAACAATACATTTATCACAGCTAAAGTTGTGCTTGCTTGCTAGACTTTTTACCGCATTGACCTGTCTATGAGGACTTTTTTTTTACCCAATAAAGATATTTTTTGGTAATTCTATGCTTTCATTAAAAAAAAAACATGCAACAAATGTCCCTGGCCTGACACAAGCTGCAGTTAACGGTAGAAACCCTTCAAAGATTTCAGAAAATCATTGTCAAAAGATATGTATGTTGTTCAGATTCTAGCAGTTACAGAAATGTGCAAGTATTTCCTTCCTTTCCTCCTCCTTTTCCTCGCTTAGTCACTTCTTCCTCCTATTCTTTCACAATCAATAAACAAGGATACTTTATTTACTTTGCTTTGCAGAACAATCCTGAACATGTCCATTATGTGTGATACTTTCCCAATGCTCACCTCCCCCATGGGCCTTCTTTATGAGTCGTGACTTTGCTTAACTTTCCTCTATTGTGGCAAGGCTGTCTATTGTTCCACTTGACTTTAAGTGTTTTTAAAAAACCAAGCCCCTCGTGGCGGCTTCAAATCCTTCACTGTGACGTTATCTGGCCTACTCAGCGTGGGCATATGTGGAGGGATGGCACACAGGGAAACTACATCACAGGGCTTTGCTTCCTAGTCATGACGCTCATAGTCGCATGCAGGGATGCCTGATGCTGGCTCATTTCTGGGTGAGAAGAGAGGAGGCATCCCCTTTTATCTGACAGCTCTGTGATGAATAAATCTAGGTTAGAATTATGGAGGCTGCACTTGTGAAAGATTCTCCAACACAGAAAAGTGTTTGAATCTATTTCCTCTAAAATAAGAAGCAAAAAACGCCACCAAACCTTCCAAAGATTTACATTCAGTTTAATCCCCACGAGATTACGCACTGCAACAGTCTAATTGACTCTGCGCTTTGGTTTCTGTTTTAAGCATTGCTGGACTGACGTGCAAGGCCCTGGAGCAAAAATAAGATGCTGGGGCTGTATAGATCCCCTTGTTCCTTCTGTTTTGTACAATGTGTCCTGCTTTCTGTGCTGGAACCAAGCGTGGTGCCATGATTTTAACTTTGGGTGGGCCACAGTGGTTTTAGGCCAGGCCATTAAATTACAGGAGTTAATATTTTTGGGGCAGAATCAGAACGTCTGACTGAAAAACTGATAACTAGATAACTCAGACCCCAAGGAGGACATTTGTCTTTTTTTTGTCCCTTCTAATGATCTCTCTGGCTCTCTCTGCCCAGCTAGACACTCACGCCAAACTCACTTCATGTTAAATCTTCCCCGTGTTATCTTCTCTTGAACTTCCTGAGTCCAATCAAAAAAGTTTACCAGTGGTTCATGGAGTCACAGCTGACAGATCTGCAACCTTAAGCCCAACCCTTGACTTTTGTCTCTTGTGGTCAATACTCAGATGCTAAAAACAGGTTAAAAGGGAACCTTTGTGGGCCCGAGCGAGTCTTAGTTACCCACACAAAAATCAATACCGACACGGAGAATAGAAAAGTGAGAAGGAAGAGCAGGAGCAAAGGAGTGTGGGCAATGCTTCCTTAGCTGTAAACCTTACAGATGTAGAGATAGCTTCAATGGGCATTCTCTCTAAGCCTCATCTCTTTTCTTTACTGCTTGAGATCAAATGTTCTCCCCCAACAATTCAAAAACAGCAATGATATTGTTAGCGGAATTGCTTTTCCCTTGTTGAATCTTTAGTGAAGGGGATTTTTTTTTAACCACCATTAACAGCACGGCTGTGGTACATCATCTTGTTCCTGTGCCGAGGCAATCCCTAATTTGTGATATAATTAACTATTCCTTTGCATAAATATCTGTTTTACTCTCCCCTCTCTCTAGAGAAGGCGCCTTCATATTCTGCACCATTATCTCCTGTGATGGACTAGCTCTCCCACACACTGCAGCTCATTAAACAGTACCGCGGCTCTCCTGGTTCTTCAGCCCCTCAGTGTTTCCCCTCTTTTCCCTTCATCATGTTTGCTTTGAAAAGGTCCTCCAGGACTCCAGTAATAACATTTCTCCAGGAGTACTTTGGACTTGCTCAGCTTGTGCCTCTGATAGAGGATAACATTGTCTATGAGAGCGATCGGACTGGCAGGGAGGCTTCCCTTCTACGGTGTTTGTCAAAACTTCAGCAGTTGAGGCCTGAATTTGGGCAGGATTATTACTTATTGACCTGATCATTGTAAACACTAGCCTAATAATAATTACTTAAGTAATTTCACATAGTTCAAAACCAGAAAGAGTTGGGACTTATTTGATCTCATATTCATCAAATCACACTGAGACTTTGTAATATGGAGGAGAACTTTTGAAGGTATAATCTCATGAAACTCCACTATTTAACTAAATACCTGATGTACACTACAGTCAACAGTCCTTATTTTGCATCCCAGTAAAGGCTGCAGACAAATGAAGCGAGTCTTAGAGGTCAGTGCCTCTGAAACTCCACATCAGGTCCTGGTTCTGGATTTAGCATGTTCCCAAAGCCCCAACTTTAATAAGGAACCAGGCAGTGGAGACAAATGTAGAGCAAGACATAGTGTCTGCCTCCCTAAAGTCAAAGAGGAGAGGGCTGCCCTACTTAACCAAAAGAACAAAGATGAAGAGAAAGAAGGTTTTTCCTAATTTTGAGCAACTGCAGGGGTTGGAATGAGTAGACGGGGGAGATAGAGGTAAACAAGAAGGTGGTAAAAAAAAAAGTTTAAGCATTAACAATGCAGAATACCACTTTAATGGATTGGCTCTGAATCTAATCTGCAGAGATGTGAAGCTTCTGTGCCGTTCAGTAGCCACAGATGTAATTTATCCAGTCTGTTCAAGTAATGGTCCCCTAATTTCACTGGTTCCTGTGGAGTTTAACAGGCTAATACCTCTTGGAGATGGCCTGGGTGGCTCCGTGCTATTAAAATAACACAGCACTGACATGCTCCCAATTAAACACTGACACCGTTGGGACCAGCTTGAGTAAGTGTATTTCCATATATGAGAGAAGTCACTTTAAAGTGAAAATGAGTACTAGGGGCAGCAGCCTGATTAAAGAGAGCCTGGCTGTAGCAAAGGCAAAATGTTTTTTTTTCTCATTCTTTAAACAAGCATCTATTAGAATGGAGTTTTGTATGTGGATTTTGGCCATAAACCTACAGTAAAAGTGTGAATTTGATTTAAATTGACAGTTCGCTAAACCCTTCTCCAAAAAGTGATTTTCCAGGAACAGCTTAGCAAATGTAAATAGGAACGGCTGGTCTGTCACGCTTTGGATTTCTCCACATGTGGCAGGGTTATGTTCTTTATTGCCTTCCCAAAACACAGAAGTAAAGATGCATGGAATGGATTTCAATCTGTTTTTATCTGCTCTAATAAAATCTACAAACAGTAACATGTACAGTTACCTATACAGTACACCTGTATTTTAAATCTGACATTTTCCTTACTAATTTCATGAGGATGATGTGGCTCTACATTGCAACACAAGAACAATGTGGTGTCTTTATTTACATGTCTTCAACATGGATGCAGATGCTGACCTTTTGGTGGGATAAAGATTTAGCCTTTAGCCTCAGTCTTTTAACCTTATAACATGTAAGTAGCTGCTAAGTACAAATCAAGGACACTTCTGCATATTTCATTTTCTGAAATCAGTCACCTGGAAAGAGTCAGCGGGTGGGTGGGTGATCTATCTATCTGTCTATCTATCTATCTATCTACTAGAACAGCATGTCCAACTTGTTAGAAACACATTACTCCTTCCTTTGTGAGTCTTCTAACTTTTGGGATGACGTGATGGAGCATTAACAGACAGATGAAGGGATGAAGGGGGGACTGGTGGTCGCAGGAATAAAAAATTTTTTTTTTTAAAAACACCAAGCATGCTGCTGGGTGTTCAGTGCAGCACATTTGCTCTGGGAGTGAGGGAGTATAAAATTTTTAAAAAAGATACTCACCTCCTTGCTTACTCCTGTCAAGAAAGATGGAGACCCTTCTGGCCAGACCTGCAAGCAAGGGAAGGGAGCAGATGGAAAGGGGTGAGGAGGGCAAGGGATGGCGGAGAGCAGGGACGCAACAAAGCAAGCAACAAATTAGCAAGGGTCCCTCCCCGTACATGCAGACCCACACAATCGCACACACACTTAAAAAGTATGACTTCATGAAAACACTCCACATGCATTCCAGGAGCAGAGGGATGAGCAAGGCTGCTGTTTCCCCAGCATGGTGTCTCCCAAATGACTAGCATAGATACGCTGTGATCAAAGAGTGAAAAGAGGAAGTGAGACAGAGAGAGGTGTGAGCCGAGTTGCTGTGGAAGCTGCACTGGGTCCCCAACCTTCAAGCCTGCAGGGTGCAAATCTCCAAATCCCTGCACCGCAGGGCAGAAAGCTCGACTACAGAGGTTTCTGTGTGTGTATGTGCATGGGAATGAGAGTTTGAGTGAGGTTAAAAGGACATACAGAAATAACTGAACTGGGTTGAAGGTGTACGTGCGGAGCTAAATCCGTTAATTCAAAGTTTCAAATTAAATGGGACAGAAAGATTTGTTCTTGTGGAGGTATGATTGGGAAAACTAATAGCTGCCTTGTTCAGCCTCTCGAGATGGTGAAAAACAAAACAATATCAAAGAACCAGCAAAATAACAACAAGCCAGACAGACTACAGTCCACTGAGATGGTTCACTGCTGAAAAAAAAAGAATAAAAGCACATTACTGGACAAAGGGGGCGGGATGAGTGAGGACAGGTTGTGTGGGTCCGGTGTGGATGGGAAAGTGTTTTTCCTTGGAAAATGTTAGTCTAGGAAGAGATTTTTATTTGGATTAAAAAGACCCGCCTGGTGTAATATTTCATCAGGTTTTACATAATTAATGTTGCTGAGGCGATGTAAAAGACAGGACGATACAACAAAACAAAAACAACATACAACACCCCCCCCCACATTCATCCCACACCTCAAGCAAATAAAGTCTAACTCAGCATTTTCAGATTTGATCAACTGTTACAAATATATTTATTTATTATATTTATTTATACAAATATAAATATGTACATACAGTGTACATCCGCCCCCAACCAAAACTCCTACTTGATTCAATACAAGCCTTTGGATTCTGACCATTGCAGGAGGGTATGTGGATTTTCCAGTGTCTAAATAGCTTCTTTAATCCCAACTCAACGACTGCCAATAATGACACATGCAAGATAACAAGTACACAGTTAAATGCTAAAGTCTTCGTCCAAACAAGGCAGTGTCTCACTGCATGAGAGTCCTCTGCAGGGGAGGAATCTCTCATGGCAATTTGTGTCACGCGAGTTAAACCGACAGCGATGCTAGTTAAGTGTGTTGCCTCTCGGCAGGTTCCCACAGGGCTCTGATGACTGTGGCATTGTAATGGAGACATATACTATATGTACACCCATAGTGGGGTCCACATGTCTACATAGATATCAACTCATACTGGCAGCTCTGCTCTCATTCTTATAATTTAGCCATATATTATTATTATTATTATTATTATTATTATTCTATATGAGATGTGTTCTAAAAATGCTGTCTGAATGGTCGCCACACACATAATAATGTCATCATATGAGTTCAGGCTAACACACTGTGTCAGAAATCATTTTAAAAATAGATGAGAGGTTATCAAGTATAGGAACATGCAGTCATTCCTACAGCCGAAGCAAAACCTCCCTACCCAGAATCTAGGGCTGTGAAACGCTCGTGGCAAAAAAACGTGCAGAGGTAGAGAGAGAGAGAGAGACAATGGGAGACCTGGCACATCACAGAAGTGGGTGAAAGTCTCTGACATGTGTGTGTCATGGATGTCATGCCCGGTTCAAATATTTGTGAATAACTCTTCCTCAAAAATCTGGAAGTGTTTCAACGCAGTAGGTAAACACGGCTGCCAGAGTCCACACTACCCAAAGAGCAAAAGAACGACACATAAACATGGCCGCCAGCATCCACACTACCCAATGAGCAAAAGAACGACACGTAAACATGACCGCCAGCGTCCACACTACCCTATGAGCATAGAAAGACATGTAAACACGGCCGAGCTAAAAGTGGTAGGACTCAAAATGGATAGTCCAATAAAAGCACTGGAAAACAAGAGGACACCTGTGGAAGTGTGAATGGGATGGGTGAACAGTGGGGCAGTCGATGAGTCACTACAGGAAGTACTGTATGGGTGGGTGGATGGCGGCAGAGAGTAAAATAAATGGTTGATCTTTACTGTGAGCGCTGGTGGGAGGCTGACCTCTGGTGGTGGGCAGCATGTCGGATAGACCCTGCCACGCCGTCACCATCTCAGGGTTCTTCTGGTCAGCAAAGTTCTTCCAGATACGTAACGCTCCGTCATCTGGAGAGAGGACAGGGGTGGAGATAAGAGACAGAGAGGGTGCAGGGAGGAGCACGGTCTGAGAATGACCCGACACTTGTTTGTATTCTTGTCAGATTTGGAGGTCCATGCTGAACTGTGCACATTTGAAGAAAACCTTGATGTTAGATTTTCTCAAAACATGCAAGACACATTGTGACTTGACTATGAACACACTCACACGCAGATCAATCGATAGAGAAAGCAGAGCAGCATATTAAAAGGCTCTTTGCTTAAAAGCATTCTGTCAGGGAGAACAAAGTGAGGCACAAGTCTCTAAGTATCAAAACCTCGGCTGCTGAGACTCAGCTCAGAAATGGAGCTTAACATATGCACTCATATAAGAGAGCAATAACAACCCAGAAAACTTCCCTCTTGATTTGCAGTCTGAACTTGATCTTTTTATTATTATTTTTTTTTAGAACTAATTTCCTCCCTGATATCCTTCACAGCATGACTGATGGAAAAACACAAATAAATTAAATTATACTGTGATGAGGTGGAATTTACATTTATAAATCCCTAAGCTTTTATCTCAGGAGGTGTCCAATGAAATACAGCAATCGCTCTTAGTTTATTGCTACACTCTTAAACTAAATAAATGTGTGTGTTTTAATGTGGGGTGATTGGCCATGGGTTCTCCTGGTTATGAAGATAAAGCCATGGAGGGTAATTGCTTTGTTCTGTTGATGAATGCTGATGAATACACATAAGTGATGTGTGTTTGTGAGTGTGTGTGTGGGGATAAGAGTCAAGCGTTTCAGGCTTGTTGCTGCTACAAATGAGTCTCAATGCGATTTCCACTGCACTGGTGGGGCAGGAACGTTTGAGCTGCTCACTCAGTGAACGTAGAGCTAATATCTAACTCAGGTTATGACTCTATTCAGGACTGTGAGCACCTATGTGAGCATAGTCATACATGTGCATGCGTGTTTCCAACCTGTCGCAGTGAGCAGTAATGAGCAGTCATGTCCATTCAGGTACTCCATGGCTGTGATGTGAGTGTATCGTGGGTTTCCGTTGTAGAAGTAGTCCAGCCTCTCACCCTTCTCCCAGTCCCAGAAACTACAGCAAACATACATATGCACATACTCTTAAAATCTGATGATTTCATCTGTTTTACATTTTAAAAGCTATCATGTACAACATCATTGCATAATGGTTTTAGAGTTGACTTTGTGTGTTCTCCGTCTCTGACCATATGCTGTCCTTGTCGGCCACAGCGATGCAGGTGTTGAAAGGGTGGAACTTCACAACCGATGGTACTCCAGGGTTTCGGTTGATGAATATTTGATCATCCAGACGGGAAACACCTGTGACAGGAGAAGAAGTGTGAAAAGGGGGATCATTTGTTGAAACTGGGAAATTACAGGTTAGATTTCCGGTGCATTGCCCAACCCTGCCATCCTTAACCTGTAGAATTTACACGCTTCTACAGCATCTGGCACTGGCAAAAATTAACCAAGAGTGTATCTGCATGAATACAAGCTTATTCAGTTCGGAATAAATATTAAAATATCAAGATAAAAATCAAGCAAGTTGCTCAAGTTTCAAAAGCAAAAGCTGATCATTTACACAATGCTTTCATGGGCCGCTACTTTCTCAGAGCAATCCGCTTAAGTTTGCGATCTGACCAGTTACAAACAAAATCGTCTTCAGTAATTAGCCAAGGATGCATTTCACATCATTCCAGGTATACGTGTGCATTTTGTCAAGATATAATACACAGTTTACAAGATGTGTTTCAAAAGCAAACATCACTCTTTTAAGAATAAGTTTTTGCAATGGAAACGGAAAAATACACAACTCCCTGGGTCCAACACAAAAAAAAAATCTCTCATCCTCTTCTGCTCACTTTTCTTTTGTACATATATTACCAAGCTATCTGCCCTACACCCACTTGGTCCTCCTGAGATAACAACTCTTTAAAACTGGTCTCGAATATATGGTTCCATTTTTAAAAGGGCCTCAGGCACGTGAGCAGGGCAGTTTTTAGCAAGTGGACTGGGTATATTTCATCTGTGGTTTAATAAACATTTATTGCACTGGTGAGTACTTCAGGCAGTAGGACGGTGCATGCAGGATTAATTCAAAATTTAGTACAGTGTCGTTATTGATGATGACAATCGTTCATTACCCACTGCAGATGGTGTGGCTCATTCATGTGCAATGGAGCTCTATGGCAGAGTGGTACATAGGTAGATATCAGGCTGCACAAACAATAGATGTCATATAAGGTTAATTTATAGTTCATTAAGGATTTGTTAAGAGTATAGAATGCTCTGTTGATATACAGGCTGCCAGACATCCCTACCTTAGATTTATTGTTCACTACTTTATTTAAATGACAATATTTATTCACTATTGTGCCCTCAAGATTGTTAACAATCCCACAGTGCATTGTGTTGCATTTTATAGACCCAGACTAATGAGTGACTCTACACCCGTCAGTGAATAAGTAAGGGTCTGAGACTTCTGAAGGGAGAAATGAATGAGTCAACGAGGGATGATTTCTGAAAGCCACAGTGCATGAACAGCATTCTTTAGACAGATCTTGAAAAACTAATAATTGTCATAAATAATAATTCATTATAACTGTGGCTAATGAGATGCTGAGTATTTGTTTTTACCAAATGGAATCTCAAATTCTGATGATACTTTGATAATGCCAAAGGGGAAACTGAGAATTTGTAGCTGCAAATAGGACAGGACAGAATAGAGGAAAAAAACAGAAGGGGAATAAATAAGCAGCAAGTCGCCCTTTATAGTATTTTAAAACCAGAACATATTGGAATGAATAAGTGAGTCTGGGAACAAGGAAAGATTCCAGCATAGCTAGAGTAGAAAATAATGGCATGACTTGAGGCAAAGCAAGAAAAGCAAACCCAACATATGGCCGTCTATGGCAGGAGATTCGAGGCAGAGATAAGAAGTCTTGTTGTGTACCCTTCTGGCAAATTTCAACTGATAACTTCACTGCCTCACCATATGTTGTCATGGCAACAACACATATGGGTTCACCAGCCTGTCCTTGGCTACCTGAATACATTCTTGAGCCAACGATAATGAGATGAAACAGAGAACTCCATCACAAATTCATCACAGATGCAGCCGATGAACAGAAATGTAGTTGGAATGAAAAAGATAAAGGAGAAGCTGACCAAGATCACAATCATTGCTTTGCTGTCTTTGTGCTGTTTGATGGCACATTCGATATGGAACTAGAGTGAAATCTGAAGCTACCCCAGAGCTGCATCCTGATCTGTATACATTTTGCATAGAACGAAAAGAAAATCAAATGGGGTTTACACGCCAAAATATTTCTCTAGCACTTTTTCTTCTCTAACTTTCCTGCCTCGTTCTCCCCTCCTCCATCATAAGTCCCCCCCCCTGCATCTCGTTTCTCTCACGGGGGGAGCAGACTGATTGAGGGCAATCCTATACTCCTCTCTCTTTCAGAAAGCTGCAAGAAGAGAGGGGAATTCAATGATTTAGCAAACAGTCAGAAACAGAGGGGGGCAACATGTGCAAGGCTGAGGCTCTGACGCCAATCGCCTCGTGACTGTGTGTGTGTGTGCGTGGAGTGGAGTGGTATGAATGACGTCAGGGTGTTAGCTATTCTGTTTGACAAAGCTCTGATTTCACACAGGGAGTCTGCGAGCATGCTGGTAGCCTGGGGTCTTAAATGTGTGTGTGTGTGTAAGGGGAGTCCTGTGACTCATAAAGGAGCTGTTTGAGACTATGGATCAAGTCCAAATCAATCCTCTCTCATCACTGGAAATCATCTGCTCACTCACTCACGTCTGAAACAAAGCTGCACCATCAACACCTTGTGTGTGACGATGGCATCCGACTCATGTCGTAAGCAGTGACCGTGATGAAACATGTGACGAAATTATTGTATTCTTTCACATGTGCCGATATGAACTGCACTTGTGCACTAATCAATAAATTAAAGTCGTACAGGCAGCAGGCAGGGGAGATAACAAAATGTGGGGAGAGGCGAAGAATGGAACGTGCTTGAGTAAAGCTAAGCAGCAAGCACACAAAGCAGCCACAAGGTCGGAGAGTTTCTGCTTGGCGAGCGGTGGAGCCTTACAGGTACAGGCTCTCACAGGTAGCTCTGCTCTCGAAAATGAACCTGACTTTAGAACATTTGGAGGGCAGAAACAAAAGGAGGCACTGGAGCCCTTATGAGGGCTCTTCATTGCACTGCAATAAATACATTTAAACATATTGGTTATAATGATGCTAACATGAGCAAAAGAATGGTGGAAAGTGCAGCACCCGGACGGTCAACAGCGCACACAGTTATCTTGTTATTATCTTGTTAAGTATTCTTTAATTCACCTTCAAAAAAAGACAGCGGTCGTGAACACGTTTTGATTAAATGACTCAATAACCAACTCTGAGAGAAGAGCAAGAAGAATACTGTGAACTCGCTGTCATCAACCCAAGACAAATGTTGGTATAGCAGCAAACACCCACAGTAACAAATGAGACCGGCTGCCGACACACAGTGCAGCATCAAACAACTTAGACCGACTCTGAAGAAGAACATAACTCCATGTTCTGTGTGTTTCTGCAGCCGTTCAGCACTTTGGACAGCGATGTCTTTACCCTGAGCTGATGGTGCAGCACAGAGGCTGGTCTCCACTGCTGGAGACGTCACCTTAATAACAAAGAGGAGCACTCCACATCAAGCTCATTTGTTATTCTTTAACAGGCAGGGCAATCTTAAATGTGCCTCTAAAATAATTGATTAATTAATTAATGCAGTTAACCTGTGGACTAAGGACACTAGTGAATGTTTTGTCAAACAGTAAATTGAAGAAGGAAAAAAAAGAAAAGAAAAAAAGTGCCCCAGTAAATAATCTTTGTCAAGATTCTGAATTGAATCTGCATCCAAGTATCATGACAATATACTGAGCAACAGTAAAAATGCATAATTTTGTAGGATTTCATGCACTCCTGTTCATATTAAATATGAAAGGCAAATTATGGATCACACATCTTTATTCACACTTTAACCACACAGAAAAAATCTGTTTTGTACAAGTTATTGGTTGTTGCCTTTGTGTTTACAAGGCAAAAAGTGTGGATGGTGATAGAGAACAGTCAGTCACAACAGTCAGTACCGCGTGTGATCACCTCCATCATTTATCACTACCTTTACACCTCCTGAATGGATAAGATGTTAATCTGGACTTGTGGGATGACATGCCATTCTTCCTGCAGAGCTGTGACAAGTTGTTCATGTGTTGCTGGAGCAGGATCTCTCCGTCTCACCCGGCGATCCAGAACATCCCACAGATGCTCTATTGGGTTGAGATCTGGTGAATATGCTGGCCAAGGAAGGACAGCAACATTGTTCTGGTCCAGGTAGGCTCCTCCTGACAGACATGAGCCACATGTGGTCTGGCATTGTCATGCATGAAGGTGATGCCTGATTGCTGTATCCTGGGAATGACATGTGGACCTAGGACCGTATCTCGGATGTATGCGGCAGGATAACGTCCCCCATGACGATGATACACACGCCTACAACCATCAGCTCTGTGCAAGTTAAATCTGGACTTGTCCCTAAATGTGATCTGCCTCCACTGTGCAATGTGCCATAACATCTGTAACATCTGTGCTATATGTGTCTACCGAGTTCCGGCCATCAGCATCATCAGCATCCCAACTGTCTGGTCATGTAAGTTTTGTGGAAGCCGTGGCATCATCAGTTGTTTCAGCAGGATATAAATTTTGCCCGGGTTTTTATTGCCTTGGCCAGGTGTGTATAATCATGCAGAAAAATAAAATCACACCAACACCATCGTCCACTCTGAAATGCACCAAAGACTGTTATGGCTATGTTATGACTAATTGACGGTTATTCATGATTTAACATGTTTTGGTTTTGAGTACTTAAAAACCTAATTTCTATGTATCACACGCTTGTTTGTTTGAATAGATTAGGGCAAGCGAAAGGAAAATATTGGGTTCTTAAAAAATACACTTTTTTAAAGTTGCTCAGCATATTATAGAATCAGGAGTTAAGCATATCATCCCAGACCTACATTTTAAGATTTGTGCAGTTGAATAAATAAACATCAAAAGGCACCATTTCACCACTTGGTTGCCGTGTGTGCCAAAGAAATTAAAACTGGGATGACATTTTGATAATTGCTCTGATTTAATTTCCAGTAATGCTTGCTAATGAATTGCATTTAAAGTTCGGTCCAGGGTTCCTTCTAATCTAAAACAATTAAACGTCTCTTCATGCCACACAGAGCTGTTTAATATAAATGGTTATGTGTTGATAAGAATTCCATTTTTTTGGACGAAGATGATCAACATCTGCCTTAATCATTTAAATAAATAACACCACTTTAGCCTTAATGTAGATATGAGAATACATTTGTCTCTGTGTGTGTGTGTGTGTGTGTGTGTGTGTGTGTGTGTGTGTGTGTGTGTGTGTGTGTTAACCTCTTTGTGTGATCCCTCGACTCTGCCGTCTCACACGAGTGTTTCTCAGGAACCTCCACTGCCGCTCCATCCTCACCTGACTCTCCAGGTCATGCTCCTCTGGGATCTAAATCAGTGAATTTACAAAAAGGAAATGGAGAAAGATTTGCTGCATCACTCCATTTAAAACATTTCTGGAAATAGCATATGGTTTAAATATATTGCACGCTAAGAAAAATACAAAAATACAGTTGAGGAACAAGACAAAAATTTGAGACACCGATTGTATCTGGGGCATTCCTTCATGAAATCTAGTTGAATCTTAGGGGACAAACAGAATATTAAAATGTCTAACTTAATGATTCTCTACATGTGGCGACCTTATAAAGTCATGACACACATGGGAAGAAGCTACATAGGTTGTTAAAATCTACTGCACATCAAATATGGTAGAGCCCCAGACCCTCTTGATGGCACTCCTCTCCTCCTCTCAACCATCTCACTTCATCTCTCCCTGCTTTCCTCTTAACTGGAGGAGACAGAAGTCTTGTCTGGATAATCAGCGATCATCAACGAATCCTCTCAAAATAAAGAGGGTGTGATAATGAGGAAGGCAAAAACAAATAAATTAATATGTCTGGCATATGAGTAAAATGAAAGAAAACTAAACAGGCATCAAACATGAGAGCAGATCCATCGTACATATGTGGCAAATAATATAATATATGTGTGTATGTGTGTGTATAGGTGTGACTTCATGCAATCGATGAGAACAGAAACAATATGAAAAGTTAAGCTTCAGTAAGTCTATGCAAAAAAAACCAACACCAATAGATTTTACTCCAGCTTTATATGAAAAAAGAACGACTCCCTTCTTTTTTTAACATAACAGAAACATTATGTAATTTTTAAAAAAATCATACAAAACTCACACAAAACTAGCAGTAGTGACAACAGAGTGCAAACAGCAAAGAAAAAGTGTAATGGTGTGTTTTTAAATACTAATACTGGTTTCCTGTATGTGCTTATTAAGCACATTTCTACTGCAAGGTTTCCTGAATGCTAAGTAGCCTGACACACACACACACACACACACACACACACACACACACACACACACACACACACACACACACACACACACACACACACACACACACACACACACACACACACACACACACACACACACACACACACACACACAGAGAGAGAGAGAGAGAGAGACACAGCGAGAGAGCTGCAGCTACTATTGTGTGTAATCAATATTCCTGTAACGACTTCAGTAGTCGCTTCAACGTAAACACAACCTGCCCTTCTGAGAAGAGCCTGTGAATAAATGTATATATTTATTGTATGTTGTATGTACAAAGTGTGTGTCTGTGAGAGTTCTATCTCTATATCACATCTCCAGGGCTTTATAGGTCCAATTTAAGCCTGAGAGGAGGCAGATTTAGCAGTCAGACTGAGGCTCATGTACTGCCACAGCTGAGACAGAGTCAAAGAGTATGTGTGTGTGTGTGTGTGTGTGTGTGTGTGTGTGTGTGTGTTTGTGCATGTGCCAGGGTAAGAGCCAGCTGATAATGTGGTTCCCAGGGTTGTGGTCCTGTAGTGTGTCAGCTGCTAATGTAATGTATAATGAGACCCTGGAGTAAAAAGTAAAATGTGTGTGTGTGTGAGAGAGAGAGAGAGAGAGAGAGAGAGAGAGAGAGAGAGAGAGAGGGAGAAG
This sequence comes from Chaunax sp. Z400, assembly GCA_037577475.1. Lineage (NCBI taxonomy): Eukaryota > Metazoa > Chordata > Actinopteri > Lophiiformes > Chaunacidae > Chaunax > Chaunax sp. Z400. The sequence continues at coordinate 13,986,211 of CM075191.1, read as the reverse complement.
GAGCCAATATAGTACAGTACAATATCTAGTGCATCAATTGCCAAAAGTATGTGGACAGAAAGGCATTAGGCACATATGTGAGTGTCTCATTCCTAAACCCATGACAGCCTCCTCTCTTCACAGAAGGCTTCCCACAAGACTTGGTAACTTGTTTCCATAATTCTGTCAGCATTAAAACAAGCACCTGGTTGTCACTCAGAGGCCTCTCCAGCTCCATATTGCAATGCATTTGTTAAGCCACACTCCCTTTTGACAGCTCACAGATGAGGGGATTGTTTAAATCCCTCTCTTGGCCACAACTTGTAGTCCATTCAGAGACACGTCACATATTTGGGGATACTCAAACTTCCATTTCCCTCTAGCTGCTAATTCTGTTTACTTGTTATCAGGCATAATTGTGTTTTGTTACCTCTTCCAAGTTTCACCTGTGTCTGTTGGTTTGTCTCTCTGTTAGCTTACACAAAAACTAGCAGATGTTCATGAAACTCAGTATATGTGTGGCGAGGAAGAAACATTAGATTTTGGAGTGGACCTGGAAGAGATACAAGATTGGCCTTTTTTTACCGTTTTTACACATGATCTACTTGATGGATTACAGTTAAAAGTGGATGCAAAGATTGCTAAAACTGTTATCACAATGTTGAAAGCATGCTATTGTCTAAAATACCACTTACATGCATTTTACACACCTTACCTTCCTTCTGTGGTGATCTAATTTTTTTAACTCACTCTTATATGAAGAGTATCTTCGTACTCACACACCCCTGAAACTGTAAGCGTGGACACACACACACACACACACACACACACACACACACACACACACACACACACACACACACACACACACACACACACACACACACACACACACACACACACACACCCCGCTCTCATGCTGCTGACACAGTGATATGACACTGACGTGTCTTCACACACACACACACACAGTTCTGTAATGGAGTGGAGTTTTATGGCAGCACTCAAAATTTTGCCGACACAGCGTTCTGATTTGTGCTATAGAAAAACCCCTCTCTCCTCCGCCTGCTCTTTTATTCACCTTTCCCATCCAATCATCTTGTTTCTTTTCATCATCTTCTGTTGCCACTTCTCGCTCCGTCTTTCTTTCATCCTGCTGCCATGCTCTTCACATACCTCACTTTCTGCACCTGTTTTTCTCCCCCATCCTCCCTCTTTATTCTCACAGTCTCCCCCCTCCCCCACCTTTATCTGCTCCTGGGTGCCTTATCTCCTTTTCGAATATTTTATTCTCATCATTTCTTATTCTTTATTTTCTGTGCACTCTCTCCGCACTCACTCTATCACTATGTCCCAACTCTGTTGCTGCAAATATCTGTGCTGTAAATATTTTATTTGACTAAAATAAACTTTCCTCTCCACTCTCCTCCTTTATGAGCCACTCTCTCTCACGCACACATACATTTCTAATACTTTTCTAACTTATCTCTATGTGTCCACCTCTATTTTCTCCTCTATTTGACCCTCATGCTTGGATCTGTTTTAAATAATGCCTTTGTTCTTTGTTTAACTTCTGACAAAATGTGCTGACACCATTTGTTTTCCCTCATATTTGGATAGACTGTTGAGGGTGAATAAACACAGAGGCTTGACTCAATATTACAAAATGACTGTGCATGGTAAAAAGCACTTCTTTTTTTATCTTAGATTTCACTCAGGAGGCTGTTAATTTGCAAAGCTCAAGAGAGCTCGATTATAACGTAAAGCCATCTTGCACAAGCACCATGTAATCACACTGTGATTGGTCCCTACCCTGCCGTTTTCCAGTTGACTTCATCATTTTTTAAAATGCATTTTATAACACTTAATTCATGTCCTCAGATGGCTCCATCACTCCTGAAGCCATGGACTGTAAAATACAAGGCAAACATGCACCTGTGACACCATTCACATAAATATTTATGTGAAAAAGGAATATTACCCATCATATCACTACTTCTTTGTTGCTTAGCAACCACTCTAAGCTGCTGTTCAGATTACTTTCTAGGGGAATAATAAGAAAATACTATTTTTAATGTATTTATTTATTAAAAAAAATGATGGATTCCCTCTTTTGTACCTCAACCCTTTTTTATTTCAATGTTTTACCAGCATTTCATCAAAGTATAACTGAATTGACAATTTGCTTTGCCGATTCTGTCAGTAGAGCAACCTTATTGTTGAATAAAATAAGAACAGATACTGAGGAACACACACATATTTAAAGGTCTGTCATCTGACTCACTCTGGCAGGTCAGAGTAAGCCGTGAAGACCAAAACCATGGATGATGAATAGCAAATAGACGGTGACAGTACCTTCATGACAGGCTGAGCAAAATACTTTGCACTCCAATCACACAGGCCCGTCTGGAGGGCGGGACAGATGTAGTTCCTGTGACCACCCGGCTCGTCACCATCCTCAGCTGCCTGGTCACACATACACAAAACTTCAGCGTTAAAACAACAAAAAACACAGACAGACAGATGAAGCATGACACACTCAGGATCACCTCATCACGGGTGCATTTCACTGAAGAATGACGGAAAGAAGTCATTTAAGTTTTCCTTTATAACCGCAATTCTTGTTAATCTGAGAAAAAGCTCAATAGAAAAAAAAACAACAACAAATAAATAAAATGCTTAAAAGTCCCAAAACATCAAAGGCACCTCTCCAGCACAGTTTTTGAGTTATGTCCCGGAAACCTTCATCTGAGACAAATCCCACTCACAGAATGAGCAAAAATGTTCCTCTACCTGCTCCGGTCCCTTGTCAAACATCTTGCGAGTGCGTGGGAACTGGTGGGAATGGGGCGCCTGTCCTCCCAGTGTGGGAGTGTAGGGAGGCCGTGTGGCTGGCTGCTCTCTGGCAGGGGGTTTGGGGACCTCGTTGGTCAGACTGGAGCTGCTGGTGCTGGGCATGGGAGGAGAGCCACTGGTGAAAGAGAAAATATCATGAGGCTAGGACACAGGCCTTGTCTTTTCATTCCCTGCATTTTTACAGAAACAGGTAAAACTAGAAAATGTGTGTCCCAAGGACACAGACACCCCTGCTACTGGTAAACTCAACTGGTGCTGATGTGGGCGGACAATAATCTCTAACACAGCAGGATAATAGCAGAATGATATGAAAATCAAGTTGAAATGTGACAAACCATATCAAAATGAAGAAACCGACTGTGAGATGCACACCTTTAGGGTCCCTACAGAGCATGTGTGATATTTCATGGCTGAGTGAGCTGCAGGTATGCTGCATACGTTTTGGGTTCCCTTACCCAGCCTGGTGGATGTGCGTCCCCTTGCTGGTGGGGCTGGCCGGGGCGGACTGGGTGAGGGATCCAGAGTCCAGGATCCTCTGAGGCCGGGCATTCATCGTTGCCTGTTGACAAATAAACTGCGGGTTAATTCTCTGTTTGCTTAATCAACTTGTCCTGCTGGAAACATGAAATTAGATGCTGAAAGAGTTTCTGAAATTTCTGACAGACACCTGACAACAGACTGGAATTAGAAGCGATACCTACAATGTAGATGTTCTTCCTATTGTAACCATGCGTGAAAAGCACTTTGCAAAGTTTGCCTACATTTCCAGAACTTTATCTCATTAAGCAGGACAGGTAATACAACCTCTTTATTGTGAGTTGTCGAACAGCGGCTCACAAGGGAGGGGTAAACTTAATAAAGACAATAGAGGCAAAACATCACTGATGAATAGCAGAGTTGTTGTTTACTTAAGCCAGGTGGAGAGAGGACTCTGTGCATCGTAAATCTAGTTAACACAGGCAAACACATTTTACAACCCGGGATTGGCCTTGATTTGATTTCTACAGTATGCTAATTGCAAAATTGCGGCAAGTCTTTTTGTGTGTGTGTGTGTGTGCATGTGTCTAAAAGGCGAGAAGAAAACTTTTTAATGCAAAGTTTACACACATACAGTCCAGTGCAATGGGAAAAAGACATCAGTTACCAAGGCTGGCTGTTAGCGTTTCATTAAGAGGCAATTGGAGATGGAATAAAACAGCAGTAAAACCAGTTGAAAGGGTATTATGTAAATAGCTCAGCCACTAATCTAAGCACATTTTCTATTCAAGCACAACAAGATCAATATGATGAGAAAGATGGGAAAATATGAGCTGAATAACTTAAGTGTGCATGTGTGGATGCAGCGGTACACAGCAGGCACCATGCTGTGACAGTAGCTCAACAACGTAGAATTAGACCTTCTGGACTCATCTGTGATTTAGTAAAAGGTTATTTAAAGAAAGAGAACGAGAGAAATGTCTCCAGATGCTAGTGCGGATGTGAAACCGCAAGCTCATCAGTTAAAGCGGCGCGATTATGCAACATTTTCATGGATTATTCATCAACAGTTGATGATCATCAACATGTGGTAAACAAAAATCATGTTATTGTGAGAGGCCACACGCCTGATCTGCTGACAAGCTTTCCAGAAAATGAGATATGCAAACCGTCCACATTAGCAAGAAACGGGGGTAATGGGTTCCACCAGCTGCTTCACTCTAAACTGCGAAACAGCTTGCTCTCCTGTTTCAACCCGCTTCCCCTCACTTCCTCTGTCATTAATGTGCTGGAAAGTGAGTGAGTGAAGGAGTTGGTGCCTGTACACAGGCCGCACTATTAGAGGGGCTCCAGTAGGAGCATGAAAACTGATGATGGCTCCGAAAAACCTCTGAATGTTCCTGTTTAATTATTGAAGGGGTTTCTGAGATGTTCACCTAGGGAAGAAAGAGACAAAAACCACTGCTGTGATGTATGATGGTGACACTGAATGGGTGAGGGTGTGAGGTGATTGGTCAAAGCAGAGATGGGTGGACTGACAGAGGGACGATGTGGTTGGCGGAGATGTGTCATGGGTTAAGTGTGTGAGAAGAAATATCTGCCGTGTCAGACAAAGGAAAGGAAAAGATCGATAGCAAGAGGCAAAAGTGCATTTAGGGCATGTGCAACTGTAGCTTTGCTGGTTAAACGGAGCATAATCTGGGTGAAAAGTCAGGCGAGAAGGGCTTGTTCTCAGTTTCCACATTAATCAAAGGGGTATTTTGGGGCATAAAATGAATAAAACCAATCAGTGCCATATCGCCTTCCCTTTAAAAGTCAGGTTGTGACACTTTGATTCTGGTGAGCCTTTTTTTATTTTTATTATTTTGTCAGGGGTGCCAGCCAGGTCTCTCTACTTACATTTAAGATACATCAGTCAGGGTTTTAGTTTCTTTTAGCAGCTCAATACATAAAATCCCTCCTGATTTCTTCTGTTTTTGTGTGTATAACCTTTTTGCCTTAAATAAATGTTGTCATTTATTTACTCAGGTTTCCTTTGTTTTATGTTAAATTGCGCTTGAAGGTCTGATAGTTTAGTATGAGATGAAACACAAAAATAGCAGAAATCAGGAGCGTGTCCAACACAGTACTGTATCTGTATGCTGTTATAGTCTGTTCCGTCAAACAACATTTGACCGCATGTGAGCCAAAGCACCAACATCCAGCTGAGGATGAGGTTGAGGAGGGTTGCATCACATTCCTGAGTGCGTAGTGATGTGTGACTATGGATCAAGTGGGCTACGTCTTAAAAATTCTCATTCTTCATAACAGCAAATGGGACGAGGGTGGGTGAAAAAATACACCTTTAACGAGGAACATATTAATTACATTGCCTGCTGCGTCTCCCCAGCAGCAGAAATGAAAAGTGGGAGAAGCTCTGCACATTTACACACAAGGTGCAACAGCTTAGTTTCATTGTCTAGATTTCTGAACATTCACACAGGATTAGTCAGGATCTAATGTTAATTAATGTTCAGTGAGCTTCTTCAAATCTACGAGCTGACTTACACAGCCAAAAAAAAAGAAAGAAAAAAAAGAAAAATCAGAAACTACAAGTTTAATTCTGTTCCCTCTGTCCTGTCAAGTTCATAAGCTATATCCTGTAGTTTTGCGTCCCACAATATTCTCTGCAGTGCCATTACTGTATGCTTGGAAACAAGCAAAGAGTGCATGTGTCCTGTGAATCTACTAGGCACATCTTACTGTCTGAATAATGTGCCCTTTAAATAGCAGTAAAAAGTAACCTCAAGCCTAAAATCTGTCCTGGGATTAGAAGATTGCTGAAAATTTTCTTTTCCCCACAATTTGCATTATATATCTAACAGTTTGCTCAATTGACCTCAGGTCTGCAGGTACACAATCTATTACTACAAATGTGTATTGCCATGCCACATAAACAGTGCAATAGCTGGGAGATGGGAAGTCTACTGCATTAGATTTTAAATCAAGTCCTCTTGTTTTTATTGCAGTCTAGTGGGGAATCTCATTGCAGAGATGCAGCTCCTCTGAAGGTAACTAAGGGGAAAACTGGTGTTGCTGGTAGGAAAGACAATATATTTTGCCTGAGGGTGAGGATGGGTGGTGGACTATGGTGGTTATCATGGCTGTTTAAGTTACAGCTGCCTCTTTGCTCTGCTCTGCCAAGCCTGGGGAGTCATTGGCCCTTAATTGCATTTGCACAAAAGTAATGGGCTTTTGGAAGAAGGAAATGCCAGAGGGAGGTTGGGGAGTATTTGCTGGAAACTGTTCATTTTTACTCCATAACCAAGTGTTGAAAAAGAACCGACATTCGGATCCAGAGACAAAAAAATTAAACAAACAAAAAAACACTATTATGTTCCACTCCAAATCTTAAAATAACCGGCTGCTAGATATTCGAAGTGCTCACTAAAAGAGCACGATTATTCAAATAAAAATTCCTGAGCTCCTCCTCGAACATTTGTTGATAATGAATGGATGCTAAATCAAGAAACAAGGTACCTTGTACGCTATGCTGTTGAGGACCTTCATGGCCAGATCCGACACTTCAGGGAAAGGGTCAGCAGCGAGATGGAGCAGCACTCTCCAGATCTGAGTGTAAACACTGTTGAAGGAGACACCTGGAAAGGATGCAAAACGCAAACACAATTTTGTATCGGCCCTTTCAAATGAAATTCAGCTCGACAACATGCAGAAATCACACATAATATATACGGAAGACGAATAATAATACACCATCCATATACTGTACATCTCACTCAGGTGTTGTTCTCAAAATCCAGTTATCATGAGATTTTGTGTATTACATCTAACCTACATAGAAATGTCTGTCATTTAGTTTTACTGAGATTGATTCCTCCATGAGTGAGAAACTGACGTTTAAAGATGCTCTCTTTCCCATTGACTGCCATTGTTTCAATTCACTACACTGCATCTACAATGATCCCAACATTTTGTCACAGGTTTACTGTGCAAGATTTTGCAGTATGACTTTACAGGAAAACATTTTGATGCACCGTGGGCTCAATTTTTGATATTTCAAAAAAATCTGGCTGGATGCATGAGACGGTAGATTTCTTAGGAGGAAGAAGAAGAAATATAACATTGAGCCAAAACAAGAGGGACCAGCAGCCTTGCTTGCCCGGTCCCTAACGAGGAAGAATCTGGAAAATGTGAGGAGGAGAAGAGAGGCCAGAGGGCATGAAGAAGCAAAGAAAAAGGGAAGACGGAGAGATAAACTTGCTCAGAAGTCTGTGTTGTGAGAAGGGTGAGAGAGGCCCAAAGAGATGGACAAAGAAGGCAGAGTGGGGAAAAATAAAGACAACCAACAGAGATGGAGAAGGATGAAAATGTAGAGTACAAGAGTGACCGAGGAGGGAGTGAAAGAGGTGATGAGGGTGTAGCCTGAGGGGCAGAATATGATTAGTGATCGCCAGCCAGCGTGATGCTTGCTGCGGTAAATATCCGATGATAAATAAGAAATATGGTTTCTCTCCCATTTAACCACTGCTCTACGTTACGGGTGAACACAAATTACCAGTGCACCGCCTCTACGTAGTCCATATGAGGGAAGGTGACGGCTGACATTAATCACTAGCTGAACACTGCTCCAGTGACTTGTCCTGACTTGACACTTGTCTCATTTAAAAACTTGTGCAGACTGGAATGGATGTACAGTAGTAAAGATGTTAAATTATTGGCACGAGTGAACCACGGCCTCACTGTTTTATGGCCTCTACAAATGTCAGATGACATGAAATACTTTCAACACGGCATAGCACTTTTTTGAGCAGCAAATGGCTGAAGCATTCAAAAATGTGGCAGAAAATTTTAAGAGGGGGGGGGAACTGCTCTGTGAGGCTTATTTTGAAATGTATTTCCCAATGAGATGTAAGCAGTGTAAGCGGCACCACATCGTATATTTAATGCTCTTTAAACGAGAGCGTGCCTCAAATACACTGGCACAGGTAAAAGTGAACCTAAACCGTTGATAAGTCAAAAAAATAAATGTCACCGCCGATACAGAAAATGCCACAATGGACGTCTTTGTCGGGCATTTAATGGCTGCATTTGTATCGTCCTTTTTCATTCGCACTGAAGCCATACAGCCATGATTTCCAGAGGATGAATTTCATGGCCTTTGATCCAGCTCCACAATGATGTTAGTTCAATAACTACTGGGATCATTGCCAAGGAATTTGGTGGAGCTATTTAAGGTTCAGAGAGGATGAACATTGGGTTATGAATATTGGGTTCAACTCCTTATAAAAAGACTCAGAAGCCCGTTCCACATATGCTCACTAGAAAACAAGATGATGATCTAATGACAGCAAAAAGCAGAGCTCCTGTTTCTTTTATTTGGGTGACCACAAGTGGGGGAAAAAAGCAAACTGCATGTGCAACCATTTCAGAAGAACTGGACAAAGGAGGGGAAGATAGCACATTGGTCTATCTCAGAATCTTATTAGCTTTTCCAACAAGACTGAAAACCGCAGTTTCCGCATTATGTCACCTAAAAAGCAATGGTCCCACCATAGTCTGAGCCTCATAATATGACTGACCATTATCTGGATCCACTCTGAAATGTAATGGGTTCTTCCACGTCATATGTCCAACCCTTCTACCAAGTTTCACGACAGACAAACTAACACATTACCTCATTGGCTGAGGTAATAAAGCCTCAGAGAGATGCTACAGTAGCAAGTAGCATGGCTTTAACACTTATGACCCCTCCCTCCCTCCACACAGAGCGTACTTAAGACAGCTTTATCAGTCGCTCTCTCTCTCTGCACAACATCTCCAGGGGCCTGTTTCATGAAGGACGGTAAGAAAAGCGAGGATTTAAGTCCAACACCCGACTTGAACGAGCCTAACAAATCAATCGGGGCTTAAGCGGTTCCATAAAGCTAAATTCTAGCTCCTAATTGTAGCCAGGTCCAGCTAGTTAAGATAATTGCGAGTGCACACTATTTTTAAGCACCCCAAGAGGTCGAACATAAATCAGGTGGATCCACTGCAGCAAACAGCTGTAATTTAGGATGAGCAGCGATGTTTATGTCACTGGATAGAGCTGATTATTAGAAACATATGAGGAATTAAAACATATAGTGACCTTAAAAAATGTAATATAGCTGCCCAAACAAAGACGGAGAGGAAGATGGGTGAAAAGTTGTTGATCGATTTGAGCGCAAAGCAGGAACTAAAGTTAAATATATCGGGTCACGTGACGTCTTTGAGATAGTTCAGCGGTACACGTGTGCATCCTGAGTCATCTCTGTGGGTTCAAATCCATCCTGAGGCTCTTTCCTGCATGTCTCATTCTTAAGTTAGTACATTGTTATATATTTCTCTCGATATAGCTGTCGGTGTCAAAAAAATACAGTAAATGTACTGTATTTATAATGTATTTATGTTTATACGTATATATCTATATACAGTACATAAACAGTAAAGAAACCTAGATATTCTAATATCTTTCAGGTTAAAATATTTTATTCCTTTATTTCTTTTCACTGGAGGTGAGTCGCCTTCTGTTTTTGACAGAATAACTAAATAATAGATCACAATTTTTTTTTTCAGTTGTACTGCTAACTATTAATGTAGCTATTATCATATTATTTGAGAACTTGATTGATGCTTAGTTTATGTCCTATAAGTCTTAAAGTTTGATACAATACAATTTAACACATATGTAGGACTGCGTTTTAATTCATCATGGTATAATGAAATGTTTTTATTTCATTTGAATTTGTCTTAATTTAATTTGTCTTAACTTTCTGACTGATGATTGTTAAAATAAAGTAATATGGCAGCACACCAGAGGTCTGCTTTGCTTCTTCTTCTGTTTGACATGGACAACATTTACACACGTTTCATTCATCCATTCACCGCTGACACCACTGATATGCTGATACTCCACACCTCATGCCTATATTTTGTCATTGTTTACAATTATATTTATTTTATTATAAAATACATTAGACCTGTGTCTGTTCCCCTCCTTTGTCACTTGCTATGAGGCGGCTTGTGACACAATGTAGTAAGATTTGTATGAATTATACTATGAGGGTAAAAACAAAGAAGAATGAATGCTTCAAGTGTAAATCAATACATCAATAGTGGAACTCTGCTCTGATTCCCACACGGCTTTGGTATCCTGCTAGTTTATTTCAAGTGTGTCCAGTAGCTGCTGCATTTAGCGTTTTATCTTTTCAAACTGCTACACTACAACAGACTATTTTACATTTCAGGATTTGTTTCTGTATTTTTAAATCATAGATGTGATAAAACTGAGAATGTATGTCACCTCATATCAATAGGAGGGAAATTAGAAGAGATTAAAAACAAAGACACGACGGTCCTATGAAAAGAACTTCACACAAAACAACTCCCTACACAGCTTAACAGTATACTAAAATATGTTTCCGGAAAGATTTTCAGGAAGAATGAGGCAGTGCAGCTGCAAAATCTTGGTTAATATTTGATCAGCACTGCATCACTATAGAGTTTGGTGAGATGCCTTTTGATCCAGGAGGGATCGAGAGGGGCAGCTCTCTCACTCAATCCTACTTCTTGTTGGGCATACAACAATCTGTAGTTCAAACAACAACTGTTGAGTTGGCATTTATAAAAGGGCAGGGGGTTGGGGTACAGGTAAAAGGTTTACCATTGTTCATTTGCACATACAACCAGCATTGCAATGACACAAAGTTTCCTTTTAAAAACAAAGCGTGTCCTTGAATATAGGAACGACTCATCCAGATTTACACAGCAGAGGATTTAAGAGCAGAGGAAAAAGTGGGCTGTTTTCCCATAGGACTGGTATAAAGCTGAGCTTTACTTGAATGATTCAGACAAACCCAAAAAAAAGGGTGGCATTACTCTAAGGAACAAATGAAACAAAACCGGAACAAAAAAGGGAATTTCATTATTTTTACCTTGCTGAACCCAATTTTCCGTCAAGTCAAATTCACTGTTCTCCCAAGTTCAATTTACGTTTCCGACTCAATTTGTAATGTCTCCTGCAAAAATCACACACTGGGATGTGGCGGACCGCCTGGTCGATTACAAAAGGGTTTGTAACATGAAGAGAGAAAATAAGAGTCCCTTGTTTCACTTTCCTCTTTCCCGAGGGGGTTGGAATAAGCTAATAGTTTTCTTACTCGCACACAAAGTGGCTGTCAGGGTGCACCAATCACCTGAGAGCAGGGGTATAAGACAGGGTTCGAGTTTAGTGTCTACCAGGAACGGCACTGTAAAGGTCTGAGGTGACTCACAGGGTCTCTCCTGCCCATCCCCATCTGCTCTACGGTCCTTTATACTTCTGGCACATCTGGCTCTGTTCTTGGACTGCGAGCTTCTCCTCTCTGTCACTACCCTTGTCACCCTCCCTAAGGGTGGCCTGAGGTCTTCCTCTTTGGTGCCATCACAGTCGCTCAGCTATTTATTTCTCACTGTTTTTCTCTATAGCTTACTCTTCTTTGGAGTTCTCACTCATGGGATGTTTCTGAACCATGCAACACTGTCCAAGCTGTGGCAGATATTGTACAGTTGCTTTATTGCAGCCTTTTTGCTGAAGACAGCAGCTGGAAACGGGGAGGATAATAGAGGTGGGATTAAAAACAAAACGGTTAATTTGCAGAACACAAAACCAAACCAATGAACTAAAACAGGCTATTAAGCTCAGCAGCGTTGGCGGGATTGCAGGTGATGAGTCACTTTGAGCAACTACAACAAAGTCACTGAAAAAGACTCACATTCTGATGATTTCGGTGCTTTTAATAAAAGCTGTGTGTGGTTTAAAGGTGACCTTGTGTTACGGGGTTTGCAGAAGACCAAAGTCAGAGTCAATAAATAAAAAATAAACGAATTCATTAAAAAATGAAAGAAAAATTGTGTCCAAGGACAAAGGCGCCGCCGCTGATGGAGAAAGTCGATTTGTGCTGATGTGGATAGACCATAATCTCTAACATGGCAGAAAAATAGCAGAATGACATGAAAATTATCGAAGTTCAACTGTGTCTAAAAAGGTAAATATAAGCAAAATGAAGAATCCAATTATGAGATGCACACCTTTAGGGCATCCACAATGCATGTGTGAAATTTAAGCGAATTCTGTCCAGCGGTTTTTGGGATGAGGATTGACAATATCCCGATATATACGTCATGCCCCTTTGGAAGGCAAAGTCACAGCAGCTGAGACAATAAGACTTTTAGACCTCAGTACAGAAAGTTGTTACCTATGAGCGAGTTAAGAGAAGAGTAGGAGGACACCCGTCGCATTTTGTCAATGGTCTCGAAGGAGAGGATGTACTCGTCGTTATCTGGGCTCCCTAGGGTGCTGCTGGCGCTGCTGCTGGTGCTCAGGTTACCAGGGGAGAAAGCTGCTGGTCCACCTGGACGACGGAAAAAACATAAACACACAAAAATAAAAATTCAAGAGCTTCATAAATGACTGTGTCATGAAACTAGTAGATGAGGAAGAAGAGGCTCTTATGTTGTTTGGAAAACCACTTTGGCTGCTGTAAAAGTCCTGTATAAAGTGTATTATGGTTATTATTGTTGAAAAAGGAGAAAAACAAAAACCAACGGCCAAATCAAAAAGGTGTGATGCATGCAAACAGTGTAGGCAGCCTTTATAGCAGGAGGCCTCACAAGAGCTGCTCATAAGTTCATTTCAGCTGTCAGACTCAGTCACCTGCTGTAGTAGCTCTGCTTATCACCAAACATTACTTTAACTCATACAAAACCAAACATCATACATCCTTTACACAGACCTCAGGCTGAAATGTGGAAATGGAGATTGGTATAGAATGGAAATATGCTCTGCTCTCAGCTTACTGATGGTAAATGATGCTGCATTTTGGAATGGGCACCGAGAACGTGAATCTGAAAATGGCGTCAGCAGTAGGTTATGCATGTCACCAAGTGCAAGTGATTTAGCTGCACTCAGGGCTGACGCATTACTCAATCTGGTGGTGGTAGACGGAGGAAGCTTTAGCTGTCTGAACCGCAGAGCGGTGACACAAACAGGAGCTCATATGTGACAGCAAAGCTGTGGACACACGTGTTCGGATGACTATGGCTTAAGTTATCACAGGATTATTTTCGCTTTATGTCTGGATCATCTATCATAATTATGTATCTACTTTCTTTTTATATTCATTTCATCCAAATTTTTAAAAAAAAGTCCAGATCTTTGATTCAAACAAATTAAAGAGATTTTCCCTCTGACATCATCTTACAACATCTAGTCATGCCACCTATGATTGGTCAGACAGGATCAACCCCCTACACACGTTCTTCACTTACTCCACCTCGGTTAGTGCGTTAGTAATATTAGGGACAAAACCACACCAACTAACTAACTAAATAACTAACTAGAACTGCACTACCTCCAAATAAAGCTTGGATGACAGAGAAGGGAATTTTTTTTTTTTTTTTATATATTAAACTGCATTTTTCCTGTATTTATTTTTCACGGTGGTTATGTTTAAAATCACAAATGAGAGAAGTTGCAAATACATTTTCTGTGATCCTATTACCTTACAGCAATGCTCACGCCAATTAAAAAGTGGTACGTTTGTATATGATGCTCATTGTTTAAGGTGTAATGCATCAACAGGAATATTGCATAATAGAGTGCAAACAGCTGAGGCATCTATCAATTATCCATGGCGACGGATGTTTCCCTCTTTGGCTGAGTGTGTCCCACAGTGCAAACTCTACTCCCGTTACAACGTTTTGAATTTGTCTCAGCGGGACAACAGCTCAGCACAATGGACAGCTGCCGGTGCCCATGCAGTTTGTCAGTGGGACAAGTAACGGTGGGAACAGAGCAGTAAACCAGGGAAAAGAAGACGAGCGGTGAGGTCTGAACAGAAACTACAGCTGTGGTCAACATCAGCGACGAGCGTCACGGAGCAGACGCCGACGTTAGGAGAGGACGATGGGGAAGAGTTGCTCCATTTACGATTTTGATAACGAGACTGAAGAGAAATTTGAATGATTGAACCGTGTTTGAATCAAAGCCAGCATAATTTGAATAATATGTTGATGCTGTTGAAATTAGTGATTGCAAAATTCTCCAGACACTAGCCAATTGAAACGGCTTTCAGAATTTGAAGCGGCAGTTGACAAAAACCCTTTAGTTAAGTACAGCTTTGATGCTAAACTACTTAAAATCTGTTTGTTGAGTGGTGCTGGGTCATTTAACTCATTTATCTTCTTTGCCTTCATTCAATCCTCCTACTAATTTCGGTCGCTCATCTGTCTTATTTTCTTTCTCATCACTCTCCCCCTCCTACCTTCTTCATTGAGGTTAAGGTTCTGCAGGCTCTTGTTCAGGTTGCGGGCGGTGGTAGCAGTTCGGATGTTGGTGTAGGAGTTGACTGATCGCAGGCGTGGAATGGCCGGGCTGTCCCTCACCGGCGTCAGGTTGCCAGGCTCTGGATTTTAAAAAAAACAAAACAAAAAAACAATGGGGGCACAGTCATCGGGTCAGAATCTGGATAATCCCAAATGAACAGAATAATAGATAAATGTTGTTTTAATGAGTGGAATGTTAAAATGATCATTTTCTCCAGTGGCTGGTGTTACTAAAGTCTGTTGGTTTGATTGTTAGCGGCTCTACACAAAAACTTAGTGAAGAATTTTAATGAAACTTCGTAGAAGGGTTTGGCATGCAGCAGGGAATAACCCATCAAATGAGGAGTGGATTAGGATAAAGGGGCGGATTCAGGATTTATTTCTCACTTTTTTCAGCGTTTTTGTCAATTATTCATAAAGTATATGACAAATCTTGATGAAATTTTGTGGTAATATTTGGCTTTTTTCCCCCCCAGGTGTTTCTCTTTTTACATTTTCCCTAATAACACAAAAACCACGGAGCCGATTTCCATAAAACGTAGTGGATGGGTGGGTCACGGGTCAGGCAAGCTGAACAGACACATGGAGGACTGTTCAGCCTTGGCGGAGGTATGCATTATACTGATTGTCATTCTAGTTTTAACATAATTCAATCTGACCTTTAAACAAAACACTTAATAATATTCCTAGATGGCCTCTTGCTACATCATTTTGATAGAGCAGGACTTTTGGAGGGATTACAAGAGGAAATTCTTTGTCCAAAGCAGCATTTAACACAGATTACCCTGTCTTGTCCTTTATTACCATTTACAAAAGAAAGTATGATCTCTCTGATTTATGAATTCCTCAGTGAGTATGGATACACTCAAAGTGCAATGGGAACAAGATCCGGGTCCTTCACTTCTGAATAAACCAATTGTTGAGCAAATAAATGACTCTTATCCCTGTAGGAGACATGGCTTAATACTGTTTACCATTGTTCCCCCTGTCCTTTTAAGACAAGACAAATTACCCAAAATGCATCCATATTTAGACGAGCCAATGCTGCTGATGGTGACAGCGATGTTAGTTCACCTGTTTGGTGGTCTGTCACCTGCCAAAAAATGTCGCACTTCATTTAGAACTAGAGAAAATCAAATTTAAGGGGAACATCTGAAAATATGGACATCTTTCATTTTCTATTTTTACATGGTCACTGGGATAAAAACCTGATGACTTATAATGACCCCCACATGCAGGTATCTAAGGTCCTATAAATGCATTGGATCAACTTTTTATTTTTTCATGTGTCAGAGACATTTTTTTCATTCTTAGTTTCTCATTCCTTTGGTTTATTATTTAGCACATTAGATGTATTGTTGTGATCTGCTGGGGTTTAGAAGGCAGAAATATTCAGTGTTCATGTGAGATTGTGTGTGTGGGAGAGTATCGAATGCTTGTTTATATATAACTTGGAACATTCAATAAAGTCAGTCATAAAAACCTGACTTTTAATTAGCTCAGTGGTGAATTTCTCTCGCACTGAGACTTCTGAGATTTGCACCAATTGCTAATAAAATGTGATTTAGTAATTTATGTTGACTATTCCATTATTACTTTGTGTGAAACACTAGATAAGAGACAAAAGCATATTATAGTATACTTGAAAAAAAAGAAAGATCAAATCCACAGTTGATATCCATAACCTTTCTTTATTGTTATTCTTTATTTCTTTATCCTAACCTCTGTGCGTGTTTGTGTCTACAATACCTGCGGAGTTGGCTGGTGACGGCGCTGTGTAATTCTTCTCTTCTTCTATAAACTGGAGAGCAACTGTACAGAAATTGCTCTCATATTGGACCACCAGGTGACTCAGTGCTACAACCAGCTCCTGTCAAACGTACAGGAAAAAAAACCAAGATGAACATCAAGTTCCAGTGAAAACGACTTGTTCTTATTCTAATATGAAACAGTGATATTGGTTTTGCTTGTGTACATCTACAATGTATTTCTCATTGGTCAATGATTGATCTAATGGGAAAACACATTTTCACTAGTCAAAATATTTTTTCAAAGTATAAAAATTCAATTGAGGATATGTGCAATTGTTATTCTTATAAGGAATTATTTATATCTACATAATAACTGCAAATCAGTTTTGACTAGTCAAAATGTAATTTCTACATGTGAAAATACATTTGTAACATGTCAATATTAGCTTACAGATATCTTAAATAAACATTTCAATTAGTCAAAATTACATTTTAAAATATCAAAGTATAATTTCCACTGGTGGAAACTAAATCACTACCAGTTAGACCCACTGATAACACTCTCCATACTCCATAGATGGTGAATGCATTGAATAATCCTGATTGCACCAGCATAGCAGTAGTCTGGCCTGAATTTAGGCTGTTTCACATATTTCACCATAGTTCTACTTAGGTCTAACATTGTATTTGTTTTTCTTACTCTCACATGCATGAAGTAACACCTTGAACTGTACGTATTCTATCTGTGTTGGTGAGTGTCAATGGTGTTGCAAAGACCTTGCGGACTACAGGGCTGCCATCGTTGATGAGCTGGGCCAACATCATCGCCACGTTGTGGTCAATGGTGGTGGAGTGGTCCGTCCTCTCAGCAGAGTTTCCCACAAATGTCCCCAGAGCAAAAACAGCTGCACACCTGACCTGCAGAGACACAAACACAATCATGCTTTCAACTCACCTTCCTCTCCATTCAATAAAGTTCTGTCCAAAAATATTCAACTAGGGCATTTAGATGTTTCAGCCTGATCTTCCTTCATCAATTCAAACTCTGCCTTTTTTTAAGAGGAAATTATCAGTGCTATTGCTGCTGTGAGGTGCTTTTGGTAACTATGGCTACGTTCACACTGCAGGCAAAACCAGCTGTGTTTTGTTTCAGGACAGTGTGAAGAGCACATACTGTACTGTATCACATGGAATCTGATCTTTACAATTCTGACTTGGGTCACTTTCACAAGTGGTCCTAAATCAGATTCTTATTTGATTCCCGCTGATGTGAACCCAGCGGTGTGAACAGACTGATCAGATTTCATGGAGCTTTTCTCCCACTGAGCACGCTCACATCAATGTTTTGTCAGCAATGGTGAATAAAGTCAAATAGGAAGGATCACAGCAATGACAGCTGGGAGACATGAGGTTATGAAGTTAATGGGTAAATGGTCAAATATGAACAGTCAGGAAAAAAGATCAGATCTGAGAAAATAATCTGAATTGTGTCACTTTCAACCACAGTTTGAACATAATCAATAATTAAATAGTTTATCTGCCGGCTTCATTTAATGTTCAATCAAAAGTTGTCATTGTAAAGAAAACATTTCGAGGAGGGAAAAGAGGTTCCACAAACTGAAACAGCAGTAGAATGAATAGTCGTGTATATTGTTTGTTTTACTGACAGAAAACACATTTTGCAGGCTGTAGGATGCAAGAAGTATCATCACTTCTACTTTTTAATCTCATGCAGCCTTCGTGATGCTACTGCACACTGATGTGCGAATGATAAGCTGGAACATTTCCGATCAACATTTTGTAGTTTCTGTCAAAAACCTGGGATGACAGATGATGTCATAACTACACTGAGATTGAAAGCGAATAAAATATACATTCACTCAAAAGCATCTTAATCGGCCATATTCTCTCAGGCATGTGTGCATTCCTTTATGCACTGGAATACCTTGGACTCAAGATAACATGAGCAGCTGTAGGATCTATCACAGTCCACTACAACAGCCCTTCAGGTAATTCTTCCATCTACTGTAAGATGTATCAGCACACGTGAGCAGAAAATTATGTTTGTGTGTGACTGTTGCAGACCTCACTTTGACCCTACGGCCAAATCAGCTGTCTTTCTAAGGGAAGACGGAAGATAGTGCTGGAAACAGATGTCTTTGTGTCTGAGTGTGTGTGTGTTAAAGCATGTAAATATATGTGGTCGGTGTGAGCGAGGGCACCGAGTGTCTGGGTGAACATCAGGGCACAATCTGGCTCCCAGTCCCTCTGGTCCACACACGACCCAGTCAGAGGCTCACCATCCTGTTTTAACACCATGGATCTAGACAGTTTCAAACCTGAGTGGATCGGCTCCGACTGTGTGAGAGCATTTGTTCTTTTTTTATGTCTCTCACAAAACTGACTTTTATTTGTCTATTTGTACAAACATGCTCTGCAAAACAAGAGTGAACAAAATACTGTATAGCAAATGCAAAGTAATAGCAGAATAGTGTTTAAAACATGAATAATTATATTATATTAATCATCATATTAAGTGCTAAAAGGTGCATTTCATTGAAAAATTCAAACATAAAATGCTCAAATCAAAAGGCACCTCTCCAGTATGGGGGAGATTTGTACATAAAGTTTGAGGAAAAAATACTGGAACAGTTTTTGTGCCATAGAATTTCCATGGAACCATGGAAATGAAAAAAATAAAAATAAAAATACAAATGCTAGAAGTTCCTAAATAGCAAAACGACACCACTTCAGTACTTGGTTGTTGTGTGTAGACAGTTTCATGATCAAATATTAACAGTTTTTGAGTAATACTATAAATGAATATGAGTCATTCTTACAGCATCTCTAGCAGCAGGACACGAGCTGATAAATCTGCAGCCTCTGATTTGAGAAGTGAGTCACCTTCATTAAATCACATGCAGACGACACCAGGCTGCTATAAAATAACCACATGCGCCTCTAAACACACGTCAAAGGTAGTTAAAACTCATGAATCATGTGCTTCCAAACGACTTTTTAGTTTTTTTCAACGGTTTGACTTTTATTCTTGTAACAAATTATGATAAGATATGATAAGAAAATCAGGAGGTGAGTCAAATTAATATTGAAAGTCACATCATCAGATCATTAACGAAGCTTCACCAATACATTTTTTGATTTATTTAATTCATCAGTGCCCTCACTAACTGTTAAAAACACTTTTTTAATGTCACAAATGTTCAGTTTCTATTCTCCCTGAAACGTTATTTTAGGAGACTTTAAGATGATCTGATTTTCTTATGATTAGATGATAAATTCTTGGGACACACTTAGAAGGCCTACTTTTCAGGATTTGGTGCCAGAGTTGCTGCATGTGGAAAAAAAATGTCTACAGGATCTTTAAAAGGACACAGAAGTATTTCCTCCAGTGGGACATGTATATTTATCTTACAAATGAATTAAATGAGGATTTGGAAGCACGTTGATTCCTATGCAGGAGTTTGTGCTCTTTATTTATCACAGAACCGTTATTCCTGTTTCATTTTTATTACCGTCCTGAGGTAATATTTCAAAATAAAAATGGGAAGCCATAACAAGACATATCAAGACATTCACTTTTACCTCTAACACTTAAAATTCTTTATTTATTGTGTTACTGTGTTCCTTTAGTCTTCTACAAACAGAAAAAAAAAATGTGTCGGACAAATTTGGTTCCATAAAACAAACAAAAAGCCAATGACACTATCTACCCTTAAAAACAGATTTAAAAAAAAAAAAGTTGGAGTGACGGATTTGCCTCCAACCAACTCAGTACAATAGGAATAAAAGAGAATGGTATTCAAAGTGCTGTATATATCTGCCTGTACTTAAGATCGATAATTTTCTTGCAATAAAAAAAGTGCTCTACTTTAACCTTAAAAGCTTGAAATGAAAATAAGTTGTTTTTTTTTTAAAGAAAATTCAAAACACTTGATCTTGAAGGAAACCAATTAATCTAATTCAAACTGTGCCTGATAAGATTACTCATCTCATAACGATGCGTCATTTAATAATTTGCAAAATATGAAATAAGGGCTTCTTGAATCTCCCTTTTTGAAGTGTAGGAAAATAATCAAAACACATGTCATGCGTTTTTTTTAAATATACCCTTACTCCGGTATTAACCCCTCACCTCAGGGATGGGATCCGACAGCAGGGTGTAGAGCTTCTCGTGGGCGCTGTCTCGGACTCCACACCAGCGGGCCGGTTCAAAGTTCTGCCAGATGCGACCCAAGCAAATAGCCACCCACTGGCGGAGAAGGGGGTGGGGGTCTGACAGCTGCTCCAGGCAGTTGGCTATCAAGTTGCCCTGAAGACAGGCCTCCTGGAGGGGGGGGGGGGGCGAGAGAGAGGAGGACAGATGCCGAATAATGAGTGTTAGAGAATTTATATTGATGATTACTTTGCACTTGTAGATTTTAAAGGGGAGATAACTGCAGATTAGCATATCTATGAAATGTAAGACTTTTAAGATTGTGAGAGAGAGAGAGACTATAACTGAATATAGGAATAAACACCTGTCGGCCTGGTTTATCCTTCAAATGACATAAATACAGGGTATTGCATTTTCTAAGAATCTAAGATGTTCCTTGTGAACAGAAAAGCCTTCCAGCAACACCTCAGATCCACATGAACTACGACAAGTGGACCTGTTTGGTGTGCTAAGACTCAATTCTTTGTTTCGTCCCAAGAACAAATCTTTTATCAAGCAGTTACATCTTCAAGTGCCACAAAGACCTAGCGCGTTGTTCCTCGGCTCTGATCGAGACCTGCGCTTGGTGACATGTTTGCAGCAGTGCTAGAGATGTAATCAGAGCTGTTGTTGAAAGTAAGAGGGATAAATAATGGAGCTGTGGCGCAGGCAGAGAGTCTCTCTGTTATGTTGGGGGATCATCTATTATTTACAGGCCTGTGAGAGAGACAGGAGCATTAAAGAACCACGGTATGGAAGTAGAATGGGTGTGTGAGTATGAGAGCACATATAGCTCTTATGATCTTATTCATCCAATACTGAGAGAGAGAGAGAGAAAGGAAGAAAAAGGAAAAAAGGAATGAGTTGCATAGAGCAGGAGAGAGGAAGAAAAAAGGGAGTGATGGTGGAATACTTCTGTGTGTGTCGGCTGTGAAATGACAAGCTATATCATCCCACACTTGGATGTTTGATCAGCGACAGACACAAAAGGCTTCTGGGATTGAACACCAGAGGCCAAAAGCAGGCCGAACTGACACTTGCAGTGATTAAGTGTCACCACAGAGGTGGCTGGGACGGAGCCGGAGATCACAGAGGTGAGTGTAGGTGACAAAACTGTCACATAACCAATATTTCCCAGAAATACACAATGAGTAATCTCTCAACATGTCGGCTAGCCCCAAAACAACCCGCTAAGGTTCAGGTGAGTCGGGCACATAAATTATATGGTATGTTCTCCCTTCAGGCTTCTGGAAAGAAAACGGAAAGCAGTGTGAGAATACACACACACACACACACACACACACAGACACACACACACACACTCGTACCTGTCCTGTGTTGTAGCTGTTGACGATAACAGCCAATATGAACACAGCCATAGTTCGATGCTCAGCCTGTAACAAAAAAAACAAGTTACAAATCAAAATCAAGAGAAGAGATATCTTCCAAATGGGTCACTTGTTTTTTCACAAATGCACAAACGAGATTGGTGGATACTCACTGGCATGTAACTGTCGGCCAACACAGACAGGAAGTATTTGTGTCCGTTGTCTTTTACCAGGTCAGCTTGACACGACTGCAGTAAGAGAAAAAGAGAGAGGAGGAGGAAGAAAAGGGTTCATTTCATACAAATGTGACCAGACACTCAAATTATGTCTGCAGCAGTCTTGTGTGTGTGAGAAAGAGAACACCGGTTTTTATTTCCTATTAGAATTAAAGTGAATTAAACATGATACTTTTGCAAGAATTAAGCAATATTTCATCATTCAAAAACAAAAGCACTTAATCAAACTGTGGCAGCTTCACCAGTTTCAGATCTGATTTTGAATCAAACAAAACCAATATATATTTTCAGACGCTTAACATCGTTATGCAAGCATTCACACCAAATACATTTTACTTGCTTTTTTTTCCCAAATGTGTGTATATTCACTGTTTTACTTTCGTTCTGTCTGTCTGTCAGTCATGATGTGCAGCAGACAGACGTCATATAATGAAAAATAAGCCGGTCAATCAAGTAAAGAGGCAGGTTAATAAAAAAAATCTTCATGAGAACAAGGATCTAAAGAAGATGATGAGACAGAATGGTTTGAATGTTTGTGAGTATTTGACATAACTTACACTGTCCACAGCCAGTATTTTAGCCCAGATGAAAACCAGCAGTGGCCGCAGCTCTCTGGCTGAACTCTGGAGCAGCTTTAACACATAGGGGAAGATCCCCACAGACAGGGCCTGGAAACACACACAAGGAAACACAGTGCACTCTTGTTTCTGCTCATTAAGTTATTTTAGTGTGGCCTATCAAGCATAAGGAACACGCCTCCAAATAAACATTTATTTATTCATTCATTTATTTGTTTGTTTCTTTATTACTGCATAAAACATTGACTTTAGTCTCTACAACATGTTGACGAGTGAGTTTTAGAGGTGTCTGTAGGGGTATTTTTTAACACTGAAGAGAGTCCAGCTAACTGTTTCCCCCAGCTCTTAATATTGATACTAAATTAAGCTAAGACTGGGTCAATAAATGCCTCACACTACTGATTCTCCTGTAGTGTGAGCCCGGCCTTAATGGCCAGTATGAGCACATGTAATGATCAGAACAATAAAATTTGTTTCAACATGCATGTGGCTACCTGACTATTGTTTGAAGACAGGCTTGAACGATTGTGAACCTGACCCTAAACCCCATTAACACACAGGCACAACCATGGCATTGATTTCTTTTCATCAAACTCACGGGGGGAAAAAGCAAACAATTAATTTTCTTAAATGCCTTCTGCCACCATGAGGAGACCGAAGAATTAGCTTTCCAAACAAAACTTAGTACATGATCTAAAACTTGGTATTTGAAAAACAAGGTTTGGAGATTTTTCTGTGTTGACTTTTACTTACAGCATCTCCACCTTTAAAGGTCAGTCCACTCAAATTACCCTCAGATACTATGTCTTGTTTTCTGCTTGATGTAAATATGACCTTTATGACTTGCATCCTCGTTATCCAAAGTGTGGAGAGTTCCTTTTAAAATCAAACCACTACTTTCAAACAAGCACAGGATCTAAACGTACCAGACTGACGGCCCAGGGGCCCAGATCGAGAAACCGTCCGAGGAGGTCTAGAGCTCGCAGGCGATGCACCTGACTAAGGAGGACCTGAAAGAGAGCAGAGGTCAGAGGTCAACTGTGCTGCCTCCAAGATGAGGGGAAGCCTGAGATTAAAGGAGGAGGGGGATTAAGGACAGCAGGACAAAACGGAAGAAAAGGTGAAGAGGTGGAGGGAAACAGGTGGCTCTCCCACCACTACAGCAATGTGTTTGTGTGTGTGTGCACTACAGCATACATGTGTGGGTAATTGGCTGCCATTTCCCTTTGCTTCCTATGAAGATATTGGATCAGAGCAACACTCATGTGTGTGTGTCTCCATTTTGGTTTCTCTGAACGGGTTTGTGCAAAGTACCAGTGATGTCAAATGGGATCACGATGCAGCAGTTTTGGCCACGGAACTGTTTTACGAAGGCATATGGTGAGTGCTAAAAATGTATGTGTGTGTGGGTAGTGTTTATAGTGGTGTGTTTGTGCAGCACAATGCAAGAGAGAGTCACCGGACATTAGTTCAGCCCCATGTGTCCGTCCCACAGTGTGTGTGGGAACAAACACGGAGGAGTCCAGGTCCAAACACACACACACACACCAACACCTCCACCCACTTCTAATGAATTATTAGCGAGCTCCGTGACTTTATCCTGGCAAGTGTGACCATGCTGGGGGGGGGAAGACCAAGGAAGAGCGTGGGAACATGGACATGGGTGCATGTGTGTGAGTGTGTGTGATGCAGGTGGGTGCTCTAAGAATAAGAAAAGCCAGGAATGATTCTATCTCAAGCTTCTCTTTGTCACGATTCGTCTCCTCAACCTGATTTGACACAGATGTCAGCCAATATTTTCCACACTGTTACCTGAACATCACAACTTTGAGATCCTGGAATTTCTTTGCAAAACCTGTTAATCCTTCCTCGATTGGCTGATGGCTGTTGTCAAGACAACACCGCACCGAATCTCTCCTTTCTGAGCTCTTTTGTAATCCCTTTTGCTCATTTCATTAAAGGAGCGCTCTGCTCTCTGTTGCTCATTCATCCTTCAGATGAAGTCAGATTATGTTTTTGCATCAAATGGGGAATTCTCCAAGAGTATCCGTGAACGTCAGTTCGTTCTTATGCAACTGTTTGCTTAAAAGGGTATAAAACCTGTTTATGTGTCCATGCATTACATCAGAGACAATGAAGTAGCCTTGAGATTACTTTGCCCTCACAGTGTAAAGCTGCATAACGTTGCATGATCTTAAAGGCTGCCGCTGCTTTACCACCTCTCCCTCAACATCAACAGCAAGCACGCACGCACGCACGCACGCACGCACGCACGCACGCACGCACGCACGCACGCACGCACGCACGCACGCACGCACGCACGCACGCACACACACACACACACACGCACACACGCGCCTTCACACAGCATCCAGCGCTGCCCAATCAGTCTGCCTTTTCCTCGGCTTTTAACGGCTCCCGACAGAAATGCTGTATGGACGGGCTTGCAGTGCACTGAGTCAGCAGAAAATTACCATTCAACACTAACAGCGGCACTACTACGCTCTGATATAATACAACAGCACAGCTGTATGACCCCATAGGATGGAGGTGGTGGGAGAGCGAGGGAAAGGAAAGGGAAGGAACATCTCACTGCTGTAACTCAACAGCTGATGCACACTACAAGGTGTCAGCCCAGTGAAGGCATCCCAAACAAATTTAAAACCACTGACGGGAACAGAGCAGCCACTGCTCTCATCACAGCCTCTGACGCAGGGTCATAATGACGAAAACTGGCCTGCAAATGCTGAGGGGGAAAAAAAAATTTGAAATTTGATACATGGATATATTTTGATAGGAGACAAAAAAGAGAAATGAGAAGAAAAGGGAGAAAGAAGGTAGATGTGGGATAAATAAATAAATACAGGGAGGGAGAGAGGAGGTGATGAGGGGTGATAATATTGCTATAATGGTCATATTCTAAGCTGCTGATGGAGTCTTGGCAGGTGATTTGTGTAGATGCTTTTGCAGTGTTGACTTTGCTTGTGCGCAATAGAGAATAAAGCTCTTTTCAAACATGGAAGCTGCAAGATTGATGCCTCCATCTTTCTGCTATTTCTAAGGCAAGTCTCAATTACATAAATGTTTCACAATTTGTCTAGTCAAGCAATTGCTTTGACAGCTGCAGTGCTATGCACGATATCTGGCACCCTAATGCAGAAGTGGAAGCTTCGGCATTGCTCAAAACAGCAGCCGTGTTGGAAAATAACATCAAGGAAACCTTGTGTTCTGGAAAAATTATTCTGAAGGACCACCATTATTGAAAGAGACCTTCAATCCCTGTTCTCACTAAGCAAACTCATCAATGGCATCATTTCTTTTAGATTATGCTGCCTGTTAACTGTCAGGCAGAGCCCAGGGATACTTGAAAATGTTGAGGTGAGACAAACACGTTGCTTTTAAAGAAGTCTGTCAGGTATTTTTTATGTAAGCTGTTGACATGAATATGTGCTCAGTGACACTGATGAATCCTGTGGTTTTTTTTAAGGGCACAGTAGAAAGGTGACAGGAAATGAGAGGAGGAAGAGGAAGGATGACATGCAACAAAGGTCCTCGACTTATTTATTCCTCATTTTACTTGAATTGCGAGGAGAAAAATATTCTGGATAATTTGTAGTAGCATATACGGCTCTTACATTTCCTTTAGTCACATTCTCTGAATTTCATATTCTATGATTTTATTAAAATCTGTGACCAAAGTCCGGAGTTCCCATCAGTATTGACTACTACAAAAAGTTTTCTCATAATACATAGAGAATACAAATCATAATGCTGAATTATCATTAAAGAGAGAAAGAGAAGACTTTGGAAAAGCTTTTGGAAAAACATTTGACAGGTTTTATGGGTTTGTCTGACTTTGAAAATCTTCCTGTTCTGTTTGATGGAGATACTGCCGGGTTAGCAGCTCAGTGAGCCACCTGCTGCCATGGTACAAGACACACAGATTACAATAACCTGTTACTCACCATCTGACTGCCTGCACTATAACATGTGTAATGTATGTACAGTGCCCCTTGTCAAAATAAAACTGATGACAGAGTACACAAGATGCAAAACGGTTATGACTTTCTGTCTTGTTCTTTCTTAAGAGTCATTTTCTAGTATCTTCACAACATCACACATTTGTTTGTTCACCCACTATTTTTCTATGTATCCTTGGAAACACAAATATGCCAAATGCTGCCAACGCTGATAAAGCAAATTCAAATCAAAAGGAAGGAAGTGACTTTGGAGGTGTGTGTGTGTGTGTGTGTGTGTGTGTGCGCACACAATGGTACCTGTAGTACAATCGGAAGCTGCTCTGGAGGATTCCTGTTCTCCACGCCCATCGTCAACCACACCTGAAACGCCGTCAGCTGCTCGGCAAAAAAGGGACTGTGCTGTGGACACAAAATGCACAGAGTGGTGATCAGGATTTTACAGAATTTATTTTAAATAAGTCTGTTTCTGAGGAGGTAATGAACCCATCTGCAGTGAGCTTATCATTTCAGAAAAGTCTTGACACAAAGAGCTATGTAATGACACAGCGCTGCAGTAGCGACATAAATCCTGATCTATCATGATCACCTTCCCTCTCCCTCTCCCTCTCCCTCTCTCTCTCTCTGCTGCCACGGCAGTTTGCATGATTGATTGGTTACTAGTACGCAGAGTGTTAATATTGCAGCGGGAATTATGACAGCGTTATGTAGACTGTTGATTGATGTAGAGAGGGAAAATATCAATGCTTTGCGGCTGGATGGCTAAATTAATTTGAGCATAATCAAAGCTTATAACTCTATACACACACTCAATCACTAATGCATTAGTGGAGTTTAGCAGGTGCAGGCCTAGCTTACAGACCGAGTGTGAATGTGAGATCTTCAAAATGCAAAGAAGTGGTTCACATTACAGTATTTTCAAGCAGCATATGGCAATATCGAGATGATATAATTAATCAATTTAAAACAAAATGGAACTGCCAAAGCAAGAGGAAATTTTTTCGAATTTTGTCACTTAAATTTAGAAGAATTTTTCAATAGCTTCTTCGGGGGAATGTTTTGTTTTTCATTGACATTATGCAGAGAAGGAGGATGTGCTAATTTCAGCCCTGCACCATCTACAGCCTCTCTCTCTGACTCAAGAAGCTTTGGCAATAAAGTTAGACGGATCCTATGCAGCCTGACAGGCAAAACTCAGGGCAAAAAAACATGTGCAAAACTCTTGCTGAACTGGAGTATCAACACATTTGCCAACTCCTCCCATCTCTCATTTTCTGCTGATAGCGGTTTATGTTTCATCACCCAAGAGACAAAAAAAAACAGAGACTACTGATCTTGTTTATTAAATAATGAGCTATTTCTCCAGAATTATTGATGTGAGTTATTTATGAGAGTTTGAACAGCATTTAATAGAGGTATAACGAGGAAAACAGCCCTGATTCCAATATGTTGGGACAACTGTGTGAAGCATAAATAAAACAGAATATGATACGTTTTTGATCATTTTTACATACAGAGTACTCAAATGAAAACAGCACAAAGACAATATACAGTATTTCATGTTTTACCTCATTAACTTAATTGATTTTTGTAAATATATGCTTATTCAGAATTGTATGTGTGCGAGCAACATGTCTCAAAAAATGTTGGGAAACACTGGGGAGGTTGTGGAATGCTCATGTTCAAGATTGGCTATAAAGGGGCTTCCTTGAAAGGCTCAGTTAGTTCATAAGAATGGGGTGAAACACATCGTTGTATAATTGATTACTACAGGAGCTCAGGAACAATTTGGTAAACCAGTGTCTGTAAAGACAGCTCATTTGCAAATGATTGCATTTTTTAAAATGCTTTACACAGCGCCCCAACCTTTTTGGAATCAAGGTTTGAATATGGGATAGCCATATGTACTGTAATGAAGTATATGTGATGCTTCATGACGATATAATAATATAAAAATATATTATTTTGACTTACTGCTGTACTGCTAATAATACTTTCTTGGCTTTTTATGTTCAAATGACTCAGAAACCAAAACATGTACTTGGGATGAAGGGTGGTAAGGGGCCTACTGTATAAATGTGGAGGAGTTATAAAATAGAATTGAATTTGAACTATATTTTTCCTGCAGTTTTAACAGAGACAGAGTCCAAGAAAATGAGGCAAACAGTTGAGGCACTTCATAGAAGAACTAAAGAATTCTTAAATAAGACAGAGAGGGAAGATCTACTTTTTAGTAGTCTTCAGAGGCTCAATTACGCTGGTTCAGTGGCTGTCAGGAGAAAGGAGAGGAGGATCGAGGATGGTAAAACTGCTCCCGAGGGAGTGATGGAGAAGATGCCCACCTCTGAAGGCCAGGTGGAGGAGACAAAAGGCCCAGATAAAAGTGCTAACATCAGGAGAAAACTGTTCTGCTCTGGCAATCTTCATTGTTTTCAGAGTTTTCTTATGAGTTTGCAGTACAAAGCACATGTTGCTGCCGTCCAGATCTACTGCACCGAGTGAGCGTGTGTCTGCTCACAAACACAAATGTATCCAGTTGATTCAGATGTCTTAAGTCATCATCAGCTCAATTAGCCTCTCGCAGCACGTTTCTATTAAACTCAGCATCTCCACCATCATAGTCTGCAGCAATGCCAGTAAATATAACTACTGCGTCAACTGTGGCTGAAAGTCAAGGGCCAGTGGTTTCAGAGATTAATTTTTTTTATTCGACACTCACTTGAATTATTTGAATGTTTTACAACGTTATCCACTGGGAAAAGGTCTGTGAGTTTTTGAAAGATTAATAGAGAAGCTGCAGACGCTGGTGGTGGGCGACTCATACTGGAAACAAGAAGTGTTGATGTTTCGACATGTCAGCGGCGGACACATTCATCTATCAATGCTAGACAAACACTATACCGATACACACATACTCGCAAAAACAGGCCATCTTTTCCCCCCTTTGAAGAGAGGATGAGGAGGTGTTAATGTTTGTTTTTCTCTCACATACACACTTACTCTGAAGGCAGTGCCCTCCTCGATGATGGTAGGCAGCTGGGAGAGACAGATGTCCACGGCCAGGTCCCACGCCTGCCTGTAGAGAAGTGACACACACACACACACACACACACACACACAAAGCGCATTAAAATGATCACAATTCATTATAATGAATAATCCAAAAACCTCATGAAAAAGACAGACACCACAACTAACACTCATTTTCCTCAGCTCACGTTGTCTCTCTTGCATTCTTCCCTGAGCACATTGAGCTCTTTAAAACTTCCAGCCCAAGGTCCTGGAGAGGGCAGCAAGGAGCCTTTAATCCCTTTCTAAACACCAGCGTTCTCTTGTGGACATCATATCTAATTCATGGCGCTATGTAACTCACATCAAACCTTATCACAGCTTCTCTTTCTGTTTGTCTCTCTTCCCTTTGATGGTCTGACTCTTCTTTTTTTTTCTAGCAGCAAATTGAGCTCAGGGCCTTGATGGGGATTTTTCCTCTCGGCTAACACGACTCAGGGGGTTGAGTCATGTTTCCATCAGATCCGCTATGATGTAATGCGATGCTGAATGAGTGACAGAGAGTTCACTCTGTCTGAGACTCTTTCTGGTGCTCAAACAGCTGTTTTTCTGTGCTGCTGCATCAAGCTGGGAGCAGTCAAATAGAGATGCACTCGTGGCACAACATTTAAGGTGCAGTGAATGCACTGCTCTCATGTATGTGCAGCATGCAATCAAATAGTAGAGTATGTGGCTATAAAGGGTTATTAGAAAACTAGGAGGTGCATTTTGAGGAGGATGAGGGCCTGGTTGTAGTTGGTTACTTCCTCTGGATTCATTGAGGTCTTCAGGAGGTGCCCAACCTTCACCGAGTGTTTCGACCTTTATCCTCTACGCTCTCTGGTTGGCAGGCCGGCAGCGGTGGCCAGATCACTGCCCCTCTTTTCCGATTCTGCAGGCTGCAATGGCCCATGTCCCATGATATTTTGACTTGTATGTCTGGTCGATCTCATGGGGATGTCATCGAGTCATTTTTGTCCAAGCATTGTAGACATTTTCCATGACGTAAGAAGCAAAACTCTTGCATTTTGCCCCTATCCCACAATGGTAAAGATTTATTTAAAGAAATTCTGGATCCAGATAATGATTTTATCATCACTAAAATCTAATGGATTGTTCCTTGGGCCGTACCCTACATCTCAAAATGTTCTGCTGATAACTTGTTGAGTAATGCTGCAGACAGGCAGACAGACCAATTCAAAGAATAACCCTGGTTGAGGTAAAGAATTTTGTGAATATTTTGAACTTACTGCAGCATCTGCTACAGGATCTCACACAAGATAGAATTTGAAGGTGGGATCCTGAATTGTATGGAATCCATATTTGATTTGATTGTCTTTGTGGCTTTAAAATCTGACACTGAAAGTCATTCTCTCCGTCACACTGGATTTGATCCTATTCTGCATGTCATTTACTTTGAGCTTTCTACACAAGTACTGAATGTACAATTATCTTATACTGATTCTATGTGGAGACTTCTTTTAAAATCCATTTGGAAAGTCAGTACTGGACTTTTTTGGGACAGAGTATTATATTGTGCTTTTTAGTTACTCCCTTTCGTTTCATTATGTGTGGCATTTCTTTTAGAGATTCAACAGATGAAGATAAAGCTGTATGTTGATGATCTCATCTATTCCTTACTCATATATTTTTTTTTATCAGGGTAGATGTTGGGCCATCTCAATCGTACAATAGGAAATTACATTTTCAGGTTTCATAACTTTAATTACTGGGATTGGAGTCAGTGGAAATTCCGCCAGAACGTATCTATGCCTCCTGTTTAACCAATCCAACAGTGAGGAGGCAAGCAGATAGCGCAGTCCATTTCGTGAGGACACGTTCACAGGGAGGAGGCTGCTGCACTGCTTGAGATGGCAGCTTAAACTCGCATGATGCCTGCCAATGCGAATGAGTGACTCATGACAGAACCTGGGTGTGAGTGTGTGGCTGCATATGTGATGCGTGAGATGAGGGGACAGCCAACAACAGAGGAATGTAGGGGACCAGTTGGGGGCTGACTAAGCTCTTTTTCCTGCTGCCTGCCGAGTGGTGCAGCGACGCACAATCACAAACACACACAGACACACACCTACATACACTCCTACACTGAAACTGCCTACAAGTGAGTAATCAGCCATCACTTTATCTTCTCTCACCTATTTTGCCGTATTTGAATAACAAATGCTATGTGGGTTAAGGCACCAACATCGATCAACGAAACCCCAAACTGCTTAATTTCCCCTCTCCATCACTGTCCCCCATCTATGCTGATTCAAACATTTATTTCTCAACTTGCCTTTTATCTCTGGCACTTCCATTTTTATGGTTCTCTCAGTCTCGTTTCTGACACTCTTAAAGCACCTCCGCATAGTTTATTCTGTCCTCCTTAATACTTACTGTGCTGCCTAAGTGATACCAGGGTATTACAAAACAAGTTGCTCCTCGAGGCAAAGAGAGTGAGAGTGTTTCTTTTTGTTTAACATGAGCCACATAACGAGTGGGAGAGAAGGGGGGGGGGAGGCATTTATACAAGAAAAAGATGAGAAACAATAGTCAGTGGGAGATGTGTTTGTGTAACGGGAGAAAGATGATGGGATGATGTTTCTCCCACAGCGTGGAGGACCATGTGAAGTCAATGGCCAACAGAGAGGCTTTTCAGACCTCGAGTGTCTCTTTACAATTCTAGTATTGAGAAAACATGAAGGTCAAATCAGTGAGACGGTGCTTCGGTCTCAAGCTGTGTAAGTAAAACAGACAAAAGTCAAACTCACTCTGAGATTTATGATGTTTGATAACTGAAAAAATGTTAACTACTGTAGTTGCGTCGCTGTTTTTAACCTAAATATGCCACGTCTACCACGGAGTGTTGTAACAAACCCCCCCCCCCCCCAAAGAACGGGTGTTATCTAGCTGCTTTCAATCAAAGGTGGTGGTTATATATGAGTGTGTGTGAGTGATTTAAGCAACAGCAGTGCACTAACTCACAACACAACTTGTGCCTGTCTGCACTGCATTCAGGTGGACTGAGAGTGCTGTCAGTGAAGGCACTGCTACAGTATATCTGCCTTTCCTATGAAGCGAGAGAGCAACACGCACAAACTGGCAATAGTCAACAAAAAGAAATCACTGAGAAGCACAAGCACAGAATTTTGATGAGGCATAAATACGTAAAGAGGCAGAAGCAAATAAAAACACCTACGTATTTTGGCTCACATTTCCTCAACAGCATTTATTTTGAGAGGTTGTGAAAATTATTAATGCATTTCTGTTTTTTCGTTCCGTATGATGAATGTGAATTTAACTGTGGAGAACAATGCTGCATACACACTGTAGCTGGTTTATGTGACATAATAGCTGATGGACCCCTTTTTCCCCTCTTTGTATATCAATTGGACAGGTGGTTGTAAACGAGAAATTATGCTCTAGAACCCGGATTCCAAAACAGTTGGGATGCTGTGTGAAACGTAAATAAAAACAGAACATAATCATTTGCACACAAACTGTATTTAGTGACGGTTTTACAAAGTGTTCCCAAGACCATGGAGAAATATCCTTGTCCCAATTTGGAGCTGGCATCAAATTTAGAAAAGGATTTATTGAGAAAATTCAACAGTCGATAAGGTTAAAGACTTAAACTTGCAATAGACAAGGTTTTTTGCTTTAACACATAAAGTAAATATAAAGTAATAATAATAATAATAATAATAATAATAATGATGAATGAATTACCACTTAGATTGGTTCACTAAAAACCTGCCTTTCACTATGCAATTTTGTTTGCAACCAGGCACGAAATCCCACGGGAAAATGAAGGCCGATTGGTGATTGGTCAGGCCGGTGACCTGGCACCATTTCAATCTGCATTCATGTCTCCGTTACAGACGAAATGCATGTATGGACTCATGCTTGGCCTGTGTTGCTGGTGGTTGCTACTCTGAGCAAAACAAAAAAAGCAATCCAGTTGCAACACAGGCCAAAGCATGAGTTCATACATGCATTTCGTCTGTAACGGAGACATGAATGCAGGTAATGCTGCAGTCACAGCAATCCTACAAGCATGATCAGTTAGCACCGTACAGCAACAGGTGGCAACAGCGCAACATGAACAAGCTGTGAAGAAACAAATCAGGCTTCCTGAGTTCGTTGCTTTATTACTGAGAGCTTGTTGAGATGATAAATATCTTCATCGTCCCTGTAAATTCATTAAAGAGATATTTTTGACTGACGTTAGTGGGCCTTTATCTGTAATGCAGACATCATCAGAGGTGAGGAAAGTAGCCAAGTCAAGCAGAAGTACTGTGAATGTAGTAAAAGTATACTTGAGCTCCAGTACAAAAAAAAAATTAAAGAATAATACAAAAAAAGAATTATACTGTCTTCACCCCATAAATGTCCAAAATATCTAACTGTGGCAAAACGGAGTTATTTCTAACTTCATCAATTACTTCTCAATAACAAACAAATAAAATTGTCACAAAAACACAGAGTTTATTATTAATAATTGTTAATTAGTTAATTAGCATTTTGTAATCTATTTAAAAGCAACAACTTGCCATCATTAAATGTACATAACAGACATACATAGCATCAATAACACAACACGGTATGTTGTCTAATCTAAGCCTTTATATGTTAGAAAGTCTGTTCATACTTTAACTTCAGTGTGTGTGTGTGTGTGTGTGTGTGTGTGTGAACCAGCAGCAAAGCATCATGGATGACTGTTCCTCCTCCTGTTGCCTTCTGCTCTGCAAAGCAAAGGACATCTGTGTGTGCGTGTGTTCATGAAGCTCAGTTTGTGAGGCTCTTACCACATGGCGTGCATGTATGTAGGGGGCAGACGAGGACTGCTGACCGGTGTGCAGTTGTATGACCTCATTATCCTCTCTGCTAACAGGAAATTGCGGAACAAGCTGGCCACTAGCAGGTCCTGACGAAACAACTTCTGGAACAAATCTTCAGACAGAAGAGAGAGAGTAGAAATTATACATCAGGTCAGAGACAGAAGAGGGGGTAACGAATGTATCAAATGAACACAAAAGAAATGGGCCCGTGAATGAGTGAAAGAAAAGCTCACTGGGTAAAAGAGAGTTTAATGTGTGGCTGCTTTAGAGAAAAACAGGGGAGCTAATGTGAATGATTTCAGATTACAGAGGACAGGGATATGCAGATTAAAGTGATGAGTCGCAGTCACATTTTCTTCAGCTCATTAATGTTTCCACTAATTCACTTTAATGGGGCCAGACCAATCCCATGGCAATCGCCAGCTTATGATTGTGATTCCCCTGTTTGTGTGAGGGAGGAAACGTGTGTTTGTGTGTACGCGTATTATATGTGAGACAGCCTGCAGTATTTGCGGTTGTGTATTTGTGTGCAGCGCCTTCATTACAGGGTTTCTCTCTAATGTAGGTTGCTTCATTAACAGCAGAGCCCCGGGAGTTTAAAAGGCTTTGGCAACCATCAGCAGTGTCACATCAAAATTCTAGCTGCGATGCACTGGTCTCACAGACGTCTGAGTGTGTCTGTGTGTTGCTTAGAAGAGACGGGTGTGCAATGAGTGCTACATGCCAATGATACATGTATGTCAAAAGTTTTAAAAAAAAAATTTTTTTTTTTTTTTTTTTAATGTGTGTGAGTGTTTGCATATGTATGCATGTGCATTGCCATCATGTGTGTAATGGTCAGAGTGTACCTGTATGTGTGTGCATACTTGCATTTATGGGATCCAAATTATGGTTGAAATGATAACCCCAGTTTAATGTGCTATAAACACAATTAATCTCCATCTGAGGAGCAAAGCGCACTAATTGCACTGCTGGTATTTTTATATCAACATCTTCGCTATTTTTAACCATTGGGGATTCTCTCAAAGTCTTAATATTGCCGATGCTTTACTTGTTTATTAGTTGTCCGCATTTAGACCCCATTTGAGCAGAAAAAAGTCATTTCATTTTTCATTATTGGCTAGACATGTTAAAGTAAAGATATTTATTCTTTTTAAAGTTTTAGTACTTTAGAGTAACACTTTTTTCACACAAGATATGTAGTTTACACTTTACACACTTACACAGTGGTGCTACATTGACGGCGTGAAAACAACGGGTCTTTAATCAATTTTCTTAACTATGAATTTGTAATTTGACTTTTTATTGTTTTTAAGATAGTATGAAAGCAAACAGCTCATGTGGTACATAGTGAATAGAGACACATCAGACAGAGGAATGACACATTATTAAAAATCCAAGAATTCAAGTGATGGTGGCCCTTTTGCCCTTATCCTCGCTGACATCACCTCATATGATAGCATTTCACTCATCAAATTCTTCCATTCTTGAAGCGTTGGATGTATGAGCGATTTCCAATGTCTTAATATAACTCCATCGGCTAAGATCATCCCCGCCTTCAGAGGTGATAATGCACTTTTTGTCACCTTTGGCATTTTCTGTTTTATCCCCGACCCTTTCCAGTAGACTTTTTGCTCACCAATTCATTCTTCAAGATTAAACGTACGTGAGGCATAGCACTGGTTGTAATGTGAGCTCTTGTACTTGATTCCCTTTTATCAGGATAGGATGGAATGGTGTGGCAATATTCTGTTCTACCCAATCCAAACCAGATGTAATTTCTATTTTAGTAATTTATAGGACAAGCTACATATTCTTACATCTGGAGGGCTGGCACTGCTTTATATTTGGGTGCCCGCATCATACTCAGGTTGAATCTGGGCTTCCTTCCTGTCCAGCGAAAGTACCTAATGAGACAAATGTGGTATGCTAAGTGGAAACGTCATGGCTTTGTAATTAAATTGGGAAGGCTATTTTTATCTTAATAACATTTACTTTGCTCAATAATGATGGCTTAGTATGAATTTAATGACTACATGTATAATGCCATGCAGATTGAGGCTGAAAGAATACAAAATAGAATTAAGAATACAAAAAGAAATGGTCTCTTTGCCTGTTTCATACTGTTTTTTAACCTCCATTTTATTCTTCTTTTACTATCTTTCTTATGTCGCTTTTATGTATTTAGTGTGTTTTATATTATATGAAATTGTTTTCTATGTGAAACTATTTGTTGCTGCCATTTTTATGCTTTTATCACTTTTAATGTTTCAACAGAAAGGCTTTTAGCAGGAAGACATATCAAAATGTTTGGCACATGTAACGCCATCTCAGATTATGTTGGCTGTGGTTACTGGAGAGTAAACCTCCCCTAATCTAAAAGAGCGAGTGTCTCATTACAATTACCATACTATTATGCTATTACGTTGTGGAATAAATGCAAAAGTTGTGATCTAGATGATCAGAATTGATGGTAGAATGTGTGCATCTGTATGTCAACATTGTCCCATACGTAGGAACATTTGATGATGAGGTGGTGAACTGAGGCTAGGTAATTGTGTTTGATTGAAGGTAATTGCGGAAAATAAAATGGTGATATCTGATGACAGTTTAACTGTGGGTCTGTGATTTGTGTTTGTGCGTGTAAAGCCTCACCTCTAGGCAGCACATTCCAGGCGATGGTGTCGGTGATGGCTGTGAAGATCCAGTTGAGCTCACCGAGGGGAGTGCGTCGGTCGTTGAGCCTGCCCGGGATCCTGCACACCACACACAATGCAACACAACACAGATGGCACTGTGTCAGCCCTGATCACTGTATGTCATAGATGACTCAAAGTACAAAGTGGCAACTGCTCAGGAGCATTACTACAACACATCTGGTGAAATTTGCATTTACAGACACTAAAAAGTTTGAATATTCATCTGTGCATGTACACATTTACATAGGAGACACAAAGAGGAACCACAAAAGAATGAAGCATTTTGTTTACATTATGTGTGTGTGTGTGTGTGTGTGTGTGTACTGAGCTGACTCAGCATATGTGAACATACTGTATTCGTGTACTGATTTGACTAGACTGGGGTTTCCTCACACACATCTGATCACGATGGACGTGACCCATGCTAATTGAACTGGTGACCACCTCTGGTATTATGAATACTATTTATGTAATAATTGTAAATATAATAACAATCTAAAATATATTAACTCTAGAGAAAAAGAGCAGAGACACGATTCACACAAAGGCTACATGTTTGTGCAACGAATCATTTAGAATGTGAGATTGTAAGCTGATCCAAATATAAGCCAATGCATTCGAATGCATTTTAAATCTATTGATTAAAAATTCTACGTACAGCACATCAGGTATAAAAAAAAAAAAGCTGGTGTTTGGTGCAAATAGCTAAATGGTCATAAACGTAAATGTCTTTTTGTGAAGCCAAATACTTGGAACATGCAACAGTATAAGTAAAAGGTAAACATTTTCCTATCACAACATGATCATAGTTATTTTCTGCGATTATGGGGACTACATGTACCGGTAAAAATGAAACAAGTGGAAGTTTTCTGGTCCTGGCAGGTGCAACATTGGTATCAGAGAAATCCAAGAGGTCAAATTTGGGCAAAATAGAGGAAATACGATCGGTCACAGGTCGTTGACGGCTGATCAGACATCTGAGAGGTAATGTAAGCTGTTTATTTCTTAACATTTTCTACAAGGTTGTTTTTCATCTAACGGGTCTATGCTGTACGAATGCTGTTACAATGCGTCATTATCACCACCAACTATAAATGCCACATTTGTAGACTCACAGTTAATCTGGAGATTCATATTTTTAAACATTAACTGGCTCTGATATATTACAGTTATAGGGAACAAAAGAATAATTTGTGTCTGAGTAAAGAAAAGGGAGGAAAATGCTTTCGATAATTTTTAAAAATGTGGGGGAAAGATAAATGAGACATGGCACCTCCAAGCACTTTTACAACTCACAAAGGATTAGAACTCACAAAGCTATACACAGGCTGTGGATGTGTCTGTATATGGGAGAGAGTACAGGAAAAGAAAGACTGTGGAACAGGGAGGTCATTCATTTCACAGTCTAGGAGGAGGTATTCCCTGGTCAGCGGCGTAGATCACGGTGCTCACTCACTCATTTCACCTCTCACCAAACACCAAATGCTGCAGTGCACCAACAGGTCATAGTCAAAGTGAAATATTATCATTATTATTATTATTATTAATATTATATTATATTATTATTATATTAGTATATCACAAAAAAGTGTAATGTTCATGCTAAAATAAAAATGCTTGCATCACAGAAGACATTTTGTACAGAAGCCAATAGTGGTTATGGTTGCAATTTATTGATTTACTTTTAAAGCCTTATTAACTCTGAAAGCAAAGCGAGAATGTTTTCTTGTTAACAAGATAACAAGATAATAAACGTATTACTGGTGGCGCTGTTGCCAAACAACTTTATATGCAATAGCAATGAAAAAATGTTTAAAGTGAGATTTAATAATGTTGCACAATTAATAAAACACAAACTGTGGGCTATTGGTTTGCAAATCGCCTTTAGATTTTAAAAATCAGCTTTGTCTGCATAAAACAAAACAAAAAAACAAACAAAATAATTACCTAATCTGGAGAATTTTTACACAAGATGACAAGAAAATGAGCTTGTTATCATGTAACATACATGGTTTGTTATCCTGAGCTGAATTTGTGATGACAGGATTTCTTTTCTTTTTTTTTTAAAGAAAAAGTTATGTAATTCTGAGCACTTTTAGATTCTTCATGCTAATCATGTCAAGCCTCTAATATAATAGGCACTCAACATGAGTGGGACATTATTCTGCTGATGTGTTTTCTTCCAATTTCCTGTCACTTCCATACACTTGGTTTAGTTGGTGCACTGGAGCACTGCAATGAGCATGTCTGCTTTGAGGCAGAGGAATAAAATGGAGTTATATACATTATCTCACAATAACTGACACTATGCTACTAAATCGTAATACATCATTCGATACACTGATCACTAATTTAAAAAGATTGTCTGGCAGCTGGTGTGCATTTACTTCTACCTCCACACAGTGTCTGACTTTTTTCCCCCTGCAGTTCCATTTACAGCTTTAAGTGACAAATAACAGCAGCTGTGAAGCTCCATACAACAACGAAGGCCAGCCAGCTCTTGAGCACTTTTGAGTGTTTGCCACAGTGCACACGGGGTGTTCAGCTAGTCAGCACTGAGAATGAACACTAAGCAGTTCAGATCCTCACTCAGTAGTCTGTGTAATATATTAGAGAAGTGAAAAGGACAGAGCTTTGTTAAATGGATGCACACATGCAGCAGCAGATGGATGAAATGTTGAACGGGGAAGAAAAATGCATGCGAGTCAAAATTATATTATTATTATATTAAACTGTAATGTGAACGGCATCTTGAATTACTCAATGGCAAGTGGACAGTTCCTGATACAGGATTAGATCTAAAATACATTAAATATTCATATTGTCTAATATAATTTCAAAGTGACGTTACATGGTATAACAATATGTCCTTGACTAGAGTGATGATGTAGGAAATTCTGTATTGATTTGTAAAGCTGGCTTCACTCTAACTAATAACGGGGCACCAACTTTACTTTTAGAGGCTGTTTTAAACCATGTTTGATACAACAGATGGGGCACAACTGTGAAGGTATTTTACATCACATAATGCCCAAGTTTAACTAGATTGAGAACATTTTAAATATATTAATCTATATATAAAAATGAGACTAGAATCTCAAAGCCTCCATAAATAAGCCAATCTACAGCAAAGAGTCACATCTGTACCACCCAGAGGGTTCTGCCGTGTAGCCCACGCTTCCCTCTGACGTCACTCTGGAGCAAGACAAGCAATCATTTCCCAACAGGATCAATAAACTATGTCCTCGGAATAATGTGTGCTGAGGTGACGACAGTGTGATGTACATGTGCCTAACCCTAGAGACCCCACGGTGAGTCGAAACACCGGGTTTCAGACTGTGTCACACACCAAGGGGGTGAGTTGACCTTGCACACCGGGGGTGGAGGTCTCACCGTGAAAGACTTCCGAGAGGGAGGCTGGGAATAAGAATGAACTCACAAAAACAGTGTCATCACAGACAAAGGACAGAGAAACTGCAGCTTGAGAGGGATCCAAGAGTATTGGCTGCAAAATCCACATGCGCACACCATTGAGACTCTGTTATCTAAAAGGCTTTTGTGATGGGATATGACCAGAAGGTGTGTTGGATATACGTAGGAAGCAGAGACAGAAGGATACACAGATGGAGGAGAGACAGAGGAATCAAATTAATAAACAAATCTACAGCACACAACTAATCAATGCTGACATTATGCTGATTACATTTGACAAGAAATGTTTGTAATACTTCAAGGCGATGAGTGTTCGACACGTGCTTTCTAACTGAGTAGGACCTTTAAAGTTGTGACTATGTGCCCAATGACTGAACAGTCAGTGTAATTCCCATTAGCTGCTTGCTCATGCCCATGTGTGAGATTTTGACACAGCAAAAAGATGACAAAGGGTCCAAGCTGCTTTGAAAACCATTTGCGAGCCATCATCCAGGACACATTTTAAAGGCTGAACAAGAACGAGCTCGAACAAGAACAAGCCGCCCTGCGTCTCTCTGCTGAAGCAATCTGGTGTGCGCTTTGTTTTTGTTGCTAGGATACCACAAGGTCAGCTGATAAGTTACTTTCATTATAGCTGTAGCTGTGTCTCAGTTGCTGTGGGTAACTTATCATGACTCAAACCGCCTTTTGTCCAGCTTCGTTGATAAAGAAATTGAAGTGCGAGACAACAAAATGGAATTGCAGCGCAAATTGAGAGGCCGGCATGTTCAGTGACATAAGGCACTGATGAATGGCAAGAGTGTTGCAGAACTACACCGCGTATAACGAATCAATCTATCATCAATGAATCTTACGAAGAATCAATTTGCGATGCTCTGTCTTCCACTTCTTACTGCTTTTATCAGTTTATTTACACTTCCAGCAGACACAGTCCATCCGACATACGGGAAGTCAAATAATCACGTGTTTGATCTTAACTAAAAGAGGAGAAGAACATCAAGCTGTTAAAATGCTAGAAGCTCCGCTATACGCTCACCAGCTAGTTGCTAAACGTGCAGCAGCACTCTGTGAACAGCCGCCTGCTTTGACTGGAAACACGGTTAAAGACAGCAGTGTTTGTGGTTTTAGTGAATCAAAATAATGACTCAAAATAGGCTTAAACGCTACACAAAGCTGAAGGGAACTGTTGCACTGATGGTAATAATTCTTTGGGAGTATCATTTGTCATGTTATACATATTAGCCATTTGACTATGATTATAGAAATATTGAACGTTGCAGCTTTACAACACTATGAGTGTAATCATAATAATAGATGTAAACTGGTTCTCATAAAAACTGCTGATTCTGATGTTTCCTGTTGTGATGAAGCATCCTTTGAAAAAAAGAAAAAGTGACTTTGGCACTTGACTTTAGTTAGAATGCTGGCCAAGCCTCACAGAGCTGGTCAGACTGCAAATGGATTTAGTTCCATTTTTCTTTCATGAGCTCTGAGACCATACATTATTGAACTCAGCGGAAAGTCGGCTGAGTCAGCATTTAGCTCTCTGTACAGCATGTTGGACATGCAATGTAACAAAACCGCGACTTGAAGCCATGTTCTTACCTCACTTTATTTCTCTCTCATATGAAATCCCTCCGTTAATATTTTGATGCTTGTCAATTCAAGGTCATGCATCTCATGAATTTGATATTCTTTTTATTAGTTTTTCTATATTGTTTGGAATTGACAGGATCTGAAATCCAATGTCAGAAGAGCATACAGACTAAAAGAGAAAAGGTCAGCACTTTGCTGCTGCTACATCTCTTTCTCTTAACCTTACAGGCTTGCTATTAGTATAAAGACCTGCTGTGTATTCGACTGAAGCGGGCAGCTAACATGAAGAGCAGAGCCTGTGTGTGAAAGAAGGGATTCTGTCTTTAAACGTAAAGTCAAACTGTTTTCTGCTTGTCATGGTCATACATATTCAGAGGCTGTTACAGAAGCCAGAAGTACAATATAGTGGAATTGAACTGAGTGTTTCTTTAGCATGCACTGGTTTGCAGAGGACTTCCTTCAAACTGATGTGAACTATTAGTGACTGTAGCTTTTAATTCAAATCACAGCTTCTTTGTCTTTGGCAGAGATGTTCTATTTCATTGTAAGGGGGCCCCATTGATAAACTGTCCATCAAATGTTCAGTTTAATCATGCCTGACGGAAGAATCTTAGAATGCTCTCCACAAAACCGTCTCTGATGTTTGTAGGTGCTAAAACTATCCTTACGGCTTCCTCTCTCCACAGAAGCTTTTACTTTATTCTGGTGAGACAAGTGATGAAAGCGAGGAAGACACGGGGGGCTTGAGAACGAACGGAGAAGCTTCAAACCCACAGACTGATGTTGGTGCGGTAGAATAATGTAGAATGAGAGTGAAATGAAATGAACTCTTTCAACTCGTGTGGTTTCATCTTCCATCTGCTGGTAGTATTTCTGGATTTCCTGCATTATGTTAGGCCACAGGAGAGTTGTGGTGTTCGACAGAGGACAACACAAAATAAGCAGAATGGGGTTAAAAGTAAGAAGATCAAAGAAAGACTGCAGACAAGTGAAAAAAATGAAGATAATTAAAAGGGAAGAACAGTGATAAATAAATACATAAATATGCGGAGAGGTGAGCAAAATGTTCAAATTATGAATAATCCTTAATCTCACAGGAACATGTGAAACAAGTTGAGAGTGAACATGTAAACTCCCCACAAAAGGTCCACTTCCTCACAAAACTATCAATGTGATTTTAAAAAGGGTTGAATCGTAATACGGAGACGCATTACTTCTTCATTAAGTGGTTTCCAAGCTATAACGTGTAACACGTGAAGGAACGAATCGACAAACAATCAGAATGATTCGCTGCTCAGTGACTTTAAACATGGAACGGTCTTAGGATCCCACCTTTGTCAAAAGTCAGTTCATGAATTTTCTGCCCTACTAGATCTGCCCTGTCAAGTGCTATTACTGTGAAGTGGAACAACAGCTCAGTCACAAAGTGGTATTGCTTGCATCACACTCTATGGAGTTCCAAAGTGCCTCTGAAAGAGACATCAGCAGACAAACGTGCACCAGGAGCATCATGAATAAGGTGTCCACGATTGAGCAGCTGTTCACAAGTCTCACGTCAGCACTGACGACGTCAAGCCTCAGCTGGAGATGTGTTAAGTATAACACAAAAAGCACAAATTTTGATGGACACATAAGGGGGAAAAAGACACACCCCAATGGCTTTGTGAATCCACTAAACTTTGAGTATGACATCCATGTCGAATGCTAAAATCTAAGAGTGGTGCCTAAGAGCGAGAGATGTTCTGCACCGAAGTGCTCAGCGCCCGCAGGTTTACTGACGATATGTGGAGCTTTAAATCTGCCAAACTACGGCTGCTCTGGCTGTGAGGGGAAACAAAAGCAGAGAATTAGACCTGCAGGATGGAAAACAACAGAGAGAGGGCTGACAGAAAGCAAAAGAGTCAGACAGAAAAATAGGGGGAGAGACATGAGGAAAACAGGATAATGAACTCTCTAGATGGCCCCCTCCTGATAAAGAGAGACTGTAAGAGGGAGGGAGCTGCCAGAGATTGTTTATTTTTGTTTTTTGGGATGGCGTTGGAGTGGCACTTACTTCTCGATGAGGTCTAACGTCACCCCTGGCACCAACTTGGCACTCTTCTGCATACAAAACCTGAGAAAAGACAAGAAAAGCTGGTGTAAGAGTGGGAAGGAAAACAAGACGTGCACACTTACTTGACAAAGCAATAAAAATGTTTGGCCTCTACAGTATTTTCCAACCTCAGAGAGAGATAATCAACAGATAAAACACTCAGCCTCAACGATTACAACCACTGAGTACTCTGATGAGTGTTTTTTGGCAGAGTTACCAGAGGGGAGTGGAGCAGGCAGCCAGAAACCAGTCATATTTCTGAAAGGTCTGTCATGGGGGTTATTGTTTACTGCACATGGTTAGGTCTGACAGGTCGGCCAGCTGTAAGTCACAGCAGCTTGGCGTTGAGGCCCTCAACAGAGGCACAGCTCGGTGCTGGGGCTCACTGTGAGTCGTCACT
The DNA here is from genome assembly GCA_037577475.1 of Chaunax sp. Z400. Classification (NCBI taxonomy): domain Eukaryota; kingdom Metazoa; phylum Chordata; class Actinopteri; order Lophiiformes; family Chaunacidae; genus Chaunax; species Chaunax sp. Z400. Next base: position 13,941,323 of record CM075191.1, on the reverse strand, counting down.
CACCGTGTGTGTGTGTGTGTGTGTGTGTGTGTGTGTGTGTGTGTGTGTGTGTGTGTGTGTGTGTGTGTGTGTGTGTGTGTGTGTGTGTGTGTGTGTGTGTGTGTGTGTGTGTGTGCAAACATCAGTCACCCATCAACTGTAGGGCACACAGGATGACAAAAGTCTCTGAGTCTAGGCCGAACAAAACAGGAACATAATATGAACATGATATTCTATAGTCTGCCCTAAAATCAAAGGAAAACTGCACTGAAGGAGTTTTGTTTCTAGGAGGATCAGTGGGTCATATGTTGCACTCTTCAGGTGCCGCCCCTCGCACCGACAGGAAAGCGTTCTGCTGCAGCGCATCAGCACAGTGCGGAACAACAAGGTGACGTAATCCTATAATGCATGATGATCCCAACCTCAACAACTAGCCTGTCATCATCTATTTTTTCTATTTACAGAAGAGAGACAGCTGCAAGAGGTGAGGAGAGTAATAATTAGTTCTCTAATAATGAGTTGTTCTGATTCCATTTTTGTAAGGTTACAGTTAAATTCCAAGGTCAAAGCTCCATCCATCCATCCATCCATCCATCCATCCATCCATCCATCCATCCTCTTGCATTTATCCAGGGTTGGGTTATGATGGCAGGCTTAGTAGGGTATACCAGACATCCACTCCTGACAAGTTTTTTTTTTTTTTTATAAATGTTTGTCTCCAGTTCCTGTTCTTCTCGGCTACTCAAAGAGACTATTTATCATTTGGGGCACATATTGTGAAATTATGTATTCTCACAAGTGTAATATTCAATATTTTGTTCACAAATGTCTGTAGTATGATTGAATGAATTTTGTATGTTCTTTTTTTCTTGGCTTTTTTATAGTATGTGTGTACTATTTGTATATGGCACATTATTTTTCATCTGATATTTTATCCTATTTTATATTTTGATTTTTTCTTTTTTTATACATATTATATTCGTCTGATATTGCACAGACCTGTATGACTGCACAGTTGTCCAAGGCAAATTCCCCTTCGGGGGACAATAAAGTTCATCTCATCCTATCCTATCCTATCTTATCCCATCCTATCCCATCCCATCCTTATAACTCGCAATGTTTTCCAGCTCCTCACTGGATCTGAGGCGTTCCCAGGCCAAATGAGATATGTAGACCTTCCAGCATATTTTGGGTGTACCCTGGGGTCTCCTCTCAGTTGGATGCATCAGGAAAACCTCCAAAGGGAGGCCCGTTGGAGATATCCTCATCAGATGCCCAAACCAACTCAACTGTGACATAAGGTATAGCACCATTCACATTCAAAGGTTCTTCCTGATTTTGGAGAATAATGAGGTCACTCATGACACCAATGTGAGCGACTCGTTAAAGAACAGTACTGAGTCTGAGTCTTCTTATCATTCAAGAAACAAAGAGGAAGGACACAACCAGGACAACTTGTTCCAAAGTCTTAATGATAAGCAACTGTTTGAATGTGAGCCATGATGAACAAAATCATTTTTTATGTTCAAGCAATTTGCTGCTCGTCAGGAGCACAGGTATATCATTGTTTAAACAATAAAACACAAGAGTGTTCCGCATTTAAATTTGAATTTCTTTTGAACCACACATTAAAGAGGTGATTTAAGATTTCGTCTATGTTTGCTGCAAAGGAGACATGCTGAATCCCCAGACATAAACAGAGATGATTAACTTAAAAGAGAGTCTGGCAAAAACAAACAATCGGGACAAGGAAACGGACCTCAGACAAAGCAGGAGGTTGCATCAGGGAGAGAGTATTCCTGCGCAGAGGCAGGTAAAAAGAAAAACCTCAGGCTCGGAAGAGAGGTCAAAAGAGATTTTTTTTTTTTTTAAAGGAAAATGAAGGAGAGGAACGTTTGGTCACACCAATATCTTTAGTGATTTTGATCCACAACCTGCCTCAGGGGGAAAAAAACGGCTTTTTGAGAGCCCAAATGATCAAAAACAAACATAACATTCTGATCACGCACCGCGACCGGAAGAGGTGATTCTTCAACTGCTTATAAAACCGTATACAAACTAGAACCCTAAATCTTTTCCCTCTCTTTCCACACACATTGCCCGCATCTAAACTTCAGCCCTGTGACAAATGCAGAGGGGAATCAGACAGGGCTGCAGATGCTTCACTCCATAGACCTCAGAGCTCAGATAATTTACTCTACACAGGGAGGCAGGAAGAAAAAAACCACATGAAGGTTGTTGAAACCAGATCAAAACATCTCTTTTGACTGAGGCACGGTGTCAGTGGAGAGATTGTTATCAATGCTCAAACTGTATATTCTCACATCATAAATGGTCAAATTATATTGCAAAGGGTTATGGTGTTTTTAAGCTGACTGGTCTGGTCTGGTAGAGAATTCTCAAAAAGACTTCCAATAGTTTGAAATAGCAAGATTATTGATCCATGTGATGCTCCAAGCTGGAGGAAACTTCAGTACTCAGATTGCAGGATAACATGGGTAGAGCCAGTGGCATTGGTGTAATACGGGAAAGACAGCTCAGCCTGCTTTGTATTCTGCAGAGAGTCATCCACGCTACCTACTTCTTGCCTAAGGCCCCATGTCCACAGAGTGCTTTTTTTCTGGCAGAAAAGCATTGGCAGAGGGCTGGGGAGCGTTGTGATAAAGCGACTAAAAGGATGATGAATGCACAACACTTATTGGCAGCCTTCAGTGTCCAGGTGGTCTGATCTCACAAATAGCCTTTTCTGGCTCTGTTATCTCTCTCTGACAAGACTAAGACACGACCAGAAAAAGCTTCTCCACTTTCTTGGTTACTGGGATGATTAATGATGAGTCCCACTCCATCAAATTCTTGATTGGTTGCCTGAAAAAGAGTGACGAGCCCAGTGCCTTTCAGAGAAGCACTTCCGAGTGTCACACAACAAAGACGGAGCACTCTGGAAAAAAAGACTGTGGGTGCTTTTCTCTAGGCAGCCATGTGCCTCCACATTCACTTTCTCCTCATAACCAATAACAGACAAAAAGACAATGAAGCTCAAAAGAACATTTTGTGGACTTTGGATCTAAAGGTGCACAAATACCTTTAAATCTGCCTTACAGTAATGGTATAATTTTCTCCTACATATATTTTTTTTATATTCTGCACATATAACCACATTTGGCTCTGCAGCTGTATCTGAAATCACTCCATACCCATGAACTTCATGGGTATAATAGTCACAATATAAAAAAAAATGATTAACAATAAATACTCAATAGTGAGAAGCAAATTGTAATTTTAGACATTCGTGAATCCTCATCATTTTGCAACATAAAAATCAGATCAGTGTGGGACAATATAGTGCATATATATATATACGTCACACAATCGAAGAGTAAACATGGAGCATTATTTGGCAAACGTGGAGTTATTTCAGACAAAGATATGTTAGCTACATGCTAACGGTGGCAATGTTAACATAGTAAATGCAGAGCAGCTAATTTTTTTTACAATGTTAACCATCTGTTTAATATACACGTGACAACATTTGCTAATTCGAATAGCACTAAAGCAAAAGAAGAGCAAAGGCTGATGGGAATTCCATTAGTTTTTAATGTATTTGGCCATAAAAAGACACATTAGATAATTTAAGATTTTGACCTGATGATGGTGCTACATAAAATTTTAAGTGTTGAATACAAAGTTACAGCTTCATCCTGGGGGAAACAGGATGGATGGTAGAAGTGAAGCAACAGGAAAACTGACAGTATGGCTCATCTGAACTCTATTTTTTGGTCTGACAAAAGGCTGAACTTTGAGAACTGCGCCAACTATGGCGGGCAGACTAATCATTCCTGGAAGAGGAGGACAGGGACCGATCAGGTGACAGGAGTACAGGAAGGCTGGAGGGCAGAGATGAAGAGGAAATTGAGGATTATCCAGAGAGAGTGAGGGGTCGAAGTTTAACTGGTTCATGAAAGAGAAAAAGGAAGTGTGTGGATGCTTGGGGGTGGGGCACGAGCGGGCATGTGCATATTAAACTTTGAGGAGGGAAATGAAGAGGATTCGGTATGAGGAATCTACTTTACTGTTCCTAGGTGGGCTATGGAGGAGGAACAGGTGGAACAGAGGGTCTCCTCTAAACTCCCCAGAGACAACCGTCAGCTACAGCTCATCAATCAGCCTTCCTGTCTCAAGTCACCGTCTTATTATCAGTCATGTGCTGGAGGGACTACAGGGTGATTTTCAATCTAATCTGCTCTGTCACTGGCCTAAAATATACATGAAACATATCACACTTAGTATGTTTTATGTGAACAGCTCAATAGTTGAAACCGATTAGGTGGAGTTTTGATGATTAGTAACATAAATGTGAGGATGGAGGGGGTCCTGCCTGATCAACATTTAAAGTATAGTGCTAGTGGCGCATTGGAGACAATGTTTCCTGAGCTCGAAAGGCTGATGATCTTGCCTACAGCACATCCTGAAGACGTCACGTTGTCACATCCTATAAATTCGCACAGCTCATTTTGTGAATCCTAATAAGTTTCACGACCACTGGAAATGCATAAAGAGAGAAGGCAGTGATGATGTCACCTAGAGACAAACCCTGTAGCAGCTTCAACAGTGAATAATGGACCACCTGATGATGGCAGATTTGGCCATGGTGATTTTCCTGGAATAGAAGCACGTTTTGTGACTCACAGCTCAAAGGAAACTCATTTGGAGTAATCAGTAGATGTCACCTAATCACTCCATAAGGTATAATATAGTATAATTGTGGATGTCCGTCGAGACCCTTTTAGCCGTCCATAGTACCACGGTTTTAAGGTGAATTAATGAGACTTGCATTCTGTGGCTGTATTTAATTTTTTATATGAAAATGTGTGACAAATTAAAGGGAAATCCTTAGTTAATTCTGTGAATAAGATGTTATGGCCTCTGTTGATGATTTCTGGGTGACCTGTTAGGTAGCAGCCTCCATCATCAAAACACTGAACAAGAATAAATCATTCTTTTCGTTTTTCAAAAGCTCTTGTGCATTTTGTTTTTCAATGCAGCCTTTATTTGACCTGAAACAGGAGAATAACATTTATCATTAGAGTGCTTTTTATTGATACACGTAATTCTGGAAGTTCAGTATGAAAGCTGACAGTAATTACTGTTGAAATATGATGGATTTTGACTTACTTATGTATATTATTTATTTATTTATATTATTTATTCGTTTGGCAGTCGGGTGTTTAATGATTACTGCTAGATATGGCATTAAATTATCATGCAAGTTAGAAAATGTGGCGTTCCAGACCTTTGCTTGAGGAAACGTTCTCTAACTGGACCTCTTTGAATTTTAATTGAATACCCCTGCTTTAATGACATCTGAGACAAAGAAGACAAATGTGCTGACTGTCTCCAGTTTAATAGAGGCCTACTCAGGTCAGTTTAGAAAAGCTTCTCAGTGCCCCTGGTTGGTGGATGTCATTCTGTACCATGTTTGTTTTGATAGATTTGATAAGGACACATCTTTAACAAAAGAAAACAAAAAAGCCTCCAACACACGCAACTCATCTGCAGTTGTGAAACAGAATTGTGTGTGGACAAAAAAGCAAAATAACAGCTTGTGTTTTTTGTGTGTTTTTTTTTTACATTATTTTCATTCCAGTTTTTAAAAGTCATACATGGAGATAAAAATCGCACCTGTCAAAGCTGAGCAGCAATGTGGAAAGCCTTACACATCATTAGCATGTATACACTGGCTGCGGGCAACTGCATGCATAATTATTCACATAAATGCAGGAAACCACAGCACCACAGGTGCAGGGTTAGCCGTGTGGAGTCTGTGGTATTGGTGTAATATTGAAGACAGAGACAGACGCTTGGCTCAGTCTGCTCTGCATTCTGCAGGGATTCATTGCTGCTGCCTGATTCTTCCTAAATGGCTGAAATACAGAGTTGCTGCCTGGCAATGACGTCACAAGAGCCCTCCTAGGCAACATAAATAGTCTTCAAGAGTGGCACATAGTGAAAAGCATCTACAACCATATTTGCTCTTGGAGGCCTTACTGTACACAGTGATGTCTTGATTTAAATGCTAATGTAAGGGTACGATGTAAAAATGACAGGATTGTCATTAGTTTTGTAAGTATTTGGTCATAAGGCAAAGTATTGGTTACATTTAGACTCATGATGTGATGAATGATGAGTGTTGATGACTGACTGTTTTAGGTATGAAGGAAATCCTTTCAATAGCTGCTGAGCCAGTTGAGTCCAACCAAAAATGTTCATAGTGACGCTGCGGTAGACGAAAGTCATGGGATCATCCAAGTCAAAGGTGTCAAACTCAAGGCCCGCGGGCCGCCACCTCATTTTTTGTGGCCCGCAAGAGCTTGCAAAGAATATAATTTGCTTGTAAGATAATTATATGCTGCTTTAACAGAAGTACGGTGTCCATAAACTGCATGTCCCACAATGCATCTCGGTTTTGTTACCTGCACACTGAAGACGTCTAGCCGCTAGATACATACATGTTCATGCTGAATCCAGACAAGCCAGTATGTTGTCTTTGCTAGGAGGCAGTGGCGGTGCCCAAGGAATACAATTTACGGCGGCACCTCAACACCAAACACAGAGCCAAGTATGCTAACCTTAGCCACAAAGAAAGGCAACAAATAGACCAAGAATTAAAAGACAGCCTGCATTCTCAACAGAATGTGTTCACAAAAGTTACAGCCAAAAAAAGATGCAGCAGTGAACGCCAGCTTTATTGTGGCTGAAGAAATCGGCCGATATTCAAAGTGTTTTTCAGAAGGAGCACAGAGTTATCTGGTGTTTTCATTAGCTGTTGATGTTGAATTTGATTTTTTTTTCTTTCCTATGACAACACATCTTGTGTGGAGATATTTTAGTGGATGATGAATACCTCTGAGCTACTGGTGATACCAGATGAAAAGTCTTCAGGATTCTTCCTCTAAGGATCTTGACCTTTGTATCAAATTCCATGGTGATCCATGCAATACTGATCCTGATATTTCACTCTGGTCTACCGACTGACAAACCAAATATTCCTCCATCACTTGTTTCCTTTCTTCTTTACCCTGCAAACCCCTGGTGTCATGCTGTTCTTTCCCCTTACCGTTTTCAGATACTCTCCTCCTCCATCCCTCCCCATGCACCGCAGCAGTGGGGAAATCCCTTGAAGATGACACGCCATCAGTAATGATTTTCTGCTCGGCTGAGCAATGAAAGGACCATATGCACTCACCCTACCTTGCCCTCCCCAACTCCTCCTTTTTCTCTCTGTAAACCTCATCATCCATTCCTCTATGCATCTCATTAAAGATTTAAAGCCAAGGTAAGCCGGCACATCAGTGAATCGCTCCATCCGCCTACTCTAACCCAGCTTCACTCCACCCCACCCTGTCCTAATTTCCTCGCTGCTTCTCACTCTTGGGGCTGTATGAAATTAAAACAGCGTGGCGTGTCTTTATTTATAAACTATTAAGCAAACAGGAAAGACAGCAACAAACTAATGGAATATCGGGAGGAAAGAGGAAGTGGAGACATCTTTGGAGACTCGTGAAGCTCCAGGTCTCAGTGAAAGCTGGACAAACGGATGCAGATGCAGGCCACAGCTGGTATTTTTAATCTGGAGTGGACATTGTTCAAGCTCTGGGACTATTCTCAATCAAACTCTACCAAACCTGGCAGGAGGACAATGAACAACAGCTGTATGCTATGTCTGGAATTGGTAATGTCCCTTATTACCTCACAGTGGCCACTATGGCCACAAATACCAATTATGGGATGATAGGCACTTCTGTGACATTGTGTAACAGCAGCACAAGTAGAGAAAACTTACACAGTCAGTGTGAACTTACTCGATTATATCAGTTACTTGATATCCATTTAAGTTAGCAAACGTTAGCTACCATAAACCACAACAAGCTACGAGTCATATTAAACCGAGTGTATGTACCGGAAAACACAATTATCAGGAAAACCTAATGAAGACAGGTCGGGCTTTGCTGCCTATGTATTTTAAACAGTAGGTATTTTGTTCTTTCTTATGAATCTTAATTAATTACATTCATGGTGTTATTCCTAAGTAAAGAAAGGCTGAATGAATTAATAAAGAAATGAGTAACAAAGTTAAGATAAGATAAGATGAGATATACTTTCATTGTCCCCGAGGGGAAACTTGTTCTGGATTCCGTCCAACTACAATTTCACAGAGGATACAACAAGTAGGCATGCAGAGAATTCACTGAAACCAATATCACACAATACACGCTCCACACCTAACATTCACACATAAATTCTCTCTTTTGAAGCTTCAGTGTCGATGTGACATTTATGATGAATTGGCTTATCAAACTCAAATGAGCTTTGTGAGGAAATGTCATAAATAATGCATATATAGAGTAATTCATGACACTTATTTTCAAATTCATTATTGGCTAACAAGTTAAATTCAGTCATACAAACCTCTGAAGCTTGGTCTTAAATAAGTTAAGAGGATCAGTCCCAACTTCCCCTTAGAAGACAACAGCATCCGTTTTGGAGGCAGAGACTCTTAAGGAACAGTTCAGTCATTATAATCCTGCAGGCGTTTAGTATTGTTGTCCGAATGTAATGTTTGTGAGGGATATCACTATTAATAGCATAATATTTATGCTGAAGGTCATAGTGAGATGGAGTTGAGGAGTGGAGGAAAATCAGCAAAACTCTTCAACATTTCTGGCAGAGGAAAAAAAATATTCATATCAGGGTAGGACACCGCCTGAAGGCAACTTGTCAATCTCACTTTGACTTTTTAGGGAAAGTTGTCCATATCTTTCAGTTTTTTGGCTGAAAATATGTTAAATCATCCACATAAGTTTTAAAACATACGCAGTAAATTCAGTGCAAAGTGGGTAAGAAGTGAGTGATGGCACCAAAGAGAGTTTGCACAGTGCATATAGAGACTGTATCTGTGCAGTTGGTATTGTGCATATAGAGACTGTATCTGTGCAGGTGGTATTGTGCATATAGAGACTGTATCTGTGCAGGTGGTATTGTGCATATAGAGACTTTATCTGTGCAGGTGGTATTGTACACATAGAGACTATCTGTGCAGGTGGTATTGTACACAGAGACTATCTGTGCAGGTGGTATTGTACACATAGAGACTATCTGTGCAGGTGGTATTGTACACATAGAGACTATCTGTGCAGGTGGTATTGTGCATATAGAGACTGTATCTGTGCAGGTGGTATTGTGCATATAGAGACTGTATCTGTGCAGGTGGTATTGTGCATATAGAGACTGTATCTGTGCAGGTGGTATTGTGCATATAGAGACTGTATCTGTGCAGGTGGTATTGTGCATATAGAGACTGTATCTGTGCAGGTGGTATTGTGCATATAGAGACTGTATCTGTGCAGGTGGTATTGTGCATATAGAGACTGTATCTGTGCAGGTGGTATTGTGCATATAGAGACTGTATCTGTGCAGGTGGTATTGTGCATATAGAGACTGTATCTGTGCAGGTGGTATTGTGCATATAGAGACTGTATCTGTGCAGGTGGTATTGTGCATATAGAGACTTTATCTGTGCAGGTGGTATTGTGCATTGAGACTGTATCTGTGCAGGTGGTACTGTGCATATAGAGACTTTATCTGTGCAGGTGGTATTGTGCATATAGAGACTTTATCTGTGCAGGTGGTATTGTACACATAGAGACTGTATCTGTGCAGGTGGTATTGTGCATATAGAGACTGTATCTGTGCAGGTGGTATTGTGCATATAGAGACTGTATCTGTGCAGGTGGTATTGTGCATATAGAGACTGTATCTGTGCAGGTGGTATTGTGCATATAGAGACTTTATCTGTGCAGGTGGTATTGTGCATTGAGACTGTATCTGTGCAGGTGGTATTGTGCATATAGAGACTGTATCTGTGCAGGTGGTATTGTGCATCTAGAGACTGTATCTGTGCAGGTGGTATTGTGCATTGAGACTGTATCTGTGCAGGTGGTATTGTGCTTATAGAGACTGTATCTGTGAAGGTGGTATTGTGCATAGAAAATGAGGTTCTCGCCTACATTTTCAAGATATTTAAGCCCAGTGGATGATTTCACATTTAAAGCCTTTGTCTTTGATGTTTACATTTACATTTTCTATAGACACTGTGTTTACATAGTTACTGCGATTTTTTTCAGTCAAGATAATTATGAAGTGAAAATCTAATGTAGTGTCAGCCGTATTCCAGAGCAAAGAGAAGTGCCCATTTATGTAAGATATTATGATCTACTGGAGTTGATTCTCGATGCTTCCGTTTTTAATTTTGATCACAAGCAGCCACACAAGATTTTTATCTAGTAAAATACTTTCTAATCTTGCTAACTAAGGAGGCTCCCCAATTTAAATGAGGAAATATATGATGAAAGAATAAGAAAAGGCAAAGGATCTGACCAAGCATGCAAAGCTAACTTTAGACACTTGGATACTTACGGATACGTTTTTCAAAAAGAGATTCATACCCAGCGAGAATGATTGACTTAAATCAGCTCGTAGTCCTTACAGGAATAAAAGCCTCTCCATACAGGATGTGGATTTACAGTACACGTGCATATAGAACATGAATGACATTTGTGTGCTGTGCTGTGCTGTGCTGACAGGGAATGGATGTGATGCAATCACCACTGCCTGGGTGTGCAAGCCCCACACATCCCCAAAGAGCTCAGTAGATGATGTAACCCATGTGCTCCCGTAGTTTAGTTTGAAGCTCCACCAGTACAGTTCTCTGAATGATGCATCGTGCTGCATTTACACCAGGCCATCATATCAGCCAAGTTTCCAAAATAAAAAACATTTATCTCAAATATCTTTCACTGATTGTATTGCAGCCGCCTCTGCAGGGATCATCTTCCTCCCAACACAGTGAACGATGTTTACCTTTTTCATCATAGCTGAATATTTCTTATCATTGCTGAATGCTGAGCAGGATGAGAGCCCAGAGGAATGTTTGCTATCTGCACAGCATCCATCAATGTGTTCTCAGAGTGTCCAAGCAATGATGCAGCCTGCCAGTAAAAGGCTTTACAAATTAATGATTAATGATTAATGAGAATTTATCCATCAGAAGATGTGTCCACAATCTTAATCCTAACTTTAAAACCATCATAACCTCAAATCAAGTACAGGAACGTTTGAACATACCACTGATTTAGTCTAAATACATTCAAACTGGATAGGTGAGCCACAGCGAGATTAAACTGATCCTGAGCAGAGCTGTTCATTATTGCCAGCGACAGGGCCAAACCTGCAAACCTGTTTAATGGTTTTTTTGTTTTGTTTTTTGGCTTCATCGCCCAACCAAAAGCCCATATTCGGCATATCTCAACAAAATAATCAACAACCTACAACCCGAGCCCTAATCTTAACGAATGTGTGTCACTGGCTCTATTGTGAAAACTATAAAAAAAAAGATCAGCATGTTCACGTGACTGTAATCCTAAGATTACATAACATGATATGTTAATTATAAATACCACAGCACAATGTACCCTTAATCTATAGCTAATGTATAGCTACTGTACAAGTTGTGAAATGGATTCATTAATTGACGACGAATGATGTCTGACTTTCACACCACTCGACCATGAAATATGCAGGCTGTGCAACAGACTGGCAACCAGCTGAGGGGGCACATGCTTCAAACAACAGCAGTGCTGTAAAGTGAATGCAGTGGATGTGGGAAGACAACAATCACTGACTGAATGGTATCAATAACATCTCTAAATCCCCGCTGTTCTATTCCCTCCGGGTGAATTTAGGACCCGGAATGTTCCAGCTGCTGTTCCTCGACGTTTCACATTTCTACTGCTGTGGAAAAAGAGGATGGAAAGAAAGTGTGAGAGAGAGAGATTACCATCGGAGGGCAATCTTGATGGGTGTGGTGAGGCAGGAAGTGAAGAGGTCAGCCGGGAGGTCGGGGTTCATGGGCAACAGCTCGCTGGCCTCGCAAGCAGCCAGCTGGATGCAGTTCTTCATGGAGGGCGGCAGTGGCATCTGGGCGAGAGGGTGGCTGGGATTGATGGCTGCCACCTGAACACACAAGTCATGACAGTGTGTTTACTTTCATTCATTTGGCTCCAATGATGTATATAAAAGCTGCAACTAACACACGAAGCGACATCAGACCCAAACTATTGAATTACTGAGCTGCTCCACAGCCTGACCTGTTGTTGGGGAAATGAATGACAGAGGGACAGACAGAGAAGAGGAGCTGGGGGACACACACTCTTGATATAAAGAGGTGGAACCTGTTTGTTTATGTCTGCCAGAGGACACAGCAGCAAGTTAAATCAAAGGTTACACACTCAAGAGTGGCAGCTCCAGACTGATATACAAAGACATGTGGTGAAGAAAGGAGGCACAAAGAAGACGACTTAGACAATAATCAGATCTCTTTGGTAATTCTTTAAGAAAAGAAAAACAACTAATCAAGGTCAAGTCTGAGTTTGTACAATATCCTACAAAAGCAACATGTTAAGGCAGCCCCCCCCTGTTACCACCTACACGAGCCTGTTTTCATGATTGTTACAAAATGTTGGATTCATCAGATTTGGCAACAAGAGAAATGCTTCTACAAAGAAAGGATCCATTTACAGGCCACAAATCCGTGTGTTAATGAGTGAGCTCGTTGTCATTCAAAAGTTTTACGACAGTTAGCCGCTGAACCTGGTCCATCGCGCATGAGATTAGATTCGGCCGTGTTGTATTTAACTGTACCACACTGAAAATTATGTGTTAATGAGCAGGGAAAACACAAACTAGACTCTCACTTAAAACCTGAAACAAACCACAAACTGCTTGCTTCTGTTTTGAACAGGCTGAGATGAAAACAATTCAGACTTTCTTTCTTTTTTTTGGGGGTTTTGTTTTCCATCTGTTGCATAAAAACATTGCAGTCGATGCACTGTGTGAGGGATTTTGAGAAAGTAAGGATAATGTAATTACTGATCTCAGTGAGGAAACTTTCCTTCTGTTTGCCCCATAGCAGCCAGCCCTCAGCGGTAAATAAACCTCTCGTCTATTCTACAAACAGAATTAACATATTCTCACACACTGGGACGCCCAGTCAAGACTCGCAGACGTGAAATATAGAGCAGACTTGCATATGATGTAAAACTTTAATTATATTTGGAGCTCTAGACTATTTAAATGTTCATTGTGCTGTTGTACTGATTTGTTTTCGGGGAGTTCAATATGGTTTCTGTCTTTTCCTGTGTCGACTTTAATGAACTGTGAGGCTTAATGAGGGCAGCAATCCAAGACTTCATCATCGCTGACGGTTGCTGCTTTCATCTTCCGAGCTCTGCCTAATTTTGGTAACAAATTGTGGAAATAAATTACAGATTATTAGAACTGCTTTTCTGCAGACATGTCTCTATTATTCCAAGAAGCAGCGACTCATGTTGCTCATCCATTTTTTTTGAACTGACAGAAGCTTTTGAGTTTTATACTCAAAAGGAAATCAAATCAATGATTGGGCGTCATGAGATTTGGAAATTGTCTCTTGATGACACGTCAGATTGTCAGATCGTTGAGCTAACTCTTCTTCCAATTATTAAACATTACAGGTTCAGAGGCCTTATTTTGGAAAATTAATTAACTTATCAATCAATCAATCAATCAAATGAAACATAACCATGTTGACATTAGAAATAAAGAAATAAAGCAATGATTCAACAGATTGGCTGGAAACAGGGAAAAAAAAAGACCAGAAAAATCCACTTGATTAAAAAATACTATGACCTGATTCAAATGTTCAATCTTGTTTCCAGTGAAGCATTTCAAACAGACTTGTGATGAGGCTTTGTAGATTTATATAAAGCCTCCTGCTCCTACATGTACTGCACAGCCTTCCTGCTCTCTGCTACTCCAATAACTCATTAGCTGACTCTTTAAGAGGTGGAAGAAAGGCGCTCTCTATAAGGAGATCTGCACACACACATGAATAAATCATGATATTGAAAATATAGAAGAATGGTCTCAATTAATGGAGAGAAGTATGTAAATGTATATGTAACTGTGGCTTTTTTTTTTTCTTCTTTCAAAATGTATTTTTAATTTCTCCTTGAAACGCTTCCAGCCGTGTGTGGGAGCCAAACTGCTGCCATGTGGATAGAGCTGTGCCAATCTTCTTGTACCATAATTCCACTTCTTTGCCTCTAATGGAGAGAGCATCACTGATTTGCAGAGACAGGCATCACAAACAAAGTGGCGTTCTTTTTGCAAAGCCTCTTATTGTGTTGACCTGAGATGAAAATTGTCTCCTGAAAGAAATCTGGAGAAAGTGACAGCGTGTATTACTGTTAGTAATCCTAACAGTAAATATGAAAACATTGCAAGCTGATTAATGCCAAGCATCCATTGTAATTATCACATTAGCATATTGTAATCTCACAAATTACCATGAAAATCACTGTGACAGCTTTCTTTTCTCTCTATTCCACTGGAGATTTCAGGGTAAAATTTAATTTCTGAATATTTTGTCTTTTTAAAAAGTGACACTAATTTATGAGACTAATCCTATCAGGGGATTTCAGATGTACAAGTAACATAGTAGACAGGTGTTGTCATGGATATGCACACTTGAGTCAAACAGTGCATTTTACAGCTGTGCCGTAGATATTCATTAAAATGTTAGAAGGAGGGTTAATGTGAGCATCCTGGAAATGCCTGCAACACACACGCCAAGCTCTTACAGCCCAGCTTGTCTTAGCTGTGATTGCTGCAGGGCAAATACACGCAGACACACACACACACACACACCTCTTTCTGGTCTGCAGCTAATGCAGTGAGCATGTCTCCTGAGTGCAGGCAGGCAGTGATGAGATATTTAAAAGGAAGCAGGTGGCCCTATAATAGAGCACTCATGCGCACACACACACGCACATACAAACACACACACGCACACACACACACACACACACACACGCTGCCTGGAGTGCAGGAGGAGGTTGATATAGTGAGCTCCTCCTGTCATACCTTCACTTCAGACATTTTCCTTCATGCTCTTCATCTACGTCAGAGAATAACTCAAGTAACAGTCCCTGCTGAGATCCGGTCTGTCATGCTATGTCAAACCAATGCATCATGCATGTGTCAACAGCTTGCATTTAAAAATGGCTGACTAAGTGTGTATGTGTGTGTCGTCACTGCATGATTTCTCTCAGAATCACCCCTGTGCATGCACTGTCACAACAGAGGGATGCAAGTGAAGGAGTACGTGGGCGACGTGGGGGACCCCCCCCAGCTTGGATCATCTCCTGCATGATTAAACAGACATTGCCTTTCTCATCATCTGCCATAGCCCCTCCCCATGATACATTTCCTGTGTGAGTGGGTGAGAAGGGCAATCACTCAGACGCAAAAGTGAAAATGCTTATGGATGTTAAGCAACTTCCCCTGCATTTAGCTGGGGGACATCCTCAGCATATTTCCCTACCGCGTCTCTGAAGCCCCCACTTTTAAATTAATGGTTTTTGTGCAACGATGCAGCTAATACCTTTGGAGGACACAGTACTCTCTGCTGTGAAGATTACATTCACAAATGACTGATCAAGCGTTTCTGCATTCTTCCATCAGCCACACAGCATCTCTAATCTAACACCTCACAAGATTTATGCCCAAGCATTGTCACTCTCATATGACAAGAGGCAGCGGTGGCTAAAACTTACATAAACTCCCTACTTCAAGTCTTTCGTGAAAGCTTACCACGCTCTGATTTTTAACAAGAGAGCTTGCAGTCAGTTCTTTATCAATATGCAGTACTTCAGCCAAAATGAAACGAAAAGCTCATTTTGCAAACTGTAAACTTTCTGAGACGTTGCTTTTTGTCTATGTGACAAGATTCCCAAAAACCATTAAAGATGATTTTGTTTTGTCCACCTATACACTTCACTGATGGGTGGATGTGGCAGAGGGGTTTGGTCATTGCTCAGTGATAGGAGAGAGAGAGAGAGAGAGAGAGAGAGAGAGAGAGAGAGAGAGAGAGAGAGAGAGAGAGAGAGAGAGAGAGAGTGAGAGTGAGTAGGGATGGTTCGTGGAAAGTGTTAAGGGAGAGAGAGCTAAATATCCCACGCGTTTTGTGTTGAACTGATTGCTTTCTCTCCCTCATATTGCAGTGTGCTGGACCTGGACGGCGGTCTGACTGTCTGCTAGTGCCTGCTTTGTGACTGAAGACGTTTAGGGACACGTCTTGGGAGACCGGAAAGTCTGCAAACTGGAAAGCTTATTGTGTCTAAATTATTATTTTTATGTTAAATATAGACTGTTACCAACTTCCACCCATGCCGTCAACGAGAGAACCCAGAAGAGTGGTAGCAAAGAGCCGATACCTACTACAGTGAACTTCTTGGTTACGACTGATTCTCTTCAGTCAACCAAAGATCTAACATACCCGACGAGAAAGCACTGAGGGAGTGCATATGTCCACCGAGGAAAATAGTCCACTCTTCTATGACTTTTAAAATCTGCGAGAGAATCCATCACATATCTGGATAGATTTTCTAGTGATTTTTTCGGCTACGAAAAAGAAAACCCATTGCATTTCAATTTTGGCTTTTGTATTTTAAAACGAAAAATCAAATAACCACTTGTTTTTCGTTTTTTGGTATACGTTTCTGAGACGACAATCGAATTACCAAAAGATACACGGACTGTGAGTAAATTACATGCCACCCTATGAGGTGCTTTACATCGGATAAAGAGAAACCACTGTCTGAAGGTTCTCTTCAAAAATAACTAGTAAACACTTTGTCTGTGGTACAAATGTCTCCACAAAGAGTGAGACGAAGATTATTATCTATTTTCATCAAACATGGACCATGGTAGGAATAAATTCTAAGAATTAAAAAATAATAATAATAAGATAATGCAGCTGATCTACTTTGACAAATAAAAACATTCAGAACAAACTCAAAATACATGATGCAAAGAAACAATTTATTATTTCCAGTTTCTGAAAGCAGGAAAAAAGTCTTTTTTTTAATCAAAATAAAAAGCAGTGCCTTTAACTCTGGTGGTGTAACCCGTTGACCTCTGCCAACTTAAAAAGAGAGGCTGAGGGTGGAGAGACATTTGTGACTCGTTCTCTCGAACAGTGCAGCGACTCAGCAGTTTAGCTGCTGCCGTCACCTTTTCACGCCTAACGCAGCATTCACAGCAGCTCTCCTTTACTGGCTCCTTTACTCCTTTACCCCCCCATCTCTCTTCTCAGCACTGTTCATCCTGTACCTTCTCTCACTCTCCTGTTTCCCAGCTCATCTACAGTCGGGCTGAAACTTTTCCATGAATAATTGAGATGAATGACAGCGCCATCTCATTAGGGATTCACATAACATGCCGTAGCCAGGAGAGAAAAACCGTAATAAAAAGATGAAGCGATGAAGGGACTGGGGCTGGTACTGGTGTGTGTCTGAGATACACAGTGTGTGTGTCTGTTTGTGTAACTGTCGCTGCTTAAGTTCGGATTAGGAGTTAGGAGTGTGTGTGAGTGATTTAGTAGTGTGTGTGTGCATATGACAAATGACCCACTTTGCCACTAATAACTCATAAACGGCAGAAGTTCATTTGCCCCGTTTGCCTGCGCCATCAACTGTGTGTTTGTGTGACAAACTGACTACTAATTCATGGCTGCTGTGTTGTGACATGCTGTAAACCATGAAGTGTGTCTTGTCCGTGCATGCGTCCCACCTCCAGCTCCTGCTCTCTCTGCAGGGCGAACTGTTTAAAGGACTTGACAATGATTCCTGCATTGGAGCAGTCGTAGACAAAAATGGACGGGCTCCCCATCCATGTCTGCAGGTCGTAAATGGACAGCGGGATGTACTGGGTGTAATTCTGGAAAAGAAAAAAAGACAGAGACAGATGAGAGAGAAGATGTCAGAGCGGGGAGTGAAAGAGAAACAGTGCAACATGTTATTGCTGATAACTCACTTTTATCGACTAGTGTTTAATTATTAACTGGTCATCTGTTTGATAAAGCGTGAGTGGAGGGAAGGAGGAGAGAAACAGTTGAAAAGAAAAAAATATAATGAGGGAAAGAGAGAAAAATGCGAATGATGGGAACACAGAATGAGGCAGTGAGTAATAAATCTGATAATCATGGTGCTTTAAAGGTCTTATCATTAATACTTAGTGGAAACTTTGGTTCGAAACCACTTCCCCCGACCGTGCTTCAACAATTATAATGCATTCAGAGAGTGAACACCTCTGCCAACACCACAGTAATTAACCAATTGTTGCATCATTGCATCCAGGGCATAGCACGGACTCTGGTGATGTCGCCATGTTGAAGTTGCCATACTCGGATCTGCTGCATGAGAATTTAAGTAATACCACATAATTCCTTGACCCTAAAGACCTACTTTTACCTCCTAACATTTGGATCCATGTGTTGATCGTCAGCTTTTTTATTAGTTATCAAATAAAATTATTTTCCTTAATGGTGGATCCAGATCTATTTTTCGTCTAGATAATTTCTTAGCTTCCACAGCTACATGAAATCCATTTGAATCACTCTTGAATCTGCGTTATCTCAGCTACATATTGGTGGCAGTGTCATGTCTCTACCCCTCTCTGTTACCGTACTGTCACCCATTGCATATCACCCCCCCATATATATATTTTGGACATCATGGGTTGTCCATTCCTGGTTATTTTTATTTTGACCGGCCTATTATGTTCTCACTGGTAGAGGCAACATTCCCCCGCTGATCTTTTGTTTTTAGCAGCCAGTGGCAGAGGAGGTTGATTTTTATAGGGAAAGGAATGTGTACAAGGAGTGAAACACGGAGTAAAAGAGGAGAGAGGAGGAGAAGATGACATAAGGCCCAAAGGGGTACTGCAGACATGGAGGCCACAGCGAACCCCAGACAGCAGCAGTGCATCACCGTGAGTGTGCGATTACTTACTGGACAAGCCAAAGAGCAACTCTAGACTTACAGTCTGAGTTTCTGCAGCACAGTGGAGCTTCACCCCACGATCATGGCAGCAGGGTAGCGGCACCAAGCTTTATTAGTTTCTTTTACATCTTTTCACCTGCACTGATGCAATTTTGCCGACTTCCAACATAACAGCATCTCCTGATGTAATCTTCCTTATTGTTCTTTTCTGCTAATAATTACATCCTGAAAACACATTCTAACATCTTCTGTACATGCAAAAATAACGCTCCAAATGCACAACACAACTGCAATGCTGTTGCTTTGGGGTTTGCTTTCCTTTGATTAGTTCCTTTATCACATCATTGTGAGGGAATTTTCCTTCATTAGTTTTAGTTTCTTTGAGCCTGGTCTGATTCATTTAGTCTGCATTCCCTCATTCAGGAAGTATTTGCATGCAAAGTAAATGTATTCATGTTTTAAGGTTTAAGTACCCAACATAATAAGCAGACATGTAGGTTATGTTCTACACCCTTTCCGGTGGTATTCCACGGATAAATTGTTGATTTAAATGCTCATCTTAAATTCTCCTTTATGCATCAAGCTGCAATAAATGCTGCTTAAATGCTGCTTACAACATCATTCATCTCATAAGGTGTCATAGCTCCAGCCCACAAGATTTCCATCACAAAGTGGTGCCAACGGACTGGATTCCGACACAATGAAACACAATACAAGTCTTTCTTTACCTCTGCCTTGCCATGTTTGTCTGACAGGATCTTGACAGAGGCTGTGTATTTTTTCTGGAATTATGCATTTTTTGGGGAATAACACTTGGGGGGAAAATCAGAAATCAGTGTCAAGGGAGGGTTAACTTCATTTTAAGTGCAGATATAATTTGCTTCCTGAGGTCTCCTTCCTCCAGCTCAGGAAATTTCCATCAGAAGTATAATTGCTTTTTTGATTTGCATAGAAGAAGCACAGAAGCTGTGATCTCTTGCAAAAGACAAGGAAGTCTTCCTTGGACACTTGATGCAGTAAAACTATAGAAGTCCATGGTTAGTGTTTGTTATGTTTGAGCAGATTTCGTTTCCGTGTGCGGTACCTTATTAAAAACCCAAATCTCTCCGTTGACGGTGGGCCGTGGCACACCGTGGCCATTGTAGTGAAAGAGGACTCGCTCCTCCTTGGCATTGCGTCTCAGTGATGTGCACAGTTTCTTCACCTCATCCACCGTGGGGTCCAGACTCTGCTTGTAACGTGCCTGAAAAACAGTGAAGAAAGAGACAAAGGTGTCAGCAGGACTATTTTACATCTAAAATTCATATATCAGTCATTTTACTGAGACTCGGACAGAAGTAACTACTTTCATCTTCCTAGCTTGACATTACATAACACTTTTTTTCCCCGATACCATAATATTTGGCAGATCACTGAAAATGTTTGAAATCGATCTTTATTGACTGGGTTTATTAAAAGTAAACACATATGAAACCCCACGTTTACAGATTGCCCATTTATCGTGACTGCAAATACAAAGAGATGGTGAGAGAAGAGTACATCAAGCATTACCATCCATATTCCTCGGTTGAGTGATGTAATACCTGCTGGTACTGGAAGGGTTTAAATGAGTGCATTCATTCGTCAAACAATACTATGGGGAAAGAGAGATAGCTGTATGAATACATAGAGACATACATGTATGAGTAAATAGATAGATGGATGGATGGCCATGTGGGGATCATCCTGCTGGTTTTCATTACATATTTCATCATGCTGCTGTTTATCACTGCCGACAAGGATATGTTTACATCAATTGATGTGAATTACATTTGACGGTTTGTTCATCTGATAAGCATAAACTGCCGAACAAATTTTCATGAAACTTGGTAGAAGGTTTGGGCATGTAGCAAAAAAAAAAAAAGAACCCAGTTAATTGGAATGGATCCAGAAAAAGGGGTGGATGCAGGAATCATTTTTTTAACATGTCAGATGGGCTTTTTAGAACATTTTTGTCTACTTGACTGATTAACATGAATCTGGGTGGAACAGTGTGGCATGTGCCAAGGAAGAAAGAATCATTTTCAAGTTTTGGAAAGGCGTAGGTCGATTTCTTTTGAAAGTTGGATTAGGGGATAAAAGGACATAATGGGCCTTGGTGGAGGTATGCGCTCTACTGAGTGCCCTTCTAGTTTTAATTGGAGATTTTTCTATGGTTTCATAAAAAAAAAAAACAGGCTGATGTTCCAAGTTATCTATTTGTCAAATACATGGCAAAGCAGTTATTGGCAGTGAAATTCTTCTTCACAGGCTCTGACTAACAATGCTTATAGAAAAAAAACCTGAAAGAAAATCACACAAGCAAAATGGCAGGAGAGAAAAAGAGAATTGAAGTAAAAGAAATCGATAGCGCATAATTTAAATTGAAAATGGGGATGTATGCAGGCATGAACAGATATAAAAAAAAATACACATAGAAGGTACAAAAGTATCAGTGCAGCTTAATCAAGGTGATAATCAGGCAGGACAGCCAGCTGTTTCTGTGGACAATGAAACACATTATGATTTATAATCTAATAAATTCTCAGATTTTTATTTTTTTCTCATGTCATTACTGCTTAAACTACTTGTCATGTCAAGCTAACTTGTTTGCTGCTAGGAGGCACAGAGGATATTTTTCTTCTTGAGGACATCGCAAAAATTCAAGGAAACAGAGAATCAGACGGGAGAGAGCAACCTCCGCATAACAGAAAAGCTTTTACACCATTTAGAAAGAAACCTGGAGAACAGACTAGGACACACAATTGGAACAACTTTCCTCTCGCAAAAAGGAAAAAAACTCGAGTCCACTACACCACTTTAAACTCCACGGTTTCAAGTTCATATTGAGTTCAACCATGTAATGCATACTCTGTGTTTCCTACAGTAACACTCACCGTGTACTAAGTGAGACTGAGTGACATTTTCCATCTCTTATGAGGGGTAAATGGTAGGGCATCATCTAAAAAGCTCTCTAAACAGGCCTCCAATGCTACTCCAAGACAAAGTGACAGAGGACAAACCTGAACAGATCAGATGGGTGGGCAAACAGAGGCTTCTATACAGGCAAGTAACATCCTATTATGCGCCGTCCGTGCATGTACAAAAAATAACGTGCTTTCGACCACGATTTTCCATCAAGATGGAAAAGGAATCAGACCTAAGCAACTTTACCCTTCCATGAAACAGCTCTACAGGACATGGTGTCTGCCAGGATGACAGAGCGCTCATTCATAATGCATGAGGTGTCACTTAACGGGTAGATGGCCGTGTTAATGATGGGAAGCTTATGTAATGGTCACCACATCTCCACCACATCCAGTTTAACAGAACGTGTCTGGATTAAGCCCAATTTTAGGATTGAAATGATCGACTCATTTCAGAATCGGGACAAATTTCTGATCCGGCTCCTGGACAATCTGCTGAATTTATAGGACAGAACATTTGGTATAAAAGATTTGTTTTAAACTACACAGGCCTTGTTTCTATATGACTTGGCATAGGGGGTAAGAGCGGCCGTCCACTTATCAGAAGGTCGGTGGTTTGATCCCCAATTCCCCCAGTCTACATGTTGAAGTATCCTTGAGGAAGATACTGAACCCCAATCTGCTCCCCGGGCGCCGTGTTGGCAGCCCACTGCTCCTCGGGGATGGGTCTAATGCAGAGAACCAATTTTGCAAAGCTGTACCGTGTATACTGTATAATTGTATGTGACAAGCTTCTTCTTCTTCTTCTTAAAACTGAGCTTTGCAGTAAAATTGTCCGTGTCCTCCATGAAAACTGCAAATACATCCATTCTTTGCACTCAAAGAGTACATTGCTCAAATTTTTTTTTTTTTAAAAACACTTTTTTTCCCCCCAACACCAGGGAACATTGTGTTTGAACAAAACTTTATTGGAATCGTGAATGGGCAAAACCACGTTTACATTTAGCATTAGCACAAACGTTGTGACCAATCGATCAATTTCATAAAGTGTGAGTATTAAAATTGCACGTTTTCACCGTGCAGGGAGAACAATGAAAACACAGATTTGTCATGATGTGGATACACCATAACCCAAAATAACAATAACCCAAAATAAGGATCTGAATCAGTTTTGTGACTAAGGAGCTGGCAGATCTGATATATTCATATTGAATCATACAAAGACGCTGCTTTGAAAGATGGCAGACATTATAAAAGCTCTGTCTTGATGAAAGATGACAAACATTTTAAAGGCTGTTTCATGTTTTCGAACGATAACGATCTTATCTGAAGAAACTATTCAGGGCATATAGTCGGACACACAAACGCTACAAAAGCAAATGAATTTGTGGAGAAACATGGGGGGGAATTTTACAAGGTTTCACAGCTTTGACTGTGAAGTTTGAACACGCTGTTGATAGTAGGAAGGGTATAAAAAAATAAAACACAATAGAGCACCAGTTCTGCAAACATCGTGTAGGACGCTGCTGTACAAAGTGTTTAAAACACACAGAAACACAGAGCGCTGGGTTTGAGGTGGTGCTCTTGTTGCCGTAAGGCTCTGGGCTCCTTTCCTCTGACACCTGTGTTGCTTACTTTAGATCGTATGCTTCGCCAGAGTCTCAGTGACTTTATAGGTGTGAAGTCGGTGTGACGCTCATGTCTGTGGAAAAGCTGCTCAGGAAACTTTTAAGGAGCGACAGTAGGAGACGGAGGACGCATTATCGGGTTCATCAAATAAATTGTGTATGTGACAGAGACTAGTTATGCAACGCAAAAAAAAAAAAAAAACCTGGTTAGACCAGTCTGAATCATTATCACACTCACCCATTGTGTTACATAACTAACATGCCTTTTACCAAACAGCCTGCCTTCCTGTCTACTGGCTATAAGTCACACGAGAAGCCATATTTTTCTTCTTCGAATTCTAGCAAAGCTTCGGAAAAACAACAAGACGAAGACATGGGCTCAAATCTCAGCATTGTTTGTGTATTACTATCAGCTGTCTCACATTATTTTCTTGTACAAAAACCAAATTTCCTACAAGTTTATGTGTCACTTTGCTGCTTTGAGTCTCTCCTCTGTCACAGAAACACAACTTTCATTCATTTTTAAATTTTTTTTATTGCTGTTAAACTACTTTCAGTGAACCTCAACGCCTCCTCCACTGATGGGTCACATTAAAATCCTTACCGCTCTCTTTTTTATTTTATTAATTCACTCAACTCCACATCACGAAATACAGCACATCCCTTAAATTCAATAGTAATCTACCAAGTCAAATGATAAAGGGGTCGAATCGTTTATACATCAATGACTGGACATTTAATCGCTGACAAACATTTAACTTTTTAGCCCGTCTATTAAAACAAGAAAAATAGGTCAGTTACTAAGTTCAAGGCTAAAACTAGCAGCAATATCAAAATCACAACAGAAGCACATCCAGGACGGACAAGAAGACACGATGAATGTGGAATAGAAATTAGAATGTTTGTTGAATCCATTATTGTTCTTCCTCAACAATAATAAAAACAACAAAACCTATTCTTACTAAACATACAGTATATCTTGATCTGCTTTGGGCCTATACATATATTTCAGCCATACCCTACATCTACAGCATCTGACAGGTAATATCATTCTCATTTCTTCCCCCATTTTAGTGTTTCTATCTATCCAAGACTTCCCATATCTAAGAAGGTATAACTCCACCTGTACCTGCTAAGATATCAAGTTGTAAAACATGTAAAAATTGACTGACAGTGAGTTAATCGTGCTACGAATAACGGCGTAGCAGAAATGATTGGAATCAAAAAGTGAATGAACACAGTAAAATTAGAGCACTAAAATGTAGAGTGACTGTCTTTGTAGAGATGAAATTGGGATGTGAGCCATTGTAGCGCAGGTAATTGCACGTCTCAATGATTTTAACTGACCTTTATTAGCACCGAGACTTTAGTTTAATTTGAGATGTGAGATTTACTGATGATCTTAAAGCTTAAGGGTCACTGTGTCCTCTAGAATTCATATAACAGCCCTACTAGCTCATTTGCATTTGTGGATTTTTTACTTTTACTTTACATGCAGACTGAATTAATGACTCTCGGTGCTACACAGTAATTAACGATCCTTGATGTTTAAATGCTGCAGCTGTGTGATTATTATTAAAATCATGCCTGATGCTTCTTCTTAATTATGAATTACAGTACCTCATCCAAGGAGGTAATGTTTCGGCAGTGTTGGTTTGTTTGTATGTTTGTTTTCAGGATCGCTCAAAACATTATGAAACGATTATCATTAAGTCTGATGGTGGTGATTCAGATCATCATCCGGATTTTTTTTTTTTTTTTTTTTTACCAAGATAATTTAGATCCCCATTAGATCTTGCACAAATCAAAGTCCGATCTGCATCCAAGTAACTCTCCAGTGATGCAGAATGTTTAGATTTATAGGGCTCATGGACACTTTGTTAGAGTGAGATAACAAATAATAATGTTACTGTAGCTGAAACAGTTTGATGTATCTTCAAACATTACTGAGCCGTGGTGAAGGTTTGCACTGTGGATATAATGCCGTCTATAGCGGTGATTTGTTGTCTTGATTTACAGACTAAAATTAGCACTTGCTCATTGTCCGTAACATCGCATATCATAAAAAGGGCGTCCTTAAAAGACACTGATCAAAAATGCCACATTTCAACTTCCCGTATCTGGACGAGATTGAATTGCAGCGTGATAGCAAAGCTGGTAGGCTGATTCAATTTGCTTCTAATCATATAAGAGCGTCTGAATGCTGTGAGGAGCGGCGCTCATCCCGATGATATCAAGTGGTATCTGAATTGAATAATGGTTTTAGTGAGGGACGGAGGTACAGTGTGAAATCAGAGCTTGTATAGGGGGAGGTCGTTGGAGGCAGGGATCGTTTCAGTGGCAGAGTGTGGAAGTAAATGAGGAAAGAAAAGAAGAGAGTGAAACAGGCAGGTGAAACCAGTGTTCATGTTTACCTGCTTGTTGTTGTCTTTTCAGATGAAGCCCTATTGTATTTGGAGGCTTCAGCAAAACTGTACATTTGCATTCATATTCTATTCAAGTGGCATAAGACAGATTCATATGTATGAGAAGGACAACTCGGAGTTGACGCACGGCTCTCCACAGGGTTCGATACAAACCGCAGCTGTCGCCTCTTCACCTCACAGCGACTCCACCAAACATCTCCATTATATCAATCAAGGCAACAGGAAACAAACTTTTGTGAAAGTGTGTTTCCGACCTGCCTCCGTTGCCATTCATCATCATGTCACTTCCTAAGAACGGGCGACCTTTTCAGAGTACCGTAAGCATTCAGGATGCAATTAATATACAGCCCGTTAAGTTGTTTGGGGCAGCAGGAGTCATTCTGGCTGTCCCACTCATCAGGCTACATTTTAGACAACAAAAAGGGCAATTTCTGTGGTTAACGCCGAACTACTGAACGCGGGTCGGAAAGTTGAGCAGCATTTCAAATTAGCGTCATGACGGAGCTAATGGTAAAATCAGGGTGTAGGAATTGACTCTCGTCTTCCTGAAGCTGAAAACGTGGACAGCTCATAGAGAGAGAGAAGCTAGAAAATGTGTTCATCAACATTATATCAACATGCTTAATGGCCTTTAAAGTATGCATGGTAATAATAACAAGGGATGGATCTTAATGGGTTTCATGCTTTTTTATTATTCTATCGAGGAAGAATATAAAATATTCAAAGCATGTTAACTTAGATGACAATGACAGCGGCTGCCACTTGCTGTCAGAAAGGAAATGAGTAAAGTCGACCTCTGTCCTCTTAATCACCAATCAAGTGAGCAACACTAGGCTCGTTGAAGCAAAAGAACAGAGTGGAAAATGAAACGTGGAGAAAGGAAGAGGAAAGAGAGAAGGAATTGCATCTTGCTGCTTTTACCGAGTCAATTACTACAACCAAGAAAGCTCCGTGAGATATAAACTACAAATATGTATAAATTTAATATTCATAAATATGTATAAATATACAATGCATTTATGAATATATATAAATTCGTTGCAGTGAATTATTGTTTCTGTAACCGTTAAATGGTTAAACTGCTCTCAAGTCTGGACTTCATCTCTCATAAATAAGGTGCAGAGATCTAGGAGACAGAGTGAAGGAGAAAATGCATGCCGCTCTGCAACGTGATCGGGAAATAATCATTATCTGCAGACACGTGGATACATTTGCTTAGTTGCATATATGTATTACGATATACATCAATGTCACATAATGCTTATTTAACTGCCATGGATTTGTCCATTTCACTTTCCTGTTTGTATGAATCCATTATAAGCAACGATGCAATTAGAGATGGAGATGCTATCTCTAATTGCAACATGTTTTATTGTATTGTTTAATGTCATTTTAAAATAATCAGTAAATAGAGCGGGTGATTTCCAATAGTAAGATATGAAGCTTTAAAGTCTCCAGTTCTCCAGCCAGCCATGAGATCCGACTTGGAAACGGTTCGAGCAAAAACAGAATTTCCCTACATGGATCAATAAAGTATGTCGATTCAAATACAGCTGAGAAAGTGCAACCCGTTTGAATAGAGGCGAGCGGTTGGGTGAGGCAGTCAGCGCGGCGGTAGTCGTTTCCCCGGTGACAGCAGCCCTGCTGGGGCCGCAGAGTCCCGGCTGAGTAGGATCACAGCAGGTAGGATGGAGCAGAGGGAGAGACGACACATCTCCTTCCTTCTGCCAGCACGCACCTCCGGTGAAGACTACACTACCCATGCGGCCCGTTCCTCAGTCTCAAAAATCACCACTACGCGAGTGTAGATGATTACAGTTTTGAGGAAGTGATAGTCAAAAAGATGACATGGACATTTTCAGTATAGGGAACTAACTCAGCTCCTGTTATTTCTAACTTTTTAAAGGAGTTATATTTTCAAAATGCCCCTGTGATAATACAGTAGGACTCATGATTTTGATTTCCTCTTCATCTGTTCCTGTTTTCAAAGTCTGATGCTGGGCGAGCAGCCGGAGTCAGAACATTGCTGCTGTAGCTGACTAAGTGACATTAGTTATATAAGTGGCAGAAGGTCTGAATAGACTAAGTGTGTGTGTGCTTAACATTAAACAGAGAGAGTTAACACAGAAATTATTTCAAATCAAAAACTGCTTCAAAAACAAATGAATACACTGTTTCTTATGAGTATTTGAAATATATCACTGCAACTCATCCTTCCTCCTGCATCTTGTTCAGTGCTCAGACCTCTAGTCTATATGGAACATGAGCTGTGAAATCAATGGAGCTTTCTCTCTCCTGACCATAACAAACCTCACTTCCTGAAACCTTTTATTACTTGGAAACTCATTAACGCAGATTTCCCCTTTCTATACTTACATTCAGTCAGACCTTTGTCTTCATCTGATTCGAGATAAGATTCAGGTAGCTGTTATCGGCTGCATTAGATTAAAACCTCAGTGTGAGTTATGAGCGCTGTCTTGCGTGTATGCAGCACATATTTGTGATAGAGGGGGGACCTCTAAAGCACCAGTCCAATTAAAAGCTGAGCTCTGAGTGGCTCTCAGAAGTCTTTGTGTTGCGCGTGTAATTTAGACGTTTTATGCGGATGTAGACGTGATGTGATATATTCAATTATCTTTGGTCCATAACAGCTAAGAGACTGTGTATAAAGGAGCCACTAATTCCTCCATGGCTTACCTGATGTTAATGTAAATGTAATCAAAACTGAAAATCAACAATTTCTTATTTATATTTTCTTTTCAAATCTGCTGCACTGGAGTATAAAGCAAACACATCGAGAAATTGTCACCCAAACAACAACTACGCGACTACACCGTATCAAGATGGAGGTGAGTAGATAATCAGCAAATCATCCATCCATTTGGTATCAAAGTTAAGTGCCTGCGAGAGAACAAAGCGTCTTCGTTTAATAGGATTCTATAATACCAACCTTTCCGCAGCGAAAATGTTTTTCTATCGGTGTTCAGGGTCCTTAAGGAAGACATGTGAGGACAGGATCAGGATTAAGGCCCAGTATGCATAATTGTAATACGTTTTTACATTTTTAGACCATTACTGTTGTGAAACTGTATAAACAAGGCCAGTAACTAGATGTTTTAATGAAGAGCTGGAGGACACATTGAGGGCATCCCTTAGTCATAGTAACCAGAGGTCAATAGATGCACTGTGGCAGCTATTTATGTCCTCCGCAACAGCCCACCTATTATAACACTCTCCTCTCTTCTAATCAACTGTTGCCCTGATTTCCAGCCACCTGCAGGGTGAGTTACACCAGTTAGTGATCGAGGAGGGATTGGAGCAGGCAAAAGCGCCAAAAACCACTAGCCTGGAGACAGGACTGAGGGACCCCTGCTGTCTCTGACTATGTCGTGACTGTGAATGTCAATGTACTTAGTAAGAAAATCATATTTTGAGGTTTTCACCTCGGGTCGACATTTCAAAGGTATCCTACATTGGCCTGGACCTGAGAAATGATGAAAGTTCCTAAATAACAAGAGCACATCAGTACTTAGTTGTACTGATGTGCAGGGAATAAAACCAAAGAGCAGAATGAGTCTTAAGCCTGATTTACACTCAGTTTGCGTACGAATATAGAGAAAATCCCTTCCATGCATCTCATATGTTGACATCAATACATCCCCAAGATGGCAGAGGAGAGTCAGACGTTTCAACAACAACAAAAATGGCGACAGTAAATAAGCGGAGGTCCCGATGTATTCGGCAGTGGTCTATGAGGCCATTAAATACGTCGCGACTTGTGGAACAAAAATCAAAAAATACCTAAATAGCAACGGGCACCAGTTCAGCACATGGGTGTTCAGAGTAGAACGTTTCCTGAAAAAATAAATAAATTTAAAAAAAACACGGTTTGTGAGCTACAGTGAGCTCTGGAAAACGAAACTTGATGGACAGACCGACGGACGGAACCTTTTCTTATTTTCCCCTGTCTCACTTCATTTGTGGCAGTGGATAATAATCAAAGGATGAAGTCCCAGTCAGACATACTGGGGAATTTTTTTGATTTTGATTTTTTTAAAATCTCATCCCCAGTGAAAGTAAGAGAGAAGAGAGTAAGAGATCTGGATTTCAGGGTTCATTCTCAGATGGGGAGCAACGGGGAATTATACACAAACACACATAGAAACACACACACACACACACACACACACACACACACACACACACACACACACACACACACACACACACACACACACACACACACACACACACACACACACACACACACACACACACACACACACACACACACACACACACACACAAAGAGAGACGTTGATGGGATGTAATCAACCTGCTACACTTCAGAAATAGCTGGTAATTCTGTCCGCAGCACCAGATATGGAACCGGACGTTACACACAAACACGTGCTATTTGAAGCACACAGAGGATGTCTGTCAGGTCAGTGCTCCTGTGTGAGATGTGTTTTCTTGGTCCCAGGGGTTATTTGGAGTGGGCTCGGGTTTCTGAGACTGACCCAGGGTAAGGCATAGACACACATACAGTATGCATTTAGTATACACAAAGTACACACGCAGAACTGCAGGAGGACAGCAACGAGACACAGTGAGTGCGTTTCCTCATTTCCCAGTCAGCACTGACTGTATTAGTTTCCTTTTATAACTCAACAGTGCTACAGAGGGGGATCATAAGATATATCAATAAATGGATCGATGGATCTACATCTGCAGAGCTGGATGGGACATGTTTGTTGAAATGTGTGTGTATCTGTGCCCATAATTGTAGATTGTTTGATTGTTGATTTCTTATTTACTATGCAGGTACATCTAAGCTCTGTACCTGCATGTATGTGTTTTAAGTGGTTCCCCAGTCTCCTCATTAGTGTCAGTGGCCCAGCATTCATCATGACCTGAGGGAAAGTACCTGGGAGTTAGACATAAAGATAATATATCTGATAATCAATCCTCATTTTCTACGAAATCAATGGCTCGGCTAGAGTACAAAAAACATGTTTTGTATTTTCTTCTTCCACAAACATGGGCGTAAGTTATATAGTCCTATGCATCTGCTTAATGGACTGGAATATAGAAGATCAATTACAATTATCATTTCAAATTAATGTAGGCTGAAACCGTACTGTGCTATTAATTCAGTTATGTGATGTCTGATGTCAGATGTCTGCATGCCAATTTAGTTTGGCAGAATTACAACCACTGCTTCATTAGGTACCTCTGCAAAAAAAACAAAAAACAAAAAACAAAACAACAACTCTGAAAAACAATCCTATACTTTTATGAAGGTCGTAACGTTTGTGCAAACCTTAATTTTCTATGGCGAGCCAAAGCAAAAGCATTGAAAGCATTTAAACAGAGGCAATGATAATAATTAATAATAAAAAAGTAACATGAATAACTACATAGGCATTATCCTATTTTAATCGATGGGGAAAAAAATAGTGTAGTGAAAGAAATTTGGACATTTAGTTATTAAAAAATTCTGGACAGAAAATAAAACTAAGAGAATAACCTCTTGCTGTGAGAAGGAGGAGATTCTAACATTTCATAATACTGAGCTGATTTTTTTTAAAGTTCATGGGTTTAATCACAATCTCATGAAAATGCTCTACATTTTGTCTATATTTCTTAATGTGTTTCTTTATGTGTTATAGTTTCTAAATTTTAAACACTTTTACGGTCTCCATCATTTTCAAGGCTGCAGTCAGTGGTTTATATTGGATAAATGTTTTTGCCATCATATGGGGCTATATTACAAAATTTATGTTTTGTTTGTCTTTTTCATAAGTTATTGGATGATGAAGTTGATGACTCAGATCCAGAGTTATTTGACTCTGGAGCCTTTCTTTTCAAATGCCATGTGTGCCTCACGTAACACTCTCACTACTAGTTTTACGCGGTCTTAGACCATACGTAAGCTAACCAGACATATGGTGAGTCATACGCTGACGTAGTGATAACGGGAAAGGGGCAGGTTGAATATTAATTAATTTTAAATTAATTCGACATTAGAATATTTTTTTGCGGCACCCCTGACAAAGTCAGATGGCATCTCAGGGTGAGAAAGGCTGTTTTAGACTCACAAGCAAGGCCACAATATCGTTTTATTCAATGGGGGGTTGAAATAACACCTTGAATTGTAGTGCCCTTGTGTCTGCTTGGTAAATAGTAGCTGTGACTCAAGCCCCTCAGGGCATTAACCATTGATCATGCATGGAAACGGTGTTCAAGTGTCTGCAGTGTATGTGTGTGTACATAGTCCTAAAGACTAAACACACCTCCCACCCACACCTCCTTCCCCTGACCTAAAAGCAAAGGGAAATGGACATTAGAGTGCATTTTTCCTGCCTCGCTCCTGGAAAACTCGGGAAGCATTCGTCACTAAAAATAGCTCCAACATCATTAAATCTAATAGCCTTTTTGGATGTAGCTGTGGCATTTTAGCAATGAGTAAGAGAGCATCTCTCTCCATTGAAAGGAGTAATGGTTGCACACAAGGCTCCATTCATATTGCATTAAAAGTAATGACATTGAGTAAGAAGCTCAGGATGGCTTTATTGGATTGGAACTGTGTTGCGTAAGAAAAGAGGGAAAGACAAAGTGGCCTGAAAGCATTCACAGAAAATTCCTGACATCACTCAGGGCGACTAATTCTATTTCCCTTATTTGCAGGTATATAATGTTGCACTTAAAAGAAATCCTGTTGAAAAACTCCAATTGTATTTTATACTATACAGCTACACCAGTAGCTGATTTACCACTAGCAGAAGGAGAACATCAATGATAACAAGAGTGATGCAGCATGTCAGGAGACACAGCAAATGTGGAAGTGAAACCATTAAACCGTGGCAACATTGTGGGGCAAAAGAAATTCTTCTGAATGCAGCAGTTGCAATCAGAGGATTCACCTGTGGTGGTTAAGAGCATTCATGCAAGACTTTGGGTCAAGTCCTCTTGGTAAATAATTTTGACAGTGCTAGTCATAGAGGGAATAGATCGTTGGAGGGCCCAAAATGTAGGAAAGCTATTAGCTCTGTTGCTTATTTTCTTATGCTATGTGTTAGCTTCTAACTGCTACTAGCTGCTTTTAAGTCATCCAGTTCGGGCCGCTGCATTATACATCGTCAAAACGTCACAGCCTTGTCCTGCCTTTCCACCTCACATTTACAAAACAGACCCCAATTACGCCTTCATTGTGTTCATACAGGACGTCGGGGCGGAGTAAAAGGCCCACCTGTCCCGCCTTGAAAAGGTGAAGGTGTAGCCCCTTCAAGCTGCCCACCAAATCATTTTCAAAGATGTTCAAATATTAAAATGTATTGAGTTATCGCTGTAACTAATCATAAGGGGTAAAAGTGATGGGAGGCTTTGCTTGGATCAACACCACTCTTTATCTAAGAGAGAGAGAGAGAGAATGTGGTGATACAGGAGTAAACAAACAGAAAAGAATGCTGTGACTGGAAAAAAAAAGGTGAAAAGGAAGAAGGAGAAAGTTGACAAAGATTAAACTACAAGGTGAAGAGGAAAATGAAGAGGGGGGGGGATTGGAAGAGAGTAGTCATCGTCCTCTGCTTCCAGCATCCTGAAGGAGAAAGCTGATGAGGAGTGAGCTGTGAGGATGAGATGATGTATTTAAACTGGTGCAAGAGGAGAGTGGGAGGGTGGTGGAGAAAAAGGCAGATGCGTATTAGAAAAGAAAAGCTTATTTGAAAGT
This sequence comes from Chaunax sp. Z400, assembly GCA_037577475.1. Lineage (NCBI taxonomy): Eukaryota > Metazoa > Chordata > Actinopteri > Lophiiformes > Chaunacidae > Chaunax > Chaunax sp. Z400. The sequence continues at coordinate 13,907,675 of CM075191.1, read as the reverse complement.
AATGTCCAGTCATTACCTTACTACTCTCAAAGAATGTTGAACGCCTCGTTGACTTAATCAAACACATTTTAAAGGCAGCAAATTGCCGAGCTTTATTAACATAATGGCAATTACACTGGGTTTTTCACTTAGAGAGTATAAATTGGAATAAGGCTGTAATCAGGAAACACCTACACACAGCCGGAGAACTGGATAATGTTCAAACCAGGGATACAAAGGCTTTAATAACAGGGTTCAATTCAGATTATGGTCAAAATGAGAAAAGTGTTCTGATCAAACCAACAAGTGGCAAAAACCTGACCCTGATCTCTGACCTCTGACCTCTCTGTGAAAGTTGGGAGGGTAAGCCAAAATAATGCTTCCTGGTGTCGGTCAGGACAGTATCATATGACACCAAGGACACAGAGAAATGAGCAAGACTGTCCCGTTAGACGTGTTCTGTGACCCTGTCGAAAATCACTGTGACATGGCTAAGTGCTTTATTTAGTGCTGATCTAAGTCCACCGCTGGTAGGACTGTCAAATATAGAGACAAACTTCCAACGTTGACAGCTGGAGACACACATCTGTCTTCGTCACAACCGCTGTGTTTGTGTACTGGCTGTGACGAATGGCTTCCTCTGTAATAAATCTTCCCCTTTTTGTGCGTCTTCCGTCATTTTTATGAAGACGATCCCACAGCCTCAATGGCCACGAAAATGAGCCACCCATGGTCGCGTTTCCACTACGTGGTATCATCTCAACTCGATTCGACTCGACTTGCCTTTTTTGGTTTTCCTCTAGGTAAAAGTACCTGGTACACCTACTTTTTTTGGAATCACCTCCAATGAGATTCCAAAAAAGCTGATCAGGTGAACAAAGGTCACAAGAAAACACTGCAGACTACTGATTGGTTCAGAGAGAATCTCACAGCATGACTGTGTCCTCTATGCTCGGCACGCAAAGCATATCCCGCACAGCATAAACCCATGCCACCATTTTTAAACAGCCAAGTTTAAGGGGCCTGTTTTTTGTTTTGTTTTTTGCACTTCTTTTCTGTAAGTAAAAGATTAGTAACGTTACAATGGAGCAAGTAAATGTCTCACAGTAAGGGACCATCTGCCATCTGCTGACTTGGCACAGTTGTCAATGATGTGAACGGTACACAGAATTTTGTTCCTGCATTGTTAAAGCACAGCTTTACTCCTCACTGGCAAAATGTCACAAAAAATTAAAATCCGAACAGGACGGAGGTTGTTTTTTTTTTGTCTGAGCATCGCTCTCATGCAGCTGCAACCATTCACACATCAACATAACTTAAGAATTACAACGCAAATGTTCCCCCACATCACCTGCACACACTACCCATAAGGCCACCTTCTTAAAGGGCCAGGCCTGGCCCGTAACACTATGCACAAGGGAATCCCCGATCGCTGCCATCTCACAAAATTTGGGAATGACCCCGATGTGAACTCCAAAGCCAACTACAGCTCTGTGTGCAGCCTGAAACCAACTCGTCCCATAAACCACAAGCAAGACGAGTTGCAGAAGCCCCTTTACTATTTCCTGTGCCATTCAATTCAGACCTTAATTAATTGAAGACACGCTTCTTGTTCTTATAAATGCCTCGTATCTTTTATTTTGACCGCCCATGTGTACCTGGGCACCGGTTATGTGGACCCCTGATTATAAGATGTATTTTATTAGGAACAACACATCCTTGTGTTGTGTTATGTGTTTGGTTCTGGTGCGATTTCAGGTGTGATGAGAAACTGACACCTAAATCCATTTGGTTCTTACCTCTGTGGGTTATTAAGGACACACACACACACACACACACACACACACACACACACACACACACACACACACACACACACACACACACACACACACACACATTGTTGACAGACACAACAAAATTTCACTGACTACAGTGACGTGGTAGCCAAGGCATCTCGCAAATGTCAAACATGTTTGACAAACGAGAGTTTCAAGTCACGGTTGCACTGTTTGAAGTATCACGCTGCCAAAAATGTGCTCTGACAATTGGACTGGAGTCCCCTCACATCTGATAAAAGTTAGTACAGTCTGTGAAAAGACATCTGCCAGTACAGCGTGACAAAGCCGCTCGGTGGCTCAGTTTAAAGCACTTTGGTCATTAGTGGTACAGGAAGCATTCTGACCTCTGCGAGCCACAAGCGTCTCGTAAATTTTAACTCAGACAATAAAAACTGTCGACAGCTCAGCATAATTACACAATTTTGAATTCAAATTGAACGACATAGTCATTAAAATAATTTAAATGAAAATGTTTCTGGTAATTACTGCAATAACATCTACGAATTTAGATTATTTCATCTCTACCGGAATAGCCCATCCCTCTTCAATCAGCAGACTTTCAAAGGGAAATGTGGAGAGAAACAGTTTGATTTTGTGAAATTACCTTGTGCCAGTGCTGCCACTGCCTCGGTCCTCTCAGGGCACTGAGAAAAACAGTCTGTGATTCATGTCTGCCACAGCAACACTTCCAACACATCGCAGTCTTGTTCACCAGCGAATACCAAAGGCATGAAGGGTATCTATGGTGTATGTTTGCTTATATATAAATACGAAGGGAAGGGAAGGGAGTGATAGTCTCACATACAACTTCACTGGGGCTCTTTGATGTCATGTGTTGCCAGTCTAGGGTCCAGACTGGACAAACATTTCAGGTCAAAAGACACGTTTTTGGAACCATCACTAGCTGCTTCATGCACAGGTTGGGTGAAAGATCTTACCCAGGCAAAGAAAAGGAGGAGAATAACGAGGACGATGAGACGAAAAGCAGTGCCAGTGACTTCTGGAATTGGGATGGAAGGGTGTTGGTTGGGAAGGATGGAGCTAGCTAGGAGAGAAACAGTAAAGCAGCAAGTAAAATTGGCTCACTTGCTGTCTTTCATGATTTATAGTTATGATTTTACTCAGATGTCCTCTATAATAAGACCAATTGATTAGATGAAATGTAGTATTTTTAAAGATGTACTTGTTGACGAAATTTGAAGAAACCAAAGGGACTTTGGCAAAAGTGAAAAGCAACTTCGTCATACATATTTTCAGTCACGTTGACATTGGAAAAGATTTTCTTCATTTAGATGCCAAAGTGAACAAAGTGTGACACTGGGCAAGTGTGTAGTTTACCGTATTGGAAATTGATGTTTTAGGATGGAAGGAGAGGGGAAAGGAGGAGGAGCTGTATAATGATGAGACCACAGGACCATCCGTCCTTATTCACATACAGGTAGGACTCTGTACGTTGCTTTAAATGTTTTTAATTAATGAAATATTGCTGTTTACCCTTGAAAATGAAAAGGCTGTAAATATTTTATCTTAATTGCCAATTGCATTTCATATTGGGTTTTTTCTTTTGGTGCTTTTTGCCTTAATTTGTATAGGAAAGCTGAAGAGAGACAGGAAGTGGGAAGAGAGAGTAAGGGGGGAGACATGCAGCAAAGGGGCCTGAGTGGAAATAGAGCCCACGGCCGCTGCAGGAGGACTGCAGCCTCTGTACATGGGGCGTGGTTTGAAGTGGACCAAGGACATTTGTGAATGGCACTTGGTATACTGGAGCAAGAGACTAAGGAGTGACTAGACTGCCACCCTTTTCCATTTATTCAATAATGAATGAGTTCTTGACTGACAATCGATTGAACTGATCCAAACACAGAATCAAATCAGGAGCTTCCCAAAATTCACACCACGAACATATGCTGGTTTGTATTCATGAAGGCTGCAATGTGTGGAAGTTCCCTGCCTCAAATAACATAATGAATAACATAATGAATGACAGAAAAGTCTAAACTCCCTTGGAGAGAGATTAGAAAAGGTCAGAAGATGCCTTGCTGCACTCCAAAAAGATGAGCCAGATTATTGATCTCGATCATTTAGGTGAGCCTGATCCTAAATGTTTCACTCAAGACATTTTACAGTTTGAACCTTCCTGATGTTATCTTTCTGACATTATTATTGTTATTATTTATTATTAGCAAGATTAGAACAATATTACCAGTTATTCAGTTGAGGAGATCCTCAACTTTGCATAATCAACATTAAGACAAAAAAAGGGGGTTCATTCATTTCAGTGAAAGTAGCAGTCAGAGACTTGGAGAATCAACACTTCACTGGCAGACTTATCATTCAATTCAACATCCCAGATGGGTGTTTGACTACCCTCAAGGACAAGATAATGAGATCCAGTTCAAATAATTTTCTGATCTTTCTAACAAGCAGTGGCCATCTAACACTGAAAAAGTGCCTTTTTTATATCAGGCTTAAGTGGTTTGTGTTTAAAGATGGACAGCAAGGCAGAAATTGTGTTTCAAATTGAGCCCATTGAGAGGGCACTGTCGATCAGGTCGTTGTTACAGAGAAGCCACGGGATGCGTGCAGGCCATTAGAGAGAGGGGGGGAGGGAGGGAGGGGGGGAGGGAGGGACAGGGGAATCATTAGTTAAAGACTGATGGGGTAGAGGGCGACACTAATGATCTATGCAGACAGCTGTCCTATTAATTATTGCAGAGTTAGAGGTGCAGGTCCCAGCATTCACTTGCAATCGGGGACAAAGTGAAAGACAGCGGAGTTTACTAACAGAGAAAGAGAACTTGGAGTGAAGGATGCTGGGTAGCAGCTGACTGAGGAGCCATGTCTCAGCGTTGTGACATAAAGACTTTCTATAGTGTACAAATTAGAGCAGGGACATGATGCCCGATATCACAGACTGTTGATATCCATCCATCCATCCATCTATCCATCCATCTTCTTCCGCTTATCCGGTATTACAAACGTCCCTCTCGGCAGCAACACTTTCCAGCCTCCCGAGGCGTTCCCAGGCCAGATGAGATACGTAATTTCTCCAGTGAGTTCTGGGTCTACTCCCCATTTGACGTGCCCGGGAAACCTCCAAAGAGAAGCGCCCTGGAGGCATCCTAATCAGATACCCGAACCACCTCAACTGGCTCCTTTCGACGTGAAGGAGCAGGGGCTCTACTGCAAGCTCCCTCCGGATGTCCGAGCTCCTCACCCTATCTCTGACGCTACAGGTGACAGACGTTTGACTGAAGCCACTTCAGGAAAAACACGTCATAATTATTAGACTGTGCAGCCCTATCATTTTGACTGCTTTATTGACAGCAACTGTTGTTTACAGTGATAAAAAAACAGCTAATCTATAGTTATAAACAGCTCATTAAAAGTCTTTAGTCATGCTTGTCAAGGCCAAAGCGCCCTCTCAGTTCCTTGTTATATTAAAAATGTAGAATAGAAAACCAATCAGGAAAAATTGTGAATAACATACACCCTGCATTGCAGTATATATACAGTATAGTACACAATATGAATTATGAGAAGTTGGTATGTCTGTGTAAATGCAGTAAAAACACTATTAGCGGATGCTTTGTTAGCAATGGGAACAAACCGTTGCGCTGTGAAATGGAAGCATTTTCTACAAATATAAATTGTGTTTGGTGTTGAAAATAAAAGTAGAAGACTAGACAAAGATAGACTAACATCACCCAGAGGCCTCCGCTTCTGTGGAGACGATGTGTCTCACTGTGGATCTGTGGAGTCCCAGAGTCTCAGAAATGGCTTTATTGCCCTCAGAAGACTTGTGTATTTTAATCACCTTCTTCCTCATCTCTTCTGAACATCGTTACATTTTGGCATAGTGTACTACTGGTGAGACCTATAACGAACATATACTAATATAACATAACATATACTTCTGAATGTGGTCTGTTTAAGAGAAGATTTGATTGAGGAGGGCTGGTAGTAACCAGGCCTGGGTATATGTAGTCTAGCTTCAACAAGGTATTAATGCAGTTTGGTGTTTTTTTTAAAATGATTATTATTTAGTTTCTAAGGGGGCAAATACCAGGTTGTCTCCCCTTGCTGTTTGTGTCAACCCTTTCTTTCGACTGTCTCCCCCCCACTCCCCAAGCCCCCCCTTTCCGATCCGGTCGCCTTGTCTAATTCAAAAATAAATAAATAAATAAATAAATAAAATGCAGATTACGCACCAGGAGGAGCATGATAGACTCTCCCTTTGCAGTTGACTCCAGGGCAAATGTTTACAGTGTCCATATATACATGACGGTAACATGCTCTTGGCTACTGGCCAAACAATTCAGCAAGCAAGACAGGCTGTATTCTAAAGGATTTCTATAATTATAATACATATATTACATATATTGGATATGTATATTAAGGTTATTAGTTGTGGTGATGAGAAAAATAGCATTTCTATATTACTTTTTTTTTTGTATTTCACCGTATTTGGTAGATGTCTGAAGTTATATATAATAGTATATGATATAACAGTATATGACTTAATTCTGCTGAATTGAAAGCTATGCCAAAACTGTGTTAATGTTTTTTGTTTTGCTTTCAATCACACTTTTCCTTTTTCACACTTTTCCATTCATCTGGGCAATTTTGAGAGGCATTTGAACTCACAGAACAGACGGAAACAGCTTTTGAATTGAATATTTCAGCTAAGGCTGGCTGGGCATAGCCCTGTTAATAATAAATAACAGAAACATGCAGAGCATAGTCTGTGGTTGATCAGCGTATAGAGGGAAAGGGAGGGCAGCAGGCAGTGAAGTGAGTCCGATGACTTAAAGAGACACACGAATGTGTTCAGGGATGAGCAGTTTTTTGTCACCGACACACTCTGCTCCTCTACAGTCAAGATTCAGGGAGTCAGATTCTGATTGGATCCACCGCCAATATGCACCCTTGTGCTTAAACACGCCAGTGCCCACTTTATTCACAAATGGAAGCTTGTTAGGTTGGTGTGCACATGCAGTCAGAGTTACACGTTACAAATGAATGGTGGGTGGTGTATCTTAATCTTAAGTACAGTGAGTCACATCCTGGCCTCCTGCGTTGTCCCCCCGCTGCTCTATATCTTCCTAAGGGAAGGTTCGTGGCAACACATTACACACAAATCACACAAATCAAATAAGGTCTTAAAACCATGCACATGCACATGCACATGCGCACACACAGTGTCAGGTTTGTAATAATGATAGCGTCAACACACGCCATTATTCACCGAGCACAGTGGACATTGAAGCTCCATGAGCACAGACAGAGAGGTGAGTCAAGGCGGACACAGCATGGCAAAAAGCAATTTGTTACACAAAGGCAGCAGGCTACTTACTGCACTTTCTACTAATTACTAAACTTTATGTCCACGAACAATAAAATAATAACATTTTCTTGGCCATAACATCTCTTATGCCTAATGATCAAAACATATGTATATGTATATTTTTTTCTTTTCAAGAGGATTATTGCATTTAATAGATGTTTTTGACAGCAGACAATTTGGCTTGCAACAACGCAGCTCCGTCAAGTCTCCCAGGAAATTGCTCATTTCTATAAAATAAAGTTGTTGTCAATGTTATAATATCATGGCTGTTGTGCAGATCCACCCCTGGTGACTCATCACACAGCATTCGGTCATGCACGCAGCAGCGACAGATGGTCCTTGTCACATGGTTTAGGACACAACACACAAAACACCGAAATCATCAGAAGGGCGACGATACAGTGCCATACAGTAAATTATCAAAATGCAGTGCAAGGCATATCCACATATATATAATCTCTGTAAGTCTCTGCATTTATCATGATAAAGTGCGTTTAACGCAACACAAAGGGAGAAAATTCCATGCTGCTTTAAGTTATCTCAAAGCTGACTCCTTCCCTTCATCAGATGAGAAAGAAGGAACATTTCTTTTACTGAACACGGCTCACCGCTAAAGAAAGCACATGCCAGGCACTTGACACACAAGTGTCTCGGGAACAATGATCAATGAGACACAATTATCAGTGCATCAAATTACGGACAGTGAAACAGACTTACAGTCCATTTTAAGTCCCGAGCCCGGGCTTAGTAGAACACCACTACTGCAGTGGTTAAGGAGAATAACTATCCTGAATCACTCTGGCATTCTGACCATCTGGAGTTAATCTCATCTCATGATCAAAACAAGTTGGTTTGAGGTCTCCGAACTGCCATTTAGTGGGATATATATACAAGGTGATCAGCACCACCGGGAGAACTGATCAATAATCTCCCCCTCTCCATGACACACATGGATAAGGCAGTGGTGACTCGTAGCATTCCTCATGAGCACATTGTTGATAGACGTACTGGTGAAACGTCAATAAGTCTTCCAGTGGGCTTATGGTTTTCTCTGCGGCTCTTATTGGATTGAGAGCATGAGGCGAGGCGAGGGGAGATCAGTGAGACAGTTTCCGCATCACGTTATTCACTCTGCAGCTTTCCTGCACATACTGGCCATTAATTGAATTCGAATGGGATTCAATTGATTTGACATCTGCGAGGGTTTCCTCCAAAGGAATAAACGTGGAGCGATGTTGGGTCATGAGTTGGGAGGAGAAAGTAACAATGTTCTATAACTACCAAATTGTTTTGGAATTAGCCAAGGTCATTTTGTCTTCTTTAAAATTCAAAATAAATAAAAAATTACAAGAGTGAAAATGATCCAATCTTTTTTGCATCCTCCTGTGAGTTTGCATGCTATATTAAGGACACATTTCCCCCTACTGCTGGACACACGGGAGGCGCACAATGCCACACATTATTATCATCACATGATCTGGGTTGTTGTCATTTTCCTTCTGTGATTTTTTCCCCGCCCGTTATAGAGACTTTAACCAATCATAATATTCTCTTTCATTGAGTAGAGGCACAGAAAATTCAATTAAAAGCCATTAAAAATTATAACAATAACCTCATCATAGCTAGATTATCGATGAAAACGTAGCTAAAATACAATTATTGCAATTTTGACTTACAGTTGTTACAAGTGGCCTTTACACAGTACTGTGCTATTAAGCATTCAGAGTGAGTCCCTCCCTTAATGCCACACTTTCATTTACATCAAGTTAATTACTGGATCCAGTGTCCAAGTGGGAAGGGTCACTACACAATACACAAGTGGAGTACTCTGTACACACGCCAATACACAGTGCTGCACTTTGCCTGTTGTCAGTGAGTGGTAAAGGCAGTTTCGAAAACTTCACTAGACAGGGGTTGCCAATAGTCACATGGCTGAGTCACTCTTGGAAATTCCCTTGCCGGTTTAACTGTGTTTGCATTTTGGTTTCTGTTCTGTGCAGAATGTGAAAATACGACTTTGATGCAAAGAGGAAAATATTCAGGAGGATTTAGGAGCAATGCGGATTCCATCCGGGTTGTATAACTCTGGGTCCTGCAGGTTTTCTCAAGTTTCCTGGGGAGGTCATTGGAGTTTTCTCATCAGGCCAACAGTCCATGTGTAAAGTGAAGAGGGCCTATGACCGTGTCCCCCAGGGTCACTGCTAAGAGCCATCCAGTCCATCTATAACCAAAGTGTCAGCTGTGTCTGTAAAGTCAAGCATGTTTTCAGCCTGTGTTGGACTGCACCAAGACTGCCCATTGACTCCACTCTGATCAGACTGGGTATGTGAGAACTGTGTCTCTGCTTTTTTGCAGATGACGTGGCTGTATGGGCGTCATCAGTCAGTGACCTTCAGCTTGCACTGGAGCGGTGTCCAACAGAGTGTGAACCAGCCCCAATTAAAGTCAGCACTTCCAAATCTGGGGCCACAGAGATTTTTCTTTTTCTGCAGGAAAATTGTGGATTGCCTGCTGCCGACTGGGGGGTGAGCTGCAGCTCCAGGAGAAGGAGTTAAAAGTATACTGGGGTCTTGCTCATGAGTGCCGGTAAACATATTTAATCTGACTTGGGAACACCTCAGGATCACCCAGGGGAAGCTGGAAAACGTTGCTGAGGGAAGGAAAGTCTTAAATTCAATGCCTAGCATGAGTCAATACCCAAACTCACATAAGCTAAAGAAAACAGAATGGATTGAGATGACTCAGTTGAAAGTAAATGTAATGACATGACAAAAACATTACATAACGCATTAATCCTTGAATCATACTCGTCCGCTGCTGTGCAAGGTGATGAGAGGAACCCTCAAAGTTATAAAAGATACAAAGAAAGACAGAACAAAGGAGAAATGAAACTTATGCCGGCCAGAGATGTGTAAACATTCTCAGCAAATACTGCATGACTTTTAACAAGACAAGCACGCTTGTTTTCGTATCAATAACAATCAAATACCTGGCAACGTTGATTCTAGACATACACCATTGGACAGTAAAAGAAAGAGAACATTGCAGGTGACATGCAAAAAGAAAATGGGAGACAGCGAGTGAAGCTTTGAAAGAGAGTAGAAATGGCATGTCAACAAGGGAAACAGAAAGAGAAACTGAAAGCTAAGTGAGGCATCATACTAACATGTTGTTTCTTGATGTATCTGTGTAAAACAAAAGCAGCCCTCACTTGAATCCACCCTGGGCTGTAACGGAACACAAAGGACTGCTTTCACAGCAGACGTTTTTAACTTGTCACTTCAGGAAAAAAAACATGGTGCCGCAGATCCAGTAAGTGTCCCAGTAAATGTGACAGCGCACCGTGACAACGGCAGGCCCTCCGCTATGGCAGAATGCCGCAATCTAGAATCCACCTGAGAAGTTGACTGCTATGACGTGACAAAATGTCTACTGTGCAACCAGTTGCAGCTCAACAACAAAGATGGCTTTTAATGGTGAGGAATATACACACATGTAGGTATTGTACAAGACAGACTGTATTCATCCCACAGGGGGAAATTTGTTCTCTGCATTTGACACATCCCTGAGTGGGCTGCCACTACATTGCGGCGCCCGGGGCGCAAAATTGGGGTTCAGTATCTTTCCTCAAGGATACTTCAACTTGTAGACTTGCAGGGGCTGGGGATCGAACCATCGACCTGTCGTTCTGTGAACGACTGCTCTACCTCCTGAGCCACAGCCACATCACTATTGTCCGGTGTCCACAGGGATAAACCGCTCACAAGTCTCTCTGCTTCTACACTGGTTATGTTCTTAGTTCGGCTCCTCATTGTGTAAAATATCATCAGCCAAGTTACTTGGTGAACTTTGCTGGCACTGCCGGGCTGTTTCTACCCGTAACTGAATACCCGTACTAAATACTACTGGATTTAGTAGTAAACCCTGATCTGAGACAGATCCCATCATAAAATGAGCCTACATTCAACTGGTAATCATGGAAATAAAAATAAAAATAGAGTGAGAAATGTTTCTAAATAATTAAATGCACCACTTTAGTACTTGGTTGTTGTGTGAAGAAAGGTTTGTGGAAAAAATCGAAAGAAAAGCAAAAAAACAAAGTGACAAGCATATAAGGCTGTTACTAACATGAAGAGGTAAAGCAAGGAAGGACACATGAGAGGCTTGACTGAGAGAGAGAGATATCACTTAGCAGAGTGGAACGGGATAATGGAAAATGGTTGGAGAGAGAGAGAGAGAGAGAGAGAGAGAGAGAGCTGTTTAAAAAAGAAGAGTGAGGCAATGTGTTTGTAGAGAAAGTGAGTGGGCAGCCGCCACTCTCTCCTCTGGTTAATGAAGCAGAGCAGAAGCTAACAGAGAAATGGATTTGTGACAGCAGGCTGGCACAGATCAACTCTCTAGAGCAGCTCCATTGTTTCGGACGGCGCTCTCATACCAACACCAGCGGCAGCACGCCGGCAAAAGAACAAACAGATTTCAGATTTCCTCTTTGGTTTAATGTGCACCGAATCTACTCAGTCAAAACGAAGTCATTATTTCTGACAAAGCAGGAAAGTAGCTGCTGTGTAATTGACTGCTATGTCAATATTTTATGTAAGTTGTGTTGGCGAATGCTGAGCTGTGGAGACGGTGCTGCAGAGCTGTGAATCCGCAGGCTTGAAAAAAAAGAAGAAAAGAAAAAAGGAACAGCTTTCTCACCCTCCCACTCCTCCTCCTGCACTCTCACCACCATTTGCTTCTGACCTCCCGGATCAACCGAGCCCAAGCCTACATTCCTTTAGTTTCTTTCTCCTGAGACATCTCTTCCTCCACCTCCTCTAACCTCATGTTTACTTGTGTACTATCTTACCAAACAGCCACACATATATTTCATAAGGTCCATGAGTTGTTGTTTTTTTTAGGACTAAACGGTTGCCCTGTGTATCATCAACATCAACTGTGTACAATCTCTTTTTCACATCCTGCCTTTCAGCTTTGCTTCTCCGCCTGGCCTAAAAGAATCTGCATTTTCCTGTTGCTTTAAGGCCGTGTTCACACAGACAGTTGAATTAAGCTGAATATTTCTCATGTCAAATAGACCTTTTTGTTACAAAGAGAAAAAAAAGAAGCATCATCAAATTCAAGCCTTTCAAATTCAAATCCAATATCTGCAAAGGCAACTCAGCCCCAACGCTCAGATTAGATTTCTTATTTTGTGCAACACTACTCATAGGACACATATCTGACATAACAATAAGAGCAGAGAAACAGATATGGAGGAGAGGCAAAATGTCCAGGACCAGGTAATATATATATATATCAGCTCAAGCCACAAATGTATTCTGCACTCTAACATTAAAATGCCTGCATCAAATGTCTATACTTTCTAGGAAACGTTTGTACTGTTAACAAGTCTGTTTTCTCTCAGGCATTGTACCTCACTGCATTTCAAGACAACACACAAATTGCAAAGTAAGAAATATAGTTACATTAGGAACTGTGAACAAAAGAAAGGAGCCAAATCAGCAGATGCTGGTGTGTCTGCAGCTGCGGGAGGACAGAGCTCCAGAAAAACAGACGCTCTGCACTCAGCTGACACTCTGGAAAACGTTGAGGTGGAAATGTTGACTGGACCGCGGTCAGAGGATATGATGGGGGGGGGGGGTCACGCTAACAGTTGGTTCATTATGAGATATACTTAAAATTAGCTGTATTGAGGTATCCAAATCAAACCCATGAAGCAGGGTGTGCCTAAAATACTAGAATGCTCATGGTGAGGCCTTTCTGGTAATCTTTCTGACAATTAATAATAAGGCGCCTCTGGGAAAACACTGAGATCTATTATAGGGAGCAGATGATAATTGCCCTTGCTGGAAATTATACAAATGTATGTACACAAAAACACTGACAAGACCGCATCAATCAGTTAAAAATAAACGATGAATCACTATCAAGAGGGTTTGTGGGTATTTTGTTGGTAAAGTGTGTATAGGAAGGGTATTAGAGCTGACAGTGGAGTATCTAAAATTAACCCCATCATCATCTTACACGTTCAAATGATCACTAAATGAAAACACGCTGAACTAGGACCCAAAGAGTTACCATGACAGTTGCAGTCTTTTCATCCTCGCATGCATCAAGGCAATGAATGAGCTCATCCGTAGTCATGTTATGAAAATTGTTCTGTCTGCATATTCACACAGTGGACAAGCTAACATTGCTAAGGCTACACTCACGTTTACGATATCTTTGAAAAAGCGTGAGCGTGGCTTAATGGATATCAAGGTTTTCATGTGATTCATCGTTTGATTCGACTCAACGTAACATACAGCGGAGTGACGTCGTCACTGTGTCAGTATCAGAACACTGGATGCAAATAGGAAGAAGGCTGGTTCATGTGAACTCACCCTGGGTTGCCAGTTTTCATATTGCTTCTGCAGGTTGGCCCCGATGGTCTCCAGGGCTTTCTGTGGACTCATCGACAGAGGGTCTGTCGGGAAAACACAGAGTGTATACACTGTGATTACACACATAACGGTTTCAATAGCATAGCAAAAAAACACACACACACTAAATCTGGAGCAGACAAATCAACCATGATTACATTATTAGCAACATTTACATGACAGTAAATCTTAACCGTGAAAGTGGTCGTCGTGATAATCTGAAGAGCAAGGATTACATTATTTAACATTCAGGCCAAAGATACGTCCATGCTATGATGACACAGGCAGGTTATGGTTTATGATTTCATAAATCAAACCAGGGTTTAGATAAAATAGAAGGCAGCCCTTCAGGCTGAATTATTGATGAGACTGAATCAATATTGCATGAAGAATAGCAGAATATAAATTGACAACAGTTCAAATTGTGCTCAGCAGACAGAGAATTTATTGTAAAGGAGATACCAGTGTTTCCCCTATATATCCCACCGCCACTGCTAGATTATGAGCATCGCTGCTAATTTCTCACGATCATTAATATCAACGAGCTACTAATGAGTTTCACTAACACAGTGTGTGAGAACGACACCACCCAACGTTATCTTGGACTTCTTTTGAGTCATTAACTAGTGCATTAAATCCTCCGAAACCCTCTCCTCACTCGTCAAAGGACACCTATTTAAAAGGTAACATTAGAGCAGCGTAGCTCCTTTAGGGAATAGGGCAGTGCGTAACAAGCGAGCAGCAGCGAAGTGACAATGAAGCGGTGAATGCGAGCAGAACAGAGGAAAAGGATAGCAGTAAGTTGCCAATATGTGTCACTTAATAAATGCTGCAGCTTTGCAAGCCCAAGAAAAGTCCTATGTTGTTTCCCCAACTGCTGCTAGGTAACGTTAGCTACATTCATAGGAAGTCAGGTCAATTAGCTGCTTGTCATTACTACCTGTGTGTCCAGTGTTAAGATCTTCTGTCGGTAATCACAGCATAGTGCGCTGCACAGGGTAAGACTACTACTTGACTTAGCTGCAGTGAGATTACTACCTAACTTACTTGTCCGGTAAGTGAACATCAGGTACAAACTTAGACTAAACTCACATTTGTCCTGTACACATACATCTGGATAGTTACATTATAAATAAATTTTCAGACGAGTCTATCAAACTGGTTGGTTAGGAAGAGAAAGGAGGATGGTGAAGAAGCAAAGTGGTAAACCTACCATATGACTATACCACTAAAGTTGCTAAAATAAAAACATATGAATAAAGCTAAACAAAAACATAAAATAATATTAATGAATTTGTCATTTCTATAAGATTCTATATTTTCTCTCAGTTTTGGAACTACAGTAGCATTAATATTGTGAGTGATATAACTGGTAATATAAGGTTGCAATGTAACAAAACCAAGGTTCAGGTTTTTGCCACATTGCCCACGTTTGATCAGGGTTGTTGCGCGTGAATGTATTTATCTTGTATCCTCGCTCTCATCCTCACAGAAAATAAATTAAAGCGTTTTTATGTGATCTTTCCAGTTGACTTTTGATTTCTTCGTCGGACCATATCACTATTAAATACCTCGTCTCTTCCTCTTCCCATGTGCTCACGGCTCATTTTTAAATTATTCCTTCTTCTATTTGTTTTTCTTCTTCTTTTGTTCATTGGCAATGGTAGCCTGCTGTAACTCCCTGTAATTCATCCAAATGAACTAAACTGTGGTTCAGTTTGATCCAGACTGAGACCTCTTCCTTTTGTTGGACCAAAATCTGTCAGTTTGATCTGGATCTAGGTTTCAGACTGAAAAGTCCTCAGTTCGGACCAAATGAAGTGGGTGTGAAAGGTCCCTAAAAGTGATGATCGTTAGATAAGAATATAAGAATACAAATACAAATATAAGATTTCGGTGACTGAGAACAGAGATGCCAAAGTCACGTAAAGTTTAAATCATTTTTACTCCAAAAGCCTGTGCATGCGTGATACCAGTATGTTAAAATATGACTGAGTTATGAGTCTGAGGAGGAGGGACGCTTCTTGTGGATTTGTGCATTTGTCCGATTAACATTTCTGTCACAAATGTCGCATTCATGCCTGAGAGAAAGGAGGACGCAGAGTGAAGAGAATCCTTAACAGAAACACGGTGCATACATCACATTAAAGAAGAACTCACTTCATCACATACCACGCTTTGTGTTGCATTTGAGTGCTTGTCTGTTTCTCATTCATTTATGTGTACTCACCTATCCAGCACTCCAGTCTGGCACAGGGTGAGGTCTTGACAACATCTGGAGGGTCCACTCCCACGTTGAGACATAACACCAGCGCTACACTCACAGTCTTCATCTGGTGGAGAAGACAAAGAGCCCAAGATTATCTTCACATCACTGCTCAAATCAAAACAGACCAGTGGATTCATAATTCTTTTCAAAGCCATGGTACATCTTTCAAATGTATGTATTCAGGTCTGTCCTGGGAGTTCTCCAGTAAACCAGATTCTCTCGATGCTGCCCACTGAAGCTCTAACTGGAGCTGTGAAGCATCTCACCCCGGGGGAACTCAACGGTAGTTACAGAAACAATGGTTATTATCTTCCCGGTACACATTTTCATCTGGTCCAAAGAGTCCACTATGCCTAACACAGCGACTAATGTCACTCCATCAAGCAACCTATGCAGTCCCAAAGGTTTGTGAATGTGAGCTCACACAAAGGCCCCATCTATCGATAAATAAATGTCAGAACGGGACAGTAGAATCACGCCACACAAGGTAATGAACCACAAACACAGAAGATCACTGGGCAGGAAGTGAAAGCAGAAAGAGATACAGGTCATCTGAATTAGATCAACAAATGAACATGTTAAAAATTCAATCTAATAAATGTATAAGTCAATCTATAAGTCAAGGTGGGATCATCTCAACCCTTGGGTATGGAAATGACAACAACTGACCTAAAGTACATTGTCATGTAGGTCAGTTCGATAGTGTCTAATGACCTTTTGCAGGTAGTGTTAGATATAGCGGAGCACATTGTGTGTATACGGTGGATTACGTGACATCCCATGGCTGCAGCAGAATAAGGAGGGCTGCTGTTGTGAAGGTAATTAAGTCCTCTCCTTTCCCACTGACTGAGTGAAAGGTCAGAGAGCTAGTGGGACTCAGCAGGACAAGACTCGACATGTGCATGCATCGGCACATGCACATAGAGGCACGCTGCATCGCATCAAATCATTCATTTTCACCCGACCTCCTCACCCCTCACCCTTTCCCCACCTGTATGGTCCATGTTCTGGTGAATGAGCACCGATGCACAGGTTTTCTGCTGAGGTGCATGACTATATTCACCACAGTCACTGAGAAAAACTAAAGGGTGACAGTTCTACGACAGGATTCTCACTTCTTACAGCAGAGCAAGACTATGTCTACAGCTGAAGCACTAGCCACTCTGTGAGGCTGCACAGCAGTGTTTTGAGCGAAATGCAAAAGTCAAAGTGCAGTACAGTGTTGGCCAAATTGGCTAATAATGTTCTCTTGTGTGACCGGCTGGATCACGAACTTCAGTGGGCGTAGTAACAAGCACCGCCATGGTTAGCCAGAGAACAAGATAGAGGAGACTTTAGAACCAACAACTTCGATTCAGAATGGGAAGGTGAGGTTTGGTTGAAGTCAATACTGAAAAGCCTAACGAAAACAAAAAAACATTTACAGATGGAGAGTTAAATCAAGGAAATAAACTGCCCCTCCTACAAATGGCACTTCACTAAAAAGACTATAAAGAGAAAGATGATATTAAAAATGGCGACATGGATAGAGTCGTTATCAAAGGATGTGTCCCAGTAAGAGGTCAGACATTCATCAAGGTCCAAATACTGTTGAATCGCGACAAATTACTGACGTGCTGCCTGAGATGTAAGGAGCAGCCTTGCATAGCCAGACCTATCTCACAGCACTGTCAGTTCTGGAGAACGGTCTGGCTAAACCCATTATTATTCTGCTATTGGAGGAGTATTCATTATTATCTGGGGTGGCACAAAAGGCCGGATGCAGCAACAGAGCTCCAGCAAAATTGTATCAGAGTGGTACGTTTTTTTTTTGGAGGAACATTTGCAGTTGGGGAGATGAGCATTAGGATTAAAATGGCTAAATCATCATAAAAGAAAACACCTGCTAGATTTGTAAGGTTTGCACCATTAGCGACCAGGCCAGGGCAAGGGTAACTTTACTAACTTTTTTTAGCATGTTAGCTCTGAGGTTGAAGTTGTTGCACAGAGAAACAGGTATTTTTAAAAGTTTAGCTATAAGCCTATGGTGTTGGCCAGGTTTATACACATCCAGTGCGTTAACATACAGAGCAGCAGAATGAACTGTCATGACCTATTGATTTCAAACTGAATAAACTCAACTCTGAATCCCAGGGCTTTACTCTGCAGTAAGGAAGTTGTTTTTTTTTAAATGGTAATAATACACTGACACAGGGTCTGAAGGATTATGCTGTTCACTGTTCCACATTCATTTTAACGCTCCTTCATATCTTTCTATTTAATTTGATCTTTTCTTTGCATTCTTTTTCTATTCTATTGTCAGATTCACCTTTATCTTATTCATTTCATAAATCTGTTCTGGAGCTAGGCACCCTAAAAAAAATAATCGCTCGATGTTGTACTGTCTTGTGTATGTGACAAAAGAACTTGATTTGATTTGAAGCTAATGCTGAATTTTTTTTTTTTAACTGTGCCCATTTGGATAAAGTGACAGCTACATTTATCAGGTGTTTTTCAGGACATGCATGACATTGAAGACATTGTTCGAATTGATCACAAAGCCCTTTGTTCCCACAGACAATGACTCTGTACCTGTCAAAATGTAAGATGCATTTTCCTTACGAAATGGAGAAGACACTGAATATTGAACTGCAGCGCAACATTGAAATTCAGGTCAGTGCACAGCAAATTTCCACTCCTCTCCATCTGTGCAGCGAAGGTCAAAGCCTAGTTTGACTCCACTTATCCCTGTGAATGGCCTGGCATAGGTTAAAGCCCAGGACCTGCCTGACTGACAAGCACCGTACAGACTGAGTGAGCACCTGTCATTAGCTAGGAGCCCAAAGATAGAGCACTGACTGATCATGTGTGGTCACAGCCATCGCACAGATTGTGTTTCATAGATAAATGCAGTGAAAATACTGAAAATATCTTTACATGGTTGTATATCTTCGTTTTGTTGCTGATAACTTCATTTTTACACTGATAACTGCTAATTTAACACTAGAAGCCAAAACATGTACAATTATGTTATAAAACCATTGATAGTTTTACAGCAGATTTTCTTTACAGTCTTGTTACACTAAAAAGACAGAATATGTCTGTTTATTTAAGGTAATTGTTAACTGCCAATATAGTTGTAAAAAAAAATCCATTTCATCTTCTGAGGACTGCAAATGTATCCATAACTTTAAATCAACATATCCAGAGGTTTAGTGACTGAAGTCTGAACAAAGGTGATGGACCAAGCGAAAAAAAAGTCTACAAAAAAGGGATTTAATGAGGAACAAAAAACAGGCTCTAACAATAATAATGTGATAAATATGGTCAAAATCCAGGAATGACAATATTTCTACTCTATACAAAAATAAAACTGACCGCAGACATAAAATAACACAGTAAAAAAGCTATTTTTAACTTCTCAAAAATGGCATTTATTGTAGAGGTGGAATAAAGAAAGCAACTGGGAAAAATGCCAGACATACACCTGCAAGACAAGCAAGTAACCTTTTTCAAATGAGCAATATAAAGATGTCCTTAACTCTCACCCTACATCATCTAACTCTTACATCAAGACAGGCATAAGCCAGAGGATGCCTTAAATACACACGTCTGTTGCCAATTTGTGGCTCTGCCCTGGTATCATTAAATCCAATGATAGTTCAAATTCCTGAAACAATTTTTTAAAAATAAAATAAAACACACTACAAAGAAAGAAAGAGCCAACCATGGCCTCCCGAGTCACCAGATCTAAAACTCAGTGGGGTCTCATGGGACATTATACAAAGATTTTTAACTTCCTTCAGGCTTCAAAGGGTTGGAGCCTTTCCTTTAAGAATGATCTGCTGTAACGTCCCCTGACACAACACCCAGGACCTTTGTGGCAAAAACAAATAAAGACTCAAGCAGGCTGGAAGGTAAAGAATGGCCCTACTGTTACAAAACACTTTTAAAGTATATATATATATTTATACCATAAGGGGTTTCTTGTTATCTAGTCTTAAGTTCAGTATTTCCTCATCTCACTCTTTAAGGAAAGATGTGATGCAATTAGATCCACTGTTGACAGAAAAACATCTTACTACAAGCTTCTTTTTTTTAAAATTATATTTGAGCTCACAACAGAAGTTTGGTGTCCTTACACACAGTCCACACACACATCACTCACAATGTACTGTACACTCCTACGCAGCTGTTAGACTGCATGTCAGTGAGCCTGTTCTCTATAAGCCCTGCAGGGGCTGTAAAACATCTTCACCAAGATCCCGAGAAAAGACATTTACAGGTAGACAGAGTCGACAGGGAGGAACCGGGGCAGGTTTGCCCTTTGAAATACAACGGCTGAAGTGACACGTTGAAGGTGTTTATGTCATACCAAGGGAAATGTTAAAGAAACTATTGACTCGAGGAGATGGTAAAGACATCGTTTCATTTTCTTGAGTCAACCACGATCAACGTTAAAAAAAAAAAAAAAAAAATCAAAGTCCATAATAGCCACTGACAGACATTAGTATTCAACACAGTAGTGGTAGAGTTCAGACAGGAGACGACACTCATGCCATCGGAGTGACCATGATTGCAATGAAGTGTCTCAACACGGCAAGATAAGTCACATCCTGATTCAAACGGCCCTGATGAAATTCTTTGTTTTCCCTCCAGCCTCTAAGTGAGGTAATTTATAATATATCTAATATTCATTCGGTTGATTATAATACAGATGGATGTGGGACGGTGACGACCTCTCAAGTTCAACACTGCAGCACAACGTGGCATTCTAGTGTGACGGCACACCGACACATCATTCTCACTGATCTGTCTGCTTTTTTTATTCTACATATTACCACACACACACACACACACACACACACACACACACACACACACACACACACACACACACACACACACACACACACACACACACACACACACACACACCAAAAGAAGTATTTAATTTGCCAACTGTGTTTGAAAATTGGAAAACCGCCACACCCTGTTCATATGTTCATGTGTAGTTCCCATTATACTAATGAAAACAGACACTAATGGATGTGTCTACAGGATATAAACTGGTTTTTAACTATAACTTAACCAAACAAATGTACCAAATAGACAAACTGAGGGGAGAAAAGATAAGATAAGATAAGATATCCCTTTATTAGTCCCACAGTGGGGAAATTTACAGTATTGCGGCAGCGCAGTGTACAAAAAACACAGCAGGAGGAGGGGAAATAATATTTAAAAAAAATACAATACAATAAAGGAGGGGGGTAAAGTGTCTCAAAAATATTTCACAAATACTATTACAAAAGTGTCTTAGTATTGCAATAAAAAGTACTACAAATAGTTTGGTCTACTGGGAGCAGTGCTGATTGTACAGTCTAACAGCTGCAGAAGAAACTCAATAAATCTTAACTCAAGGTCTGACTTCTGTGTCAGAGGCTTTCAGCTACACCGCATGGTCTTAATCAGTTGGATGGAGTTTGCATAGTCATTATAATGTTCCTCACGTATGATCTCCAAGACAATTGAGTTGTTCAGAACTCCATCCACTGATGTAGACCATGAGATGTGGTTGAAAAAAACGACAGAGAAAAAAAAGCCAGTGAGTGGACCTTCAGTAGAGCTTGAGGTTCTGTTGTGGTTGTTTCTTGTTTTCCCCAAACTACAAAGATCAAGAATGATCATCGTCACTAATATTGAGACCGTTTTTAAAGCATATTGGTATGCAACACATACCCATTCCAACATGTTCTCCATTACTCCGCAAAACCTTCCTGTAAAGTCATGCCTTGCGACTTCCCACTGTCTAATTAGCCACCGTGACACAAATCCCAAGTCATCCAAACGTGGAACATGAACTGTGGAAACAACCTGCTGGTTCTGGTGTATAAAAATAAGTGATAGATTAATCAACAGTTAAATCAATAGCAGCTTTAGAAAGGTAAACAGAGCAAACAGGGCGAGAGGGTAATGAACAAAGGGAGCTTTAAAGAGTGGAAGCTGAGCAGCAGCTTAGAAGGAAAGCAGGGGCAGCTGAAGAAGGGCCATCGCTGTGAGCAAAGCACCTTTTAACCCATACCAAGTGGCTCTTTATCAAAGCCCGATAATCTAGCAGTAATCTGAGGGGAAAGGCTAAACAAAATTACAATTGGTAACTGGGTTAATGGACCTCATGGATTCCCAATAATCAACTAATCTATTGAGGAGACAAAGCAGAGCGTCAGAAAAAGTGAAAAAAAAGTATGTGCATTCACAACACTGCTTTATTTACACACGAGGTCTGACATTGTGATAAAAGGTGATGCAAAGAAAGAGAGAACAGGACAGACAGGGGTGAGGGATGGAGGGAGGGAGACAGAGTCGAATTGTATGTATGCGTGTGCAAGTGTGTGCGCATTTCCTTCTGTTTGGGCTAGTGCACATAATTGGTTGCTATCCTCCTCTCATTAATAACTCCACGGGACTGCAGGGGAGTTTCCAGTCTTCCCCCCCCCCCGAGGCTTTTTAAGACGCCTGTATAGAGCCCAGTGCTGCTCACTGCATCGATCAATGGCCACTGATTATTCCATTTGTTAGGCACACAATGAATGAAGGTTATTAAAATGGTCAAGCTCATCGATTTCCTCTGGGAGAGCCATAACCAGCTGACAGCAACAGGTCAGATATTGGATGCTTCAGCTGAATGTTGTTGTTTTTTTTAATAGGCCTATGCAACAACAAAAAAAAGTGTATTTTTGTTCAGAAGCAGGAGTTTTAAGCATACCTGAAACACATGGCAACACTCAAAGTGAAAGAATTCTATGCCTCGTGTGTGTGTTGTTTACATGCACGGTGAATCATGCGAACGGGGACACATTTAGAAAGTTCCTCCAGTCGAAGCGTTGTCCCAAAAGAGACAGACGTAGCTGTGTGAAGAACGAAAAGGTGCGCTTCAGAGAGATGTTCTGACTCTGTCTACTTACGCGCTTAGTGTAACACATCCATCGCGACCTAATGTTGGCCTGATTGTGGCTGTGTGTCTTTTAAAACGTTGGAAAATTTGTCAAACAAAGCCTCCCATCGCTCCAGTGTCGTGACAGGAGGTTGAGATGCTACGACGGGGGCTTTGTCTCAAGCATAGTGAGGCCTTAAGCTGTATGGCTTATTGCAGATGTAAGAGGAAAGAATGGGGGGGAAAAAAAGAAAAAGAAAAAAGAACCTGCAATCTGATGTCCAGTTCCCCAGAGAGGCATCAGTGAATGTGTCTGTGACTTAATGAAAATACAAGTGTGCAAGTGGCAGTTAAAGTAATTTCTAGAACCAAGTATTCGTATTAAGTTATTAGTGTACTAGCAAAAAAGGGAAACAAAAATGGTGGTAGGTGGAAGAGTTAGAGTCAGAGACACTTCTTTAACACCACTGTCAGTAGTAGCCCAATAGCTACCTTGTCAGCACAGTCATCACTTTCACCATGCGTCCCTCAGTGTTCTCATAGCAATGGTAGCTAGTACTCAATAACCCGCATCACCTCATGGAAGCCTTCTCCTTCCGCAAAGCTTAACAGAAGCATATCACCAGTGACAAATTCATGTTTAAGCTGGCTAATCTCCTCTACCCTGTCGGCGTCGTAATGGTGCATGCCAACAGACCACCTGTTGTCCATCTCTGCCGGTTTCTCCATGTGCTTGATGTGGAAATGGTTGACCATCATAACAGTTCTTCTGTGATGTGCAGCATTCCATATGTTGTACATCCAGCCAACTGCCTTGTGGTAAGAAATCAAGTGATGGATCAATTGTGACAAACCATATTATGTACAAGCTGGTTCCCTGAAATGAGGGTAAAGGAAGCCTCAACTACGGCAGTGCAAACAGTGTACAGGAAGATAAATTGTGTTGTTTTACAGGTGGGTGGACTGCAAAGACAGAGTCAGCTCATTCCAGGCTTCCTACAAGCCATAAAAACCTTAAGTAGTTTTCTACATGAAACTGTTCACTTACCAAAGTCTCCACATCCATCTCTTCTGGAAGACAGAGGGTGCACATTAATCTTCATTCCCAGTAAAAAGCACCGGCATTATCCCTACCCTAATTACGATGATACAGAGAGGAAATGAAAGACGATATAAACTGAAGCAGACACAGAGTCATTTCCATGCAACTAATGGCCTCGATAAAACCACAACTTTTTGACTGTTCGTGACAATTCTTGGAAAATCCAGAAATCCCATTGGAGTAGAAAAATAAGAAGTATATGAACATATAACGCCTCCTCTATTCACACTGTGAGGTCACAAATCTTTATTCGGTATTTTCCTCAAGGGCAATTCAGCAGGGTGGGATGTTGCCAACAAGCAGTCTTAAATCTAGAGCTTTAAGTTTAGGCATACTGTATGCTCACTGTGGGAAATCCGCTACCATCATTCAACACCAACATAAAATCACTGGAATTGTAATCAGTTCGACTCCCATGCAAATACATTTTGTTCTCATGGCTCAGTGGCTGAAAGTCTATATGCTGCCTAATGAACTGTGTACAGTGATTGAATTCAACTAATGATGCAGAAGATAAAGCCGCGCAGACCACCGGCTTCATTTCCCCATCGTTACAATGGGCTTGGATATTGATGATTTATTGATTTCATTATTCCAAAGTCGAAAATCCCACCAGGCAATGCGCGTGTGGAGAACCTGCTGCCTACCTAAATGAACTGTTTGTGTGCATGTGGGGTTAAAAAAAAAAAAGGTCACAGAGCACACATAGATACGCTCGAGGCATTATTCGCTCAGATGTCACACATGTTTATGATGTCTGTCTGTGTGTGATTTGGCCATTCAGATAGATGCACAAATGCATGGGGGTACGTGTGCATGTTTGTCCGTGTGCGAATCCTACAACTGCACAAGCAATTTACTTTAATAATTAGTGCAGCAAAAATCAGCGGACATTTAAGCAGCAAATCTAAAATTATAAAAGGTTCCTGCCAAGGAACCAACAGGAGGCTTGTGCTATGAAGCATATTTGGGAAATAAAAAGCTCTGTTTGTCACAGTGTGAGCAAAACTTTGTTTGAGTTGATATCTTTAATTAGAACAGGTACACAAAATATGGACACATTTGGCACTATTTGGTCTGGGAATCAGTTTCAAATGCTGCCGAGAGGAATGGAACAAACAGAAACAATTATAATAATCTGTTGATGAAGATGAAGAGCTACAGAAACTACATCCTGTGTTCTTTTCTGTACCTCTTGGGTTTTATAGTGCTGTGTTGTTTGTACACAGCTTAGCTAAACGCGAGTATCAAAGAAAACAGCATGACATTCATTTAAACACAACCAGTGGCTTTTGAACGTCTAAGATTTTATCGTGGTTGGTTAAATCATTGAGATCTGAGCAAATTTGAATATAGATACAAATTTTAAAAAGGTACGTATGCCGTAAGAAAGATTATGTACATGTACATTATTTTAATTTTTGGAGGAGAATGCACACAGTCTAGTATTCTTGACCATCATTTTGTGAGATTGTAATTATTTCTGCATGTTCTCGTTTTAAGCTGGAATGTGCTTCCTGCTATGACTGTTGAGTCTTTCATGTTAATTACATGTGAATCTTATATTATTATTGTCATCTTTTAATTACTATTATTATAGGAACTATTACCCTACAGGTTGCCTCATTAAGTGCAGAAGGACTGGAGATAGTAGCAGCACCACAGTATGGATGTTAGAGTGTGTCCAGCTATGGAAACCTCATTAAAGAGTTCAAAATAAAGTTTGAAGTACATAAAAGCTATTTCCTATGTAATAAATCAAGTAAAATAAACCACAGCATTTTCTCATTTAGTATTTTATGCGCAAGAGTCATCTGATGAAGACATATCCCCCAAAACATTGTACAACAAATGCATCAGTATGTGACATATCCTCCATTTGTTTGGTGAGATTAGAGTAGTGGATATTGTTTTGGATATATGCTATGGAGGAGATGAGAGTCACCGTCAGAGTCACCTAAAAATCATCTTTCCATGGAAAATAAGACTATAGAGAAATCTAAATATTAAAAGCGTAAGGGACGGACATACGGACAACTATACCCCCCCCCCCCCTTTTTATATTGGGGTGATAAAAATATATCAAGCCACTTGTGACGTCATCAGCTCATAGCTGCACAGGCGAAACAACAGTCAGAGTGAGAAATGTCTCATTGTGTGGATCAACTTACATTCATCTTTAAGCAGTTTATCTGCTCTTCACAGGAGTGTCTAAACACCAGCATAAAACCGAGTCATAAAACTGAGTAGATTCATAACCCAAACTATGTGTACAAATATGCAGATGCATTGTTCTCGTGGTCAGATTCATAAAACTGTAACCACACTTGATTTTGTTTTATAATCTCATTATGGCAGCAGGCGCATGATGTGATCGACCCATATTCCCACAGGACAAGCAGGCGTTTCTCACAGAAGACATTTTGATGTGTCTCACTGGGAAAAGTACAGGTATAAATAATCAAACCAATAACGAAATACAGGCCCTGGTTTTGTGCATACTGGCTCACTGTCACACTGGCCTGGCTTAACTCAGACACTTGCACCATTATTAACGATAAGTGAAAAGTCTTACGGCTTTTCCTTTGACCTTGATGCCAGGCGATGTTTTCGGTCGGAGACAAGCAATGGTAAAATCCTATACTGCATTCACTTATCTTATCGGTTCAGGGTTCGTGTTTGTATGCTATTAACATACAGATGTCACGTTCTAAGTTCAGCAGCCCAATAAACTGAATTAGTATGCTTTCTGCAAACCTGACCCTACTCGTTCACTACCCTGGTAAAGCTGACTGACCCTCACGCTGCAGCTCAACAAAGGAGCACTGACACCTCGGGAAACACATCTGACCTCAACTGCTTTTAGTGCACGTAATATTACTGCCAAAGCAATACTCCGTGCTCTCTTCTAAGAACTGATAATGTGTTTTTAATTCCTCAAAAGACTTCAACCTGGAGTCACCTGTTAGCTCTGACCTTGGACTCCACTGTACAACACTGCCAGCTTTCATATAGTGTAACTGATAACGGTTATCATGGTCCCGTCTGTAAACGCAAGCCACTATCAGACAGACATTGTGCAACAGCGCCGAAACGAAATCCCCTTCTCTGTGAGCCCTTCGGTGCGTTCAAACTGGACCAGCCCAAGGCGCCACATCGCCACCTCGGTGTGTGCGTTCACAGAGTACTGTGTGCCAGCGTTCAACATAAAAGCTGATATATTTCACTTTCTTCCCAGTTTAGTTGTCACTTTTTGTGCTTGTTCTTCAAATAACGGACTTCCTGTTGCCACATCATCGTTAAATCCCCCGGGGTAGGTCGCACACCTGAACATATCGCTGCAACGTCACACCCGTTCTGCAACGCTGGGGCACTTCATTCAGACAGAATGGTTTCGGCGCTGTTACTACCCTCTGCCAAGAATAAAAACACTGTCTGAATGGGGCTACAGTCTCAATCACGCACCACATAGAGTGGGACACACCAACAGCTGAGTCCCAATTGCAAACACACACATATTACACCAGCACAGCATTCTGGCCAATGGGCCTTGTAATTGAATAGCCTCCCTGTCTCTCTCCTCCAGACAATACGGTGACAATTCTCTCAGAGAGAGTATGTGTGTGTCTGTGTGTGTGTGTCTGTGTGTGTGTGTGTGTGTGTGTGTGTGTGTGTGTCTCCAATAGCGAGACCTCTGATTTCCCACAGTGCAGAACATAGTTTACGGCCCACTCGTAGGCCTCACACTGTACATTTCTATTCACTAGCATTAACTGTTTGCACACAAACTTGCTCGAAACCCTGACAGTCAAAGATACTGTCCATCAGCTTAAATCAGCCAATGCAACAACAGACCGAGTGCCGTCTGTGATCACCGATGAACAACTGAAATCAAAACGTACAGCTGCAGAAAAACACTATTTTTGAAGCCGCAACAATGAATAAAAGCAGCACACCACATTTTTGCCATTTTCTTGAGCTTTAAATTGGCTTTGCCTATCTGGAGTCCACAGACAAGAGGAGAGGTGCAAACAGGTGGTTCAGAGCTGTGAGAGCAGCAATGTGAACGGCTGGGTGTGTATTGATTGATCACTGGGGCAGCAACTAATGATTATTTTCATTATTCATTAATCAGCCAATTATTTTCATCATAAATTGATTCATCATTCCCCCCCCCCCCCCCCCCCCCCCCCCCTCCAAAGAGGTTATGTTTTTGCCAGGATTGGTTGTTCGTCTGTCTGTTGGTACGGTCACTCAAAAAGTTCTGAGTGGATTTTGATCTGATGATCCTGAATGTTTCAATGTATGGGGCTCATAGAAAATGCACTACTGTGCGATAACAAACAATAATAATGATACAGACTTTGAACTGCGATAGAATTTTAGCTGAAACTGGGCTGATTCAATTTAAATTAGTCATAAATGGCAAAAGGACGCCAGCAAATCTTTATATTAAAGAAGCTAAAATGCAAATGTTTGAAAGTTTTGCTTGAAAAATGACTGAAACAATGAATCCATCACCAAAACAGTTTCTTTCCAATCAATTCATCCACTAATTGTTGCAGCTCTAATACAACACCCTTAAAACTAGGGTTCCCCTTCAGCCTTTTTGCACTATGTGCTGCTACACATACTTGGACCAAATTAGCAAATGTTCATGGAGACACCAGTACCAACCACTTTACACCATGATTTCAATAGCTCCTTGTGTAAAACATCAGATTATGTTCACATATTGCAATATTACAATATTCAGAAAAACATTACTTCTGAAAAACAGGTTTTCATTTTGCAATGACTGACATCTTACAAGATGGACTTATGCCAAGAGCCAGAGCTGCATTCAAAAACATTTTCTTCCTTCACAAAACTCAAAAAGCTGTTGTTTGAGCCCAGAAATGTGAAAGGATAAATACCTCAGGTGAACAACTGAGTGCCTGAACACTCTGAACAATGAAAAATGTTACAGTTGATTTAGCACTGACTCTCTGATAGGAATGCCCATTTCAGCCAGCAGCTATTACCACTTTTAAATCAATATGCGAGTCACATGTAATGATGCCTTCTAATTCAACATACCCCTGAAGCTCGACACTTCAATGGGCACCGCGTGGCAGTCCCACTGATGTCCTAACCGCGGCGACGTGTTACTATTCATTTGGGTGAATTTCTACAATAAGTACAGAGTTTGTGAGGGTTATGTATGACTATGTAGCAGTTGCCATCACTATAATGGTAGTACCCTGTAGCCAAGAGGCATGAAAGGATCAGGTTGGTAGCACTGCAATGAATCAAACGACAGCTTTACGAGAGCTGAAATACACAGTGGCCACTCATGAGGGAAAGCTTTGAGGTTCTTCTGTCAAATTGTAGCACAGGTAGCCTCAAGCAGAATAAAATGAATTGGGACTATAATAAAGACGAGGGCAGCCAATGACTTGCTGCTGTGTCCTGCTGTTTAAAGACTGATGTCCTATCAGAGCACAGTGTGTATTTGATCAGTCTCTAATGGATTGACATTTTGAAAACTGGCATTGTGCACGGCTGATTGACCGCTTCAGTTTTATCCCTTCCCTTAGAGCACAAATTACAGTTAAGCACAAACCGCCTCTGACATAGCATACTAATTAGCTTTGGGGGTGCTGGTAGGCAGATTTTGTTAGTGATGCACAGAACCACACTTAGCTGTTTCCCTCTGTTTCCAGTCTTTCTGCTAAGCTTAGCTAAACCGCTGTTGGCTGTAAGCTTCATATGTAGTGGACAGATCTAACTTTCAAGAAAGTAAACAAGCACAAAATGACAAACTATTCTTTTAGGCTTACGGTAACATACTTTTCTGATTTTCTAGACTAAACTGTTTTGATTCTATATATCACCGTCACACAGCTAATACAGTCTTACAATTTGAATATACCCCATACACTATACACTCCATTGGTTGGTTTAGAAGTCCTTCTTGAGGACACATTCCCTGATTGCAGAAGATATATGTAGTAGGACTGGACCAAATAGGTAGAAGCTCCATTCATAACTATTGAATTATTAATCAACATTTGAATGCTGCACACCAATCAGTGTTTAAACCCAGTATTTCTGCACAGACACAGATAAAGATTAGATTAAAGATTACATGTAGATTAGATTCCATTGGTGGCTGGGTAAGAATATTTCCGACTTGTGCAATTTTAACATTTGCACTGCACAGCATTATCAAATCCAAAAGTCAAATTTGATTTACAAAGATTGAAAAGCTCAAGTTTTTAATCTAACAAAATACTCTTCTTCAATCTATATTTGTTGGCATTTAGCCTTTCAAAACCATTTCTCCATCTTGCTACACACAAAGGGAGGAATGAACATGTGACATTAACATAAATGGTCTAGCAGCAATCTAACAGCACCATACATTAAATTTATAAAAGCACAATAACTAATCTATTTCAACTGTTATCCTTTCCTGCTCAGTTTCCAGACTTTTTGGGGGGAGCAGAGGAGAGCTTTGTTTCCCTTCTGGGCAAAGTTGGTTCTTGCTTTGGGACTAAACTCCTTCATCTTTCCAGCAGTTGCATAACAACAAACGGGAACTTTTCTTTGGTTCTGAGAACTGACAAACTTCTAATTACTGATATTATCATCATTATTATTATTATTATTATTATACTTGTTGGTAAGACCCATTAATTGTTGTTTTTGGTGTTTTCATAGGATTTGTTGACAAAAATACAGATTATATCCCTAATGAAACTTTAAACAATTATGAAAATATCCTTCTAATTTTGATGCGATGTCTGGTCATTTAAACATCTGAAGTGGGACTCTAATAAATCAATCAATTCTAATCAACTTTCCTGGATTTTATTGCTCCACCTATGACAATGTCCCCTAAGCAATATTTAAAAATTAAAGAGCAGCTATTGCAAAAGTCTGTGCAGTCAACAACTCTACATGCACATAGTGAAAGGAAAAGGAGCCCCAACAAACTCAAACCACAGATCAGCACAGGGAGGAGTCTTAAATTACCCGGTCCTTCATCCTCCAGCTCTGCGCTAAAACCTTGGAGCCCTCAATCTTCTCCAAGTGTCGCTTCTTCATGAAGGCCAGGGGAAGTTTCCAGTCATTCATGTCAGCCTCCTCGTCCTCTGCAAGGCCCACAGCCGATGAATGAAGCAAGTCTGAGTCCATTTTCATCAGGGCCCTGCAAGGGAGAGCTCTTGTTAGCAACACAGGTTTGGTTTGCTGCTGCTGCTGCTGTGCAGTCGTGGAGGAAATTAACACTAACAAAAAAACATTTTACCCCCACAAAAAGACTCTTAATAAATGTAACACAAATGACTTAACTACAGTATAAAAATGTCTTTACATTAAAGATTGTCGTCATACTGATTCTTGTGTTATGCTCATGGTGATTTATGGAGAAAAAAAAATCACGAACCACAGCAGCCTGATATATTCTGTGGAACCTGACAGGGTGTTCTTGAAGCTGTTTAAGATAAACAGTAGTTGTTGAATAATTATGAACGTTAATAAAACTGCTTGGATGTTAATTTACTCTCTGTAAAAGACTTTTTTTCTCTCAAAGCCCAAAATGTGAGAGCTCAAGACTGCAGCTTTCAAGTTCAAGATGTATGGCTCGCAGGATAGAAAGAGTTTTTGACATACGCAGGCTGTCCTCGAATCCCTAACATCTGTGCTGAGTCTAGGAAAGCTATCCAGCCTTAGTCAACTTCTTTGGCGAGTCGACCGAATACAAATCTAGATGGTGAATGACCCAATGACTAAAATGACCCAGTGGCAGTACTGGGTGGAGATGGCAATAGAGAAAGCTGGGATCCTCGTTTTAAACCAGGATCATCATGTAGCCAAGAAACTGTGTCATGTCTACTGGCACATCAGCACTGACAGTGAAAAAAGATGTCTGATTTCATCATTGTTTGCACTTTACTTGGATATACATTAAGAATGTTTTATTTTAGGTATTTCTTCGTGCTTTACTGGTGAAGTAGCATTAATCAGTATGAGCGGGGATCATTGCTGTGCCCACCATAATTCCACCATTCCCCCAGCAAATCATATCCTGCTCATACTGAGGAATATCATCTCTTGTAAGGGGAGTTGGTAAGAGTTCTCTCTGCCATGATGCCACACGTGGCCTACTCCATAAAGGATGCTAAAAAAAGTGAGGATTAAAGTCAAACACCTGACTAGAACCTTAAGTGGTTCTATATAGCTAAATTCAAACGTATTCAACCAGATTAATTCTAGACAGGTTCAGCTTGTCAGGATATCCTTAAGCAGCCCGGGATGGTGAACATACAGTAGATCAAATCGAGCCACCTTAGCAAACTGCAGTGATAAAAAGAGAGCAGCATTGTTCATGTCACGGAATAGAGCTGACTATTAGAAACATATGAAGAATTCAAACATGTAGTAACCAAAACAAGGTAATACAACCGCCATGAACAAAACCAGGGATGAATACGTAAGGAGCAACTAAATTAAAATGTTGTGTTTTTTTTTCTGTTTGGTGTGTCTAAAATAGTTCGTGCAATGGCTGGTGAGCTTTCCAGTTTGTGAGCTGTGAAAACCAAAAGAGATGTCTTTGTTCATGGGATGGAGAGTATGATTCGTGTTTATTGCACATCTTTGAATCTCCTGCTTGAATGGAAAGCACAACAACAACTGAAACCAATCACACACATATCTGGCTTTCTCTATATCAACACAGGACTTCTAATAGACAAGCTGCGTAATTATCTGGTTACTGGCACACTTTCACATGGGGCAGCACCGGATGATGTCATGATGAGGCTCAAACTGGCACATGAGCACTGCTTCCACAACAAATGATGAGCTAGTTGGGATGTGTGCCTGAAATCTTTCTTATCCGATCCTGCGGTGTTAAACTTCATAGCCGGAGCTATTTGGTAGCGAGCAGCTGACAGGACAGTTTGCAAATAAACTGGCCAGCTAGCTAAGTGCTAGCTACACCGGTGTGGCTAATTTGACAGCTCTACCTGAAGCTGGCTCCGGCTATTGCCGTCAGCTGTTTAACTGCATGAGAGGATAGTCCTATTTAAAGTGTTCTCCGGGTTGCTTGGGAAATAAAACGAGCAGAGAGATGAGTGAGACAGCGCAGATGTGTAGAAATGGCGCTAGTGGTGGCAGCGAAGCATGCAGATGTGTGCAGACCTTGGTGCGGTAGAATTATCAACCCAGGCTGAGGAACCTTTCCGTCTCCGGACGATGACAGATACAGTCGCACAAACAATCCTGATCAGAAAATTGTAGGGCAGCGTCCACAGCCGGTATAGTATGCCAAACCCGTCAAATGCAAGTTGGACGGGTGCGTGTTTGCAGGGGAATGCGCGGATTCTCTCCCCACGGCTCTTCGCTATGGATAGGGGCTGGAGACGAGGCCCATCTTCACACGGACAGTCTGCCACACTCACACGAAGCACCGGTCACACTTATCGATGACTGGGGTCGTATGGCGTTCCTCTGCAAACTAGCCACCCCACGAACTGATTCGGTGCGATGGTTTTAGCGGAAATCACACACAGTCCCAAGAATTTCTCCGTGGAGGCACTTCTTCAGCACTTCTGCAAGGGCGCAGCCATCTTGGGTAGGACCCAGAATGCACTGTTGTTGCGGCGCGAGGCTGTCAGGAAACGTCATCAATGGCGTTCCTGTCGCACCAAAATAAAAACACCATAAATAACACTATAATAATAATAAATACTAGCTCTACTAACTCACTTCGCAAATGTGACTGTCCATTGTTGAACTTTTCTGAAAATTGAGTAGAAGTCATCCCTTTAACTACTGCAACATTTAAATTTTTCATTTTCATTCATTCTTCATTAAAAATTTAATTTAAGAGTAGAGTAGTGATCTTGACAGGTATTTTTTATTTCAAAATATCGATTTAAATTACAATGTTTACCATTTTACCACAAGACTTACAGAAAAATAGTATTGCACATATGATTAAATCTTATAACTGCATATCTGATCTAGAGTGGTATTCAGTAGGGCATATGCCTCACACAATAGTCCCCTTTCATTCAATCAAGCCTTATCCTTACCCGTAAACATGATCCAAGGTTAATGGTCTTGTAACAGCCAAACATTTAAATCTGGTTGTTTCAGGTTTTTATTTGGATCCATACAAAATTGCACACCCTGTTACATGCTTTCACCATGTCTCATATTGTCCTGTGTTCCTTCCTCATTCAGGTGCTCTTTTTGTGAAAATTCTTATGGTGGTTTTGCTATATAAAAATAAATAAATAAATAGATAAATAAATAAATAAATAAGGAGCATCACATACTTAAGTCAGTTTACAAAGTCTAGAAAGAAAATAAGTTTTTTTAAATACAAAAAATAATATTTAGATATATACATATATGTGTGTGTGTGTGTGTGTGTGTGTGTGTGTGTGTGTGTATGTGTGTGTGTGTGTGTGTGTGTAAATATTTTATTTATTTATTTATTTATTTATTTATTAAATAAAATGTCTAAAAACAACGTTAAAGAAATGTTAAAGAAAGACTTTCAACATGACTTTATTAGGTGTTTTTATCTTCTCTTATATCATCCGCATACATGGACCTGTTAAATCAACACTTTCTGAGAATCTCTACAAAAATTATGATTTTATAAGCTTCACAAGGGTTTCATTGCAGGGTTATTGCACTCGATTACGAGTGCTATGTGTTCACATGTGTTCATTGTGACCTGTGTCTGATTTGGCTGTTAAGCCAAATAGCAGTAGAATCTGGAGGGAAAAAAAACATTTTTGAATTTAGGAAGCACATTATACAACAAAACACTTGAATTTATTTTTCCTCAGAGCTCACATTGTCAAAGCCTTATTTCAAAGAGGAACTTATCTAAGGTATCTAATATCTAAGTTGTCTGGGCACATTGTGAAAAAAAGACTTAAACAAGCATTAGTACACTTGTTATTTTCTCAGCTTAAGATTTAACAAAGTAGGTAGTAGTGGTACCTTTAATTATACTGATAACTGTGCTCAAACCACCGAGTCAATGAAATATATTAGCATTAATGTTATGTATTGTAAGTAATATTAATTTGAGAAGAGAAAGACAATATTTATTAACCAGTTCAGCTTGTTATTAACTAGCATCTGGATTGAATGGAATTGCAATGAAATATCTACCAGCCTTCTGACATGTTGCAGGAGGAGTTAAGGAAATAAATTAAAAATACATTTTATTTATAGATAATTTTACAATTACAAATGTCAACAATGGCCAAGTGCTTCAAAATAAGCATAGAAAATTCAAATGAAAAAAAGTAAATGTTTGTTTCCAGTATATATGACACAAAAGTCTTCATTCATTCATTTAATTTAATAAGAAATGTGTCAAGAACAGTATAATAGCATGGAAAAATTTGTAGAAAATCAAATTCGATACTGTTCTCATCTTGCACCGTAGAACGTATTTCTAAATTTAGATGGTGAACATGGTTGATATTATACCCACTAAACATTAGCATGCTAGTATTGTCATTCTGGGGACGTTTTCATGTTAGTGTTGGCTTTTAGGTCAAATCCTCGTTGTACAGCCTCACAGATCTGCTCGTGTGACTCCTGACATTTGTTCTTGTTAGAGGACATCTAGGGCATTGGATTATTCCATTTTATGGATCAATATGTATTTGAAACAAAACAAAAATATAAATGGAAGGTTAAAAAAAATGTGAATAATCAAACAATAATGTTCTTGCTCAATAACATGGTGGTGTTTGCAGCGTACAGTCTTGCTTTTCTCAGAGCTTGCAGGGGGTCAAGTTTATTTACGCATGCTTTGTCCTCAGCATCCTTTCCTGTCAGGCTTCACACTCATTTCTCTAACAGCAGGAACAGAGGGTTTATTTTTGAAAGAAGGGTAAAAGAGAGCTGTCTCAGAGTCAAAATCTAACACCAGTCTGCATGAAGTCACTCAGTCGGTCGTGACATTACTGAGAGCTATTTAATCGGGAGAGTACAATAAACATGTTTACCGGTTTGTTCTTGGTCAACAAAGAGATCAGGCCTTAATGAATAAAATCAAACACAACTCTGTCCGCCATGGGCACAAAGGACAATAATGTGTTAGATGACTAATAGCTTTCCTTGGGCTGTCAGCTCATCAGAAAACAGGAAAATGCTATAACAGATGGGTGGAGCATGAAAATATTCCTCTCAGAGCATTTGCCAGTGCAGCGATCATCGCTGCAGCCTCTTGGCTAGCCGCACAAACAGCGCAGGGGCAATCTGGTGTATAAGAAACTCATAGGTACATATGACCAAAATTTGCTCCTCCCAACTCCCATTCCCAGTTTCCACTGCATGGGGTGGGGGGCGTGAGGTTGGTATCCAATCTCCAAGGTGTGATAGAGGTTGGGACCCTGGGATAGCTCATAGCTAACAGAGGGGGGATGAGGTAGAGACGATTAGCCTTCTTTTTTTCTTCTCTTTCTTCTCCCTATACTTCCATCATATGAAAAACGGTTCAATCAGATTGAGGCAAGAAAACGGCTAAAAAATCCTGCTTCCAAGGATTGATTCCAACATGGCAAAGGCAAGAGTTAGAGACAAAAGAGAATGATTGATGAATGATTTCCAGGAAGCATTTAAAGAGAGGAAGCTTTGCCGTCATGTGATCCTCCAATGGGATTCAGATAAACCAGTGACTCCTGTCAAGGAGCAAACAGGAGACGCATTAATCCTCCACTCTCTGGCTCTCATTTCTTCAGCGTGTCTCACTCAGTGATCACTCACTCCGTTATTTTCACTCACCACTATCATTAATCAAGGTCAACAAGAATTTAAAGATTTTCAGATGCCATAAAGTAAAACCCTTACAGACAGAATCTCATTCAAACTCATCTGAGTGACTTTCAAGGCAGATAAAGTTATCGTGAACTTTTCGCTGTGTTCAACAAAAAAGTTAACAGCGGGTTAACTAAAACACTGCTGGAGTGATGAATGCTTTGTTCTCCGTGGCATAATGATGATCAGTATTTATGACTCTTTTTTTTTAACTGAATTTATTTATATCAGGGACTGTGGGAATACATTAGTTTCAAGGAAGAGAAAAGATGCTTTACACCAGATTTAGCTACTACCTAATTTCCATCTGTTGTCTCTGAGCAGGTGAAAGTGCTGACAAGACTGATTACCTAAAATCCATTTCTTAATCTCATGTGAGAAAATACCTTATATAAATATAAATACTCTCTGAGCAGCCACAGTAAAAGCCTCAGCCTTCATAACTCACACTCAAGGTTGACTGAGAATATGAATTGTAAATCCATCAAGTCCCCAACTGAAATTGGTAAGGCAATGATTGCTGCAGCCTGGACTTTAAATGGTACTCACTGGAGGATGATGTTTAGACACCACATTATTTCCTTGGCTGTCATACGCAGCAGAGAGATGCTGTGGCTGCAGCTGACTGACATAAATATGCAAGTCTGAGTTGAGAGTGATGCTGCAGACTGGCTGCAAGTCTGGAGCTGCATTTAGGGCTGCAGCTGACTCATGCTAGATGTAAGTTGAAGCTGAGGATGAGCACCACAGGCTGTAGATGAGGGCTGATGGAAATGGCTATCAAATGGGTTGTTGCATCCCCTGGAAGCTGTAGTTTGGAGTTAGGGAGAAATCCACTATTTCTAAAATAAGGCTGCAGGTGAAGACGGTATGTTCAAGCAGAAATCTCTGCAGATGACAGCTGATTCTCGAGCAGTCACAGTGAAGACGGTGGCTGCTGGTGGAAGCAGAGGTTTTGATTGGCTAGCACCAACCCAGCAGAGTGGATGTGAATGAAATTTCATTTGTGCTGCTCAAAGCATAGCAAGATTCTTTGAAAATCTGACTCCCTTATTCTCAAGATTCACAGAGCTGAGCGTGAGCAGCTTCAGTTAGTTCAGAACTTTCCACCCTGTGTGCAGCATCTGGTTAGAGATACACCATGAAAACATCTAGGCTTCAGTTCGACTGTGTCACACTAAAAGAGCCCTCACAGATTCTGTCCATTCTAATGGGTTTTACAGGTACTCAACAAGCTTCACAAGCACATGTAAGAGTGTTCAATTTTATATCATTGTCTATTCCGTGAAGTTCTTCTTAATGCAATGTGTAATATGTTTAAGACAGTAAAGTGTGTACCTGGTCACAGCTGCCTGCAGGGTTTTCCTTAAGCAGGGTGATCCTCTTTCTCTTCCTGCAAGGAGTCTCATCCTACATGTGAACAGGCATGCAACTCTGCAACCATACAAAAGTGAATTGGATTCTTGAATATGTTTGAAAATGTCACTTTTTTGAAAATGCTTGAAAATGCCACTTTTTTGATGCAGTGGTGGTAGATAGAAATAAGGTCTTTTGAGAAATGTAAGGAAGTGGTGTGTTATTCTGACCTGCCTGATTAACATTAGAATTATGTCAAGACATGTTCATTGATGGTGTTGATTAAATTGTTAAAAGAAATCTTGTATTTTTCACATTACAAACGACAATGGCATCAATGAAAGGCTTTACATTTCATATTATCAAAGAGCTAAGATATATAGGTAGTAAAAAGCACTCACAGTATCCCCTGGGATGTCCCTTGGGGCCCCCTCTGCCCCGTGCCCCCGGTGGTGCGCCTGGGCACTCCGGCGGCGCTGGTGAGGTAACTTCCTGTACCCTGGGCCTGTTCGTTGTACCTGGGCCCCTGTGGTGCTGTGGGCTCTGCGTCCCGGATGTTCTCGCAACTAGGGGGAATGACCGGACTATCTGGCTTCTGTTGGACTCTGGAGGGGGTCCTGTGCAATGGTGGGGGCTTTGCTGCATGATCCCGGCCCAACATACCAGCATCTGCAACGACCTGATATTCAGTGTTGATTGGGGCCACCAGTGCCTGCTGAGCCAGTGCTTGAGGCCAACATCACCGCTCTGTGTTCGGTTCTCAGGACTCTCTAGGCTCTGGGCTGGCTTGGGGGTGCATGGAACACAAACCACAATACAGCTCATTGGTGTTACTGCCTGTCCTTTCGTCCTTGTTTGTCTTGTTTTGCCTTTCTGTCTCACACATGGTGGATCACGCCCTCTTTGATGAGAAATAAAAATGTAATAGGCTAGTCTGTCAAAGAGGGCTGGTGTAGGTCACATACACACTCACATGCACAGAAATAATAATTATCTGCTAAAAAAGAAGAAGAAAAAAAGGGTGTAAAAAAAAAAGATATACATACTGACCCCCCCCCTCCAAATATATATTTCCAATATATATTTTAATCTCCCACATCAAAATCCTTACAGCTCTTTATTAGAGCTAAAATGACACTGAATTTGTGACTTACATTCATCAGCTGAACAGAGAGATGCATATAAATAAATTCTAATGTTGACCCATACCTATACTGGATGTGAAAATAAGCGACTGTTTGCTAACGGATTAGCCACATCCACTTAAATTGTGATGAGGTTTCAGTGTTGTGTTTGCAGATTGTATAACATGCCCCAATCTGTTTTCACAGCATTATGGTCCTCACCACTACTGTTTACGGTCTGCTTTAGTGGTGCTTTCACTGTAACTAAATAATTTCTGTAATTAATCAAATTACCACACCGTGAACATGATGCTCTGTCCGTCGCCAGCCATGGTCATAAGA
The DNA here is from genome assembly GCA_037577475.1 of Chaunax sp. Z400. Taxonomy (NCBI): domain Eukaryota; kingdom Metazoa; phylum Chordata; class Actinopteri; order Lophiiformes; family Chaunacidae; genus Chaunax; species Chaunax sp. Z400. Next base: position 13,868,134 of record CM075191.1, on the reverse strand, counting down.
TGCATCACATTTTCATTTTATTTATGCAAACTATTATTACTACTCCGATCACTTAGTAAGATTTTTTTACTTTAACACCACTATGAGAACATGAATTGTTAGATGATGACTTTGCTGTTGCATTGTGGAATATTTTAGCAACAGGCGGAAGCCACAGATATGCTGTAAAAGCGGGTTTTAAATCATATACCTGTATGTGACAACTGCACTCTTATTAAAGCGTACCAAACAGCTTTGTCAATAATTAGCTTTGAGAGATATGTAAATGATCCCTGTGTTCATGCAATTCCTCTGTAATTGCTTGCAGCTCTCCTTGACAAGATAATCGATAGCCACTTACACAGGTACCCATTCATTCGTGACCATACAGGCATCATGGAGCACAGATAGTGCAGACATGTCTCCATTTAGCCTTGATCAATGAGTTCACATTGGACAAGGCGGCATCCAGTCAATCGGATGAATGTGGGTGTCTGCTTTGTATGTCTCCCGCTCAGAAAAAATTAATGTGTGTGACGTTCACTGAAAGATTGCCTGCCACGACGTCTGCATGTTCGGAAAGTGTGATTTTACTTTGGCACACGATGTTTTTTGTTATTTATAGCCTTGTAGGGGTTCATGAATATTTGCACTCTTATGCTGTTTTTGTAACCAATAATTATCACGGCAAACAAACATAACTGCTTCCATTGATTAGAAATGGTCACCATTTCACTGAATGGAGGACTTGTTAACACACATACGCACATACAGAGAGTGGGGGAGGAGAGGTGGGAGATGAGGGCTCATTGACCTTGACATTGACTTTTGAAGTGATGTGTTCAATAACGGTGATGTCACTTTGTATTTGACAAAGCGAATGCCGGAAGGATTTGTGCCCCTTCAGGCTTAGCTCTGGTCACAGACATAGAAAAACCATTTTCATACACGCCCACACACACACACACACACACACACACACACACACACACACACACACACACACACACACACACACACACACACACACACACACACACACACAGGCTGGTGATGAGGCCAGCTTTCAGGCTTTGTTCGTTGGAGAAGACAGGAGCCACGTGTTCACACTCATTAAGTGAACAAGCCCACACTAAAAGTGTGAGGAGCATTTCCCATCACATTGCTCACTGCTCACCTTCCCAAACACACTGAGAGACGTAGATGGTGATGAGTGCGTAGGTCTGAGAACAAACCAGCACAGATCACTTCCTTTAATGAAAAGGAACTCAGAAGTGAATGATCATCCGAACAGAATAAATGTCATAAAGACCTGCAACTGTATGACTACAGTCAATAATTAAATACTAAATCCATCATTTATAGTATTCCGTATTTAGACATGGGAGTGGGTTTATGGAGGATGTTGAATATGAAGTGTTGGTGAGTATTTCTAAGAAAATCAATTGAAAACAAAAGAAAGCAGTCAGAACTGCCAACACCATTGTCACTTGTTTTATCATTGCACCCAGGGCAGATAAAGTAACACCAACTAATCCCTTGACCCTGGAAACCTACTCCTAGCATTTGGAATCATGTGTTTATCAGTAGTTTATAAGTTATCAATAAAAATATGATTTTCCATAGTGGTGGATCTGAATCTGTTTGTCGTCTAGATGTAATTTTTTTCACAGATATATAAAATCCATTTGAATGACTCTTAATCTTTATTATCTCAGCTATGTATTGGTGGTAGTGCCATGTCTCTAGCCCTCCCCATTACCATACTTTAACCCAATACATATTGCTCCTCTTTAATCTCCTAGATCAGGATTATGATCAGGATTATGATCAGGATCTGGATCCCACTGTGCATAGCGGTGGAACATGCCTGGCTATTTTTATTTGGATTGACTGATTATTAGTTATCACGATATTGGGAAAATAAAAATGCATCTTACAGTGTTGAATAAAGTGAAAAAAAATGATCCAGAATATGCATCTGTACCCTGACTCACCTCAAAATGTAATCAAATGACCCCAAATGCAGACCCCAACGCATTTCATCAAAAATCCATTGACAGGTTTTTCAGAAATCTTGCAGACAGACAGACTGGTAAAGAAACAAATACATTTGGATTATCACAAAACCTCATCCAACTCTCACTGGCAGAGGTTAAAGATGACATCACTCTTCAGATTTGTTTCTATTTTTATTTTTGGGCAATTATAGCAGCAAAAAAGTGGAAAAATAAAGGAGAGGCACAAACTGTGTCCGGGCCACAACACAATGGCTGATTCCAACTTCGCACTTAAACACTTCAAAACAGTTGCTTTGTCCCGTTAGTTTATTATTATGTCCTCCTCATGTTTTCTCTCTTAGTTGTCCCTCTTCATATTTTCCCTCCAGTGTCTGATTGTCTCCACCTGTGGGTGATTGTCTCCTCCTCCCTGAGCCACCTGTTTGTCATTCCCTTGTTACCCCAGTGTATTTAATCTGTGTGATTCCCTCTGCTAGTTGCCAGATTGTCATTGTTTCTATCACATGTTGCGGCCTTTCCCTAGTGTTCCCAGTGTTCATCGTAAGTTTTCTTGGTTTTTTTACTTTTGCGTATTTGTTGGTTTTTGCTTCTGCATTTTGTTTTACTGTTGTTTGCTTTGGACTGCCTTTTGTGTTTTTTGACATTGGACTGTTTCTCGGTTGTTGTTTTTTGGTATATTAAATCCTTGAACGGCACTCTGCCCTGTGTTGTCTGCATTTGGGTCCAGTATTTTGTTGAGCCTTGACGGAAACACACTTGAAAAGAGCCGAATTTACTGTGGTGGCAAAAACACTGTTGTCTTGGGTTTAAGCTGAATAGAAAATAAAGAGTGAGAACAAATCAATTGTATTTTGTGAGTTTTATTAAACAAGCTCAAACAAAAAGTATTTCTGCTGAAAGGCGAAATGTACAGACAGCATCTCGTCACAAGTGACAAAGAGAAAAGAGATCAGCATGGTTTTATACACAATGTCTTCTTCCACATAGCCTTGATATGCAGCTTACAGATAATGGAGCAAACATCCCTGAAGCCCATAGGAATAGAATCCACAACCTCGTCTTGAGGTTATAAATTCTATTACACGTGATGTTATAATATCCATAGTGTGGAATAGAACACGGTGCCCTGTCAAAGTTTCATGATAAAGGTATTCAGCGGCAAAAGTCTTCATGAGCTGTTAAGTGTTTATACTAATTAGTTACATATGGTGAAACATATTGGAAAGTGAAGTAACAACGCAAATTATTGCATATTGTGTAGATGTTATACATTTTCCATTACTTTTACAAGAAGATATTAATCACCAACGCAACAGGAAACATGACTGACAGGTGCTGTGGTGCGTTCAACTTCCTCTTTGAAAAGACTCACAAGACTGAAACTGAACTACTGAAATATATTTTTTTTAGATTCCATTTACACTTGAAAATCATGGAAACTGGAGTGTTGATGAAAAGTCTTCCACTTTTTTCCCTCTCTGTAAACTACATACATTCACTTTGACCTCAGTTTAAAATGAATCTCCTTTCGGCAGAGAGAACGCGGCACAAAGGGGGCCCGTGCAGAGAAAGTTCTATTTTACAAGGAGCCTTTGGTCACTTGATGAGGTTTAGAGGCGATGTGCAGAGAGCTCACTCTCCCTACTACGCTCCTCCACTCCGCTCCTGAGCTTTACAAGGTTTCATCATTACAGCATTAAAACACACCTGCTCCAACAGGTGCCACGGCCTCGCTCTGCCACTAAACGCTAAGAGCTTGTATTTAAACCCATGAGCTCTATGTTAACTGGTGCTCCCTAGCACTGTATAAAATTTTTAGAAGGCTTAATGTTTATTTTTGATTGGACGTTGCTGTCGTACACCTCCGATTTAAGAGAGTGTGTGTTTTTGAGCTACCTGTAGTCAACACAAGCTGTCAAATGATCACAGGCAGTGAGCAAATTGATCTTCCTGAAGCAGAATCCTTCGTTTCTTCATAAGCCTGCTTTACATGTACACCAAGGCTGTGAGACCTTATGGTGCAGCTTTAAATTCTGTTTTCATGAGACGAGACTTAATGAGATCAAAAAAACCATAAAGAGTTTATCTGTACTAATAAAAGTAAATGATTCACCTGCAGCCTTCAGATTCACCTGTAAAGTACTGTTTTTCGAAGTTTCTGACTTACTTAGAATGACACTATATTTCTTCAAATAAATATACAGTTCGTTGCTATATTCTTGTAATTTTACAACACAATACTGCTCACAGATTTGTCAGTAAATTACTGTCTATTGACAGTATATTAACTATTTGAATCTACGACATATATCCTGTATTCAATGATAATTAAAGGATGTCACTGTAATGCTACAACTAAAATGGTGAATGGACTGTCCTCATAGAGCATATTTCTAGTATGACTGATCACTCAAAGTGCTTAGCAACATAATCATACACAGACCAATGTAACATTTAGGCTGCCAGGGCCGTGGATCCAACCACCAACCTTTGCAGTTTACAGCATGTCACTGTATGACATTAATACAGCAGAATGCTGTTTGTCTGTAAATTCACAGCCAGGTTTTAGAGTGTATCTGTTGATGTCCACTAAATATGTCTAAAACATAAACTGTTGTTTATAAACTTGTTAAAATACCAATGTCTTTTTTATTTGACTTGCATTGACGTGTGGCATTAGAGGAGCTCTGCTGGAGCTGGTCTGAGTAATGAAAGTGCATTAAAAAAGTAACCTGATTACTTTTGCTGTTGCATCTTAATAATGCAATTGCATTACTTTTTAAAAATGCAATAAGAGTAGCTAATTGACTTTTTTTTTTCCAAGTAACTTGCCTAACATGGCAGAGGACTGACACTATGTTATGGGATGTGGTTTTTCTTTGAAGCATAAGACCTTAAACATAATCAAACCTGTCTATGGAGTATATATGATGTGTAAAACTACACAATTAATCAAACTCTTTCGGCACAGGAGACATTTTTTCCACATCTTTCACACAGGCCTTCATCATTTCAGTCAGTCTTGTGAAATGAGACTCAGTAATAAACAACTTAATAATAACTTAATAATACTTAACCCGCTGCCTCTTTTGGACACATTTTGGCCACAAACTTGTTGAGGCGAAGGCCTAATGGGGGAAAATGTTATTTCTGGAGGGAGTCCAACAAGGCCAACACGAGCGGCTTGATGAACAGTGCTGTCGTAGCAAAAGTGTTAATGTGCAGGCTTTGGAGGACAATGATGGGGTTAGCTTAGCACCCAGTGGAACACACAATGCCACCAGAATTTGTTTAAGTCACTTTGGGTTTTAATGAGAGGGAAATAAGTTAGTGAATGACTCTCTGATGTGGCTGGACATCCATAAAACAGTCTGAGAAGTTATGAGGTTTTGATTATAGCGCTGAAGATCAAGGCCGCATCACTCAGTCCTGTGACTCACCGGCATACATTGCCATGTGGAGGGAAATTATGACCCTATTATATATGGTTTACAATGATTGTGTGTATTTGTCATGACTTGAATCTGCTCACAAGAAAACTGTAGTGAATGAATGGATAAAATCTGTTAGCTTTTTCCGTTCCTCTTCAGTGCTCCACTCTTCCCATGTTGTCCCCAGAGAGAATGCATGCATAGCACCACACTGGACAACTCCCCCCCCCCGACTCCCTCTTTATGTCTCTCCGTGTTGCATGGCTGAAATGGAGAGGTCAGTGCAGCAGAGACAGTGGAGGCGCTGTGCTAAGGCTCCAGCCGCAACCTTACACAGTATGTGGTTACAGAAAATGAATGAATGAATATCAAAATAGCCCAGAATGCACCAACATGCAGCCTCTTCCCTAACTACATGCCTCTTGTTTTCCTATTTTGTTTGTGCTACCTCCCCAAATCGTCTATTTCTCAATAGCAAACAGTTTGCTGCCTGTTCTTATCTATCCCTGCCATCAGAGAGTGAGTTCTATTATGAAGCTTTGCATTATTCAGTGAGCCTGAGAGACTGATAATTATGGATTTCAGCCCTTTTCCACACCAATCCCTGGAGTCCAGCTCAGCTCGCCCAGCTGATGCATGCATAGATCTGACCTTGTGCACCGAACACTCTGAATGTTGGAGTGGAAGAGGGGAAAGAGTCAGGTTGAGACTGTGTGTAAAGCAGAAATACCAAAATCTGGCTGCAGACTACCAAGTCTAACATTCAGGATTTGAAGAGAGAAAAAATGGGTTTGTAAAAATATAGTTGACCTTAATAATATGCCTCCAAGAGTGCCAGCTTCCAAAGATCCTGGGAACAAATTAAATTACTCACACTCTGGAAAGCTTAGGGTAAGCTGATTGACTTCAAATGCAATTTTTCTCAGTATTACAGCAGACGATGGTGGCGGGCACATGGTGAGAATGACAAAAAACATGGCTGAACGTGTGGCGGTGTTGCACTTTTTTAATTGCGGGATAGGAGATGAATACTGAATAAATATATGTGACAAGCAGCTCATCCCTTACTGTAACCTGACTGTAGCAGAGATGGTCTGCCTCCCTGTGGGAAGCACTGCCCAGCTTGTTCACCACCTTTAAATTGTGCTTATCAAAAGCGTTGGAAGCTACTCCGTTTTTAAACGAGCTTTGTATTGCTGCTGCTCCACTGAATATAATGAATGAAGCAATTATTCCGCAATCGTTCAGACTATGACAAGCTGATCTTTAATGTGCATGTGCTGGGATAGGGATTTGTTACAAGCCAGTCTTGGGCTCCCCGCAATTAGACTCTGCCATTAACCATTTGTTATATCCCCTGTTTCTCACCCTTAACTTGGCACCTTGCTGATTACAATCAATAAGTAAACAAATTAAGGCAGACTGCTGTGTCAATAACCATCCCATCGTAGTTTGAGGCTACTGTGACGTCATGACACGTCTTGATCAGAAGGATGCTCGGTTTGAACATTTGTTTTCTGGGTTCTGCTTGATGGCACACTTTTACGAAGCACCACAGTGATGTGACAGGGTGGGGGAAGTCTTTTTGATGCGACAGGATGGGGAAAGTCTTTTTTTTTTTTACAAAACAGGCGGTGACTGAGCGGCAAACCTGTGACTTTCATATAAAGAGTCCGCTCTTGGACAAGGGTGCAGTGGTTAATACCTGCATTATAGGCCACTGTTAGCAGCAGAAGTGGAAAAAAAGAAAATATACTTGATGTTCAGTTGTGTGAGGAAATCTTGCATTTTCAACGCTACTGCTTTTTTTTCAAGGCTTCATTAAAGGACGCTTCAAAATGAACTTAAAGTACTCACTATTTAAGTATTTAAATATTTTTATTTTCAATTTTAACATTGACACATACAATCCGTTTACTATTGTAAAAAAAAAAACTTTTTAAGTTAGACCTATAATTGTGTCAAGGATTTGGAGAGTTTTTTTTCTACTTTTTTAATAACTAGTTGGTCGACATAATAAAGACGATAGACTTCCACTATATAGAGATGGACTTAATCTGTAATCTACCCAATAATAAGGAAAGGCATAACATTTCCTCACAAAATAACACAGAGTAGTTGAAAGCAGAGGGTCACAACCTTTCTGGCTTCATTCTTTCAAGCAAACAGAAAGAAAGAAAATCTTTAGAACAAATAAAAAGCATGAAAAAACAGATGGGCTTTACTGTGTGTAGAAACTGGATCCTGGATGCACCTTTGAATGTTAAAGTTGATTGCTGTTTCATTTCCGGCCGTCTTTGGGTTTATCTGTACAACACTGCCAAAAACCTGCCACCTCTGGGGACTTGTTGTCCCAACATGATCCATGTGAAGTGTTGGAGCTCTGCCCTTTCTTATATATTCATGCGAGAGCCGCGGGGTAGTTATGTAAGAGTTTGTTTAAATGTTTGGAAACAGTTCACTTTCCTTATGACGCCTCCGTCTTGTTGTGCTGTGGTTTAACACTAACTGCTAATTTGAGGATACCAAAGCGTCTCCATCAGGCAGTGTGACTTTGCGCTGCCTCTTCCGAGTATCTCCTCCTCTCTGTTTCTCTTTTCCCTCAGTACGGGAGAGATAAGTCAGCACATGTACATTTGACAGCTAATCCAAGAGAAACTGTCTCTCATTATGTAATTGGTCGTGCAAAAAGTGTGAAGTTGCACTGTGACCTCATTAACAAGCAATTATTGTTAACCCTGAGAGCGCGTGCCATTGAGAGAGAGAGAGAGAGAGAGAGAGAGAGAGAGAGAGAGAGAGCGGTGGGGACTCCGAGAGAGCGACAGGCTCTACAGAAAGATGAGGAGCGGCTTTCATTTAAGGTGGACCGGCGCTTTTGTGGATTTCAAATAAAAACAATTTACCATCAGGCCTACAGATGGAAGAGAGTTCAGTGCATTCACTCAAGCGGGCCTAATGTTCCCGTGACAACAAGTGGCAATGATGGTAAATACTAAAATTCGCTCTAACAGTTGCACAAACGGTGAGGAGTCATAGAGGTAAAGAAATGATTCTGTAGAAGAAAAGAGAATTATTGGATGGATGGATGGATGGATGGATGTTATGCTTTGTCTGGAGTCTCTTACATTTTATTTTACTGTGAAGTAAATAATCTGTGTGACTCGACTGCATTTCAACACATTAACTTGTATCAAGATCTATATAGAAATCAACCCTCTTCTATAACAGCTACTTTCAATTAATTGTGTGGGGAATGAAACTGATTCAAATCTTAGAAAGTAGTCTGCACCAAAATATGATTTTTAGGATTCAACTATAGACACAATGTCAATAAGACTGGAGTTTAATTACTAAACAATATTTTAGATATAGAGTACTATTTACTCATAATACATTTTTTTTTACTTTGTTTTGCTTTTAGGTGAGTAAACGACCATATTCTTCCACCAACGAAAAAAAAAAAAAGTATGACGGATATGTGGAAGTCAAACGACGGTGTGAATAAACCATGTGGCATGTTTCCACTGCAAGCCAAGTATTCGTCTATTTCCTTTTACGACAGAGACGCGTCTCTGCTCGGGTTTACTGTGAGAACGACCTTAAATAAGGGGCCGGACTCTGTAGGTACAGCAGAAACCGCTGCCTTCCCGCGGTGATGCGGTGAATGCGCGCTGCGTTTTGTCCTCTATATATAAAGTGCACCCAGTTACCAGCGCGCACAGCTTCAGTGGACAGCTCCGTGGTGCTGAAACCCCAGAGACGCCGCACGCTCGCTCACACTCGAGCCGCCGTACAGCACGAGGACCATGGACGGATTCTCGTGGAAACTTTTTCTACTTTCTTGCCTTGTTGTCGTGGGGAGCTGCACGCAAGACTTCGGACAGACGCAGTTTATTTGCACATCTGTGCCCAAGGACATGGACTTGTGCACGGCCACGATGCAGAACAGCGGGCCGGCAGAGGACCTGAAGACCACGGTTATACAGCTGCGGGAGACCGTGCTGCAGCAGAAGGAGACCATTATGAACCAAAAGGAGACAATAAGGGAACTAACGTCTAAGTTGAGCCGCTGCGAGAGCCAGAGCCTCCCGGCAGCGGGACCCGGTGGGAGACGGCCCGGGTCGAAGAACACAATGGGGGATGTATCCCGGGGCACTACAGACACTCTGGCCCAACTGGGACAGACTTTACAGACGCTGAAACAGAGACTGGAGAATCTAGAGGTAGGGTATCAGAGGAGAGCGCAGCTGATCTGCTTAAAACTGAATTAAATGACCCTCCCTGGTTATTTGACCTCTAATACTATGCTGAAATATTGTTCTAACTGTGTGCAGTCTCTGCATAGAGCCTCATGTGTAGTTGATTGTTTTCTTGACAGAGCGAAGCATCATGTAAAGTAAACCAAGTGCAGGGTAGCCACCCCTTTGAATAATGTGACGCAGAGCGCACAGAGAAGCATAGCGCACAGAAGCCTGTAAGCTTCACATGGAGTTGAGGGAGCACGTTTCAGCAGAGAAAGTCTTCCCTGAAGTCCTTTAACCCCGTGTCTGTCTCCCTCTGTCCGATGCAGCAATACAGTCGAGGAAACAACACCGCGCAGGCGAACAGCCTTAAAGACCTGCTGCAAAACAAGATAGACGACATGGAGAAGCAGGTTCTGTCCCGGGTGAACACGTTGGAGGAGACCAAACCTGTCTCCAGGAACGACTCCGACCAGCGGAACAGAGTGGAAACCACGCTCACATCTCTGCACCATCGGATCACAGACCTGGAGAAAGGTGCGTTTCGATTTCCAGGGTGAGCGGAGTGCGGGGACGGGAGTTTGGCGACATTGAACGTGTCTAAGCCAGTTCTAAACACGGTTAAGTGTCATTTAATAGTTTGTTTAAGTTCAATTGGGTTAGAAAAACAGAAATATTCATCATTATGACATTCATGTGAAACCGTTCATTAAATCTTACGCTGCGCACATACAGTGGAAGAGAGGAGCTGCATTGCTTTGCATATATCATGACCTGTTTGCACTTTTGCTTTGCTGAGTTTATGTTTTTCACAGCCAAAACCTCACTATATCTGACTTGAATATGAGGCTATATGCAGAGGGATTCTGCAGAGGTCTGAGACAGGGACACTTTGCAGGGTGCGTCTGGCACTGGCGCATTTTGGAAGCTTGTTTGGCTTTTCTACAATTGCGCGTGTTCGTGTTCCTAAGAGAGGTAGAGACGGAGTAGACAGAGCCCTCATACACAGGCAACAGATAGAAAACCACTGTAAAATAGTGTTTCATGTTTCATGGGGTGCAGTGGTAATATTGCTTTTCTTCCATTGAAAAAAAGATTTTAATCCAATAACCTTCATCATGAGAGGGTTACTTCTTTCCGGGTTGAATAAAAGTTGAATAAGAATAGAAAATAAATCTCATCTACAGGTAAAGACAACAGGCCAACAGATAAGTTTCAGCTCACCTTCCCCCTGAGAACCAACTACATGTATGCCAAAGCAAAGAGGAGCCTCCCAGAGATGTTCTCCTTCAGCGTGTGTCTGTGGATCAAGTCCAATGCCTCGCCTGGAGTGGGGACACCCTTCTCCTACGCTGTCCCGGGCCAAGCCAACGAGCTGGTGCTGATTGAGTGGGGGAACAACCCCATGGAGATTCTCATCAATGACAAGGTAATCATGGAAAGCAGCTTACAATGGATGAAGACTGATTTAAACCCATTTGTTTGCAGGACATCATCGCAAATGTTCTTTAATTTGCATGTATTGCATTAATGTGCAGCAGCTTCAGGGTGAAACAGTAGGAAAAAGTATACCTTGTGCTTGGAAAAGTCAGAGTAACCTGACAACTTCCCCATGTCAAAACTGGAAATGGAATAAAAATAGGTGCTAAGGTGAGAAACAGAAGGCCTTTTTATAGAGGAGAATACATGTAACAGAGGAAGTGACTCAGCAGCAGGAAGAGAGGGTGTGGAAGTGATGACTTTTCAACTGTGACTGTGAATAAAATGTGAAAGGGAGATTGTTAACTTGAGAGAAAGGTGTGCCTATAATGCAATATCTGTGCTGTAGGTTGCAAAGCTGCCATTCCTCATTAATGATGGGAAATGGCATCACCTCTGCATCACGTGGACCACCCGTGATGGGATGTGGGAAGCCTTCCAGGATGGTGTGATGAGGGGTAATGGGGAAAATCTGGCACCATACCACCCCATTAAACCAGACGGAGTGCTGGTCCTGGGACAAGAGCAGGTGGATATTCATTTTACAATCAGTGATCACAACTTCTAGTAATACAGTAAATACTGCATTTAATTTTTGGACAAAGGTCACATGCTGCTTCATCAGTTTGGCCTGAGCTTTGACGGGAACATTTTATTTGTCCAAGTCAGTTTGTTACACAGCAAGACAAATCCTCTAGAGCATTTGGCCAAATTACACTCATAAAAAAACCCATGCATACTTATAGACAATAAGCAGCTTCCAGTCTAGCAGAAGAAAGATATCCAAATTCCTCAAAGTCACATTTTCAGTTTCTGAACTAAAGACATCTAAGTTGAGGATTGAGCCATATCTAAGAGCAACATTCCTCTCACATGATGTAACTCAGATCAAAATCTTTTCACATACAGTAGGCTCTTGCACTTAATTGTGTATCAATTCAAGGATTCCTAACTGGAGAAAGTGCAACAATCCTTCTTTGACCAGATAACCTTGCAAGCACAGATGTGCAGTCATAGAACCGATGGTTTACATTTGTCTGCACTGTTCCACAGGACACTTTGGGAGGAGGTTTTGATGCCACACAAGCTTACGTCGGCGAGCTGGCAAATTTGAATATCTGGAATAGGAAACTTTCTATCGCTGAAATCTACAACTTGGCAACCTGCAACAGCAAAGCACCGTCAGGTAACGTATTCTCCTGGACAGAGAGTAACATCGAAATTTTTGGCGGCGCAACCAAATGGACCTTCGAGCCATGCCGTTCGCTCAACTGAACTGCATTTCACCGTTCAAGAAAGGCCTCCCTGTATTCCTGAGCTGTTGTCGTTCTCGTCTTCATTTGACGTTTGTTAGCGATTATTTGAGGGTTGTTTTTTTTTTTTTTTGTTAAGCTTACATCTGAGATTTCTATCATTCTTAGGTGTTTATGTGCAAAACACCCTTTTGTCATGAGGGGGAAAAAAGTAAAATTCATCCCTGGAAACTCGGTGACAAAGCATTGGTATCTGTTTCTCCTTTTTTTTTTCTCGGACATTCTGTTGAAAGCACACCTAAGCTTTTCATTTGGCTTATTTCGACTTGGACTGGCAGCTGGCAATCTGCGCCTTATGTTTGGACAATTCACAATCCAAATGAGGAATTACATAACCATTCCCCCCTCCCCCCCCCTCCCCTCTGGATAGTGGGAGATTACGCTGTCCATCCAATTCTTGGCGCTGTGAAGAGATGTCTGATGTGGCACAGCTCCCTGCGATCCCCCCCCCACCACCACTCTGCCCCGCCCGTATGGAACTTGCACTTTGATTGTTGAAGAGATTGCCCGGAGAGGAGGGTACGTTGAAGGACATTGAAAAGTCAGACAGCGGTCCACATCAGTTTGTAATCGTTGTTTGCTTCAAGTGTTTCTGTAAGAATGTTCTTAACTTGCCATCATTGCTTCGAAGCCTGGGTGCCTACAAAATATTCTGCATATTCAGTATGTTATGAGTTGCAATTTACATGTTATTTGGTTTCTGTTTTCCTTTCTGGTTGATTTTTCTGGTTCCTCTTGTGTATGTAAGTTAATTCCAGGTTGTTATTTGACATGATGTGTTTTGGCAGGTGTTTGTACAACTCTGTATTAGGAATGTCACAGTGTTTGTATAGTAACAGCATGAATGACAGTGTGCTGTGAAAACATTGTCCAAATCTGCTTTACTATCTTCTCTGGGTCTGGGTTTTTTACTGTATTGTTATATGCTCCAAGCATGGCAAAACTGAGAGATGAAGAATTTAATTTTTGTAATAAAATTGTGATACTTAATGTCACGGTGCATTCCTGGCTTTTGGTTGTGTGCGTCCAAATATTGAAGGGAGACGAGGGAGAAGGAGGGAAGAAAAAGGTAGGTGCTGCAGAGAGACAATCACAAAAAAACATTTCACATATCCAAAGGCAGCGAAGGTCACAAAGGGGCACATGGGACAGGAAATGAATCAGCGTGGGCACCTGTGTGTTTGTATGCAGTGACTCTTTTTAAGCTGACTGCAGAAAATAACCCGCGCACTGCTTTTGTTTTTGCTTTCTGTGAGATGCAGTCCTGCACTGAAGACAGTGAGGCTGTGAGAGGAGAAAAGTGTTTCGTCATATCAGCCTTTCAATGGCACCATTTCATGTGTGAGTGTTGACAGTTCTCGCATTTAAATTATACACTTAATGTCTTACTCATGACTCAAGCAGTGAAAGCAATATATCAGAGTACTACGGTTTGTTTCTGCACTATTAAAACATTGAGTTTTTTTTTTTTTTTTACACAAGATGTTTCAGAAAAGCTCATCACAATGGGCAGCTGTTACTTTTGATATTCAGCTGGTATTTTCTTCAGTAGGAGAACTCTGTGATTCATCATGTCCATTGAATTATTTCTGCTCATCTGTTTACTCCATATTAGTGCTATATGACTAATATGACTGAAATATTACTGGGGAAGAAGAAGCTGCAGTTTTTCCCAAGTTTTGTATTCAACTAATTTTTGTCTTTAGTTTGACTTTGTGGATTTTCTTTAGCTTTCTTCAGGAATGTCAACATGGGAACTGGTAACCATAAAGCTCTGGTAAAATTAGGTAAAATAAAGGGAGAGATATTTCAAATTCAGTACGGTCAAAGAAATCATTGTCACATCAATTAAATACATACAGATCCCATACATATCAGTTCTATTGAATTGTACCATTGTAGACTGAATGCTTCTTCTTTCTTCAATGGATGGATTCAATCAAGTAAATACTGTCTTCAGGGCTTTTAATTGTAACAGCAGTTTTAATGGCTTTTTTTAGCTCCCAAACATCAGCAGACACTTCAAACCAAATTCAAATGACACTTCATGTGCTTTAACTAAAAGTGCAAATGCCATAATCTTAAAGTGTTTCTACTATTTGCACTTGTTCGCGCTTGTGTTTCAAAATCAAACATTATCAGGGAAGTATGAAGGAGTAGGTCCGTCCTGGGGTTTCTGTTTAATAAAGTTTGGTCTTATGCTCGAACTCCAAGTGTATCTTCTTCAGTTGAGAGAGAATCTGATCTGCATCACCTTCCAGGTTCAACCACTTGCATTAAAAATGCCAGCTGAAAGATGACTGGGTAACAGTCAATGTGGCTATCACTGTAGAAGGACCTTCCAACCATTTTCATGATTTATCAGAAAGGTTTGGATAAAAAAATGTCAGCTAAAAGTCTTTTAAATCAGAGAGGACAGCCCTATTATATGTACTTTACTGTTGTAATGAACAGAGTTTTCTATAATCAAGGAATCCTCATATTATAATTTAAAACTTTAGCAGGTTATTCTATGACTGTTTAGTGAATACTGGCTCAAGCATAAGTGTGGATGAAGCACAGATAGATAAGCCTGCCTTTTATTTTGACACAACTACACCCAGCTAATACCCTGCCAGGCTAATGCTGCTAAGCCCTGACACAAAATATTGCAGCAATGCAATTGCATTTGTGCTTCTGCCACTACTTAGTACAGATCATAAAGCTGACAGACTAAAATAGATTCAGTGAGGCCCAAAGAATGAGCTTACACCGTCACCTCTTACATGAACAATCTCAACTGAAAACAGCACATGAAGAAATTTTTGGTCTTTTGCTAACACAGAAAATCAATTGATGGCAATAGAATTGTTATATACAGCCTAGACGTGGGCCCTTGTGTGGTCACACTGAATGTGTAGCATGATTGCAAACAAAGTTAACGCCAAGCCTTGAATAGACACAAATTTGATGTTGTTGATGCAGAAATGAAGGACAAGCTTGTCGATGAAGTTCACCGAGCTGTGTGCGCCGTCGGGTATTGTTGTGAACCCAGACGTGGTGGTGTTTTGGTTTCCAGACGTATTTCTGACCTTCACAACAAATACCAGGCAGCCGTTGTATTTTTTTGGGACATAGTTGATGATATACTCACTTGTGCGAGTAACTCGGACCCAGACCTGGAAGCTGGATTCAAGTAAAAGACACATTTTCAGAACTTACTGGACAGTCCATCCTCCTCGCTGATTTTTTTCCCAAGCCCGCTCCTTTTTCAACTGATCTCGGTAAACAACGTTGTGGCTTACAGCTCAGTGTGTCGTCATACAGCTGAGATAAGCTTGTCCTCCATTCCTGACATCCTGACATCAAATCATTTCTTAACCAGTGATCAATTTGATTCTGATATGACAATAAGTGGGTTCCCATGATTTATTCATATTTATTATGTTCCAGATCTGACAGGAATAAGCATTTTCAGAGATGAGGCACCCCGAGTCAAGCCACGAGAGACAGTCAAGATTCATGGCGCTACGTTATTTCAATTCCTCCACGGAGGTTGTTTTTTCTTTTCTAGAGATTGAGTGGGTAAAGATAGGATATCTCTGCTGACATCCCATTAATTCATAAGGTGTCGACCATGGCAGAGACGAGACAGGAGTAATGTTTCACTTAAGAACTGCAGCAATATCTCTTGTTAACATTGGCGTGACAGCGGTGCTCTCTAATGAGAGAATGGGGGTACCATGCTAAACAAATAAAGATAGGGAGAATGTCTGCTGAAAGAGTTTATGTCTCTTCAAATATCAATAAAATGATGGAACCATTACTACATTACATTATTGCCACAGCAGAAGCATTTATACTGGTCAGGACACTAAATGAAGAAATGTCTACAGTGTAAAAAAAAAAAAGAAGCTGAATTTAACGGAAAATAACTCTAAATTTTTACAGTAATTTTCTGTTTGTATTATTTCTTACAAAACTCTGTAAAATTACAGACATTGTCTTTAAATTAATAAGCCAACAATGTTGTGATTCCAATCATCACAATCACGTTTTTTTTTTTTTACACAGTATTTTTACTGTGTAGGTCCATACAGAGAGGCCCCACTCATTTTTTAGCCACTTACTCTGAACAACTAAGGTCTTATATCTCTTTCTATGTAGCCTGAATATAAAACAGTTGTCTAAGCAGGCTTCACAACACCGGTCAGAGAGGACAATGAAGTGTACAATAACTTTAGCACATGTGTAACAATGTGAGAAATTTTGGGACAGAGGGAAAACAAAAGATAAACATCTCCTTCATGGATAAAGGAGGGGGTTACGGTGGGAATGTGCACAAAATATATACACTAATACACACATAATACATAAACAAAGAGCAACAATAGGATTATATACGATATACAAAACTAACAACGAAGATTTGTTGTGGCGTGAAAAACACACAGGAGTCTCTGGAACTTTAAAGTCATGTGGGTTCCCAATTTATTCATAGACCATGCAAGATACACAGCAATAAACTGGAACCCCGATCCCAGGTCCCGACAGTTTATATACTCTTCCAATGTCAGTGTGTGCGTAATCCTCCAGCAGGATGTACGCCCCTCACTTCCCACACACAGAACTGCATGACTATGAGGTCATACAGTGGTTATACAGAGGTTCACACTAAAGTTATATTATATTAAAGTATATTGACATGTATATTGAATTCCACGACAGATTCAGTGCGACTGTCGCTGTCCAATGGTCAGCTTCCGTATGTAGCTTTGGGAACAGTCAGGAGCAACATTATCATTTTATTCCTTTGAAGTTATTTTTCTGGTGACCTTCTATTTGAGTCAACAGTCAACTCCTGAGGAAAACTCTTGTCTCTTTAGCAGCAGATAACAGCTAAAGAGCTACTATTTGGGAGGGAGTGGAACTTGTGCCATTTACTGCTCAGCTTCTAGGAAGGACAGGGAGGATAATGAGGTTTCCTGGGCAGGCTGGGAGATCACGGTGGATGGAGGTGGATGCATCACTAAACACAGACTTAGGTCCAGAGAGGCCTCACCTCTTTCAAAAACTAAGGGCTTATTTATATATATATATATACATATAGCCACAGTTGTCTCAATGGGCTTCATTGGCCCATACAGCAGCTGTCTGAAAACCAATATGAGAAGACAATGAAAGAATTCCCTGTAAAATAAAGCACACGTGTAAAGATGTGAGAACCAAAGGTCCGGTACAAAGAGGCGGCTGATGTACCTGTCGCTGGTCTCCAAAGGTCATGTGCAGAATGTCAGGAGGACATTAGTATTTCTTTGCAGTGTTTTTCTGGTGACGTGGAGAATACAAGTCCCACACTCAGTCTCCCTTTAGCTCTTTTTTCGGTCCCCATCATCACATCCATCATCAGGCTCTTTACCTGTTAAATGCTGCACAATGTTCACTATTTATGTTTGCCATTTGGTGCTTGGCATATGAGGATTTTTATAGCTTTCTTCCCCTGTAATGTCTGGACATAACACTGAAGAGGGTGACACTGAACCAACATAGTAACGCTGCAGACAGTACAACTTAAACAATGACTTAAAAATGCTAAAACATCCTTAGAATCGTCATGAACGATTACTTTCACTGAAGTATTCATGTCATCCATTTCTATGATTGTATATAAAACAGCTTCAGTCATAACCAAAACCATAGATTTCCTTAAATTTTCGATTTAAATAGCAAAAAAAAAGGCTAGTAGGCAGGGAGTTCAAGCTAAAATAAAGAAAGAAACAACTGTAACAGCATTTAACCACATGAAATGCCATCATTTCACTTCCAATCTGCTTCGATTTATGAAAGTGCCTACCCTTAACTTACTGTCACTTACCCCTCACTGCATCCTAGATGAAATATGTATGGCTGACGCATGACAACAGGATGTCAAAGAGGAAGCTGAAAGAGCACTGGGGAGGGTGAAGGGGAGGGGTCTCTATCACCAGGATCACATTTGAAAGGCCATTTCAGGTGAACTCCCCCGTGGAATCTGTGAGGCAGACAAATGTGATGGATTCATCAGAGGGGAAAACTGGTAAAGGAGTGATTTGCACAAGAAAACTTTTCTTTAACGCAGAATGAAAATAATATTGAACTCTATCAAAAAATATGAAAACATATTTTTACAATAAAGGCAAGAATATCACCAAATAAATATCTAAAAAATGCAGTTTTATAAAACTAAAACTTCTGCCTCATGGTTTTATGTCTCTGGCAAACAGTCAAGCTGCAGTAAACATGTCGGTCCAGGCTCATAATATATGCAGTGAAGACTTTGGAGGAATTTAATTAAAGGCATTATGACTGTCTTCACTCAAACATTATTATTCCAGATGAGCACAGAGGAGCTTAATAGCTTGGTTCAACAGCAATCACCCGAAGCCTCAATACCTCAAATATGGAAGTTGCTGCAAAGAAGCTACATATTCCAAAATGTGGATGCTTAACATTCAATCTCAACCCAGCAGCACAGAGGATCTATACAATCAGCACTGCTTGTAGGAGGACACCCAAGATTAATGTCACCAATTCAATGTCTGACTGGATTTGAAATACGGTCACAATCTCCTCTTCTGTTCCTGTGTTATGGCGTTGAATAATGGCCAGAAAAGTGTTTTTATGATGACACAGTGACATTAAGCTTTAACCTTTTGAATATAAAATGTCATAATTTTATCCTATTAGACATTTGTGTTAGTGTACGAATTCTTGAGTTACAGCTGTGGTCACAATGACCTTTGAGGACAAAATCAGTTATAAGTTCATCCAATTTGAGCTAAATGTGAATACATTTCCAGAAGGTGTTCCTGAGATAAGACGGTCACAAGAAAGAGTCAGATACCCGGACGGACATACGGACAACCTAAAAACACAATGCTTCTGGCTACGGCCCTCACTGGCATATCAAGGCAAGTCTGTGAGTTGAAGCTAAAGCACAACTGGGTCACGCAGCAAGACAATGAGGTCCACCTCTGTATGGCTCAAAAGGAGTAATATTTAAATGTTGGAGTGGCCTTTCATGCTCACAAAACCTCCAATGCGTCTGCAATAAAGCAGTTTTGAAAAGAGGAGTCGGGAAAATTCACCACAGCTATGTCGGAGACTGACCTTGGTTGCAGTTGTTGCTGCTAAAGGTGGAACAACTAGATATTAAGTTCAGGGGTGAGAATGCCTTTTTTCACTGGTGATTTAAATATTGGACAAGCTTTTCTGCCTTATTAACTAAAATCATCTTTCAAAACTTGCATTTTGTGTTTGCTCAGGTTGTCTTTGTTTTGTTAAATTTTGGTTGAAAATCCGACACAGTTGAGTGTGAGATACACTCAATAATAGAGGAAATCAAGAGCAGGTCACACCACTGTATATATACTGTATGTCTTTTTGTTGGTCTTAGTCTCACAGAAATGATGTTAACATTAAATTACAACAAAAAGCCATTCATACTAAGGGAAGACTTCAAATTTGCTATATAACAGCATAAATTGAAAATTATACACGTTTTAGCTTTTAAATTAATTTATAATGTCATTACCTCTTACTTCAAAAGAACGATCAATTTCATCAAAACTAAAATACCGTATATAAACTCAATAAGGGACAGAGCCTTATTGAGTGTCACTCTGTGTTTATTGCTGATGGTAATTTTTCAAAATGATCCTTATAGAGAGGAAAATCTGATTTGAATTCTTCACCAGGAGGGGAGCCATCACCAGTGCAGTTATAAATGTCAGTAAATCACTAATAAATGGGTTTCTCACGTTCTAAAAATACATTAACACTGCTGTTTGGCAAGTCATTAATAATAGGTCGTGAGTGTCATCGTCTAATTAGCAACCAAGTCTATAGTTTTACTGAATAATAATGTTGGGTTTTTATAATAATCCATCAATTTTGCATATGATGTGATCGACTATTGATTTAAAGAAATGGTTTGAAGTGGACAGGGCTCACTTGTAACAAACTTCATACACCACTGAGGATTAAGCACCATATCATTGAGAAGAATCTGATGATAGTTGGTGGATGATTCGATCATTGTCAGTCAAATCTTGTCAAAGCAAGTGTTACAGCTGATCTGAAGAAGAGCTAATAAATGATTTATTAGGCTTTCAGGCTTTATATTCTCATCTCTTTCATTTTCCTCCTCACACTCACAGGAATCCCTATAATGAAAATTAGAAGGATGTGTCTAATATAAGCAGTCCAGAGACTACTGGTTCCTCCGAATGTTCCTCTGCATTGAGTTGTGGCCTCTCAGGCTTTATATTCCCACCTCTTTCATTTTCCTCCTCACACTCTTCTCTCTTATGTTCCCCCTTCCTCCTTCGTCATCTTTCTTTCTCTCACTGTGAACCCAGCTAAGCAGGCATATGCTTTCCCTTTATTTCCCTCTCCAACATTCCACACATCACTCTCTCTTGTGTTCCCTCACTCGTTGCCTTCTTTGCTCTTTCTCAGTATCTGTCTCTGGAGAGGCATTTACAGCCCATATCTCACAGAAGCTGGTCATCAAGAAGAGGAGGCCAGTGATCTTCATAAGGGGGGGGGGGGGGGGGGGGCTGTATTCAGACAACAGTGGTCTGTTGCATTGTCAAAATCTACAAGAAAAAAAAGGGGTGTGGACAAGTAGATCATAGAGGGGATAGAAATTAAAAGCAATGGAGATGAGGCAAAGAAAATTGGGTGCCTGGAGACGAGCAGGTCTTGGACTCAGTTTTCCCTCAACTTTGAGGGCAATAATAGTATGGAACATCCTGTTATCATGGCCCTAAGGAGGGGGGCAGAGAGGAGGCAGAGAGGAGGCATCACACGGTGAGAGAAAGAGAGGAAGAGGGTGGAGGAGGGATCTGTAAATAAAGCAGATAGAGAGCAAAAGATGAGGCGAAAAAAGAGAGAAGCTGGAAAATGAGAAGGGAGAATATCATAGAGATGGATCATATGGAGCGAACCAAGGCAGCCAAAAGACAGAGGGAGTCCAAGTGAAACAAGATGGGAGAGATTAAAGGAGGCAGCGCAGCAGGCGGACAGTGAAACGGAATAGATGCTGTGTCTATAGGTACACATACTGTATGTATTCCATCTCTAAAGCTGCCTTTAACACCAATACCCCCTCCTCCTCCTCCTCTCTCTCTCTCTCTCTCTCTCGTTCCCTCCTTCCTTCAGCTGCCTCTCTCTTCCTCCATCTCTGTCTTGCTCTCTGTGCCAGAGCACTGCAATAGCAGTATGAATAATTGAATGAGCCTGACTCGGGATTGAGAATTTCTGTTGCAGTTGGGTCTGCTGGTGTGGCAGGCAGGCGAAAAACAAAAAAAACAAAAACAAGACACAGTCCTTGTCTCGCCTATTTGCTTGAGTGCAAATGTGGAGAATACACTTGAAGACAGATAAACACACACACACACACACACTGTTTCACACTCAAAGCAAGAGTTTCAGAGTAGCCTCTGTTGCCGTGTCACAGCGGGGTTTAAAGAAGAAGGAGAATATCCAGCTGCAGATGTTCTGGAGACTTTCACAGCCTTGTATGTCATTGAGCTGATGTTCCGCGTCTGAGAGGAAGAGAGAACAGGAAATGTTTAACGTGAATATTCCCGAGCAGATTCCCACTGAAGGGGAATCAATGCAGAATGGGATCAATCCATGTATGCATACACACCAATCAGCCATAACCTTATAACCACCTGCCTAATTTTGTGCAGGTCCCCTTTACCACCAACCCAGCTCTGCCCCTCGGAGGCATGGACTCCACCAGACCTCTGAAGGTGGTCTGTAAGTTGTGAGGTGGGGCCTCCATGGATCGGACTACTTTGTCCAGCACATTCCACAGATGCTGGGGAATTGGAGGCCAAGTCAACAACTTGAACTCATTGTTGTGTTTCTCCAACCGTTCCATTTCATGGGCACTCTGACCGGTCTGCAGCCCCCATACACAGGAAGGTGCGATGCACTATGTGTTCTGACACCTTTCTATGACAACAAGCAGATGCACTATGTGTTCTGACACCTTTCTATGACAACCAGCATTAATTTGTCAGGAATTTGTGCTACAGTAGCTCTTCTGTGGCACATGACTTCACCTCTGGACTATTAAATACTGAATACCTTAAGGTTGACTGAACGTCACTCCTTCATTTGTCATTTTCCAGGCTGACTCTGACCAACAAGCTTTGGGGGCTGTTTCTAAGAGCTTCTTCATAGTTGTCCAGTATTTACTCCAGGAAAGACATGCGATTTGATAATAGTCTTTCTGGGTCCATGTATCACATGACCTGCAGTTACAGATGTGGTCAGTACATCAGTGCACAGCCCAGGACTGAATGATCAGAGCCAGGGAGCTCCTGCTGAGGTTAGCTGATGTTTACAGGTGCAATAGTATTAACACCTGTACAATCACATGTAAAATAGTACAATTAATGAACATTGTGAGGCAGGAGGATGGTTATTATATATTTATATTTATTTACTATTCTAGTGTAGGTATATAAACATAGGAACTACGGTAGTGTAACACAACAACAAATTGTAAAAAGAAAAAGCACAACAGCACAAATCAAATCACAATGGCAAATAATAATAATGATGATAATAATAATAATAATCTAGACTGACTCTTTATTCTAAAGAGACCCAACAATCCCCCATGAACAAACACTCGGCGACAGTAGCAAGGAAAAACTGCCTTTTCATAGGCAGACACCTCGAGCAGATCCAAGACTCAAGGTGGGCGGCCCTCTGCTTTGACCGGTTGGGGTGAGAGAGATAGAGAGAGAGAGAGAGATGGTGAGATAGATGGGAGAGAGAGAGAGAGATGGGGAGGATAGGTGGAGAGAGAGATGGAGTGAGGGACAGGGACACAGACATGTGCAACCACAATAACAGCTATTACTACTACAATAACAACACTGATAATAATAATAATAATGATAATAATAATAATAATAATAATAACAACAACAGCAACAAATTGCAGCATTAACTTCTGCTGGAAAAGGTACCTGTTAATGACAAAGATCGTCGCCGATTGGAGGGACACTCTCGCCGTCTTTTTAACAAAAAGGAAATGTTCCACACATCTTTGCTGTTATCCGTCAGCAGATGAAGGAAAACAGCAAAGGAACCAGGACGCGGGAATCAAAAGGTGGTTTTAATGTTATGGCTGATCGGTGCATATAGGACAACGTATCCACAGGGTGTTTTCAGAACGGGCCACAGCTATAGCATGTGGTTGTGAATTTGTGTATATATGCTTCACTTCCCGCTTAATTGGCCTGAATCTGCCATTCAGTGAGGACCAATACCTCACCCCTCCATGGGGTCTCCTGGGAGGGATGGAACATAAGTGAAAATATTAAACAAGCCCTCTCTCTCTCTCTCACACTCACTCACTCACTCTCTCTCTCTCACACACACACACACACCTGCCCACTCACTTTGCCTCCATCTGCCAATGGATGTAATTAGGCCAACTGTGAATTGTTAAATGCATATTTACATGTCGATATTATATACAAACATAATATGCACACACTCATTCATGACCTAATATTCTACATGCATGAATATCAAAGCTTTTTGAATATTTTATTAAAAGTGAGTTCAATGATTGACAGTGTGGAGAATTCTTTGTTTCTTCACAGTCATGAGTTTTGATTCTATTCACCCATAAATAAGTTATATAAAAGCTCTGGCGCTGTCACTGACTCTAATACCATGTTCCCCAGAGGTTGTTATGACCAGTCCCCTGGAGCCGACTATCCACGGTTCTCCAGAGTCTCATCCTCGCTGTGTCCCAGAGTCTCAGCCCGTCCTTGTTTCCTCAGTCGGCGGAGGTCTATCCAACCCCTGTGTTGAACCGTGTTTTGGAATCTGAGTCGGTGGTCTCGCCGACTCCTGCTCCTCGTGTCAAGCTGGGGGCGGACCTGCCGACTGCTCCGGTGCCTGTTCTCCAGTCGGGGGCGAACCTGCCGATCCCTGCTCCAGATGGAGAGCTAGAGAGGGAGATGATGAGAGAGGAAGAGCAGCTACTGCCCACTGAGCCCAGGATAGGATCAGCATTATGTCCCTGTGCTGTTCAACACAAACAAAACCTGCCCTGATCACATTCAAACAATGTCGGCCTGATTATCACAGACATATACTGTATGTTCTTTGGTAAATACAGTGGAACCTATAGGCTCCATAAAACAACAACGCAAACCTAGCATCATTTGTAAACAGATCTGTTTTGAGTTGTCCTGCTGTTAAATGGTAAATCCTCACATTGGTTATAATAATATAATAATAATATACAGGTAATGTTTGGGAGCAGAGGATAGATGCGTAGGAGGAGGTTATATTGAAAAAGAACACGGCAAAGCAGCTCATTATCAAATAAAGAGAAAAAAACAATGTCAACTAGTTCATTTTTGGGACTGAGAACTTGAACGTGAACTAATTTATTTTAATCGGTGTGAATTGAACTTTGAACTAGTTCATCTGCACCGATATACTGTGTAATTTGAGCAGACAACTGATCAGTTTTCAGCCATACTACATGTAGCAGTGTGGCTGTGGGGATTGCAGTTTTGTCCTCCACATTTAGATTGTATTATCTCAACAACTATCGGATGGATTGATACCAGATTTTTCATGTACAGCCATAATCAGGTCAACATTTTAATTCATCCAATACATTGGTTTATGAGCAATTACCTGCTAAACTAATCACATTGCCATCAGCCTTGATGTACAACATGTTTAGAGTTAATTGGGGAATGTTAGCACGCTGTCGCTGACACATCAATTAAGGTGATAAGGCGGATAAGTATTATACTGGCTGAACATCAGCATGTACACATTGTCATTGTGAGCATTTCTGCATGCTGATGTTATTTAGCATTTAGCTCAGCCTCAGACAAATGGCTGCAGATTTATTTGACTGGGTACATTGTCAGCATACACAAGTATGTGTGCACATGTGTAAGTCTACCCAATTGGTCTGGATTTATTTATCTGATGAGCAGTGCTGGTAAATGATTTTTGCCCCATTTGATGACATGTCATTGGTTTTTCACCTTCACACAAGTAAGAATTACAGCCACATTTACACATTTGTGTTCAGTGTGTTGTTGACCAACTCACTGGTCCTAGTGTCATTTAAATGCCATCCAGAATGATGTCCTCATAAGTGGATCTCTGAGTTTATATGTATATTTATATTAAAATATATATTTCATACAGAAGCTGTGTGTGTGTGTGCGTGTGTGTGTGTGTGTGTGTGTGTGTGTGTGTGTGTGTGTGTGTGCGTGTGCGTGTGTGTGTGTGTGAGAGAGAGCAGAACATTTAGTCAAAAAGAACACTGACATTAAGTGAGGATACCATTCAATATCAAGTATTAAATTTTAACATAAAGTTAGAGTTGGGCATAATGTGTGACAGTATGTGTCCATGCAGATGTCCAGTATGTTGATTAAAGAAGAGGTTCCTCCTGAGTTGAGCACCAATCTGGAACAGGACAAGGCAGAGAGCCCCCAAATGAAAGAGAATACTGGAAAAAAACAAAACAGCTAATATTTGTTAGAGATGTTTGTTTAGTGTCTCATTCGGTCATGGTGATCCTAAAAAAGATGAATCAGGAGCAACTGGATTCCTTTCTTCTTTTTTCCTTCTAAGTCTAGTTGCTTCTGATTCAAACTGTTTAAAATATTTGCAGGAAAAATATTTAAACAACAAAGAAATGTGAAGACCTGAGTGTCACCTGACAAACACCACTTAGTCATGACGTTCATGTGAATATGATTTTTTTCTAATGTATGTAATGGTGTAGCCTCTGTAGGACTCTGGATCTCCATTAGCTCAGCCACATTTGGAGTCAGTGTCATTCGCTGACGTGCTCTTGCAGTCCTCCTTTCTATTTACTGCGCTGGTTTCCCCAGGAAAGACAGCTTGAGCTCTTGCGTTCAGTATAATGCCTGCACATGGCCACTGAAGCGTGGTATGGTTAAGGTTAGGCAAAGAGCATTGCTGTGATTTATTAAAAAGTGAACAATAATTACAAGTTCAATTCTGGCTTCCCGCATGAAAGTCAGTCACACTATACACCCATCTATCACCCCGACCACTGTTCCTTTGGTATTTTGAGATACTTCCAACACATTGGTTGTCAATTTTCTGTGATCATGCTGAAAAATCTTCAGTCTGTCGTTTTGTGAAATACAGATGACACGTGTAGCCTCAAATCTTCCAAGTATTAAGAGGTAAACAGCAGGGCTGCAGCTCCATAGAGGTGAAGGCGGAGAACCCCAGGAGACAAGCAATTAGAGGACATAGACGAACAGATACAGATGAAACCCTCAACTGACACCGATTCTGGGAATGCTCAACCCCTGCTGGCACACACATTAATACACCCAAGCACACATATTCACCTGCACATGAGCACACAGAGTCCCTAATGCATCAAAGACTGTTACCTTCAGTCAGCAAAGCACTGAAGCGCGGAGGTGTGTTCTTTCTATTCATCTTCTGTGTAGCTCTGTGTGATGTGATTTGTGTCTTGGCCCCTTTAATCTTCATCCAGCCGAAAGCCACCGAGAGGACCAGGTACAGTATACTGCAGGCAGGAAAGAGACCCAGACACTCATATGGTTCACATTTCATTTCTGTAGACTTTCACCCCACAAAGAGGCTGGGATGACATGAAACAGCGTTTGCTGGTTAAACCAAGAAGTGAAAAATCATCTGGGAGTAAAGGGACTGCAGGGACTTTGTCTCTTCTCTCTGTTGGAAGTCGTTCATCTGAGAATTTGGGATCGTTTTGGACCTCAGAAAAAGTGCACATCATTACCCAGTCCCTTTGAGTCTGTGCAGTCAAGCATCTGTGATCTGCTCACACGTCCACTATAACATGCCAAAGATGCAGTCTGTCTGTGTTATTTAATCAAGCAACAAACATAGTCTAACCTGCAGAGGCTCACAGCTTGAATTTAAAAGTATTAAGTCTACAGTACTGAAAGGACCATAAGTATAGCACAAAGTGCAAATATCCATCATTCATTCAGAGGCATGAAGACCTGAATACTGATGTGCATCATGCTTATGAAGATGTATGACTTGATTTGAAACTTGCTCTGGCAGATCACAGACTTGATGACTTGAGATGTGAAATCGTCTCTTGTTTGACTTGGGAAATTGCTTGAACCAATTTCAAGTAACTTCAGACTTGACCTCTGAACCTCTGTCAAGTTATGTGAGATTTATCTTGAACTAGCTAGTCTTGATTGACTTGAGACTGGACGTGAACTTTTATGGAAATTGTTGTGACTTGAACTTGCGATAACGAAAGACTTGCTCCATACTTACCTTGACTGATGTGGTACTTGATTCAAACTTCTCGCAATTAATTAGAAACTCACTCTAAACTTGTGTCAATCATCTGAGACTTGATGTTGACTTAAAAGTGTAGTATCCACCCTAAAATACTTCATCACTGTACTGTATAACAAACACTATTAGTCATGCATACTGCCTTGAATATCTCTCTGTTGTGTTGGTCTTGTGCAATTGTAGACATGAGACATGCCATTGTCTTCATCCTTCAACTTGCTAGCCAACATTACCTAGCTAGCTATATTGTAGCAGTCACATTATATGGTACTTGATGTCATGTATATGTGCCAAAGTATAGGGCAAATCACAGGGCTTTCTGGGAAATAAAAAAGAAATAAAAGAAATCAGGCTGATGCAGAAATAGATGAGACGGTATGCATGTCTCTGCATGTCATTGTTTTCTCACAGCTCTCTTCTGCATCTCCACATTGTCATGTCTCTTCAAAGAGCATGAGGGATTTCTGAGACTGCTGCAGACTCCTCTGCCTATCTCTGTAATTCTTTGACTCCATCAAAAGAGAACTGAGAAAGAGAACGTTCTCTTTAGACAGCTGTGGCCCTCACCCCTGTCTGCCCGCTGTCCTTTGTTTTGGTTTTGCTGCAGATCTGCTGATAGAAACATTTCAAGGCCAGCCACACTTTTGGGCATCTTCTCTTTATCCTGGTCAGACGTTCAAGAGTTCAACTGTTTTCTGTAAGTATTTCTTTGATTCTTGTTGCAGGCTTTCACAGACTTGATGATGTACGGGGACGAAACAGAGGAGAGATGAGGAGAGGACAGATCGAGGGCTCCCCCATGTTAAAGACAACATGCATGAAATGCTCCGTGCCACGGGTGCATTTCATTGAAGAAGGATAGTCAGAAAAAGTTATTTAAGTTGTCCCTGTTAATTGCAATTCTTGTAAATTGTGTATCTGCGAAAATGTTCAATTTTCTAAATGAAAAATATAAAATTAAATAAAATGCATAAAATTCCCAAAATATTAAAAGACATCTCTCCAGTACATAAGAGATGTGTACATAATGTTTCATAATGTTTGAGTTATGCCGCAGAAACACTCATCTGAGACAAATCCCACTGTCAGAATGAGGCTAAATTCAACTTGTAACCATGGAAACGGACCGCTATAAAAATTCATTAATGGTTACAGTACTTGGTTGTTGTGTGGAGAGCGTTTTGTGAAAAAATATTAAACGTTTTTTGAGTTATGCTATGGAAATAAAACGAGGCTGACAGAGGAAACCCATTCCTGTATCCCCTCCTCACCTCATTCATGGCGGGGGAGTTAATAACGGCATGTAGCTGCAATGATTCCCACAATTTCCTCTCCATGTTTTCTTTCTTGCTCTCTCTGTTTACAGGGGTGTTAATGGCCTTCAAACACACTTTAATGTTTCAGCCTCTTATGTTTTGGTGTCTTTTGCTGAGTCCCTATTAGAAGCCGCCAAAGGCAGGAATGAATCACACATTTTCTACATCAAATGAGACTCAGGGAAAGAGACAGGACAATTGTAAAGCTGAGAAAAAATATTTAAACATTTTAATAAGATGAAAAGAGGTCATACTTGATATTTTCTACCAAAAGAAAAAGAGGGAGGGAATGTAGGAGACAGAAAGGCTGCTGAGAGAGAAGTGTCAGACTTGTCAGAGGAGGGCAGCGGGATCAAACTCCTTTGTCAGAGTCTTCAGACTCTAAATAACATAAAACCAAAGATTTCCACCTAAGTCTCAACTGTTCAGGGCCACTGAAGCTCAGAGAATGAAAGGGGAGATGGTAGAGGAGACGAGCAAAAAGTGTAATCTGCTTTTGACTGATTAATAAAATCCTGATTCCACAAAAGGTGGGACACTGTAAAACATAAAACAGACAGAAGCTGTCAGATGCTTTCAGTTTCTAATAGACCAGTCTGGTAGATTAGATCCAATGGAAAGGCCTGGTGAAGAGTTAATGTACCATGATGTAAAATCCTGCTCATTTCTGTTAGCTTTTGAATAATCCCGTAATGTTTTCGCTAATCGTATTTGCAGGTAGGAGGTGGAGATTCGTAAAGGAATATTTACTTTCATCATCATAACAAATAATGTTTAAAAAAATAATGTTTCAGTGCTAGCCTACCTTCATCCCTGATGTGAAACCAAATGAACTGGTTACTGACAAGTTTTACCAAATGTTCACAAGCCCATGAAGTAACATCCTTCATACATAAGTGGTGAACCTCACCCCATCCTTGCTTGTGACTGAGACTTTTGAGGATCCCCTTTTTCATACCAGAGGACCCAAGTGCAGACACGAGGAAGGGACACTGGGGGCGCAGTTCAGATATTTAATATCCAAATTCGTAAAACAATCAAGGGTCAAAACCATAGAGCCGTCCAAACAAGCAAACAAAGTTATACATGTACAAAAATCGATGACGTAAAAGTAAAACATTAAATATAATGTATTTGTACAGTTTTCAGTTGAGTATAATATTATATGTCAAAAGATCAGCAAATTCTCACATTCTCTTTATGTTTATTTATTTTTTACACAGTGTTCCAACATTACTGGAATCAGAGTTGAATTATTGAGTCAATCAAATTTTCACATTTGTTTTAAATATTTGCACAGAACACAAACCCCAATGCCCTGATAAACAAGCATGGCAAAAGGTCCTGAAACACACTGAACTGACACAGTGTTATGCTGCAATTACATAATGTTATATCATTTAAAGAGGTCTATAGTGGGTAACCAAAAATAATCTCATCTCTATAGTGACGTGCCTATATAGTCTAGATAAGGTTGGCAAATTTTCAGAAAAGTATTATATCCTTTTCTGAGATTATATTTATTAAAGGGGGATAGCTGTCCATTATCGACATCCATCTATCAATGGGGAGAGGGGAATCAGATTTCCATGTCATTGTTATATATTTACTAGCCACACATAAAGCAATTTCTATACATTTGATTTGGGAATGTTGAAAATCTACTGACTCTTGTAAGATTTCCCTGTTAGCAAAACGCAGGATTTAATGTGCTGGAAACTACTGTGATCTATAGTCAAAGTATCACAGAGATCATGCCAAAAGGAGCCCGGCACAGTGCAGGAAGGAGCCCCCCCCTCTATACCACATCTGAAACACATTACTGATAATTCAGGTTTGGATTTATGTAGCTTCTGAGGGGTGAGGTACCGTGGATCTAGAAAATTATAATGAGTCTGTATCGACAAACCGCCTAAATAAATCTGACCAAAGCTACAGTACTCATCATTCAGATCCGATTTCCATCACCCTCTAAATTTGTGCAGACCTGACTTTGGACCTTCATTCAGCAATGAGGAGTAAATTGTTGAAATAAATATGCATGCATTTCCTTCATGAAACAATTTCTCCACCTTAGCACGTACAGGTAAGGTTATTCCAGGGTCCAAGTTGGCGCTAATAAAACATTTTAGCTGAAGATAACAGAAGAAGGTCTTGCTGCTGAAGTCGTATTTCCTCTTCAATTGTATTGTATTTCCTCTTCCACATGTTGGATTCCTTTAGGGTGCCAAGTTTCTAGAATCCTGTTGTTTAGAGTCATGGGTATGAAATCATTTAGTCTAAAAGGGGTTTTTGGTGACAGTCCCAAGGGTTCAGACGCTGCATTAATTGTCCTTGAGCTTTCCTCTGCTCTCAGTTGCCAGGACAAGATTTTATGTGCCTTCTCTCCCAATTGGTAATATCTTTGTTTAGTTCTTAAAATTATTGCTTTTTCAATTCTGTAAGTTGGTAATGCATTTTATTTGAGTTTTTTTATGACTTTCTTTAAGCGCTTATTCTTTGCAGGGTCATGGGGGACTGGAGCGTATCCCTGCTGACATTGGGCAAGAGGCGGGATACAGCCTGGACAGGTCGCCATTTCTTCACAGGGCTGACGCAAAGACAGATTAACAACCATTCTCATGGGCAATTTAGATTTGCCATCATTGCACATTTTTTGTGCGTAGGAGGAAGTCTGAGCTGCTTGTAAAGCGACAGTGCTAAACACTCCACCACTGTGTCTTTGACCTTGTGCACAGTATACTAAAAAGTTTTCCACTGTTAAAAAAACATTCATCCCTGATCACATCAGTCTAAACGTGATTAAACTGATGAACCAGAGGGTAAATCAGAGCGCAGACCTCCGACAAGGCCAGTATGTGCACTCTTCTATATGCCTTATGTCAGGATATATGTCCAAAACAAATATCATTGTTAAAAGCTTAGCTGAAGCCTCATCATGTCAGCTGTCAGCTCTTTAATCATCTACTTGTAAATTGGAAATATTTCACACACTTAAGATGCATTTGTGAAAACCAGAAAACACTTCATCATCAAATGCTTGGGTTGAAATATTATGAACATCGCAAACATCTGAAAAGCTGCCTTCAATAATAAATGAATGAAATAAAAACATCTTGCAATGTTAAAAGTGAAAAGAAAAGAAGAGCATCTGCTCCATGATTCAGATCCGCAGTAAATTTAAATGGGTTCTTCTTTGCCTGATGCTGCACCCCCCCCCCCCCTCCCCCCACCAAGCTTCATGAAAATCAGGCCTGTAGTTTGATCCGTTATTCTGGGGACAAACGGACAAACAAACGGAAGTAAAGATATAACCTCAGAGGTAAAAATGTATACTTCAGTTACCAAGTACCTTATGTGATTTCAGTGCACCATGTCATCATCCATCCTCTTTCTTCAAATGCCACAATCTGTCCATACTATATGTACAGTATTTGTCCAGTGTCCTACACTGCATACATCCCTCTGACATGGGATGAGTCGGCGGTCTCCACCGCATGATCCTCTGACCCCTCCTGCTGATCAATACCGCCCCATCTGACCACTTCTATTCTTGGTCACCATGCCAGCAGAGTCAGCCACCTTCCTCCTGCTCCTCTTTCATTGGTCTCACAGGGACCGGCCGTGCACGGCGGTGTGCACAGCCAAGTCTGACTCATTTAAACAGAGAAGTTGTGTATGTTATCATACACGATATGTCCTCTACTTCAATGTCTTTCATTGTTTGCCGTTCCCACATGCTGCACATGGGAACACCTCGCTGTATAATTCAACTTAAAGCACAATTCACACAACTCAGACATGAAGAGATGACAAACAATCTCCACATGATTTATTAAAAGGCTCCCGGCATAAAAAGGTGAACGACCCAAAATTGTAATGAGGACAGTATATAAAAAGATCCAGTCTGGCCCATATGCAGATTAGATATGGGACAAGAGTATAAAAAGACAAGAGTTAATCTGATGGTGCCCTGAGACTAAAACAGCTGCGTTTTTAAAAGCACATGAAAGTTACAGAAAACACAAACACACAAACAATATATATATACAGTACATATATATATACAGTACACAGACTTACATTCATTTCCTGGAGACTCACCCTGACCCTAAACTCTAGTTGCCTAATCATAGACCTCCACCCTAATCTTAACCACTGACCCAAACATCAGCTGTTTTCAAATTGGGGACATGACATTTGTCCCCTTTTGCTCCAGTCATTCGCAATAAACGTGTCTTGATTTTAAAATGACTGAATCTAGATGAGCGACATTTTAGAGGTCTTCAGTAGCTGTTCTTGAGATCCTTCGCTGCATCATTTCCAGCCTGAAACAAGAGAAGAAGAGATTAAGAACAAACTGTTAAATGCAAGTATAATAAAATACTTTTTTTTTTGTTGTGTCTAGAGTTTTCAAAGACAGAAAAGAACCACGAGGAACATCTTTGCAGTTTTTAAGTCAGGTTAACCGATGGTCACTTGAAAAAGGCAATTATTGAGCATCAGCAGTGGAGTTGAAATATCAGACACAGAAAGTCCAACTAGGACTTGAGAGTTTTTATGAAGCATCCTGTCAGCAGCATTTTATTGCACCTTAGGACACTCAGAGTGGTAAATTAGTATTATGATGCAGTGTTGTAGTTCCCTGACAGGTAGGAAGAGCAGAATATTATATATATTATAATTCTAATATAATATAATGTAATTATATTATTTATATTTATAATAGTGCTGCATCTTGCAAAGAGGCACGTGTTCAAATCCTCCACAAAGAACATGGAATCTTCTTTTTCACCGTCCCATCCCTCAACACACTCTAAGGTGCCCCATATTAGAAGATAAGGTTATGTCTGTATGTCGCACCATCTTGGGAAATGCACCATAACAATATGAATATATGTTGTTACTTTGAATCCTCACCACCAATATTCTACCTCCACCACTATTTGAAATAACCATTAAAAGATAACAGGATATAAGACCCAATGAAATATTTCGCCTGTTGTAATTAAGATGAATTTTATTTATTATGTGCTTGGATATGATTGTGTTTGAATTGTTTTATTCTTCTGTCATGGAGAACACTCATCTTTACAATGTGCACCATGTTAAGTTTAAGTTGTTGTCTCTAATAGAAATACTGCTCCACATTGTGAGCACCTGGCTTTATGCAGAGACAACATGTTCTCCTCTTCGTCTTGCACAAGGTCACTCTAAAATCCTATCAATTTTTGTCAAACAATATTTCAAAAAGCTTAATGTCATCACACATTGCCAAAAATCTCTCCTCTCATAGAAAGCTTGATAAATATGGGCTCAGATCCCTCTTTAAAGCATCAGATGTGATGATATAGAAGATGTATTTTAGCTATAGGGGTGAAAGTAACAAATTACAAAGTTTTACATGTTCAATTGTACTTGTTTGAGGATTTTTGAAGTTCTTTATATCCTTGAAGAGTATAATCAAAAGTCACACAGAAAGTTAGGATGCACTTTCAGAGAATGGAACAAAGAGAGGAGCCAAAATTGGCAGCTGCAGCGAAGAAGAAGCTAATGGTGCGTCTACAGCTGCAGGAGGGCAGAGCACCAGTAAGGACATCCTCCACACTCAACTGACACTGCAGAAAACATACATGTTGAATGTGTGTGTTCACTGGTCGAGTGTCAGGCGTGTAGAGCAGCTTGCAGTTGGCGAACAGTAAAAAGGTGTACGACCATGTGACATAATGGGTGGATTGGTTACAGTGGGACAGAAAGGATGATTGATCACTCCTCGCTCATGTTCTTTTTGGCTGCAGAAGCTATGGAGATATTGTTGGTACATTTCTGTGTTGTCTGTTTTGGTGGCATTCTACCGTGGGAAAAGTGTCAGGCTATTTCATTTATGTGGCTTTATAATGCTTGCTGCACCTGCCATGGTGTCTATAAACTTTATATTTATTGTCATTTTGAATGAACAGTCAGAGTTTTGTCCTATTGTCTGGTTAAATTCAGAGGTTGTACCTATATGTATATTTGACCACTAGTCAGAAGATCTGATTTATGCAGAGGGTGCAAAACGCCATCTATAAAAACTGAATTTATTATTGCTTCAAGAGTTCATGTTGATGGTGCACATGTCTCGTTGGAATTTAAACAAGGGTTTAATTTAATCAAAAGGGACTGTCGGACCTTGGCAGAGGCACGCACTCTACTGCGCTTCTAGTCTAACACTAATATCATATACCATTATACAATTTTCCCTTTTAAAAATGTAACTAACATTTAATAGAGCAAGTACATTTAATTGATTTACCTCTAACTTGCATGTTAGCACATTTTTTACTTTAATTTATGATATTTATTCATATCTGGGACCGTGTACAAATACATTAGTCTCAAAGAAGAGAAAAGATGCTTTGCGCCAGATTTTGCTACTAGCTAATTTCCATCTGCAGTCCCTGGGCAGGTGAACAAGGACACACATACACAAACAGACAAACTACAACACATTACATAAAAGAAACATCATACAAACACTGAAAAATTCAGCTGTCAAGATGTAAAATTAATGCTAACAATACTGATTACTTCAAATCCATTTCTTAACCTCGTGTGAGAAGATATGGAAGTCAGCGTAGATGTTCAAATTGAGGGGGTCTTGTTCCATTCTTCTTTGCTCTGTGAGAAAATGCAGATGTGCAGGGGGAGAGCTATTTGAAGAAGACCTTGAAGCCGTGCTCATTTTGCCCTTCAAAGGTGGAGAGGAAGCATTATGGACTAAACGCACATCTAAATATGAAATTATATTTTCAAATTTTGTGAAAGTACTTTCATATTTACAATATTTCATTTGATGTATTTAAGTATGATTTCCATGCTTGCTTTAGGTGAGTTTCCAACAAAGAGCTCCATCATCACAGTACTGAACATATTATACTTAAACAACAAAGCTATGTCTGTGCTCTAACATCAAAAATTGGAGCCAACAGCATGACCCATTTGCAGCCTCCATCATTAGTTTTTCCCCCAGTCTGTGGAGGCCTCAGCTCTGCCTCCCCAGTTCAGTTAGTATGGACCCTATAGCAACACAACACAATGCAATTGGCTCTGAATAGGCACCCAGGACATTTTCAGCACATTACGGCAGTCAGTCAGCACCAGCGAGTAAACTGGAGGAGAGCGACACTGAGCCAAAGAGCAGCAGGGCGAAAACAGAATCAGGAAAGACCAAAAGAAAGAGCCAAATGGAGAATGATGTGGAGAGATGTCATCCTCTTACAGACAGTCACAGAACCGGTCAACGGGCAATAAGGGGAGAACGTTACTCGAGTTACGAAGGCAAGAGAATGGGCAGTACATAAAGCTGACTCAGGGTCAGTGTACGAGGAAAGAAGATAAGGCCCCGGCTTTGTCCACAACAGCCAGGTGGGATGGGGAGGGGGGCTCTCAGTGGACCTGATGTTAATATAATGCAGGACATATTAGTGAGTTAATTATACAGGGACGTCATGTCTGGTGATTATTATCCGTTCTGCTGGTGGGATGATGTGTGTTTGTGTGTGTGTTTGTGTGTGTGTGTGTGTGTGTGTGTGTGTGTGTGTGTGTGTGTGTGTTTGTGTGTGTGTGTGTGTGTGTGCACATGTGCTTGATGACTCAGGGAGTCATAGTTTTTCTGCAAACTCAACTCTGCAGGTGAATATCCATAAAATACGCACAGCACCCCTGAGTCTGTCCTGACAGAACGGCACAACATGAAGAATCGGTGCTTGTTTGTCCTCTTTTGTTATGCGTAGCAGCATTCTTTTATAATTAGAACTGTTTGGTCTTGCCTTGTAGTTTTTACTATGCAGCTCAGTGTGTGTAGACCACTGTCCTAGCAATACCAAGATAAAAGATCATTCAAATTTAGTACAATTTGGGTCTTTCTTAGTTAGGGCCGTTTATTCAAACGTCCAGGTTGACCAAACTTATATGAAAGAGAAATTGAAGGCAAACATCAGGTCAAGCTGAATTGAAAAACATAAATTTAACACTTTAAGGTCATATCCAGGTTTATATTGTGGCCATATTCAACAATTTAATCAGAAAATATTTTTAAAAAATCTATTTTTTTGTATTCTTATATTAAAATCCAATCATGTTTTCTTCCTGTAAAACAAAATAATGTTTGTACTGAATTCAAACTTGATTCACGCTCACGTACAGAGTTACCAGTGAGCCGTCGTTGTCTTCAGAATAGTCTCCATCAGGTGTCGGATCCTGTGTTCGGTACTGCTTGGCCCATCCTTGCCAAGCCCTTTTAATATTGAACTGGCTGTGTTCACAATCTCCCAGTCAGTCAGAGTCAGCTAGCTGGACATCAAGCTGCAAGACGGGGCATGACAAACGTTCAGTGCTAATGCAATTGGCTACTGTGAACACCAATCAATATAAGTGAAAAGTACCTACCGTTTCATGGAGACTTTAAAATTATTACCTTAACTATTTATGGTTTTATTTTAGGGCAGCGTCTGGTTTCTACGTCTGTGTCAGTATCTTCTTGTGGTGGTTTGTACGCGGCTGAGAAGATGGCTTTGGGCTTCTGATGATGTCACGCCATGTCTTCTGCCTTTACTTTGGCCATGTGTGCAGGAGGGGGAGAAATCCTGCTCCATCCATACGAAAAACATTGCAAGAGTTCTAGTGATACAGTACATATTATAGCTTGTCCTATAGACAGAGGTTAACCTCGCCGTCAAATGTGGCTTCATTCTCCACACACACGCTTGCTGCAACACATTGTGACATTGTATGTGTTGCTGATAAAACACAATGAGTATTGGAATCAAAACCTTCTCAAATGCGTACTGTAGGAATCTGATGGCTTGTGACTCGGACAGGTTGGCTTAGGGAGTGTTACTCTGAAAAGCTAGTAAGCATCTTTCCTAATTGGATACAAGACATGGCGATACATGAGGGGGGCTACAGGGATGCTGCTTTCATTATAAGCAGGGGACATTTTAATTTATCTAAATTTATTCAAGGATTTAGAAAACACAAGCATGAATCTCAGTTAAAGTAGTTTTTCATTTCTAACTCTACAGAGTTCATACTGCACCTCTGCCAAGGCTGAACTCATCTCCATATATTTTTCATCTATAACATCTTACCTTTCACAGATACATGAAATCTATTTGACTGACTGAATCTGCATTATTTCAGCTACATATTTGTGACAGTGTCAGGTCTCTATACCCCTCTCTACTACCGTGCTGTGATCCAATGTAATTTGCCTCCTTCCAAATACATGTTTTAATCTACCTGAAGCCTTTCCTTGGCCGATGATCCATCACTACACAAATTGTTTTCAAAATCTGTTGACAACCTCTCAGGATAACTTGCGGACAAACAAACATGGGTGATCACACAACCTCCTCTTACCCTCATTGGCAGAGGTAATACAGGGGTTAATAATGTTTCCATTCAATCAATAGCCTTGGGGTCCTTTGCTCCAGTCCTCCATGCTCTTTGAGCCGCGTGTCAAATAAGCCGTTGTTCAAAAAGGAAACGCGTAGCTCTTTGAAGCATGAAGGAAGAGGAATTCTACTATTGAAGCTACAGGTAACCTCTGAAATGGGAGCTCAGAGGAAACAAAGGATAGAAAAACGCCAAGCTGCTGGGCCACATTGGCCTGACAGAGGTCTCCTTAATGCAAAAACACTCGAACCCTTACCATCTTCAACCTGCAACTTTGCCATGATGTGAAAATTAATTTGTACCACATAAAAAGGAGCGAAGTATGAGAGCGACAACACACGGGCAGATAACGTTCTGAGCCTAATAAATGAAAAGAAACACAACCACCTGCACAAACTGAACTGGAAAAGTAAAGTACATTCAAAGGTCATTGACGATGTGTGACCAATATGTGATTTTCATTATTAATCACATAACAGCACCACTTCTAAAAACTATTTCAGTCGTCCTATTCTGATATTAAAAACTCTCTAAGCGTGATGCACTGGATTACAGCCTGTTCCTCTTACGTTCTCCCACTGAACCCACTCATGGTGGCTCATCCTTAATGGGCTGGCTCCACATGACATATCAGACCTTAGTTTACAAACCCAGCAGATCTCACTGGTATCATGGTACCAGTATCTTCATTTTCCCTTCAAAACTAATAAGGGACTCAGACAAACTGGAGGACGTTGCTCCTTGATCAAAGAGGTCAGTTTTAAAGGCTCAATTTATTGTAGAGCTTCCTTTTGATCCTCTTCATGAAGAGTTTTAAGATTTAGGGCTCTGCCTTCTGTTTGGCACAAAGTGGAGCACAGTGC
Organism: Chaunax sp. Z400; assembly: GCA_037577475.1. Classification (NCBI taxonomy): domain Eukaryota; kingdom Metazoa; phylum Chordata; class Actinopteri; order Lophiiformes; family Chaunacidae; genus Chaunax; species Chaunax sp. Z400. Next base: position 13,828,669 of record CM075191.1, on the reverse strand, counting down.
AGCTTGAGTGTCACTGCTAGCGGCCCATGCCCAGATTTTGCACAATCTAACTAGCAAAAGGGAATGTGTGCCCTGGACTTGTGGTTTAAAAGGGTAAAATAGGACCCTTAGACTATAACAGACTCATTTGTATGTACAGCGAGTATTTTTTATTTTGTCTGATGTTTAAATCGTGTTCATTTGCAGTAAAAGCAACCTTCTTATTCAGTTTATTGTTCTAAAATTATTGTAGGGGCCTTGTTTTATTGTTGAAATAAATGGTGCCCTATAAAAGAACTTCAACCTGAATGTGTGTTGATTTCACATTAAAGACTGGAGTAAAACAGAGCCAAGACTGTTTTAGAGACTTGGAGGATTCAAGCTGTCTTATATGAAGCAGTTATGGAGGCTTGTGGGAGCAGAGAAAGATGAATGGGGTGACCTTTGACCTCCAGCAGTCAGGCGCACCATCATCTCTGTTAACTTGTCTCACCTGCGTGTCTGTGCCTGTGCGTCTGTACAGCCAATGCCAACTCTGCTTTCATTAGTGTGCAACAGTCAGCCTCTTTGTCAGACACAGATCATGGACATTTAACCGAGAGCGAGGGCAGCACACAGGGAGCCGGTGAGGATCTGTGTGTCGCTGAAAGCTAATGAAACAGTTTCACACACTGCTGTAGCAGACTTTTTCACATTTACTTTTAACAATCTCAATGTTGGTTCTGAGGCTGGTCCGTCATTTTCATTCAGTGTGAAAAGTAGTCTATCATAGGAGCGTAATAACAAGTCCCATTTACTCTACAGCCCCATTTACACTTCATACCGTCTGTACTGAACTCGACTTTTTGGTTTTTCCATTAGGGAACCACCTCCGAGCTGAGCAGGTAATAAAAGGTCACATGAAACATTGCAGACCACTGACTGGTCAATGTCCGGCACGCACTGAACATCCTGGACAGCACAAAATCGATGGCATGCACACTCAAACAGCAAAACCACTTTAGCGACTGTAACTTTTTTCTCATTGCAGCAAATATATTGAGGAGGTGCAGATGTTCCTGTCTTAAACAGCTGATGAGAGGATCACGAGAGGTGTGTGTCGCGTTGAGGACTACGCCACAGTAGTTTTGCACGCTGTCCACCTACTCTGAAGAGGTAATATCCCATAATGGAAAACGACTGGCAGAAAAGTACAGGATTCTAAGCCAGGTGGAGTCGAGTCGACTGGAGTCGAGCCATGCAGTGGAAATGTGGCTTAATATGTACTTTAGCTATTTTTGTGGGAGATGTCGAAATTTCACAGTAAAATTCAAATGTATGTATGTATGGAGTAATAAGGAAAACAATATACACACAATAGGATTTCATTGCAAGGACGACTTGCATTCAATTTGGGGCCTTACTGTACCTACAAGAGATTTAAGCAAAGAATTAATGCAAAACATTTATACTATGGCAGAGATAAATGCTAGGAATTTAGCCTCTACAACATATTATTGTTGCTCCACTGATCTCTCTGATCATTTTTGTTGACAATGACAACAGTGGTATTACTGTAGTTTTAACCTGTGTACTTGTAATACTTACTACTGACTGCTGGCTGCAAGCCAAGTTGCCCCCTGGGCCATTAAAGCTTGAGTCTAATGTACTCTACCTGCATGCACAACTGTTTGGAGTACTGAGGAAAATGTTTATGGTCATGTGGGGAGATTGGTGAACCGGGAGAAGTCTTGATATGGATGATCCTACCCTACACATCATTATGAAATAATGAGACTGACCTGCTGTATCATTTACATATGTGCAAATAGGGTTTCATTTAGAGCAGCATAATAGTGAGCTTCCATCTTAGCATGGTTACCGATCATTTTGATTTTGTGTGGTTCCTTCAAATGGGCCTCATTTCTGTTTTGGTCAGAACAGTAAATGTGAGGCCAACGAACAGAGAGAAGAAGAGAGAAACATGAAGAAACACTGTACAGCATACCGTACAGGCTCAAACAACAGCTGGCTTCTGGATTTATTGATGTGTAAAAATGAATTTACACATCACGGCACAACCATTGCCAAACACACACACACATTAACACACGTAGGCACTTTTGCAAAAGCATGCATACAAAAACATTTGCGCACAAAACCCCCTGAAGTCAGCACATTTCTTGCCGGTAACCAAGCCTGGGAGCTGCTTAGCCATTCTGGTCAGGTTTCAGGGATTACACACATGCACACGCACACACACACACACACGGCTGTAAACATTAGCAATATTTTCCCATTTCCTGTGCAGGGCAGACAGAAAAGCAGTAGATCTTCAGGGGGGCTGAGCCCTTCACTGGTCATAATCTCCTTTACACTTCACACTGCCAGAGATGAATCATGGTGGATGGTCACACTGTGTGTGAGAGAGGGTAGGGAGCGCTGATGTACCATGCAAAGGCTGACCTTTATGGTCCTTGGGTCTGTATGTGTGGATTCTGGAGAGCCCGACAGGGGCCACTTATCCTGTTCAGATAATGTCAGCAGACCAAGGGGGCAAAGCTGTCTGTACAAACGCAGATGCAGTTGCCTGAATTCAAAATGTTTTATAGGCAAATACGAGCTGAAGTTAAAAAAAAAATCCCCAAAAAACCATATACTGTAAAATGTTTAAATGTTTACTCACTATTTCAGGTTGATACATGTCATACCATACTTTTCCTAAAAAGGAGACAAGGCAGCATCTTCTAATTTACACAGGACGACTGCCACAGACAACAGATATATGAAAAATACTATTTTTAAAATTAATTCTGGTGTAAATATTGACATTTCCTTCCAAATTTATTTAAAAAACCAGCATTATGTGGACTGAAAATGGCTCAGTTTCCCATGTACTGTTTCAATCCTGAATCTTACAAGACCAATGCTGATAGAGAGAAAAAAATATTAACTTCTGATAGGTTGGCTTCAGCTTCGTCCTTGAGTGCGAGTCTGTGAAACCACACTTGATTTCAAATATACTGAGTAACAGTAGAAACGCATATTTTTTTGATGTCATGCCATCCTGTTAATATTCAATATCAAAGGCAAATTATGGTTCACACATCTTTATTCACCCTTTAGCCATTTTTGTGCAAATTAGTGGTTTTTGTCTTAGTGTTTACAAGTCAAAAAGTGTGGATGGTGATACAGAGAACAATAACAACAGTCAGTACCGCGTGTGATCACCTCCAGCATTTATCATTAATTTACGACTCCTGAATGGATAAGATGTTAATCTGGACTTGTGGGATGAAATGACATTCTTCTTGCAGTGCTGTGACAAGTTGTTCATGTGTTGCAGGATCTCTCCGTCTCACCTGGCGATCCAGAACATCCCACAGATGCTCTATTGGGTTGAGATCTGGTGAATATGCTGGCCAAGGAAGGACAGAGACATTGTTCTGGTCCAGGTAGGCGACTCCTGACAGACATGAGCCACATGTGGTCTGGCATTGTCATGCATGAAGGTGATGCCTGATTGCTGTATCCTGGGAATGACATGTGGATCTAGGACCGTATCTCGGTAACAGATAGCTGTCAGTGTACCATGGATGTGGACAAGGTCTGACCATCATCTATAAGCAATGGCTCCCCACATCATGACACCACCACCAAAACTGTCCACATCCTGGATGTATTGTTCCCCGCGACGATGATACACACGCCTACAACCATCAGCTCTGTGCAAGTTAAATCTGGACTTGTCCCTAAATGTGATCTACCTCCACTGTGCAATGTGCCATAACATCTGTAACATCTGTGCTACACGTGTCTGCAGAGTTCTGACCATCAGCATCATCAGTATCCCAACTGTCTGGTCACGTAAGTTTTGCAGAAGCCGTGGTATCATCAGTTGTTTCAGTGGGACATTAATTAGTCCCAGGATTTTTTTGCCTTGTCCAGGTGTTTTCAATCATGCACACAAAAATCTCACCAACACCATCGTTTACTCTCAAATGCACCAATGACTGTTATTTCTATGTTATGACTAACTGATGGTTATTCATGATTTAACATGTTTTGGTTGTGGGTACTTAAAAAAGTCATGTCTATGTATCACGTTTGTTTGTTTCAGTAGATTAGGGCTAGTGAAAGGAAAATAGTGGGTTTTTAAAATTATGTGTTTCTACTGTTGCTGAGTATATTTGTTAATCCAGACATTTTGTTCACAGACGTTTACACGATTCTTACTCCTCTACTTAGTAATTTTCAGTCTGACACGATGGTTCATGACTCCATGCTAAATATCAAAGATACCGACATGCCCCCACAGACGCATGTACACCGGAGGCAGCCCTTTTGCCTCTTTGAAATGCTAGCTCAGCTACAACATAGGCACGACACACAAACCATTACAACATGAAGGTGGTTCCAACTGTCAAAGCTTCCAGCACGGATACGGAGATTCTGATAGCAGCTGCTCACGGCTAATTAGCTCTGACTAACATGCATGCGGCGAACTTGAAAGCTGCTGGGAGGCAGACTTTCATACATTTTGGACAGAGCTAGCTGTTTGTCATGTTTCCAGTCGATGTGCTAATGTGGGCAACTCGCCTGCATAATGTAGCCCCCATATTCAACAAAAACTGTTGTGGCGTGAAAAACACAGGAGTCTCTGGAACTTTAAAGTCATGTGGGTTCCCAATTTATTCACAGACCATGCAAGATACACAGCAATAAACTGGAACCCCGATCTCAGGTCCCGACAGTTTATATACCCTTCCAATGTCAGGGTGTGCGTATGTTATTCTCATCTGCGTACGTGCCTCATACTCATACGTAAGTCAAGTTAACATTCCAAATGGAAGTGTGCGCGCACATCCTCCATATCCGTGTACATGACCCCATATTCATGTTTATCAACTCCAGCAGGATGTACACTGTACACACCTCACCTCCCGTCAGTGTGTGCTGACCATTGCTCAACTCCAGCAGGATGTACGCCCCTCACTTCCCGCACACAGAACTGCATGACTATAAGGTCATACAGTGGTTATACAGAGGTTCACACTAAAGTTATATTATATTAAAGTATATTGACATGTATATTGAATTCCACGACAAAACAAGGAAACTGGATTCAATCTCCTCATCCAACTCTCGGTAAGGAAGTGAATATGTGTGTTCACTATAATGTCACACAATCCCTTTACGAGTATTGAAATGCCACAAGTAAACATGCATGTGTTCCAGTGTGGCTCATATTATTTTTTAATTCCTGCGGATTGGAAATCTCAAATTCCACTGAGAGCTCAGTATTGTATATCAGTCAGCATTTAACCACATTATTGTATGTTTAGTCCTCCTGCTGTATTTCATATGAACAGAATGATTATACTCAACTACATGAGACACTAAGCAAACCGTAGCTCTGCGGCACATTAGGACATTAAGTGGCATTACTTCTGGATTTACGCTGACAATCAAAGTGCAAACAGGCTAATTTTTACCCAGGGTTTAAATAAAATGTATGTGTACTGCATAATGTATCAGTGTGCAGATGCATCGCTGTGCTGATTGTCAGATTCATATAAACCTCTTGAAAATGTGCACACATGCCATGACTCGGCCCTTAAGGTCTCTTCAATCCACACACATCCAGAACCTTTACAGCCTCATCAATATTCATACCATTTTTTATTCAAGAAATGAGTTGAGCTAATATAACCTATATTGTGTTTCTTCAATATTCCTTTGTGGCTTCATTACAGGATCAAGAATGAAATAAAATCCTGGTTGAGTCTCATATTCTCATTGTTTTTGTCATGATTTTTTGACAGCTGTTTAAATGTGTCTTACAGTCATGATGAAAAGGAATCTACTGTATGTCAGATATATACACTTTCAGATCTCAGACATACACTGCATGATAGTGGCACTGACCTGACACGGCAGTGTGACAGAGACACCTACCATCAAGGCAGTAACTCAGGAGATGCTAACTACCCACGCAAACAGAAAAACGGAAATTTATGAGTAACATTTGTAGTGTGGTTACAGGCTGCAAGTCAAAGTCAGAGGCTGAGTTTTAAAGAATTTCTACCTTCATTATTCAAAATGACATTCACAGCATTGGTCATAGAAGTTGATACTTTTGCCTAATATTAGATTTAGAGTAGCAGGAACACAACAACTAATAACAGTAGCTATTAACACATTGATTCAATTAGGTACAACTACATTACTTGTGCTATACCTGGGTATTTACATTATATGCTATTTCATAACATCATAAACAATATTCATATGACAGCTATAGTTACTAATTACCTCACAGATATATAACAGTCCCGCCATCTAACCTCATGGCAGTCTTGCGTTGTTATATGACGATGTGGAAGGCACAAAGAAAGCATGCAACTTTCTCTGTTGTTGGCTGTAAGAACCAAGAACCAACAAATCGTCTTCCACCATCTGAGGATGTCGGATCCGGTGGGTTAACTTTATTTTTGATGAACAGTCCTCACAGGGACTGGAAAACGATTGAATTGCTTATATACATTTTAGGCCAGATTGCTTTGCTTTGTTTTTGCCGGTGTTGGTTTGTTTTTCTGTCTGTCAGCAGGATTATTTATGAAGTTATTCGCAGATTTAATTAAAGTGTATGGAGAGGTAGGGTATGCCCCAAGGGACAATCCATTAGACTTTGGTGGTTTTATTTTCAAAGGATTCTCTACCACTGTGGGATAGGGGCAATTACAAAATGTTTGCGTCTAACTTCACGGATAATATACAATGACATCCCCATTAGATTTACTATACCACATATCAGATCTGGATCCAAGTAATATTCCACATCTGGTGATGCTGAATGTTTAAATTTAAAGGGCTTGTGGAAAATTCACTGCTGTGAGATAACAAAAAATAGCAATGATACAGACTGAACGCTGCCCGTCTGATGCCTGACCTTGCTTTCGCTCCTGTCCGAATATTTTCACATCTAAATCAGGGGATTAGCGGCATTAGCACTTGACAGAAGCAGTAGAAGCAGTAAAAAAGAGTGATAGCAGTTGTAGTAACACTAGAAGTAATAATGCTTACATCACACACATTAATGAGACCTTCAGAGACTGTGCAATATTTCATACTAACGCACCGAGCTCAGTAGCGGAGACCAAACGCTGTAGGCAGTAACAGCATTAACACTGGATCCTTCCCCAGGAAAAATGATTTGCGAAAATCTAATATATCCCTCTGTTCATCCAGTGGAAGTGAAACGGAGCAGTCTTTGTACATTGTACTCTTATATAATATTTGAAGGTTCATGGAGATTCATACTATGTGCTCCTAATGTCCCTTCGTTTGATTGAGCCTTGATGAGAGTCTATGCAGAGTATCGCCCTAGTCTCATCGTCTCCCACTGTCGATTTAACTAACTTCATCAGAGTCATTTCTTTAAAGCCATCCAGACCAAGACAGTCTCAGTTGACTACTCCAGAATTCCAACCAGAGAGAAGCAGTGAACAATGAGAGTTTGAATCCCCTTCGCCTCTCGTCTGTCTGTCTGTCTGTCAGCTGGTTTCTGCTCCGAAGCAGCTGCTTACCATCACCCAGCCATTGCATTTTAAGAGATGCACCCTTTGCTGAATTCTGATTGGGTCACTGCAATACGATTCAGTGCCATGCATGACAGCTGTGCGCCAGAGTGAGAAGGTGGTGAAAGGGGAGGCGGAGTCAGAGGGACGGTCGGGGCACGAGGGGTGAGAGGAGGTAAAAGGCGAGTGAACAAAAAAAGAGCAAGATGTGATGAGAGAGGTTAACAAAGGTGGAGGAATATAAGAAAATGAAGTGCAAGAAAGTGAGAAAGGCAGAGAGAATGACAGACATGCACAAAGAGAAACACTGGATGTTGTTGAAGCTGCCTGTTTGCCATGAGAGCACAGGCTTTATAAGGCAGCTGAGCCATGACACTGAAGGGTAGAATGAGGAGGAGGAGGAGAGGAGATGAAGGGTCCCTCTGTTACACCCTGTCAGTGAAGAGAATTGACATGAATATGAATAATGCAATCTGTGCACCTAACAATCTGCCCCACAGTCAACAGCCGAGTTTTCAATACACTGTAAAAAATGTCACTGTATATTTCCAGTAACTGCCTGGCAGCTGCTGCGCCTACAAAGTACTGATTTTTTTTATATTACATAGAATTAAATATGTGGTACATTACTCTAGTTTTGTCAGTAAATTATTGTATATTTACCGTATGTAAACTGTATTTGTATGTGCAGCATGTATCATGTATTTAATGCTAATATTACTGTAATGGACTGTACTTACATAACACCTGCCTATAGTCTGACTGACCACTCAAAGAGTTTTACGACACAAGCCGACATTCGCTCATTCGTTCAGTGGTGGTAGAGGCTACCGTGCAAGGCACCATCACTCACACAGTGTGGGGCTCAGTATCTTGTTCAAGAGCACTTCTACATGTAGACCGCAGGGGCCAAGGACTGAGCCAACGACCTTCTGATACATGGACGACCAGTCTACCTCATGAGTCACAGCTGCACATACAAAACAACGACAACTACTACTACTAATACTACACTATTCCTGCTACTACTACTAGTATTAATAATATTAATTTAATTAAACACTAAAACTGAATAATACATCAAAGTGCAGCCAAGATTTACCATCGAGTACAGTATGTACTATATGCTCTGTAATAATGATGTATTAAGCCAGTGTGTCATTCATTAAAATATGAACAAAGCAGTTGTTTGCATGCGCAGAAAAAAAACACACAATTGTGTGACATTTGAATTTGACGTCAAATATTAATCATTGATTCACTACTCATCCAACAAACCACACTCTTGCCTCGCATGTTGCAAAACACATACGTATGACACAAATGAGCTGCAGGTGGTGTGATGCATGGGAACTGAATGCAGTATCTTTAGGAGGCTCACAGGCGATACAAGCTGTCACTATTTGTGTTGATCTATTCCGCATCAAGATGCCCATAATGGCTTATGAATGGCCTGGGAGATAAAGCATTACGGTTGGCTACAGTGAAATGATGTCTGTGACTGTATGCGAAGGAGCTGCTGCTTTCCCCCACTATAACAAGTGAGCGTGAGGGCATTTCGTGAAATACATACTCTGTCAGGATCGGCAGTTTCCCTCCCTTGTTCCTATTGTTTTCCTGTTTCCTTTCCTGTTTAATAGCAAAACCTTACTTACATTGTCTGTGGCATTTCAAATGGTTATTTTTTCAGTATAGTCCTACCACTGGATTCACATAAAACCACTTGGAAAACATCCAGAAAGCGTACAATTAACATTAAAGAAGCTTTATCTTTATTTTCCCACAGCAAATTGGTGGCAAAGAACAGGAGGCATTTGGGCCCCTGCAGTGACAATGCACTAAATACTGATAGATAAGGCAATGCTATGTACAGCAGATTATAATAAATGTAGCCTTAAAACACTACAGTAAATCTGTTCGATTTTAGCTAAAATTATAGATGAGTAAGGACCACTGCTTACAGCACAAACTAGAGATTTTAGTACTCAACAACTAGACTAGTTGAAACCTCTACATAACTAAAAAGGCAGCCAATAAACAGATCTTTATTGAGTGAGTGATTGCTTGGCTCATTTCACTGTGATGAGATGCTCTGGGCAGATGTCTGTCTAATGCTGTCTGTAGGATTATTAGTATGTAGCATCAGCCAGCTGTGATAAATAGCACAAATACACCAACACACTCACAAACAAATGCAGGAAGCTAAACAAAAACATAACAAACACATATCATCCTTTTAGGTAATATTCACAGAGCGCTCAAGAGACGATTGATGTCTACGCTCTGCCACGGAGTTTAAAATCCGACTATTTTTCATGGAGCCAAAGCAGAGTAAAGAGGGCTTTAAAGAGTACTGAGTCATCGTAATGGATCATATTGTCTGAACATTTTGAGAGATGCACTCTGGGAAAAGAGGCAGTTTGAGGGAGGCAGAGTTAAAGAGTCTCCCAGGCAACTAAATACCAGAGGATACTGTGTCATCGAAAACTCTAGACTAGCTAACAGTCGCGTGTGAATTCAATGTAAATTACACACCTATATGCATTCATTGTGATGAGACAAACATCAAACTACGTTTAAACGAAAGAAGGTGGAAGAATCATGTCCGAAAAAGGCACAAACAAAAATCCAGGTCCAGGTCGAAAAGTTAAAAGGCCTTTATTTTAATGGGCTAGAGTCACCGAAAAAACCAACGCGTGTCGGCTTACGCCTTCTTCAGGGTGTGAAGACACAAGGAAACAAACAGAGTAGAAAGGCATGCTTTCAACATGATTATTCAGGCAAAGCTGCTCATGGTGACTCCGAGCATCACCCTAAAACCACAGCTATATCGTGTAGCAACTGGTTTGTGGTAATTAAGTTGTAACTTTGTTTGCGAATATGCAATGGCAGCATAAGGGGATTCATAGGTCCTTCTTTATGACATCACTTAGGGGGCCTTATCCTGTAGAAGATGCTGATCTCAAAATCTACTTTCAAGCTTTGCATCATTTCTCTTTAGAGCATATTTGTTGCATTTTGCTGAATCACATTATGTTGAATCAAATTAACACACAGCAAATCTGGGGCCTTGTAATATGACTGCATAGTTTTACACAATGCACCAAGCTGCCCAGAATCCCCCTTGATTTAAGCTGAAACATGAGCATGAAGTAGTGCAACGCCTCCCGTCACAGACGTGTTGTAGTCAGTAACTATGATCACATCCTCTCCTAGGCACTGCAGAAAATTTCAAAATGTTCTGATGTAATTTGCGATTCTCCAGAATCCCATGTCACTGATCTCTTGAATAGTGTCAAGAGTTCAACGTTACATCACAAAATGAAGATGGAATCTCATTAAAGTAACCCTCCAGTCCAGGCTTCTGAGGGCGATAATCCCACTCCTGACGAAGCTGAGCATCACTGCTGACTGAAGCACCTTACAAGCGGGATGGCGTTACTAAGCAGAAGTGGACTTCACATAACAGCCACTCAATGAAAACAAAAAGCCCTCTCCCCTCAGCAGAAAATCTAATAACCGATGTTTGCAGCATGTCCTTTGTCTCATCCAAGGCTGCTGTGTCCTTATTACAATAGATCGGCCTTAATTGATTTGTGTTTAGAAGCCTCGTGGAAACAAAAAGGCTTAATTGATTTTCTGGTTTATACCGAGGACATGTAGGAAGTTCAAGCTAGTGGTGAAGTAGGGGGCAAGGCACCTGGACTTCTTGTGCAGCCGAGGGTGCAGGGGTAAGGACACACAAGGGGTGTGTGGGATGTTGGTTTGGGTTTGTGTGCTTTCTGTTGGGGCTTCTATTGGAGATAAACAAGACCATTTGTCTGCTGCTGCAGCAGCTCAACTGTCATTATAACTCAAGTGCCAGCCGGTGTGAGCTGGGTCATCTATCAATCACACACACGTCAGGATGCCACAAAAGAATTAGTCACTTCTGACAATGGTGGAGATACGGTACAATGCTGCAGGGATATGATCTGTCAGTTTTAGAGTGAGGAGAAAAATCTAAACATAGGGAACACACACAGTGCTTCTGGGTGGATTTAACCTTGCAGAAAAAGCCTTGAAAGTCGTAAGTGGATGACTAAATATTAAACTTCATTCAAGTATACTCTCTGGAGACACTCTCACATTGTGGAGATTAAGCCGGAGTGACCTGAGATTGAACACAAAAAGAATATGTGATCGTGGAAGTTAGTGAAGGTCTGAGCAGCAACAGCTTAACAGTCACATTTGCTGAATAAAGAAATCACAATTACTTGTCATATTAAATCATCCATCTATGAGAATTTAAATTGCAAGACAGGTTACAATAAACGTGTTTATGTCTGTTTAGTCTGTCTGATGAGTAAAGTGCCAACAAAAACTTTCATTAGACCTTCCCTGACTCTAAAATGCTGATTTTTTCTCTCTCTGTACCACAGGTTTAGCTGATAAGATTACAGAGGCACATGAGACAAAATAGAGCACATTTTACAGGCTGACTATTATGATTCCTCAAAAGCGAGTCAAGCGTTTGATGTTGTACTGATTTAAATAATGAGTAATTCTTACAGTCAAAACACATCTTGTCTAATATGAAGTCAGTGGGTTTGTCTAACAGCTAAATATGCTGTAAATCACACTTTCACCACTGTATACAACCAAATTCAATCAGCAGTTACATGTTGAGGTCGCTTGAACATGTAAATGTTGCACAGATTGAGGTAAATCTATGAACATTTTGCTGAATAAGACTCTGGTCACATAAATGCATATTTATGTTTCAATATGATTTTGTTGCTGCATATGTTATTTTTGACAGCTGCTTTTTTACTGTCTGGTTGAGTGGAGGCATGCACAGTAACAGTGAATGACAGCAGCTCCTCTTTGGGGCAACAAAAGGCCTCAATATAACAAACATCTGCCTCCTCCGCCATTTTTTCCCTCCTGAATTTCTGGGGTCTCTACTCAGGCCTTAAAAAACACTGACTGGGTCAACAGGGGTGACTCTAAAGCTATTCTTGTATTGAGGTGCTAAGAGGAAATATTGAATATGACACAAGTCATAATCTTTTACTACAAACATACAAACAAAACATTTTCACCCAATAAAGTGGTTCATCGAGGTATAAAGCTCCAGGCTTTTATTACTACTCCTTGGTGACATCACGTGTGGGTAAAAAGCTCACAGTAGAGGTCAAAGCACGATGACATCACAAAGAAACAGACAAGTGAACATCCTATTGATTAACCTGCCTGTGCCACTTTATTTCTTCTTCTGCCCCCTCCCCAGACCCCACCAACTGGTTCCACCACCCATTTGCCTTCTCCCTCTGTCTTCTCATCTGTCACTCCTCAGGGTTCAGCTACCGTTCTCGTTATCGCTGAGGAGCTCACAGGGGGCTTTGTGTCAGTCCGTATGTGTTTGATGACGAGGCAGCGGTGGTGAAAAATGAGGCAGGTGGTGGCAATTTATCAGCGCTTGAGGGGTACATGGTGGCTTCCCAGCAAAGGGACGTGAGACGACGCAAATAGCGATGCTGAAGGTGTTTCTGTTTCAGGCTGGGAATGTCCACACTTAGGCCTATTTTCCTCTCGCGCGTCTTATATTTACTCTGGGCTTCTTGCCTGTGTGTCTTGGTTCAGTACTGAAACTCAGAACTCACAGAACAAAACTCATAACCCAGAGTTTAACACAGAACTCAAACTTAAACTGAGATCTCTAAATCTAACCCCAGAACTCAGCTTGACCCGATACTCAATTTAACCGATAAAATTTCCATCAACGTTCAGATAATTACTCAAGTCTGTTGTCTCTTTAACTCAGATTTAATCCAGATTCTTTTTTTGGAGACGTCTTGGACGTGAAACCGCTGCACCCCAAGCCAGACTAGCAGCACATTTGTCAAATTAATGAGAATAAAATCTCCGACCTTGTTTCGTTGCGGCCGACGTGCCAGTGTAGCTGTCGAGATGCGGCGAGAGTCGCTGTCTCTCTTCTGCACAAGCTGCCTGACAACACCAATATGTTGGGGGATATTTTGGATCAATGAATGAAATGATTATGATAATGTGATATGTCATGTGTGTATACTGTGATATGTAAGATGATTATGTTATGCAGCATGTAGTATTAACATACAGTATATGTGTGACACCACCATAGGAATGATCATCATGTTTTTTTTTTTTTTTACAGCTGAGAAATATCTCCAGAATTAGATTTTAGTTCTTTTAATGATCTCCAAAGAGTTATTCAGGCTTTCATCACTTCTCGTCGAGTATTGCGATGCCGTGTTTACATGCCTTGTGTAAAACATGATTACACAGCTTCAAGGTGTCAAAACAGCAGGCACCGCGCTTTCAACAAAATCACAAAAGCACAATTATTTCTCCCCTATTTTACCTTTCTTCAGTCCATTTTGGAATTGATTATAAAATCTTCATCTTGATTTTTAAGGGCTTGCGAGGTATGGCACTGAGCTACCTGGCTGTCCTTCTAAACCATTACACTCCAGCTCGTAGCCTGAGGTCCACTGATAGGACCCTGCACCACTATTTTAGCTGTTATTTTATACATTAATTTACCTTAGGCTGTGTTATTTATTATCATTTTACGGGTTGATTGTACTTTTGTATTTTAATGTTCTCTGGGGTTCTTTTATTTATTTTTTATTTGTCCTTATTTGTACACTTTGTAACAGTTGCTTTGAAAATGCTATGTAAAAAAAAAATATTATCATGATGGCGAAATAGATGCAGTTTGTCCTCTGTTGCATCAGACAGTAGGGAAGACATATAAAGAGCAAAGAGAGGGGGGAATTGGAAAAAAGTCGTGTCTCTGTCTGCAGGACTCCAGTATTACACCAGGGCATCAGATTTTCTCCCTCACCAACTCCCTTCACATCACCCCTCCGTCTCGCCCTCTCATCCAATCTTTAAAGGTTTGCTCTGCAACTGCAATGTGCACTTTTGCCTTTTATCTCTCTCCTTTCCAATTTGTATCCCTGTTGGCATGGAAACAAATGACAGAATGCCGATAGAAAAGGGGAATGAAGAGAGAGAAAAACCCCTCCACAGTCCACTGATGCCATGTTAACTCTGTCTCCCACCCACCCTTTAACTTTCAAACCATCTCTTGATTTATCTCCTTCCCTATCGTCTGTCAACCCCTTTAATCAGCATGCACACGCACTCACACACATGCACACACACATAGAAACAAACCAGCTAACTGCCTGAACACTGTCTGACCTTTTTGTAATTTATCTCTTCTCCCAATTCCCCACTTCAATGCATAAACACACAAACACACTCAGTAACTGCACAGACACGCGCGTTAGACCGTGTTACTGTATTACTGGCTGCACTGAATGTTTGTAGCTGCCTCAGGCACACTGTGCAGCTCTCTCCAATGGGAGCAATGGATGGGGCTGAAACTCCATCAAGGCAGTGGAGGGTTGAATGGTAAAAGGCAGAATAAAAAAAGATAAAAAATGCCACAGACTAAATTTGTCAAAATAAAATACAAGGCTTAAAGTTTTCTTACAGTATAGTTCAAACTTTATAAGGACTCCATCTGGTTAATATGATAACAAAAAGTAGAATGTGCCAATATTTTAATATTACTGTCACATAAGGGAGGAGTCACACAGAGCAGATTAGAGAGGACCGTATATATATTTATGTATATATATATATATATATATATATATATATATATATATAGAAAAACACTAATTTGATGAAGCTGAGCCACTGAAACTGGAACAAACAGGGGAACAATACCTGGGGGTGATAAAACAAGGACAAACGAGGAAAACACCTGGGGAGAAATGGAGAAAAATGGCTTCATCATAATAACTTCAGCTTCGATTTCAACAGGGAGCGTTTTCTGTTTTATATTCATGTGCAAACAGAGAAAAGGACAAAGACAAGACAAATTATAGAGGAAACAGCACAGCAAACAGCTTTGATCCACTGACATTTAAATTAATTTGCACTTTGTGCTCAAACAGAATGTGGTAAAATGTGTTTGATGCAAGGGAGCAGAGATCTCTGAAGACAAGAATTAACTACTTACTGGACTTTGTGACTGCAGGTTTGTGGTCTGTTAATGCAGCGTATAGAGCTCTGGCTTTACACAAATGAACTTTAACTGCACCATATAAAACATGCATTTTAAAGCAGCATTAGTCAAGCTTAACATTACACTTATGTTTGACATCGTAAGCTGTTTTGGCTATCATGTAAGGTAAAAACGTCCTGTTCTGCAAAAAGTGCAGTGCTTCCGGCTTGTGGGAAATGTCTGACTCTTAAGCTGCTAATGGAAAAATGACTGATTTTCATGAAACTTGGTGGAAGGGTGCGGTGTGAGCCAAGGAAGAATCCATAAAATTTTGGAGCGGATCCGAAACAGGGGGCAGATACATTTTATTTTCCCCCTTCAATGAGTAGGATTTAGTTGCAGGTTGGCCCCTATACTCTCTGCCTCAAGAGAGCAGATAGTCACTATGAACAAAGAGAGGGAACAGCATTAGCAACAACAAAGTAGTAAATTTGAGAAACATGGGGGACAGGAGGCATTAACAATGTGGGTGGGGCAATCCGATGGGAGTATGGGGGTCCCTGACTAGAGGATTTCAAACAGACTAGGCCTAGATATCATTTGCTGTATTAACTGAAATAGTTGACTCTCTTTATGCTTGTATCATGCAGCTGCAATTGCTGCCAAATAACTTTATTATTATCAAATCAATGAGTAAAGTGGAGAGGACAAGTGCTGCCAAAGAGGCAGCACTTGTCCTCTCCATGTTTATCCATCCATTATCCATGTTGTTAGACAGTTATCTAAGTGGCTTTGTGTCAACTTCAAAAGCAAAAAAAAGGTGACTAGAGGTACGGGTGTTTGTTTGTTTTGTTGTTTTTGTGTTGGTTATTATTTGTCTGTATTTGTGTTTCTTTTTTCTGTTGTATAACTGCATGTATGTGATTGTGATACATGTTGGGACCCCCTCGAAAACGAGATGATTCTTCTCAAGGGGTTTATCCTAATAAAAAAATTTTAAATTTAAATTAACAACAACAAAAAAATATATCAATGAGATTGGGCCAAAGAGCAGACAACAAAAAGACATTTAGAGATGAGCAGGAATAGCTGGGACATGGGGAGAGAGAGACAGAGATACCAGAAAATGAAGGACCAGGGAACAGATGCGGTAAACACAGACAAACTGCCAACTTATAGAGGGAAAGCACATGAAATAAATACACAGGAGTCCAATCAGGGACAGGTGATAAACGGGGCGCACACAAAGGCGGGGAGAGACAAAATAATGAAGTGTGAAGCAAAACATGACTCAAGAGTTTTTTTACACACCAAGAAGCACGCCACATAAATATTTAGGGAAACATTTCAGAATAAAAGGCATCAATATGATGACCATCTGCCACCTTTAATGAAAAACAATAGCTTGCTAATTAGAAGCTAATGTTAGGGGAGTCTATACTCTTGGAAATACATCCATGCATATGGTCATAGAAGAGCGGTGCATTGGCCTTGGTGGAGATAAAGTATATCAGAGTGCCCCTCTAGTCTGGAGGTAAACCTGAAAGAGCACACTCAAAATGTTGGGCATAATCATTAGTGTGTCATGAAACATGTAAGTGGACTAACAACAAATCCTAAAGGATGGGTTAGTTTGATATTTCTGGATTCACTTCATGTGCATCACAGAAGGAGAGTGTTGAACCGAGAGCGGACTGACAGGAAGTAAATTATCATTAAAGCTTCCCTCTGAGTCACATGAACATGTTCTACTTGCTGTCCCTTAGAAGCAGAGTTGCACTATTTGGTCTTCAGCCTGGCCCGAGCGCCTGACCACACGCAGCCAAAAGCTACAGTCCTTCAGGACACACACACACACACACACACACACACACACACACACACACACACACACACACACACACACACACACACACACACACACACACACACAAATGTGCATGGTGGTATAGCAAACCTTGAGACACTGGATCCTTTTATATTTACTATTTAACTTGAACAGATAAATACTATCCATTATTCATATTGAAAGTTGGATTCATAAGTAATAAAACAAACCATTGTACAGTAGACTATGGTGGTTTTACAAGCCCGATTCCACTAAAGTTGAAGATAAGATAAGATAAGATAAGATAAGATAAGATAAGATATACTTTTATTGTCCCTGAAAGGAAATTTGTTCTGGACTCCATCCAACTACAATTTCACAGAGGATGCAACAAGTACTGTATAGGCATGAAGTGAATTGAACATTCACACATAAATACACAGCACAAGTACTTCAGTGTCGAGTTTAAATAATGCACAGCTTAGCAGATTTATTGCACAGGTAATAGTATATTGCACAGATAACATATTGCACATGTGATGGTGCACATAATGTTGAGTTAACTGAACCTCGGAGGTCCTTAATGGACCTGGGTATGAATGAATGTTTATAGCGGATCAGTCTGCATGTGGGGACCCTGAATCTCCTGCCGGAAGGATGCATGTTTTACACTGTAAAATAAAAAAGTATACTTTAAAAAATAATATTTTAACCTTTTCTATTTTCTATTTGTTTTTTGTGTGGGTTTTTTTTGGGGGGGCACTTTCAGCCTTTATTGTGCGACAGGACAGCTGAAGAGAAGACAGGAATTGCGGGAGAAAGCGAGGGTGAACACATGTGGCAAGGGGCCATGGGTGGAATCGAGCCAGCGGCTGCCGCGAGACGACACAGCCTCATGTCAATGAGGAACACGCTCTACAAGCTAAACACGCCCCTTTCTGCTGTTTTAAAATGGATAAACAAAGATGGCAAAACAACGTAAAGTGGGGTAGAAGTGAAGAGCTAGAAGCAATATGCCATGTAGGAGGACTCAGACCAGTTGAAGCATTGTTTTTTTTTATGTCTTAGGTGTATTAATATCACATCACCATTCAGCGATAAAAGCAATCAGTCGCAGTAAAGTTAAATCCAGCATATCATTCGCCTGAGTTTTATCCTTTTTATCTTCACCTTTTTTCTCTGACACAGCCATTTATTTCCCCACACTATTGTTCTTCCCAACCTTCCTCTCCACCCGTTTATTCCCTCCTCTGTTCGGCTCTCTTCTTCTCATCTCCTGCTGCTCCACCCTTAATGTCTCCCTCCTCTCTCTTTGACAAAGATACAAACTCTATTAATCTTCCTCTGCCACCCAGGGCTGAGCCACTCACTCCCTGAGCCTATATCTGCAGGTGAACACGAACGAGTTCAGCCTGTTTAGAGCTCGGAGCTACGAGTGAAATATGATTTTTGAGACCTCGTGTCTCAATAATAATACATTTCTTTAAAACAACACAAATAACTAGTAGCCTGTCTGAAAAGAAGTTAATACGGCATAGAAAAAAATAATGTCCTCAAAAAATAAAATGATTTACAGTAAAATCAATCCTTAAAATTGGCTTTTTATTTCACATTTAGCGAAGCCTGCCTGAACAACTTTTTAATAATAACAACTTAAAATATGACCAACAGGACCAATAGGACATTTGACACCTAAAACCTGACATCTCATATATTGTCTCTTTCTAAACCTAAAACTAGACAGCACTGAGAGAGCATGAACCTCCGCCAAGGCAACTCAGTTCCCCCATTATGTCATTGCACCTAAACCCAACAGTCCCGTGATAGTTTGACTCTCATAATGTGACTCCTTGACCATTAAAACCTACCCCTTGAATTTGGGATCACATTGGTATCATTATTAGTTTGATAGTTATTCAAGTAAAAGAATATTTCATTGATGGTGTCTTTCTGCGAGATCAAATTTCACAACTAACTGAATCAGTTTCAGTTACAATCTGATCTCAGTTCAGTCTGTGTCAGTATTATTTGTTATCTCATAGTAGTGAATTTTCGGAGTTTTTTCTGAGAGCCCCATAAATTTAAACATGCTGGATCACCAGATCCAGAATATGACTTGGATCCAGATCATATTTGATGTGTGCTAGATCTTATGATGATGTCATCGTGCCGTTTTTGTGCAAACATTGTAGAAAGGAAGTTAGAAGCAAAATCTTGTAATTGCCCCTATCCTGCAATGGTAAAGAATCCTTTGAAGAAATTCCAGATCCAGATGATGATCCGGATCAGTACAAAAATCTAATGGACTGTTCCTTGTGCCATGCCAGACCTCTCCAAAAAGTTCATCAAACTCCGCCCATAACATTTTGAGTAATCCTGCCAACAGACAAACACACAAACCAACCCTGGAAAAACGTAACCTCCTTTTCAGAGGTAATAAAAGTTGTCTCGTAGTTTTAATGGAGCAGGGTTCAGGCGTTACAAGTCAAAACTGCACATAAAACGAAACCATGAGATCCTCTTTGGCCCATGGTATTACTTTACACTGAACCTCACTGAAATACCTGAGGTTGTTTTTCAGATATCCTGCTGACAATCAAACTTACTTAAATAGTCATGCAGCTGACAAACGTGCTGGAAAGTGTTTAAGTGATAATAACGCACAGATACAAATGATTATCCTGCTATAATGTAAATGAAAGGATCAGATGCCCGAGGTTTATAGCACACCAGCTCTTACTGCAAAGGTACAGTGTGTCTGATGGGATGTGCCTGCGGCCTGTTGAGAATGAGAGAGTAAAGCTGGGTTAAGGCCTAGAGGAACCTTCTACAGCCTTGCCTACTCAGCATAAAGCCTCTCTCCCTGTCTCCGTCTCTTTGTAGAGAGGCTGATCAAAGAGCGGAGCGCGCTCAGAGGATTCACCACATCAGGGGGCTTCAGAATGGATGAACACGGATATCCCATTATGTTTCCCAGTAGGGTTCGCTGAAGGATGTGGGAGTGCGCGCACACCCTTGTGCGCCTGCATGTGAGCAACTGTGAACAAACTTGTGAGGGTGCACTTCCGTCCTAGGAGTTCAATCCTGTACTCGTCTGAGAAGAGTTGGGTTCGGAGAGTGACAGGGTGATGATTGAGTGTTTGAAGCGTCTGACTACGCCAGCAGTCTGCGGCTCTGATCAGTTATGAGGAAGGTATAGGGTTGAGCTTCCAAACCAGCTGCTGTTTGCTTACTGACCTCTGACCTCCCTACTAACCGGGGATAAAGCTAAAAATGGTTTCATCACAGACATTAGGACCTGTGCTATTCAGACAACAGGGTTTGTAATGTATGAGTTTAATTGTACAGGTCTGATTTGAGCTATTCTTTTTTTTCTTTTTTTTTTAATCTCTCCTTCTCTTATACAGAAGCAAATTAAAATAAAAGATAACAGAATGTTTTGCCTTCTTTAAAATACATTTGCTTAATCTAAACAGCCAGTGGTGTCTGAATGATGAGACACGTTACACTAAAATGTCGGAATTATCCTCAGTGAGTAACTTGCTGTGGCTTTTCATCTTATTTTAGGACATTGCAAATGCCTCTCCGTTCACAGTGAGCCAAGAAATCTCTCATACAAGTCGTTTGTGTGTGTATGGTGTGTATGGTGTGTATGTGTACAACCCTCTTGTGGACGATGTATTTTGTCACTTACCTCATTCTTTGATTTTTGTATTTGCAGCTGGGAAGTGTATGCGAAGGTATTCTCTGGAGCGACAGTCGGCCTGTGAAAGAGGAGGGGGAGGAAGAGGATGGAGGGAGCCAGAGAGAGGAAGTGACAGAGAGTGAGAGAGATAAGAGCAGGAGAGGGACAGAGAGAGAGAGAGAGAGAGGCAGAGATTGAACATTTACCACATGTCACAAAATGTTCTCAGTAGCTCAGAAGTGTGAGCAGGAACTTACATACAGAGCATTTTCTTCTGAAGTTTGTAATTACAATGAAATGGCTTAATTCTGACTTTAGACGGAACAAGGCAAACCCTTCTGTTTGCTGCCAAACTTGACAAACAACATAAATCACTGTGGTACACAGTCAGCTCTACAAATATTTCTGTGGCAGCACTGCCGTCCAAACATCATTCTGTGTGCTCGATGTATGTAAGCACACTGATTATTATTCCTCAGTATTCTTTTTCACCATGCGACCAGTCCTGTAGCAAAAAAATACATCAAAACATGCAGATTGATGGGTAATTTATGTGCTATGACTTTTGGTACTGAATCACAAAACCGTTTTTTTTTTTTTAAATAGTAAAACATTGTGAAACAATTTCCCATAAGAAAGAATGAATCGATGTGAACATCTAGAACAGTTTCCAGAACATCACAGTTTACATTTTGTGTAATTTTTGCTCCCTTTCAGATTTTATAATGGGTGTGTATTTCATTCAATATTGAGAGCCACAGTGGGTGACATCATCGTTGGAGGGGAGTGGAGCTGTAGAACTGTATAAAAGTCAATGCTTTGATTCAATAAAATTGTTTGAGTTCATGAACCTGGTCTCTGATCATCAGTTTGACTATTGCTAATGCTAAGTGTAAAATTCTAAAGCGGTAAAACAAGTATCACCTCACGGCATCTTCATCACCAACCAACACCATGAAGAAGCCCACCAGTTACACTTTATTGGGCTACAGTAGATAAGCAGACCAATACAGTATCTGTCTGCTAATCATCAATGCAGCCAGTAGCCGGTTCGAGTGAGACACTGGAGGGTTGGTACCAACAGGGAGTGAGATGTCTTTGTACATCTCTCCATCCATGACAGTCTTATGTGTGTGTTGGTTAGGGGAGAAGAACGTTTGTACCAATATAAAAATGAGGTCAGATGAACCGAACACACACTTTTGTGTTCCTTAACAAACATAAATACTTTTCCATGACCGATCCATGGACAGGGTTAATATAAGGAGGACACATTCAACACAGTTTCTACTGTTTTAGATAGCTAATTCCTCTTTGTCCTACGGGATTCATTAAAAGGCAACAGGACTTCTTTTAGTTTTGAAGACATTTTACCTCTTTTCCAAGAGGCTTCCTCGGTTCTGACTGACTGACGGAGAGTTTCTGGTATCTAAGTTCCTGTCAGGTCAATGGCACGTTGAGAGTCGTCAAGGTCACATGCGTGCCGCTGACCCATCCAGCACTGTGAGCTGTTAGGATCATTAAGGTCACGAGGGGGTCGTTTATCTACCTGACCATCCTGTGAGTCACAGGACTCAAGGCGAGGATGGTGGTGAAACTGCCTGGGGAGGGATGTCAGGATTGTATTAGGGAGGGAATGTCACTGGGTCCTGGCTATAGAAAGAAAACTTTAACTTCTCTTTAAAATCCTCTAACCCGGCAGGCTGCAAATAAACCAAACAAGTCTTAGTTTCAGAAAAAAACATTTACAAACCTATTTAGGCTTGTAATTAGGCAGTGTCAACTTAAATGAACCTTACAAAACGTTTCAATGCTTAAAGCACCATAAAAGATAATGTGTGCCTGACAAAGAGAAAGTGAAGGAGACAAAAACTGTGACAATTACGTTGCTGCAAAGTAAAGAAAATCCCCAGCTGAAGTCATATCAGTTCATTTCTATTGGCCACAGACCTTGGAAAGGTGGGAACGCACAGGTGAACAGATGTGCACCGTCGGCTCCCTGCAGGGGCTGTTAGTATGTTCAGGCCACACACACACATATGCAGAGGTACCTATTCTGGTTTTGGTTCACTGGCCTGGGGCAGGTATTTATCCTCCAGCCCCCAAAAGCCCCTAAAGCCTTGCAGCTATGGCAGGATAATTTACCCCGTCTTCCTTTCCTTCGCCCTAGAATCTAACATTCCTCAAATTTTTTTACACCACATCCCTTTTATCACTCTCATCACTAAATGCATGTCCTCCAGATCTTCCTTCTCTGACCTCTCATCTACATCCCTTTCTCACATATTCACTCCAGAGCTGCTCATTCGGCTCCTTCCCAACCTTCCTCCAGTTCCGCCGCAGTAACAGAATGTCAGACAGCCATACATGAACTTTTAGACAGCCTTGGTGCCCTTAGCAGAGCTGCAGTTGAAATCAGTCATATCCTCTCTGCACATTCAGAAAGGTTCCACAAGCTAATTGCTACGGCGGGCACTGGCCGAGCCCTGGTGTCAATCTTCACGGATGTTTTACCCCATCAGTCATCAGGCGTGACTGTTTTACGACTGCGTAGGCTTCTCTTTGTCTAACATTTCAAATTCCACTTCAATAATACATCCTCACACCCTCCTGATGACCTCTTCTCCGGGCCATGCAACTAAATTTGGCATCTAGTGGATTCTTGCCTTCTGTACTGAGCCATGTAGTAGTCTGTGCAGATTACGTAGCATTTTATTTTTTGTACAAATTAACACAACAGAATACAACCAGAATCAGCTTTGTCATTCAAGTCATGCACCGATTTGAGTTTATCTGTCATCTACTAATGTCTCAGTTACTTTCTGAACATATTTTATTGATCTCTGAAACTGGCCTAATCGATATTCTTAATGTACTCTGCAGTTCCCCTCAGCTTTACGGAGTGTGTTTGCACCTTTACCTCAGTCAAGAAGGTTATGTTTTCAGCATGTGTTTGTTTGCTTGTTTGTTTGTTGGCGAGATTACAAAAACAAACTAATAAACAAAACTTGTTGAAAGGATGGGACGGGGAAAGAGCTAAATAATTTCTGAGCTGATCTCAGATTGGGTTTTTTGGGTTGTTTTTTTGGTAAGATAGAGTGGACAGAGGGGCAGATCCACATTTTTTTTGTCCTTAGCAGTGACATTTTCCCTAATTTATCAGGAAATGTCCCGAAATCATGATGTAAAAAACAATCACACATATTTATTGTGTAGATATCTGTGAGTGTCTACAGGTATATATATAGTATGGATCTGTTGAATCAAAATATGAATTTATAAGGCATGATCAAGTGGCAGAAAAATCAATAATTGCATCGTTAATATTTGCTGATGTCTGAAGCCCAGCAGATGTGGTGGAGCCTGAGGGGTTTGATGGACTGAAATGTTTCTTATTATGGTCATTAGACATTAAACTGGTCTTAAACTACTATGTAAATGTGCTGTCCTCATCTTTGCTTGACAACGGATCCTTTATCTCAATGGGAACCATGAAGGGCATGCAGTGGAACACATACCTCCTCCAAGGCCCAACAGTCCCTTTTAATTACATTAAAACATAATCCAAATTCCAATAATTAACCTAAAAACTTTCATAAAGTGTTAAAGGAAGTGACAGAAATTCATGGTTATGCCTCTTTGTCCGAATCGACTCCAGTACTGAAAGGGTTTTATCAGAATGTGTCAGGTACTTTATACATAATAGACAGAAATGGTGAAAAAAGCTCTCACAATATTAAAGAAAGTGAAGAAAAAAATCTTGCCTCCTTCCCTTCCACATGCCCAACCCTCGCATCAAGTTTCATGAAAATCCATCAAGTTGTTTTTGTGTAATCCTTGCTAACAGACAAACAAACCAACAGACGGCGGAGAAAACATTACCTCCTTGGCGGAGGCAACAATGAGGACAAACAATGACTGAATCTAATAAAACCAAATTATAGTTTATAATGACTCCAACCTTAATCCAGTATCCAACTAAACACAAACCTCATGTACACAGAGACCAGTAAAAGTGAAGGAGGTATCCATGTGACCAAATAAAAACATTGAAAGTGTCTAGTTTCCAAATTATGTCTTTCACTTCGAGACTACTTTACAGTCAAACTTTGAGTTACTCTAACCGAGGTGTATTATTATTCATGGCTGGGATAGCAGAGCAGTGACTGGGTGGAGAACAATGATGGTGTGAAATTCCCGTGAGGATATTTCTTTGTCATCAGGGAGTCTCAGCAGCCTCTCCGAGTCTGGCAGCCCTGCTATGTGAATTTGTTGTGCGCTCAAGGCAAGTGTGTATGTGTGAACCTTGTATGTTTGTATTGCCGCAGAGGTGACAACAACCAAAAATACACACGCTCTGCAGGCCTGATTAATTCAGAGGGTGGAGACGGAGTAGCGGGGGATGGCGGTGGAGATACAATGGATGGGTGAGAGAACAAGGCAAGAATTGAGGACGAGCAAAGCTGGGGAGATTGGAGAAAGCTGAAAATGTGGAGACACATTAAAGCTACACGCATTAGACACACACAAACACATACAGAAGCATATTTTCTTATGTCCTGCTGCGGTGCAGAATGAACTCTGGAGTCTGCAGGCTGTAGGACTAAAAACAAACACAAACATAAAAATAACAATAAACCCCAAGCCAAACCCTTGCCTCCTACACAAATATATTCTTCAACAATAACCTCCTCTCTTTGAGAGCCACACACAAACTAACGGAACACTTTCCCCCCGTATACAGACACACAAAATGTATTCCTCCATCTCTTCTATTCTATGCATCCAGGCTCCCCGTCGTCTGTCACTCACATTGAAATTCCATCTGTTTTTGCAATCTGGGAGTGCAGCTGTGGAACTTGTGCGTTTCCTTTCTTCCTGACTGTAACGTGGTGCCACATTTATTGTCTCTCAGCAGGCAAAGTGCACTCACATAATATCCAAAGGACTTTACAGTGCACTGCGAAGGACGATGTTTTTAGCACGGGTGGCTCTGCAGGGAGATTGTTTGGATGCTGCCCTGGATAAATGTCAGCCAGACACAAGTGCAAGTGCAAACCGCTCTGTGACTTCCAGGAAATAGCGCGCTAGAAAAACTATCAACTGCACAATGACTTTACGGTCTTATACGAGGTGATTTACAGTGATTTACAGAACTGGAAGATTCAACAGCGAGCCAGCAGTGTAAAGGTAACGGCTGTTGAGGGTAGGGGAAAGTAATTAGTGACTTCCGTTCAGTGCAAAGCACTCAGACGGAGGGGAGAGGCCTGGAAATAGTATATTAGTGCATGACTCAGGCAGCTCCTCAGAGTCCCATTATGGGCGCATGTCTTCCCATCAGTGTGTGAAGGAGGAGGAAAAGGAGAGGACCGGAGAGTAATGGGTTTCAGCCTGGAGATAATGACCGATGGACCACAAGACAAGAACGACAATGTACACAAACATGGTGAAAACCAGCATCAGCCTTTTTCTATGAGGCTCATCAGTCGTTCAGATTGTTGTATGGCTGGATGTGATGAGTGGAAGGCAGTAAGATTTACTATTTTAGTCTCGTGGTTGTTTCATCTGTCCAGTGAAATGACTGGTCAAGTTGAACTAGGTTGCCAGCGTTACCTAGTTGCTAAGTTGCTAGATTTATAGGGCCTTAAACTGCAATCCATTACAACCATTCCTTTTGACTATTTTGTACCAGTTACCAGAGCCAACAGACAGACTGCTTCCAGGTGTAGAGAGTAACAGAGAGGCAGTAAGTTTGTCAGGGAACAGTAGCTTAGAGAGAATTAGGTTATGGTCCTACTGCTGTCAATTAGAGCTTTAAACTGACTGCTGAAGGAATGAATGGAGGCAGCAGAAACTGCTTCTGTCCGTGTTTGTGTTCAGCCTTGTGGGAAAAAAAAGTCTTTTCTGTGTGTCTGTGGATGAACTGTGTACCCATGTTTTGTGTATTTGTGGAAAATAGGTCTGAACAGAGAGTGAGAGAGAGCTACTCCTCAAAGGGTTGCATGTGTCAGGGTTTAACATGAAAACTTTATTTTGAGAGTCTGTTGTTTACTAATAAAGCCTTGTTTCCAGGGAAAAAAATAAGAACTTTTTTTTATGAATTAAACATGAAATAAAGAGCTGCTGCTGTTTAGTTGGCTGTGCTGAAAGCACCTGTTGTGAAATTTCTTTAAAAGAAATTCAAGAAATATTTCTGCACATCTGAATCTCTGATAGGTGATTTCAAAGGAATAGAGCAATATAACAATATTTATGTGTAAGTTCAGATTCAAAGATCAAACATTCAAAAACACATTCAATCATTGGCGACCATGGACCACTATTCATAATTAAATGAATGTATATTTTGATCCAATTTTGATTTAACTGCAAGTTAAAATTACTTTCATTCTTGTTTTTCTTGATAAATACATTTTCATTTAGCCTGTAAAATGTCAGGAAGTATTGAAAAGTGTCCATCATCTTCCTGTGGGTTTTTTTATGATCCAAAGCTCTAAGACATTCAGATTAAAATGAAATGAACAAAAAAATAACCAAATAAATTTTAACTGTCCTCTAATTGTCCTCTTATTTATCTATATTTATATATTATATAAATAATAATACATATATTATAATTATATAATATAATTATAAAACTATAATATATATATATATTATTAATATAATATATAATAATTATAATATAATATATGTATAATATAATTATATAATTATATATAAAATATTTATCTATTTCATATATCATTTATCGGTGCTTACTGTATAGAGGGAACTCTTGTGATGCTTGTGAGTTTTTTCACTTTGATTCAGAGGAACTGATCTGCTTCATTTCAATCCAATAAAAAAGTTAATTATTCATTAATACAAATGTTTCTTGTTTCTTGAATATGTTGAGGTTTCAGTTTGCCTGCAGACATTTTTGCATGTTTTAACACAGCTCATTCCATGACGCGTTCTAGGGCATCATTAGGATATTCTGAAGCTGCAGAATCAGCGTTACACTGGAGCTCCCCAGTGATTGACAGGACACCTCGACAGATTCATGCAGGTAAAGGGGGCACATGCTCAGCAACAGCAGCTCTTAAAGCTAAGCTAAGGCTAAGGTAAGGCTAAGGTAATATAATAATGTGCATAAACCTTAATACCCTGAGCAAATCTAAACTCTACAAATATTCTGTTGGTTGTTATTGCCACATGAGCACAACTGTGACAACTTTCCTCCATTTTCCTGCAGTAGCACCCTTGTAGAAGAGACTCCAAATGTAAGGGTTAATGTACAGTATTATGACACTGCTTCAAGACTGAAGCCAACTCAGCATTAACACATCCACACAATTATTAGTCCTCAAAGGTTGAATCAGAAGTGACTGAACTTCTGCTTAAAGTTTTAAACTCCCAAATCAACCTTGGTGGATTACCATGACCTGGATGAATGAGTGTTACTCGATCTTCTAGTGATGGCAGCATGCTGGTAAAAACACTAGAAAGAGATGCTGGCATGTCTTTAGACAGCCGTTATAAGCAACAGCCATACAGTGTTTGTTCAGTTCTTCCCCTCTGCTCACCAATCTTTCACTCTCACCGGCTGACCACAAAGGAGGAGGAAGAGTCAGGTGTCTGCCCACCTTCTGCTTCCAATCACATGTTTTCTTAAGCTTCATACAGCGAAGCATGGAGGAGTGCGAGAATTTAATGGTGTGAGGAACACAGCCGAGATGGGGCATACATTAGTTTGAG
This sequence comes from Chaunax sp. Z400, assembly GCA_037577475.1. NCBI lineage: Eukaryota > Metazoa > Chordata > Actinopteri > Lophiiformes > Chaunacidae > Chaunax > Chaunax sp. Z400. The sequence goes on along the minus strand of CM075191.1, from coordinate 13,799,831 downwards.
CCTGTGGTATACAGGATTCTGCTGCAGTGCTTTCTCGCATGAGCCTTCCCTGCAGAATCCAACTGTGATGTCATCTTTCCCTTTCATCTGTCTCTATCTGAATCCCTCAAGCTGTGGGAGGAGGAGTTTATTTCAGTCCTGATGTAAGGAGAGAGAGATCTTATTAGACAGTGTAGAGAGGGCTGGAGGAGAAGGGGGAAAAGAAACAGATGAGAGAATAGTTCATTTGTACGGAGTCTTTTAGATAATGAACCCCAAGCTACTATGACACTGTGAAGAAATAGATTGTTGATTTCATTTTTTTTAAACTTTTGGCACTCATTAATAATCCAAAACACCATTAGTACCTTCTATAAAATCTAATTTTCAATTGAAATAATAAAAAAAAAGTCCTCCGTGGTAGAATCTTAACATGCACATCTCTGGAAGGAGTAGTGCTGAAGCAATTAGTCAGAAGATTGATATTGACAATGGATTAACACATTTATCAATACTATTTTTCAGTTTGTTATTATTATATGAGGACTTGCAGCGTTCTCGCATTTCTTTAATTTAAAATGAGAAGAACAAACTCAGCCACCCAGAGCATGTTCAGATAAAACAGGCAATGTCTGAAGTATTTGGCCAATCACAAACATGGACAAGTCTGCAGAGGAGTGCTATTTACAAACAAATAGCAAAGTACAACACTAGACAATTATAAAGATGACTGAACGTCACAAGCCACACAGATGCAGCTGCTAGATGCAGGAAGCACAGCAGAAAAAAATGGTGTCAATGCTTAAATTAATAGGATAATTATTATTATTATTAGAACTGACTATATTTACATGTGTGTACTCCATTAGACTAATGTAGTCTTGCGGCGGGTGTTTTACGGGTCTAGCCTCATTCTCTCAGCTGCAACTCTGGTGTTGTGTAAATAGTGGGGACTAAATGTAATGTCAGATTTATCAAACAGATTTGGGAGCATATAAAGTAAACAGAAAAAATATAATTCAAAGTGATACTTTTACATCTAATAGGTCAAACAAGTTCTGTGCTTTAATCAGTCTATTTAATGACTTTGACATTGCTTGAAGCCAACATTAAAAAAAAAAAGACATGAAGACGACAAGATGAGGAATTAGGATTCGCACACCAAACTCCAGGATCTTCTCTGAATGATAATGAAATTTTCCCTGAGAACTGATTGGTTAGTAGGACGTTTATACGTTTTGATTCCTTAACTTGCCTGCTTCAGCGCAGGTTAGGTGGTACATACAGTAAGTTACTGGGGCAGCAGCGTGTCCAAGTGTCCTTGGGCAAGACACTGAACCCCAAACTGCTCCTAGTGTCTGTTCCATTGGTGTGTGAGTGATTGTGAGAATGGTTATCAGACTGTGAGACTCGTCTCCTCATGAGGCTGCAGCACAACTGAATCCTGGTGAATTGGATAGGAGCTTGTGTTGGGTTGTTAATTTAACAATTAAATGTTAGTTATTGTATTTTGCTGATGAAGACAGTGGCTGCAATATGACTTCAATATTTGATCATTAGACTCTCCCTGCTGTTAAACTTCATGCCCACAGTTTGAAGTGCAAGCATTGTGTTCTAAATACATATTCCCCAAACCTCATCTGAGACGATGACATCATCAGGAGATTGATGGTGCTTTCAGACCTACCTCCTTTGTCCGGACTTGTGGACCTTTCAGTTTGATCCGGACCAAAATTGCAGGTGTGTAATCTCTCCCGGACCCAAGGTTCGGATCAAACACCCGGTCTTTGGTCCAGCAAAAAAAAAGGTGGTCTCGGTCCAGAACAAACTGAACCATCAGATCGTTTGGTGTGAATGCACTTTTATGGATGATGTGGCCTTTCTGAACAATTACAGGAAGTTACAGCAGGCTACCGTCACCAATAAACAAAGATGGAAGAAAAACAAACGGAAGACGTTAAAAATGAGCTGCTGTAAGAAACGGGGAGAGGAAGAGACGGTATTTAATAGTGACACGGTCCGATGAAGAAAAAATACATAAAACCCTGAAACTTTTAATCTACATTCACAATGATGTAAACGAGGACGAGAGAGAGGATATAGGAGGCTGGCAGAGCAATGACACCTGAACCTTAAATAAAAAGCAGGCAGCAGTGTGTAAAGGTGAGCGATCATCAATAACGTTTACAAATGAGAAGGGATATTTTCCATTTTATGATGACCTGGACAGCATTCTGGACAAACAATCATCAAGTACAGGGGAGATGATGTAGATGATGATGACAGGATGTGGGTATGTCATGAAAAGTTCTTCTTGCAATATGAAACCAAAACTGACCAGATCAAATGTATACAATGTAAGAAAAATCGGAACCTTAGCTCGGACTTTGAGCCCTTAAAAAAAAAACAGAAGTACAGGCCCTCATCCTATATCCTCATCCATAATGAGCTTCCGGATAGAAGTGCAGAATATTGCGCAGCTCATGCTCAAACTTCAAAAAGACAAATGTAGTGTCTTCCTTTCAGACCGACAGCTTTTTGATTTTTTTCTCTCCACAAGCTGTGACTGAGGCCTCACAGGCCTGAGGGACAATGAGTCTTGCTCTGCCAATGAAATAGCGACGTAAACAGAGCGTTCTAGTCTGAACATGACACGGCCAGAGTCGGATCTGTGAGGTTTTTTTTATCTGTGATGTCAGCAATGAAGAGAATAAAAAATTTCTGAGTGTGAGGGAGGGAGGGAGGGAGGGAGGGAGGGAGAGAGAACACAGGGCAAAAGAGGGATAAAGAGAACGTGGAAGTCAGTGAGAGAAAGGAAAACAGCTGGATAGAAAAAAGACAGAGGTGCCAGTGGCTGAGTGGAGACAGGTGAGAGTGTCCCCTGTTCTCCCTAATGACCACATTCATTCGCTGCTGCTCTCCCCCTCCTTCCACCACCTAAATACTTTACACTCACACTTTGATGAAAGACATGCGCACACAGGAGGGGATGAGCTAGCTGCTGGTACTGCAGCTCCCCTGAAGAAAAACTGATTTTGAGAAGTGAGGGTGTAAACGTGTGTGAATGTATGTTTTTGTGCCGTGGAAGTCAAGGCACAGAGAACAGAAGAAGCACAGCACAGCCTAGTGGCAGAAATAAAAAAAGAGCCTGAAGCAGGAGGAGGGATGGGTTCAGGTGAAGTCAAGGTTTTCTCTCCTTCCGTAAAATAATCAGTCAGTAATCACTCATCTTGTTAAGGGTCCCAGCATGCACTGGGCAGGGTACGGTAGAGACGGCAAATATGTGAAAAGAGACACTAAAACATTTAAGATATTTAATTCTATTCTCTTTATAAGATTGTCTTATGCTCTTAGTCAGAATCAAGATGAAAAACAAAACAAAATAATGAGAACATTTTGTGTTCTTATCCTAAAACTCTCTTAAGATGGATTCAACAAAGCACTACGACATACAGGGTGTGAAGGAAAATATATACACAACAGCCTTTTGTGGAAAAAAAAAATCCTGAATCCACTGCTCTGTCTGTCTCCAAAAAAGTTATAGTGTTGTTCTTAACTTTTTTTGTAAATTGCTTGTTTCAACTTGATCAATGACAATAGCCTCTTTCAGACAGGCATCGCGCAACAGCGCCGAAACAAATCCCCTTCTCTGTGACCTTCTCTGTGACCTTCTCTGTGACCTCGGTGTGTTCATTCACGGTGTATGCCAGAGTTCCGCGACGTTAAGAGGAGTGACGCACGATGCAATAAAATCAAATCAATCAAATCATGTGTGGAGCATTATGAGAATAAATATTTCCGAGTATTTCAAAACACAGTGTCATCGATGACTCAACACACCTACCCAACGTTGTTAGTGCAAACACATTTTTAGGACAATAGCAATACCAACAGCAACAGTAACAAGCTCCAAGGCAGACAGAGGGATTGCTTGACTGCCTTGGAGCTCTGCAGGGTGATTTGTGATGCATTATTGTCCAAACACTGGTTTCTGCATTCCTAGTGGAATTTATAAAAAATCTCTCCAGAAATCTGAGCATCTTTAATTTGGCTCAGACCCTGCTCCTAAAAACACCGCACAGGATGATGCTCACATCTCCTCCTGCGGAGCGGGGATGCTGTTGATCGAGTGATGAGTACTGATCGCTGTCCAACACAGCTGAGGAGTTCAATGCTTGTTTCATCTGATGACTGAATCTTTGGCTCTGACTGGCTCCCCTGTTGTCGCTCTGCTACCCTGACGGGTGAACTCCCTGTTTCTTGGCAGCGTGTTTGTGTGTACCTGTCTGATGGGCTCTGGGACCCGGTAGCGGCAGCAGGAGTGTGTGAGGCGTACAGCTGTGTCCAAACTGATCTTGTGGCCAACGGACACGTACACGGGCTTAGAGCTCTTGTCGGAGCTTCGAAGTGCCTGGACACAAACACAAATGTCTCTTGAACTCTCTGTGATTATTATCGTCGTACCCATTATGTTTGACTTTAAGCAGGGGCTGTTCTTTGAAGCAGCAACTAAAAAATGTCTGGGGAAAAAAACTTGTTTCTATTTTTGTTTTTTTTGGTGTCTGTCCTTTGGCGCACCTTTCCGAGCACTTTTCCTGAGGCGGCTGTGAGTGGGAAGCTGTCGCCTCCTTTCTGCAGAACAGCTATCTGTGGAGGCAAAGAAACACAAATTGAAGTGATGAACAATGTACAGCATGCAAATACAAACAGCAGCACAATGAAACAACCTTGTTGGAGGCTTCACGTATTCTTTAACTATTCTCTGACTTTCATGTGCAAATAGTTGGTATGTTTCAAAACTCCAAATGAGAATAAATTATAGTATTGTTTTGAAGAATGTCAAATTAATGTCTTAACTGACAAAAAATAAAATTGTTATAACCATGCTTGGGGTATAAAATGTATTCTTAAATACACATAGAGGAGTATCAGTGAAGTTTATTACATTAGAATGCAAAGTCAGCTGTTTTATTGTGTTTTATCAAAGTGAAGTTTTAGGACACAATAAGAAAACTTTTTTCTATATGTAGAATATTGTGTACCGACATTCTCTAGACTGGATTACCCATTTTATTTTGAAGGTATTTACTATTGCGTAGGACACTATTTTTGTCAAATAACCCCAGTAAAAATTAGATAAATAAATTTGATCTCTAACAACTTCAATATGTTAAACGACCTTAAGGGAGTTTAAATACCTCAATCTTCCCACCGGTCCGTTAGAACTGAGCTATGAGAGGTGAAACATCTTCAAACCCTACATAGAAGTCCAGTTGCTTCAACCTTTGAGGATTCATCTCTAACATTTTTTTTGTCTTTTTTTGTTTGGTATCAAATTTTTAGGAGATACATTTTCCTCTAAAAGCATATAAATACTCTAAAAATCATCTAAAACTATGAATAACTTAGCTTTACCTCTAGTAGAACCAAAGAACTCAAAACCCTCATAAAAAAGAATAATTATAATAATAATAATAATAATAATAATAATAATAATTCATACTTAAGGGAGTTTTTAAACATTTTGATATTGTGCATTAACAATGTTTTTACATAAATGCTAACTTGTGAATTTATCCCCAAAGCACTGCTATTTACTAATCCAGAAATCTTTATTTGATTTTTTTTTCCTAAAACACGAGCTATTATCAAGACAAAACACGTACTTTAAAATTTTAAAAGCAGCCACATTGACTAAGGAACTATATTTTTTTTTTCTTTTTGAGGATAGGTATCATTGAAAACATGGCTGATTAAACATCTGATCCTTTCTTTGCTCTCTTGTGTCACTTCCACCTCTCCAGGTGAAAGAAAGGCCACATATGCAGCATATTATGGTCTAGTTACCAGGTAGGGTCACACTTTCTGATGCTGTGTGTCTAAAAATGGCCTTCATTCTTTTTCAGAGGCCAAGTATCTGATTATTAGTAGATGCTTTAATTTAATGATGGCCGTAAAATGAAAAGCTTATTGTTACATATACAATCATACACAGTAAATGCATAGTGATAAAATCCCTGAATTTAACCCAGTCCATTAGAAGCACCGGGGACCAACTCTGGTTGAAAAACAGGGCCTTGATCAATGCTGCTGACAAGAATGGACCTAAAACAAAATACTGTATGTTATAACATAATATAAAAATCATAAAACATGCATCATCTACGCCTTTTCCTGGGGCCGAGGGAAAAACAGGAACTACAGTATCTCTGTATAATTTAACCAACTCACACACATATACAGGCTATTCTATGTGATCCCATTTTGATAGCTAATGTAATAATTAATGTAAAAGTTCTTCACTTCTATTAACTGAGCTTCCCATGACTGGAGGCCACCTCCATCTTTGAAAATCTCTGCTCTAATGGATCATGTTAATTTCAGGTGTCGCATTCTCCCACATTTTCATTTAAATGAATAATTAAAGCTTCACAGTTTTGAATCAGGGCCTTCACTATTTGGATGTACGACTTTGTCTAGAATAAGGTGTGCCTTAGTCAGTCACTCTGTAATTGTTTATCATACGAGTCATTAGATCAACTTTTCAGCAAAAAATGTCGCAACAGACTCTATCGGCAGATACTCGAACGACTCGGACACGGATTGGTGTCAATTAAACTCATTTCACATGGGAACATCTGGTGTGTCTTTGGCTAAAGAAGATATGGAAATAAACGATCTCCTTTCATTAGCATTTCACCCACTCTATTCATAATTACCAGCCGATTAACTCCTAAACCTTTGTGATAAAAACGAGAAAGATTGTGTCAAAGGACACAGACACCCCCATGACTAGAAACAATACATTTGTTATGTATGGCCATGCAGACGGGACAAAGCAAACCTTTTATGACCATATATTGCAGGGACATGCAGAAAGACAGACTTGATCCTCTTTTGATGATGTCATATTTTTTTAACCTGGCAGGAAGGCTTCTTAGTAAACCTCACAATAAACAGTTTCTCTTTTTTCAAAGAGAAACTGAGAGTTTTGGCTTCCCAGTTGAAGAGACAGTGCAAAGTCAGATGTGGTGATGCTGACCGTAGATGACAGGTGTGTTGTGGGTTATGGGCCAGAGCGATGAAGGAGACTTAGCCTCCATGATGAATGAGGTGTCTATTCTACTATGTCTGATTACAGCAAGCAACCAGCAGCAAGACAGGAGGGGTTGCACAGGGCTTCCAATCCCAGCTGGGAGGAGGCCAACAGTGTGTGTCTGTTTGTGTGTGTGTATGTGTGTGTGCGAGAGAGACAGAGAGAGAAAGAGAGACAGAGAGAGAGGCTTGGCTCTTATGAAGTGAGAACAGGCCTGAAATCAGAATGGCAAAGTCCCAAAGACAGAGCCAGTCATCAATAACACATCAATTTGAATGAGAGTTAGTGAGAGGGAAGGAGACAAAAGCCCCATTAAAGCATCATTCAGAAAGACCTTTATTCCGCCCCGACGTCTGTCTGAATGCAATGAAGGCGTAATGGGTTGTCAGTTTGTTCCACCTCTGTGATGCCCTGTGAGGTAGTAACTGCACCAAAACAGGCATCTGTGTGACTGGAGTGCCCCGGCTTTGAGGAACGGGTGTGACGTTGTATCAATATGTTCGGGTGTGGAACCTACCACAGGGGATTAAACGATGCGGTCGCAACAGGAAGTCCATTATTTGAAGAACAGACACGGAAAATGACAACTAAACTGCAGAGATAATGAAATATATCAGCTTTCATGTTCGCTGTTGCGTCGTACGTCATGCTTCTTCATGTGGCGGAACACTGGCATAACACTGTGAACGCACACACCGAGGTGGCGTTGTGACACCTTGGGCTGGTCCAGTTTGAGCGCACCAAAGGGGTCACAGAGAAGGGGATTCGTTTACAATCCATCACCTCACCATTTCCCATCTCCAAAATGTTAACGTACAGGTGCTCACCTCCTCCTGCCAAGTTTGTTTTAACCGATGACAATGTGGTGTTTGCCTCTTTCAGGCCCTGTTTTGTGGGCATACAACAGTTATAAATGAGACCTCAGGTCACTTTGCTGATAAGACTGAAGTCGTTCTGACTGGCCACTGTTCGCTGCTCCAGCTCCACACTTAATGAACAGACATGAAAATGATATTAATCTCCTCACCTCGTTTTCAGATTGTACCCATATGAGCAGAATTCCTAAAATACTGAACAATTTTTTAAAGATATAGTCTTGAAGGTTGAATTCAAGCCTAAAAGATTGAATACAAATGAGTCTCTGTAACCCTCAGAGGCATTTCTCACATATTGGGTTTTTGTTAAAACTCAGCGTGTTTTTGGAAACGCTCACTGACATCTAATTGAGTATGGCAGCATATTGCTTGTCAGTGGTACGTGCCGGTGAGCTCGTATATCCAGTAATGGCTAATCTTATTTCCTAACATCTAATTTTCTGAGATTTGGTCGGGAGCCTGTTATGGCTTGTGTTTCACAGATTACTTCACAGCTTATTTCCCACCAAGCACTCGAACGCTAGAGCTGTTGCTGACTTGAGGCATCACAATTTTGTGCGTGCCTGTGGACAAATTAGCTGGAGCCCCAGAGAGTGGTAATTACATCGGTAGGGACAGAAGGGGAGTTCTAAAATTTCATACACTGTGACTGATTCAAACCTAAAAGCAACTGTCCAATCCAATGGGATTTTGGCACAGAGATGGTATCAAGTGGATATGTGAGACTGTCTCCTAAGAGGGACCACGTTCTGTCTGAACAACGAGATCAGGTTCCTGCTCATGGCAGAGACAAACCGACATTTTCTGACGCCAAAGCCACTGGCACTAATTGTTGGAGATGGATACCTTCCTATAGAAAATTGAATTAGCATGTCACACTACTACATGAAAACCATTGGGGTTAAAAGCAGAGTCTTCGGCCTTCGAATTGAGTTAGCAGTGAGTCAGATGATCGCTGGAGTCATCTATGCTGGTTCCCTTTGAAACTTTTGAGTAGCACCTGTCATCAGCATCACAGAACCATCACTATTCTTGACTTTGTATGATAATATTCTCCTGAAGGACAGCATGTGAGCTCAGTTCTTATCAGAGAAAAAACAGCAAAATCATTTTACCATTGAGAGTCATATGATCAGTGCAATTTATTTGTCGGTGTGTGTTTGTAAGAGGATAACTCAAACAGTTTTGAACGGATTTTAATTAAATTCTGTGGAACGGTGGGGCTTATCCGGATGATGGTATGGATCCAGTACTTTTGAGCAGAGGTGTGCGCTGTCAGAGTGCCCTCTAGTTATGTTTGTGTTGGTTTGCTTTTAGGGTTATGCAAACACTGGGGATCCCATTTCAAACCATTTCACAGAGGGATGGCAGATGCATTAACAACATAGTCACTGCATCTTCATTCACCATCAAAATGAAAACATTTTTAATAGAATTTGACGGTGTGATTCAACTAAACTTTTCACTGCACTGAAGCTGAAAGCAGGAGAAACCAGGACTTTCTCTAGCCTCCAAATGCCACTAAATTAGAATAAAAAAGACAAGTTACTGCATTTATCCTCTCACTGAGACTCTAACCAGATGCTTGTTCATCTGGCAGATTTCATTCATTTCTCAACAGGTCACTGGGGCTGCAGGCGGAAAAAAAAGAGTCAACATTTGCATATTAATTACATTCAGTTTTTGCTGTCCCACAGGTATGACCAAAGTTATTTGCTACTGCTTGATTTGTATTCAAAAAGTCACATTGGCATGAGGAGGCCTTCACTGGAAATTAAAGTCACTGTCAAAACACCACACTAACACACACGTACATGCATGTACAAAAAGAAAGTAATTGTGATTTCTGTACACGCATATGCACATTCAAAAGTCGTGTCCTTGTCTTCATCCCTCTCTGACACTTCCTCACTTTAGTTTACAATGCAGTGGCTAATAAACCAGCTGTGGCTCAGGAGGTTGGACAAAGGAGGGGAGAAAACACGAGTTGTAACTAAACGCAAGTTTATTTACATATATATAAAAGTAGCTTAAGATGAAGACAAACTAAATACAAAAGCCAAACAGTGTGGAAGCCAGGGGGGGGGGGGAGACCGACTGGTTGACTGCCATCAGTTTATATAGCTGTGAAAAAAGGCCAGGTGAGCTGAATCACCCTAATGACCTAGGAGAGAGAGGCCTGCTCACCAGGGCGTCACAGCTGTTTGACAAAAACAGCATTTGTACACGAAACGTAGCCCATTAGCTTTTCATCATTTTTTTTTACATTTTACAATGCAATCTTGTTTATTTTGTGTAAGCCGAGACTCAGACTGTCAAATCTCTACAAATGAAAAACTATGTGTGGGGAAAAAAATAACAGTTTAAGTGGGGTTAAAAGGTAAATTCAGGGCCCATCTTGTATACGGTCTAAAGCACATGGTCTAAAAATGGTCCATGGCACATAATCTGAGCCCAAACTAAGGAGCAAGATGCACATGGATGTATTTAGTGCCTTAATTATAGGTATATTTTGGGCGTGACGTGAATCAAGTCAATCAGAGTGTCGTCTTTAATTGTCATTAAAAGCCTAACTTGTCATCCAAACAGAAGAGGAGGAGGGTGCATCACTGTGTGTGGAATAGGTCTAGACATGCGAGTAGATAGCAGTCTGCAGATTTGAAAGTCCAGGTAATATAGTATACGTGATCATTCTGATTAACAGCTGATGAATGCAGGTGAGTGAAATAATACATCATTGATGAGGAAAACATTAATTACTCTACCTGCAGCGATCCCCCAGTAGTAGAACTGATGAGTGTGAATCCGCTGTCTGGGTCATTTACACAGATGAGGCAGCAGTTCAGCCTCATTAACTACGTAAATCTCCTGACACTTATGTTAATTAATGTTATGTTGGTATTTTTTTTTTACACATCCAAAAGGTCACACACACAGTAAATCCTGGCTAGAGGTGCAATGAAATGTACATGCGGGTGAGAGTTTCGAAACCAGAGAAAATCATTTGGGTGTCTGAAAAAATGCATGTGATTTCAGGTGATGTCAGAACCGACCCATGCAACACTAGTGTACAAATGTAGTGTACACTTGATGTGGCCTTAAAACAGCAGGAAAAACTGCTGCACCATTGACTTTAGACTTTCTTTTGGTCAATGGCACAGTTGCGTTCTTCTTCCTCAACATAGCAACGCGCCTGACCAGTGTTGTTCTTAAAATGTTAAGACCAATACTTCCGTGCACAGATGGTCACGGTACTTAAACAGCATGGACGCAGGGTGTAAAAATAATGGCTGAGTCAGTCGGACATTACACTTGCACTGAGCTGTGTGTCATTTTGCACCTGGCAGAGGATAGAGCCCTCAGTCTCACCTGTGACTGGTGTTCTTCACTCTTGTGCACGCCCTGCACCTGCAGCAGGTTCTTGGCCACGCCCACACATGGCAGCCCTGACAGCACTCCAAGATGACATGCGAGGCCGAACTCTGCAAGGTCCAAATTAATGACAAGGTCAAAGCTAGACTGTAACCAAACTCAGACACAATAGTATTGAATTTGTTTCAGATAACAAATAAGTATATTGTGATTAGAATACACTCGTACAGAAACTGGCTCGTGTTGTCTTTGCGTCTTATCTTTCAAAACGTAATTATAAGCAACTGAGAGGGAACAAACATTACTGTCAGTCTCTGACTTATAATTTTGAGTTGGAGAAACCAGGGATACTTCCCACTGATGCATAACATCTGGTAGTTATGTCTCAATAGAATCCACTATTACCACTAATGAAACACATTCAGATAATTTTATATGGAAACAAACTACTACAAATATGAGACAGAAATACAGCTAATCTATAGGCTAAATAATGCAACACTCCAAAACTGGAACTAGGGATGATTTCCATGTTCTTCCATGCATTCTGTGTGACATGACATGAATGGAAGACCTAAATGGAACACATCCTTATTCATGTTATTAATTAAATCTGTGCTTTTCGTGCCATGAAATGTAAAAAATGCTTGTTGTGAAAAATCGACATTGCATTTTTCGGTCTGCCATGAATGAATCGTGCAGTAAATCAAAAGAAAAAGAAGGCTATAGACCATGTTGGCTTACCTCTGTAGTGGAAGAGACCATTCCCATCCACAAACACCACCTGTAGAGAGGGAACACAACACAAACACAATTAAAAATTCATTTTCATAGTACAAAAAAGAGCTATAGGTGTTACCTGGTCATTAAATTTTTTTTAATAACTATTAAGTAAAAATATTTGTGGCCCTGATCTCTGGGCCTGAGATATGATACGATACGACAAGATAGAACTTTATTCATCACGAGGGACATTTTAGTGCCAGAGGTTGCAACACACAGATTTAACAAGAACGTAGAGAGTTATATTGCATCATAATAGATTCAAATTCAGAAAATAATGCTGCATGCTGTTGAAAAGGGATATTACACATGGTGTTTATATTAGTATTCACAGCCTTGGAGGGGTCAGTCTGCAGCTGAAGGTGTATCTTTATGATGCCAGTGTGGCGTTCAGGGCATTAGAAGCATTGTCTATAATACTGAGAAGATTACTCAGTGTCCTCCTCTCCAATACCACCTCCAAAGTCTCCAGCTCTGCTCCCAGGACGGTACCTGCTTTCCTGATGAGCTTATTCAGTCTGTAGTCATCAGTCGCCTTTACCCCGCTGCCTCAGCACACTGCAGCGTAGAATATGACACTGACTACAACGGAGTGATAAAAATCCGCAGCATTGGTTGAAAGATCCGAGTCTCCTGAGATAATGCAGGCGACTCTGACCTTTCCTGTACAGAACCTCTGTATTTTTATACCAGCTCAACTTATTGTCTGTGCACACACACCCTGGTATTTGTAGTCTTCAACAATGTCGATCTCTGCTCCCCTGATATTGACTGGGCTCAGGCAGGTCCTTTGCTTCCCAAAATCCACCACCACTTCCTTTCGTCTTTGCAACATTGAGTCAAAGAGGATTTTGTTGATGCCACTGCACAAAACTGTCCACCATACTCCTGCACTTAGCCTCCTGTCCCCTGTGGATACACACACATTGGTACAGTCGTCCAAAAACTTCTGCAAGTGGCAGAACTGTGAGCGGTATCTGTCTGAGCTGTAGAGCTTCTTTCCATTCAAATGTTTCCAAGGATCCAGGCCTTTTGGACAGCAGACATTTTGACATGTTTCAGGAAATGCACAGCCGTAAAGATTAATATTAATCATGGCTGCAGAGACATTGTGTTCGTCTTGTGCTATTCCTGTGACAGCAACTTAAAAAACTTATCCTATCCTTATCTTTAGACCCCAGCTGCTACCACTGTCCAATATAAAGTCAGAGGTAGAGTGTGAGATAGCAGAGTCTTCATCCTGACCTTCAAAAGTTAAAGGGAGTACGAGACAAAATCCTCAAACTGACAATCTAATTCTTCCAGCGCCAACACACCACTGGATTCTTGAAGTCATAGGTGACTGCAGACATACATTGTATTTCAGCACTGAATCATGGGTCACCGGAAACATCACTTCAGAGATCAAGAGAGCAGGGACTGCAGCTGCAATGGTAGTCTGTGTGTGTGTGTGTGTGTGTGTGTGTTTATCATGACAGAGAGCCAGACTGGGGAAAAAAACGAGAGCAGCGTGTAATCCCAGTAGCAGCAATTCATTCAGTGGGATTTATACACATGGAGTGCAACAATCCCAGTGATGTCAGTAAATTGTTCATGTTGTTGGATGTGTCATTTTAACTTAGAGACTTGTAAACACAACAGTTTACCCTGTTACCAGGTGCTAGATACGGTCAGTAAGCAGAAACCATTTCAATTTTTTCTGATACAGAGTGTAAATTTGTGAGCTTTAGAGTTTCCATAGGCAACTCAAATACAGACAGATCCAGGCTAGCTCCCCTTGCCTCTAGTCTTTATGCTAAGCTAGGCTTAACACTTCCCGACTCCAGCTCTTTGCTTGGAGTTAGGAGAATGGTATCGATCATCTCATCTTACTCTTGGAACGAAGGCTAATTAGCATAATTCACAAAATGTTGAAAATGATGAACAACTATGAAAGAACCACATTTTTATCCAAATTATAAAAATCAAGAAAGACCTTGATGCAAACCGAAATTTAGCTCAGGACCGTCTTAAACCTTCAGTGCGGCCCACCAACGAGTACATTGGTACATACTTAATGTAAATATAAATGAACAAGTATGTGAGTGTGCAGAGGCTGACCTGAGGCAGAAGCTTGGGCTGGCTCCTCTCCAGCCGCTGCAGGGCGTCCAGGAGGAAGGGGGTTTCTCTGAAAGCCAGGAAGCCAGCTATGTAAGGTGCCGTCAGCGTCACCATCTGACTGTCCTCATACAGCACCTGGGAAAAGGGGAAGGAGCAGTGCTGATTCATATGTCATGACTTTTTTCTGACAGTCACATAACAGTGTCAGTTCAGTTCACATGGAGCTCAAACAATCAAAATGTCGGGGATTAGGTGCTGCATGCTTTGGAGAAATGAGTCCGCCCCAGTGTAGGGAGAGCCCACAGACACACACAAGATGTACGAGATAATCACTAACATCCATGATCTGCCACAAAATGAAACATCTGTTACTTCTTGTTGCTTTAAGGCTATGAACATGTACTGAGCATCAGAAACATGATTATTTAGGTTACCTGCTTACCTCTAAGGGAACGTCATATCCATCTCTATTTCCACACTGTTTTCCACCATTTGACGTTTCACTGGTGCTTCTTAATGATGTCATCTGGTTATGCTTATTCTTGTATGAGTGGAGAATCAAATTCGTGTTTTGCACCACAGACGGTCTATCTCTCCATGTGCTTGACTTTTCGATAAGCATGTCATGAGCAGGAAAGCTAACCTTCAAATATCAGTGTTGGCCAATTTAGATGCTACTCAGGGTTTCCCCTTCCATTGTACAGGCCTGGCGGGGCAAAATTTTTTTTTTATATGCCACATATCGTCATATTCATTCAAAGATAATCGTTTGCGTTTTGGAGCCTCTGTGTTGCTGCAAAGATATCATACAATGCAAAGATCACCGACTGTCACACTCACTCACCAGCATCATTGCTACGTCAAACAGAGGCTGTCCGTCGTGACACTAGTGACATCGGATGTCAGACTGTTAAACCTAAACAAAAGTTGGAATACTTTCCTTTCAATTCAGTTTGTGTAAAGGGTTTAAAATCCTGTTAAAAATGAGGTACCCATATTTATTTTTATTTCCATTGTAGGATTAACTCAGTGGAGGCGGTAACATTTACACATCAACTGAACCTGCGTTTACTTTCTGCACTGACACAGACTAAAATGAAAAGACTGCAGCAGTCATAGCTCAGGTTTGATAAAAGAAGTGAAACGGGACGTGATGAGACGGAGAGAAAAAGAAAGAGGGAAGGTGATGAAGATGATGAGAGAGGAAGAGCAGGTACTGCCCACTGTGACCAGGATAGGATCAGCATTATGTTCCTGTGCTGTTCAACACCAAGACTGACCTGATCACATTCAAACAATGAAGTTCTAATTACCACAGAGATGTGTGTTCTTTGGTCATTACAGTGGAACCTATAGGCTCAATATAACAACAACACAATAATTGTTATAATTATGAAACAATTATTATTGTATAACACATCTTCTTTACGTTTATGTACTGTTTGAGACACATTGCTATATTTCACTGATTCAACGCAAACACAAAGATGAAATAAATAAGGTGTAAACAATTTCACCTAATTATTTTTAATACGCTTTGACAGGAGAGACGAGTCACAGATGAAGGGACAGGTGGTGAACACAGAGGGAGAGAGAGAACAAATCACAGGGGATGGATCATTCACTGCAACATTTAGACCCTGCGTACAGCCATGGTTACCATGTGTTTCTTTTATTGTTTGCTGTAACTTCTTCCAGTGAAGTGAAGTGGGGTAGTGTGTTATAAATCTAGTTTATTGAGTCGTCCTCTCCTTGTGATCACTTTGTTTGAAGTGTTTTACATTGAAATAAATAACCGAACATTTGGTGCACACGCAGAGTCTCTATCAGTTCTTGCCACTGGGCCAGAAAGTTTTCTAGGGGGAAACACTGCTACATGATACTAAACAATGTGGTGATTATCAATCAGTACCACTGCTGCTAACAGGACACTGCTCGACATAGATTGAATTCGAAGAAATGACACCATAGTTGGTGATTCGCTCAGTATGTGCATAAAGCACTGAACCAGAAAGGCTAGTTCCATTTTCTAACCTCATACTAAGCTTGATGCCATACTGATGAGAGACTCTGTGCAGTGGTATTGTCTGTCTGAGGTTTTGCAAATTATGGTGAGCTGGAAATGTTAGCATAATCCATGTAAGGTTGTAAGTATAATCAAAATGTCAAACTGTTTATAGTGGAAGTCACCTTCTGGTGGAGCACAGACATTGCAGAAGTTGATCGGGTTAATACTCTAGGTCCTAGAATAGGACCTACCAGTGTAGGTACTGGTGTAGAGTCTACACCACCTCCAGACCAAATTTATCAAATGCACTTGAATACTAATACCTAATACTACTGCTATTCCCACTGCTCACCACGAGAGGTTGACAAAGCTCATGCATTGTTAATTCATGTGTAATTCGAGGGTGTAGTGAGATGACAGCTCACCTCCAATTCAGGGTAGCTGAGCACCACGAGTTGGGAGCAGGCATTGACGTCATCCCCTTTGATGAAGGAGAGGTCCACTCCTCCTACTCGCTCCAGGCCCGAGAAGTCTGGACTCCTCTGCCAGTCCTCAGAGTCCTCCTCTACCACCCGCTGCCTCAGACGAGCCTGCTCACTGGATGGAGAACAGACTAATGAGTCTACGTTCACAGTGCAGGCCAAAGGGACCCAAATCTTTTGCTCAAAGTGACACAGGCCTGTAGGTTTACAGACAATGTGAACAGCACAAATCACATGGAATCGGATCCATTCAATTCTGATTTGGGCCACTAAATCAAACATGTATCTGATGCCTGCTATGACAGTGCGAATGCTCACATTAGAATTCATGTGGCTTTTCTCCCACTGATCACGCTCACTTCGATTTTACATCAAGGAATGCCTGCATCACTATTTCATTGATTTTAATGAGAGGCTGTTGTGCCACTGACATTTTCTGTTGTTCATAAGCATGCTTGTTGTAAATGTGAGGTCATGGTATGGATCTGTTCACAGAGATGTCAGATACAGGTCACATACAAAGATGAATGTGAACACATTCATTCATTCATTTAGTGTAACCGCTTGCTAGATATAAACATCATGTTATGGGGTTTGGATGGTGGCTTTCTTCAGTGGGCGGGGTTGCAAACAGTTCAGACTGAACAGGTATCTTATCATACATGACAATGAAAAACAGCATTTGGGAAGTAGGTAACAAAAGACCGAAAGAATTAAGAAAGAGTGAAAATAGCTGCAGATTGAGAACTAAAAGATAGAGTACAGGTTTCAGCTCTAGTTTGTGTTGTTGTCTCCCTCCAATCAAATATATCTGCCTATATTTGGCATTCATTTTATTTACCCACATACTGTACATTCTGCCCGTAGGCTTATGTCCTGCACCAATGCTGTGTTTCAACTGGAACTACATACAATTACGAGGAAGTTTACCATGAGTGCACTTTCTAAGGCTGCAATTAATGATTAGTCTACTTTCACAGTCAAGTACTCTTCAAATTATATTTTCAACCAATAAGTTAGTTCATTAATAGACTAATCACACTGTGTATCCATTGTCAGACTAGTGTTTCCCACAGGATTTCGAGAAACTGTGGGGGTTGAACCCCGGACCCTAGAAGGTCCTAGGGCATGTTCCCCCGGAAGAAAAATGTGTACCTTTTAAAGTTAAATGCATCAATCTGGTGCCCTTTGAGAGCAAAATTGAGAGGCTAAATCTATTTTGAATCTTTGTGCTCTGTAAACAATGTTTTTATTCTAGTAAACAATCTAATCTAATGACCAACACATTGGTTGTATTGATAGGAATAGTGACATGACAAGACAAGTCATACTTATAATGCATGGTAAACGAGATGGAGTTTAGCACAGTTCATAATGGTTAATAATAATAATAATTGACTAGAGGAGGGTATACATTTGAGCCATCAAAAAAATTAAGCAAAGGCAGTTAGGTAGTCAAACTTTCTCCTTGGAATGCTGAAAATAATTTATATATATATATATATATCCCTTTTCTATTTCATTAGTTGTTTATTAACCCATTCAGTGCTGCACTCCTATTGGTTGCGCTGTCCCACGTGTGCACTGAGACTGTTATAGTGCAGTATTGGACTCCTCTCCTTCAGATGTGTTCAGCAGCTCGTCACGTCTTTGAGTTTACACACGGCTGTTGCAAATGGTCTGTGCGTATATTCCAATGTAAGTGTTTCATTTGCTGTTTTATTTGCTGTTTATTATGTCTTTTAATAGTTTCGGTTGTTTAAAGGTAAAGGATAATTGTTGCTTCGAAACTTGGTGAACGGACATACCGGAAGTGTGTTTTCAGAATAAAAGCATTCGTTATGGATAACCGGAAGTAATGTGATAACCGGAAGCCATAAATGTTGGACTATCGGGGCTGCCGATTGACTCGGGGTGAACGTTAACGATCTGTTTTATGTTGAAGTTTCACTGGTGACTTTATTTTGTTTTCTCGAATTAACAAATCAAA
This sequence comes from Chaunax sp. Z400, assembly GCA_037577475.1. Lineage (NCBI taxonomy): Eukaryota > Metazoa > Chordata > Actinopteri > Lophiiformes > Chaunacidae > Chaunax > Chaunax sp. Z400. Next base: position 13,781,146 of record CM075191.1, on the reverse strand, counting down.
AATCTAAAGATACTCAATTTACAATAACATGAATCAAAACTTGAGCAAAGCTGGAGCCAGAGATGTTTTTGGATAACTAATGACTGTGAGTTTAAGCAGTAACGCTGCTGTATAATGAGACTCTTGGATTGCGCATCCGAGTTTTTTAAAATTGTATCTGGATTGAGAAAATCTGTCCTCAGCTGGTGGTCGTATCATCACTAGCATTGCCAATATGAACCAGTAAATTATTGGCTGCTGAGACCTGGAGGCAAACATACAGGGATGCTGGCGCATAGTTATTGCACAGCGGCTCAGAAAACTGTAGCAACATCTGGTAGAAACAATGTGTTCTCTACCAGAGCCTACCACATGTTAGCAAATGATAAAAAAAAAAACAGCTACAATTTGAAGATAAGTTCCACTGACATAATGTATGTAGTGTAATGGATATATTTTAGGTATATAAATGTAAGAGGATAACTCTGACCTCTCCCAATGCTTCACCAAATCTTCCGTCGGAGGAGCAGACATTTGTATTCCTTCCTTTAGTAATTAAAACACTCACAGAACACTTGGCACTGTCTTTGTTTTGCTTCCGTGGTTACGTCACTGTGAGGGCGGGACCTGCGTCTTGCGTCCGCGTGGTCTTATATGAGTATATACTCCCATCTAGTGACCTTAGGGGTAAATTGCACTGGCAGAAAATGTCACTTTCTACCAGGTCCGTCCAAACATTTTTCACTGAGGGCCACATACAGAAAAAAATATGGAATAGACAGTGATATACCTTACCTCAAGTTGAAAAAGTTGGCAAAACCAATCTATTATAGGTAAGATATGCTTGGTAACTGAATATTCTTAAAGAAAAAAAATAGCCAACATCACAGTTTTCCGTTACTGGTTTTCATTTATTCAAGAAATAAGGATTGGAATATGATTGTCTAAGGAAGGCAACAGTTGTGACTGGAGAATCAAGAAAAGAGGGCAGGTTTGCTGGTCCATGACTTTAATTATATAAAATTGTCACTTGTATCCTACTGTAGTATTCTGGTATTCTCCAAACAGCAGCCCCAAGGTTGCTTCTTCCTCAGGATGGTGACGTCCCCAGTCACAACTCTGTATAAAGGGGGAAAAAATAAGAGAAAAAAGGGAGGGTTAATTACAGGCTTTGTTATGTAGCCTATGTAAGTAAAGTAATTGGGCTTATTACCACATCAAATAGGCTACTAACTTTTGTTAGATCATTTTATTACTTTTAATTGATTAAATGTATTAAGCAATTATTATTAACACATGAATGCTGTGTCAAACATGTATATTTTTAACTCTCCTATTATGGGGCTTAGCGTTGCACTTAATGGGAGCAGTGATGCTGCACTTTGGACTGAAGGATGGCTGCAGGTCAGGAGTAAGTTTGGTTTTTGAGAGAGGAAGGACATCACAGAGATGGCTGTCATCTTGGTTCTCAGTCTGCTTTTGTTCAGTTATCAGAGAAAATGTTTGCTCTCATATGACGCTGAACAGGCTTATTCTTTTTGAGTGGCACCTCATCAGAGGAAACTTGGCCTTTTCCAAAGTCAGGTAGGCTATAGGGAGAGATGCTGATGTTAATTCTTCAGAGAATCTTCACAGTGCATTTCGATTAGTTCTAGTTCTTAGACACAGTTTCCCATTCAAGTGGATGGGAAACTGTGTCCAAACTATTGACTGGTACTGTATGTAAAAATTTAGAAAATTCCCCCCAGAGAGTTAAATAAAGGTCAATCATCATCAACTCAGCCATGGTGAATAGCTGTATGCAGATTATGCATCATGATGTATACACCTAGCCTCATATAGTATGCTATGTTGTTATTAGTAAGTATGAATGAAGTATCCATGGTTTCATATTTTTCTCTCAGAAATATTCAACACCCCTCCCTGGAGCTTAAAGATGTCCTCATCTCTGACCTGTCAGCATGCAGTGGCTGTGCTGCGCTCTAACCTCTGGCCTGGGGCATACGCATATGCTTGTGGAAAGTAAGTGAAAAGGTCACAGTATTCAAACTTACAGTGTTTGATTTCTCGTGGTAAGGAAATGTTCACACAACCATGTGCTGTCTGTTCATTTAGGAGGTTTGAGAATATATATGTTGGATGGGGTCTGAAGTACGCAGGGGATGGTACAGTCCACCCAACCCCCCCTACCCCAGAAAGAATATCCCAGTGGCGAAGAGATCACAAAGGAAATGGACCCATCGCTGGAGGAAGAGCAGGAACTAGAAGAGAAAGAGTCTCTGGAGGAGCAGCTAGCTTCCGAGGAGGACATGGAGGACACAGACATAGAGGACACAGACATAGAGGAAGAGGAAAATGATGACTGTGAGGGGTCAGGGTTAGAATACAGTTTTACATTTTTAAAAAGTGTTAACCCTGACCCTAAACCAGATCCAAGGGTTAACCCTAACCCTAAACCTGATCCAAGGGTTAAACCTAAACCTACATTTTATGCCCAGCGCCCCTGTGCCCGTGCCCCCCATAGCACCCCCCAGGGTACTGCGCTTAACACAAAATCTTTGGAGGAGCAGCTAGCTTCCCTGGAGGACACAGACGTAGAGTAGGAGGAGAATGATGACTGAAAAAGTAGTTTGACATTTTAAAATTAGTTTCATCATTCAAGTATTTGTTTGTAAGTCAAATCTGGTTGCTCAGCAACATGGTTTGATTGTTGTTACATCAGTCACAATCGACTGGTAATCACACCCATGACCTTGTTTTGACATATGGCATTGAAACTGAACACTTAATAGTCTTTTCAGAAAACCCTCTTCTGTCGGATCATTATTTAATAACATTTGAATTTGTATTAATTACGGAGTCCCTCTTGTGTCAGTTAAGAAGAAAAAAAAATCCATCTGTAAATCCGTGCCCACAATTTAGCAATCCATGCTCACGGTTTAGCAATCCGTGCGCACGGTTTAGTAATCCGTGCGCACGGTTTAGTAATCCGTGCCCACTGTTTAGCAATCCGTGCGCACGGATTGCTAAACCGTGCTCACTGTTTAGCAATCCGTTCACACGGATTATGAACCCGTGCCCTCGAATAGTGTGTTCTACGTAGTCTATGTTGCGTTCAAACCACGTTTTTGTGCAGAACAGGAGTTTTCGGGCATGAAGCTTGTCCAGGGCTACCGCATCCGCCAGGTAAATCCAATTTATATAGATTAAAGGGTGGATTTAGCGCACGGATCCGTGCGCACAGATTACTAAACCGTGGGCACGGATTGCTAAACCGTGGGCACGGATTGCTAAACTGTGGGCACGGATTTACAGATGGATTTTTTTTTCTCAACTGACACTAGGGTGGCTCCGTAATAATCCTCGATTACATACCGTGAGAAAAAAGCTTCTACACTAGAAACCTATCTGATGATGCTGTAGCAAAATGTGAAGAAGTGATTCCATCAGCACTAAATTCATTACCATTTCTGACTATAACAGAGGACCTACACTAATTTCAGTCCCTTCCATATCGATAATCTCCATAGTGCTGCTAGCTCACTAAGAGCAACTCTTGACTCCATCGCCCCTCTAAAAAAGAATCAAAACACAGGAGATTAGGTCCATGGTATAACCCTCAAACCCGCAATCTAAAGAAAATAACACTAAAACTAGAGAAAAATGGCATTGTACTAAACTGGAAGAGTCTCCATCAGCCTGGATAGACAGCCTTAAAAGCTATCGGAAAGCCCTCCACAATGCCAGAGCAGCCTATTACTCAGCACCCATAGAGGAGAATAAGAACAATCCCAGGTTTGTGTTCAGTACTGTAGCCAGGCTGACAGAGTCACAGGTCTAATGAGCCCAGTATTCCTATAGACCTCAGCAGTAATGACTTCATGAGCTTCTTTAATGATAAAATTCTACTTATTTCAGACAAAATTCATCACCTCCTGCCTTCAAATGATATCAGTTTACCTTCAAACACAGGAAGTTTAGAGTTCAGCTGTAAGACCCAGTGTATATTTGGACTGTTTGTCTCCCACTGACCTTCAACAACTAACTTCTACTATTTCTTCATCTAAACCAACAACCTGCCTCCTAGACCCCATCCCAACTAAGCTGCTTAAATATGTTTTACCCTTAGTCAGCACTTCTCTATTAGATATGATCAATCTGTCGTTACTAACAGGCTATGTACCACAGTCTTTTAAACCGGCTGTAATTAAACCTCTTCTTAAAAAGCCTACTCTTGATCCAGAGGTCCTACCTAACTACAGACCTATATCTAATCTTCCCTTCCTCTCTAAAATTCTTAAGAAAGCAGTTTCTAGTCAGTTATGTGATTTTCTACATAAAAGCTTATTTGAGGATTTCCAGTCGGGCTTTAGAGAGCATCATAGCATAGAGACAGCATTGGTAAAAGTTACTACTGACCTTCAAATGGCATCAGATGAGGGACTTGTCTCTGAGCTCGTCTTATTAGATCATAGTGCTGCATTTGACACCATTGATCATCAGATACTATTACAAAGACTCAAATATTTAATTGGCATTAAAGGAACTGCGTTAAGATGGTTTAAGTCCTATTTATGAGATCGATCCAGTTGTTGTTTTTTTAAAACAACTGGATGATGTCCAGTTTTCTCCTACTTAATTCTGACCAATCTGAGGTTCTTATGCTAGGCCCTAAACATCTCAGAAACATGCTATCTAATGATATAACCGCCATGGATGACATAGTGATATAACCACTATGCATGACATTACCTTGTACCCCTAGTGCCTGTTGAGAAAAAAAAAATCCATCTGTAAATCTGTACCCACAGTTTAGCAATCCACGGGCACGGTTTAGCAATCTGAGCGCACGGATTATGAATCCATGCCCTCGAATAGTGTGTTCTACATAGTCTATGTTGCGTTCAAACCACGTTTTTGTGCAGAACAAGGAGTTTTCAGACATGAAACTTGTCCAGGGTGACTGCATCCGCCAGGTAAATCCAATATATATAGATTAAAGGGTGGATTTAATGCGTTATGAACGCAACATAGACTACGTGGAACGCACACTATCGGAGGTTCATAATCTGTGCGCAGGGATTGCTAAACCGTGGGTGCGGATTGCTAAACTGTGGGTACAGATTGATTTTTTTTCCTGAACTGACACTAGGGGGGCTCCGTAACCTTGGCCTCCAGCTCTACAGTGAGGAATCTGGGAGTTACGTTTGATCAGGATATGTCCTTTAACTCCCATATTAAACACATTTCTAGAACTGCCTTCTTTCACTTGCGTCAAAAATTATTCTGTCTCAAAAAGATGCATAAAAATTCATCCATGCATTTATTTTTTATTTTATTTATTTATTGACACCCACTGACATCATCATCATCATTACCATTATTATTATTACATCGACCAGCTGTCCGGAGCTGTGCATCGTGGGGCACACCTGACAGAGGCAAAATTTAGTGGGACTGGGTCTGAGATAAAGTTGGCAGAGACATTCCACCTTGAGCGCCCTGTGTTTCAACTGTAGGCAGGCAACACCGGCAAGCAGCGGGGGTTTCCCCTCACGGGAATCATGGGAGCTACAGCAAGCAGGGATGCTGGGATGAGACGGCAACAGCAGAGGCCAGAGTCTTATGACATGACACTCTGGTGTATAGGAAGTTTGTGACTATCCCTGTCCCTCCGTCTCTCTCTCCATCTATCTCCTTATCTCTCTCTCTCTCCCATCAATCTCGCTATCTCTCTATCGCTCAACCGTTCTTCCTCTCTCTCTCTCTCAACCCAACAAAGCTGAGGGCCGGCCACCTTGAGTCTTGGATCTCCTCGAGGTTTCTGCTCGTTAAAAGGCCATTTTTCCTCTCCACTGTCGCCAAGTGCTTGTTCGTGGGGGATTGTTGAGTCGGTTTAGACCTGCTCTTTTTTAAAAGTGCTTTGATATGACTGTTCCTGTCATTTGGCTTTTGGCTTTGAATTGAATTCAATTTAAGTTGGTCAAGTTTAGGGTTAGGTTTTGTGTTATGCGCAGTACCCTGGGGGGCAAGGGCAGAGGGGCGCTGGTTACATAATGTAGGGTTAGGGTTAACCTTAGGGCGAGGTTTAGGGTTAGGGATAACCCTTGGGTCAAGGTTAGGGTTAACCCTTGGGCCAGGTTTAGGAGGGTTAGGGTTTACCCTTGGGCCAGGTTTAGGGTTAGGGTTAGGGTTAACCCTTGGGTCAAGGTTAGGGTTAACCCTTGGGCCAGGTTTAGGAGGGTTAGGGTTTACCCTTGGGCCAGGTTTAGGGTTAGGGTTAATCCTTAGGTCAGGTCTAGGGTTAATCCTTGGGCCAGGTTTAGGGTTAGGGTTAACCCTTGGATCAGGTTTAGGGTCAGGGTTAACACTATTTAAAAATGTCAAACTGTATTCTAACCCTGACCCCTCACAGTCATCATTTTCCTCCTCCTCTATGTCTGTGTCCTCTATGTCTGTGTCCTCCATGTCCTCCTTTGAAGCTAGCTGCTCCTCCATAGACTTTTTCTCTTCTAGTTCCTGCTCTTCCTCCAGCGATGGGTCCATTTCCTCTGTGATCTCTTCGCCACTGGGATATTCTTTCTGGGGTAGGGGGGCGTTGGGTGGACTGTACCCATCCCCTGCGTACTTCAGACCCCATCCAACATATATATTCTCAAACTTCCTAAATGAACAGACAGCACATGGTTGTGTGAACATTTCCTTACTACGAGAAATCAAACACTAAGTTTGAATACTGTGACCTTTTCACTTACTTTCCACAAGCATATGCGTATGCCCCAGGCCAGAGGTTAGAGCGCAGCACAGCCACTGCATGCTGACAGGTCAGAGATGAGGACATCTTTAAGCTCCAGGGAGGGGTGTTGAATATTTCTGAGAGAAAAATATGAAACCATGGATACTTCATTCATACTCACTAATAACAACATAGCATACTATATGAGGCTATGTATACATCATGATGCATAATCTGCATACAGCTATTTACCATGGCTGAGTTGATGATGGTTGACCTTTATTTAACTCTCTGGGGGGAATTTTCTCAATTTTTACATACATATCTCCTTTTTAAGGTCCTTTCATACAATAGAACGACCAAGTCTTTCAAACACATGATTTCAGCTGGGATCATTTTAAAGTGTAATTGTGTGCTTGATTTATTTATTTTAAAACTTCACAACCAAATGTAATTGTTATAGTGTATTGCGCTCCCGGTCCACAATTTTACCATTTTTAGCTGAATTCTCAGAGTTTCTATTACATTTAGTCCTTAAAGCAGGCAAAGTAATTATTGTAGGTGATTTTAATCGTCATGTAGACATAGAGAATAATAGTCTGCTCTTATGTCAGATGGACAGTCAGAGGACACAGTGAGTAAATCAAACTACAAAAATGAAAGTGAGGGAATTTGGATTTGAACATTTTTTTAAAGGGGGTGGGGCATCAAATCCCTCCTTCCCCACTGGAAATTACATCCTCTTTTACTGTCTGAGCCCTAAACTAGTTTGTCAAGTAAAGTCAAAGACTGACCTGCATCTTGGGAAAGGGGTGTGAGCAGAGGGGGTCCAACTTCTGGCTCTGGCTCATCAGGCTCCTCTTCCTTCTCTTCAGCCTCCACTTCCTCATCAGAGTTTTCACCATGTTTCACAGCCATGTTCACCCAGGTACAGCGGCCCTGAAACAGACCATATGTATTACATGAGCAAATGCATGCATCAACCAAAAAACAGTCAGTGCTCCTGCTCTGATGGAACTTGTAGCCTACCTGCTGGAGGATGTGCTGAACATGATGCACCCATGTGGACAAAGACTCAGCCATCTTAGAGACTGGAACCGCCTCAAAATCAGGATTCACTTCATAGCTGTCCCTGGGTTCCTCGTGTTCCTCATAATCTTCATCTTCCCCAACCAGGTAAAAGCCCAGAGGGCTGACCTGTGTGCCAGCAGAGATCCGAGCAATCTGTGCTCTCAGATAATTGGCTTCATTCCCGGGAAAAGGTGGGAAGCTCACAACTGGAGCATCCAGCCTCCCAGTGAAGAGTTTATGAATCTGACGAGCAACAGTGATCTGCACAGGAGTGACTGGAGGGAGCTCAACCCAAGGAAGACCAGGTTCTTTGCACACATAGTAAACAAACTTGTTGGCTCCTGTTCTATTGGCTTCATTTGGCACCATTGGTTGGGGTTTATAGGTCGACTGAGGAAGTGGACGAGTCTGAAAACGAAGCCAGCAGAACCAACTGAATTAACATCTTTATGTCGTGTAGATTAACAGACAGCCGCCCACCTTTAAAATTGTGAACAAAGCCATATCTCGCAATGCTAAAGGAAGTGAAATTGTGGATCCGCTCCTTTATCCAGATCATATTCAAAATTTAAAATGTAATGTTTTCGTCCTGTCACATGGCCTGTCTTCCCACCAAGTTTCATGAAAACCACCAATCAACCAACAGACAGACAGCTGAAAACATAACCTCACTGTCAGAGGTACAGTAAATATACAAACATGGGTATTGTATCTGAGGCTCTCTCTGCAGTTGAGGTAAATAAAGACTGGTACACTGATTGAGTTAATTCCACTTCCTCACCTCATTGTCACTCTGTAGAGTCTTGGCCTCTCTCTCCTCTTCCTCAGTGCCCGGCTGTTCCTCTTCCTCCTCCTCTTGGGGCTCAGCTTCAGCAACAATGTAGTTGGTCTCTGTTCCCAGGATCTTCCCCCAAAATCGGCAACGCAGCAGTGATTGGGACTCAACCAGCTGCTTGAGTGAGAGGAAGACCCTCTGCATTTCCTCTCTACCCAGACCCACACCAGCCTGCTCCATGTAGAAGGCGATCTCACTCACATTCGGAAGCGGTGTTTCCACCTGAGGAAAACAAAGAAACAGAGTTAGAGGGTGAATTCAGCTCTCTATTTTAGATAATAGCCACAAAATGTGGTTCTTATGTATTTTTGATGGTTCAACATGAACAAATTGTCATTAAATCTGAATAAAACAAATTTTATGCTGTTTGGAAATTGGAAAATTTGCAAGTACAAGTGATGATAGACAATGTCTATACATGTCTCTACATTCTGGATCATACACCATTACACACTGTATAGTTCGCTTGTATTACGCTTGTGGAGGTATGGGGTAACGCCTACAAAAGCACTCTACAGCCATTATGCGAATTACAAAAATCTAACAAAAATCTTGTTTTGTTTAGTAGCTTGGGTTTGAAGATCTTTTCACTAAAATTAGAAAAGAAAGTGAAAGAATATTTTTTCTTAAAAAGATGTCTCACTTTTCTAAAGACTATAATCTTTTTCCTGTTACCAGGAATCTTAGCCTGCACTGGCAGATAAATCCAATCGATTGTTATTTGTATCTTTTCAGATCAGCTCTTTGGTGTTCACTAAGAGTGATACGTCACCCAGCATGATTAAATTACTTTTCTATCCCACGTTACACAGTATGCCAAAATGCCTATATGCCCTTCCCCCTACAGATCAAAATGTGCATTTGTAACGTAGTCAGTACCACCTTCTGGTCAGTCTGCTTTGGTCGATAGAAGAGCAGGCGCTGCTGCTCGGCCAGCAGCTCAGCAGCTGTAGTCTGTGGAGCGTCTCGCAGGGTGCTCTGCTTGTATGCCATTGAAGTCTTCTTTACATCATGGCTCATGTCCTCAATCACATCAACCACGTTGTGTGGACGCTCATCCATCACCTTTATCAGCAGCTGAGTGAGGTGGTCATAGCTGCAACATGTAAGAAGAGCAGCAGCAAAGCATTACTGAGTGTCTGACTGTTCTGTTGGTCATTGGTGAGAATGTCCATTCACACAGCACAGGCATGTTTCTAAGAGAATGGTAGCATGGGTTTGTTCCACTTTAAAGTTATGATTAATGCTGTTGTTGCTGTTTGAATGTATTGACAGTGACCCAAACATTAGGCCTTTGTTTATATTTCCATGTAAACTGTACAGAATACAGATCGTTTGACCTTATAAGTATAATAATCACCCACACACACACACACAATACCAAATTGAGAATATGGGTGCTGGGGATTTTGGGGAATTCACTGTAAACCAGAACTAGTAACTTTAGTATTACCAGACTCTAATCTCTCCGCCTATTGCTTTAGCCTAATGCATAATGAACCAACCGCTAACATGACAGCTCCATCACCAGCAGTACTCACAGGTTGATGTTGGACTTGGTGCTGGTTTTCAACATGAATGCCTTTAGCGAGGCAGCAGATTGAATAGTTGATTTATTGCGGTCCTGGTTCTGATCTGTAGTGTTCATCGTCTGTATTTTCAGTTCGAGATAGAAACAAAATCTGAAGGGGGAAAAAAGAAAGAATTTGTGTAGAACATATAGTTGTGAGTGCTAGTTAACAGCTAGTTAGCATTCACCGATATCAATGGCGGCAGAGTCGCAAACTTCAGTGGTTGCTATGGTTATAGTAACATTGGTTTCCAAGGGCCCCTGGAGGAGAGACATAACATAGCCTCTCTATCCAATTATCTATCCATCTATCTGTCTATCTAAAATTCATACAAAACTAGAATAGATTGGGATCTTTGTCACAGCCCTGTATTACGGTTCACTTTATATTAGTGATATGGCCATGTCAAGAGAATTTGGAGACAAGAGAAAGTTAATAGATAAGATAATATCCTTTTTTTGGGTGTGAATGCAAATTTATAATTAGGACTAGGACTAGATGTTTCAATCCCTTCTTGGTTGCATGTACTTAGCAACCCGAGTGGGCAAACGGTGGAGCTGGGGAGTGACGGCCCTGTTGGAGCCACTTACCTGGCACAGTGATGAGATCTTCAGGAGATTATGAACTCTCTTTCTCTCTGTGTTTTGGTTGTCCCCTCTTATGAGTTGTCATTGCTTTGATGCCAAGACTGGCCTTGGTGTCACTTCAAAAGAAGCCTTAGAAGGGGGGCATTGGTGCTTTGGTGTTTTCCTTCCTTCCAGCTCTGCCTGCCTGGCAGATCAAAGAACAAGGTCTGGCCTCAGATTTGTTGCCACAATCACAGATGGGAAGCAGAGCCTCTGGTCAAGAAGAAGAATCAGCTTTATTGGTCACATACAATTATACATAGTACAATGTCGCGAAATTGGTCCTCTGCATTTGACCCATCCCTGAGGAGCAGTGAGCTGCCTTGTTGCAATCTATCCTATTTTGCTCAAGGATACTTCGACATGTGGACGTGCAGGGGCTGAGGATCAAACCACCGACCTACTGATAAGTGGAAGAACGCTCTTACCACCTAAGCCTCAGCCGCCCAGCCAGCAGCATTCAGTCTTGCTGCTGCTGCTAAAGTTTGGACATAAATTAACAAAATACTGTTAATGCTTCAAGGAGGGAGGGAGACGAGAGAGAGAGTGTGAGAGAGAGAACATGCGCTACGGACAGATTCGCTAAGCTTGTCTATGTTGTTTCACTGTAAATAGTTAAAAGTTTATAAATAATATACATACAATCAGAGATTGGACCTTTTTGTCTCATTGAGATGGGTCTTTGTTTTTGTACTTTATACTTTATTTTTTGAAGCACTCTGCCCCATGTTGAGTATATAAATAAAGCCATATAAATAATAAACATTTGATATAATGTATGTTTTTTACGTTAATAATTCATTTTACACATAATTTTACATTATTTTTGGTAATAAATTAATTCAAGCAACAAAAAATCTGAGGAGCCACTTGGGAGCCGAAAGAGCCGGCTCGTTTTAGTTAGCCGAGACAAAACAACCGGCTCTTTCACTAGAGAGCCCGTTCAATGCTGCTTGCAGCTTTAATATAACTATATACTTTTTAAAGTTTTTATAATCCTGATGTAGATTGTGGCTTTCACTGGTTAAATGTTGTGAACTTAATGGAATCTTTCCTTGCCCATGGCTCATCCTTCCACCATTTTGTTGAAGTAGTAGTTTTTGTGTTATTCTGCAAACAAACAAGTGAACCAACAAACAAACAGACATGGATGAACAACATAACCTCCTTGCTGGAGATAAAAACATAATTTGACTGACTGAAGGTCCACAAACAATAAGGACATTTCCACACACAAGTCTAATTAGTAGCTTATATATTTTGGCTGACATTGTTTCAAGTTGTTTTCCGTCTTACTTACAGAATTTTAATTGTGGCCTCAAAACCTCTAAAAAAGCAGCCTACATCTTAATTGCTTAAAAAACATAAATACTGCTGCTACTAACACATCAAGCTATACCTGCCACTATTAATATCAGTAACGGTATCATGCTAGTGGATTTTTGACAGATATGCTAAATGTCTAAATAGAATCTATTCAGCTATTGATAAATCTGCCTCCAGTCCCACGTTTTTTTTTGTTTTTTTTATCCAAGCCTACTGCCTATCTATACAACTCCTTTAATTTCTCCAGCTGTGACTCGACAGTCTTCGTTTCCAAAGAAAGCAGAGCTCCTCGAGCAGAACAGGGAGACATATTGCAATAAACAGAAGTGTTGGAAACACTGGCAGCCTAGATGGAACATCCGCATCACAAAAGGGTTCCCCTTATATCAGCTGAGCACAGGAACCCACCATTACTGGCAATATAGGGGACATCGGAGGGAAACGAGCCCAGTTTAAATAATCACATGTACATATGTAGGCAAATGTGAAGTGTTAAAAACGTTTAGGATTATGAGTTAGGAATTCATTACAGTTCACCAGTAGTGTTTTAGAATATTTTGGCATTTTGGTTTGGTCCGAGCAACCCCCACAAACTATTAAAAATAGATGGTTCCTAAAATGGCGGCGGTGTCTGTCAGTGTGGAGTGAAACTTTCCTATTTTTATGTAAAAATTGTCAGTTTCTAACGCATTTTATCCGCTTCAGTCATCTATTTATTAAAGTAATACCCATCGGAATCGAAAGACATCTGGTATTGACTTGGGCTGGCTCCTCTCCAGCCGCTGCAGGGCGTCCAGGAGGAAGGGGGTTTCTCTGAAAGCCAGGAAGCCAGCTATGTAAGGTGCCGTCAGCATCACCATCTGACTGTCCTCATACAGCACCTGGGAAAAGGGGAAGGGGCAGTGCTGATTCATATGTCATGACTTTTTTCTGACAGTCACATAACAGTGTCAGTTCAGTTCACATGGAGCTCAAACAATCAAAATGTCGGGGATTAGGTGCTGCATGCTTTGGAGAAATGAGTCCGCCCCAGTGTAGGGAGAGCCCACAGACACACACAAGATGTACGAGATAATCACTAACATCCATGATCTGCCACAAAATGAAACATCTGTTACTTCTTTTTGATTTAAGGCTATGAACATATACTGAGCATCAGAAACATGATTATTTAGGTTACCTGCTTACCTCTAAGGGAACGTCATATCCATCTCTATTTCCACACTGTTTTCCACCATTTGACGTTTCACTGGTGCTTCTTCATGATGTCATCTGGTTATGCTTATTTTTGTATGAGTGGAGAATCAAATTCGTGTTTTGCACCACAGACGGTCATCTCTCCATGTGCTTGACTTTTCGATAAGCATTTCATGAGCAGGAAAGCTAACCTTCAAATATCAGTGTTGGCCAATTTAGATGCTACTCAGGGTTTCCCCTTCCATTGTACAGGCCTGGCGGGGCAAAAAAATGTTTTTATATGCCACATATCGTCATATTCATTCAAAGATAATCGTTTGCGTTTTGGAGCCTGCAAAGATATCATACAATGCAAAGATCACCGACTGTCACACTCACTCACCAGCATCATTGCTACGTCAAACAGAGGCTGTCCGTCGTGACACTAGTGACATCGGATGTCAGACTGTTAAACCTAAACAAAAGTTGGAATACTTTCCTTTTAATTCAGTTTGTGTAAAGGGTTTAAAAACCTGTTAAAAATGAGGTACCCATATTTATTTTTATTTCCATTAGAGGATTAACTCAGTGGAGGCGGTAACATTTACACATCAACTGAACCTGTGTTTACTTTCTGCACTGACACAGACTAAAATGAAAAGACTGCAGCAGTCATAGCTCAGGTTTGATAAAAGAAGTGAAACGGGACGTGATGAGACGGAGAGAAAAAGAAAGAGGGAAGGTGATGAAGATGATGAGAGAGGAAGAGCAGGTACTGCCCACTGTGACCAGGATAGGATCAGCATTATGTTCCTGTGCTGTTCAACACCAAGACTGACCTGATCACATTCAAACAATGAAGTTCTAATTACCACAGAGATGTGTGTTCTTTGGTCATTACAGTGGAACCTATAGGCTCAATATAACAACAACACAATAATTGTTATAATTATGAAACAATTATTATTGTATAACACATCTTCTTTACGTTTATGTACTGTTTGAGACACATTGCTATATTTCACTGATTCAACGCAAACACAAAGATGAAATAAATAAGGTGTAAACAATTTCACCTAATTATTTTTAATACGCTTTGACAGGAGAGACGAGTCACAGATGAAGGGACAGGTGGTGAACACAGAGGGAGAGAGAGAACAAATCACAGGGGATGGATCATTCACTGCAACATTTAGACCCTGCGTACAGCCATGGTTACCATGTGTTTCTTTTATTGTTTGCTGTAACTTCTTCCAGTGAAGTGAAGTGGGGTAGTGTGTTATAAATCTAGTTTATTGAGTCGTCCTCTCCTTGTGATCACTTTGTTTGAAGTGTTTTACATTGAAATAAATAACCGAACATTTGGTGCACACGCAGAGTCTCTATCAGTTCTTGCCACTGGGCCAGAAAGTTTTCTAGGGGGAAACACTGCTACATGATACTAAACAATGTGGTGATTATCAATCAGTACCACTGCTGCTAACAGGACACTGCTCGACATAGATTGAATTCGAAGAAATGACACCATAGTTGGTGATTCGCTCAGTATGTGCATAAAGCACTGAACCAGAAAGGCTAGTTCCATTTTCTAACCTCATACTAAGCTTGATGCCATACTGATGAGAGTCTCTGAGCAGTGGTATTGTCTGTCTGAGGTTTTGCAAATTATGGTGAGCTGGAAATGTTAGCATAATCCATGTAAGGTTGTAAGTATAATCAAAATGTCAAACTGTTTATAGTGGAAGTCACCTTCTGGTGGAGCACAGACATTGCAGAAGTTGATCGGGTTAATACTCTAGGTCCTAGAATAGGACCTACCAGTGTAGGTACTGGTGTAGAGTCTACACCACCTCCAGACCAAATTTATCAAATGCACTTGAATACTAATACCTAATACTACTGCTATTCCCACTGCTCACCACGAGAGGTTGACAAAGCTCATGCATTGTTAGTTCATGTGTAATTCGAGGGTGTAGTGAGATGACAGCTCACCTCCAATTCAGGGTAGCTGAGCACCACGAGTTGGGAGCAGGCATTGACGTCATCCCCTTTGATGAAGGAGAGGTCCACTCCTCCTACTCGCTCCAGGCCCGAGAAGTCTGGACTCCTCTGCCAGTCCTCAGAGTCCTCCTCTACCACCCGCTGCCTCAGACGAGCCTGCTCACTGGATGGAGAACAGACTAATGAGTCTGCGTTCACACTGCAGGCCAAAGGGACCCAAATCTTTTGCTCAAAGTGACACGGGCCTGTAGGTTTACAGACAATGTGAACAGCACAAATCACATGGAATCGGATCCATTCAATTCTGATTTGGGCCACTAAATCAAACATGTATCTGATGCCTGCTATGACAGTGCGAATGCTCACATTAGAATTCATGTGGCTTTTCTCCCACTGATCACGCTCACTTCGATTTTACATCAAGGAATGCCTGCATCACTATTTCATTGATTTTAATGAGAGGCTGTTGTGCCACTGACATTTTCTGTTGTTCATAAGCATGCTTGTTGTAAATGTGAGGTCATGGTATGGATCTGTTCACAGAGATGTCAGATACAGGTCACATACAAAGATGAATGTGAACACATTCATTCATTCATTTAGTGTAACCGCTTGCTAGATATAAACATAATGTTATGGGGTTTGGATGGTGGCTTTCTTCAGTGGGCGGGGTTGCAAACAGTTCAGACTGAACAGGTATCTTATCATACATGACAATGAAAAACAGCATTTGGGAAGTAGGTAACAAAAGACCGAAAGAATTAAGAAAGAGTGAAAATAGCTGCAGATTGAGAACTAAAAGATAGAGTACAGGTTTCAGCTCTAGTTTGTGTTGTTGTCTCCCTCCAATCAAATATATCTGCCTACGTATATTTGGCATTCATTTTATTTACCCACATACTGTACATTCTGCCCGTAGGCTTATGTCCTGCACCAATGCTGTGTTTCAACTGGAACTACATACAATTACGAGGAAGTTTACCATGAGTGCACTTTCTAAGGCTGCAACTAATGATTAGCCTACTTTCACAGTCAATTACTCTTCAAATTATATTTTCAACCAATAAGTTAGTTCATTAATAGACTAATCACACTGTGTATCCATTGTCAGACTAGTGTTTCCCACAGGATTTCGAGAAAATGTGGGGGTTGAACCCCGGACCCTAGAAGGTCCTAGGGCATGTTCCCCCGGAAGAAAAATGTGTACCTTTTAAAGTTAAATGCATCAATCTGGTGCCCTTTGAGAGCAAAATTAAGAGGCTAAATCTATTCTGAATCTTTGTGCTCTGTAAACAATGTTTTTATTCTAGTAGTCTTCTAGGTAGTCAAACTTTCTCCTTGGAATGCTGAAAATAATTTATATATATATATATATATATATATATATATATATATATATATATATATATATATCCCTTTTCTATTTCATTAGCTGTTTAATAACCCATTCAGTGCTGCACTCCTATTGGTTGCGCCGTCCCACGTGTGCACTGAGACTGTTATAGTGCAGTATTGGACTCCTCTCCTTCAGATGTGTTCAGCAGCTCGTCACGTCTTTGAGTTTACACACGGTTGTTGCAAATGGTCTGTGCGTATATGCCAATGTAAGTGTTTCATTTGCTGTTTGTTATGTCTTTTAATAGTTTCGGTTGTTAAGGATAATTGTTGCCTCGAAACTTGAGGAGGACATATGGCATTGAAACTGAACACTTAATGGTCTTTTCAGAAAAACTTCTTATGTCAGATCATTATTTAATAACATTTGAATTTGTATTAATTACGGAGCCCCTCTAGTGTCAGTTAAGAAGAAAAACAAATCCATCTGTAAATCCGTGCCCACAATTTAGTAATCCTTGCCCACTGTTTAGCAATCCGTGCACACGGTTTAGCAATCCGTACCCACGGTTTAGCAATCCGGTCACGCGGATATGAACCCGTGCCCTCGAATAGTGTGTTCTACGTAGTCTATGTTGCGTTCAAACCACGTTTTCGGGCATGAAGCTTGTCCGGGGCTACCGCATCCACCAGGTAAATCCAATATATATAGATTAAAGGGTGGATTTAATGAGTTATGAACGCAACATAGACTACGTGGAACGCACACTATTGGAGGTTCATAATCTGTGCGCAGGGATTGATAAACCGTGGGTACGGATTGCTAAACTGTGGGTACGGATTTACAGATTGATTTTTTTTCCTCAAGTGACACTAGGGGGGCTCCGTAACCTTGGCCTCCAGCTCCACAGTGAGGAATCTGGGAGTTACGTTTGATCAGGATATGTCCTTTAACTCCCATATTAAACACATTTCTAGAACTGCCTTCTTTCACTTGCATCAAAAATTATTCTGTCTCAAAAAGATGCAGAAAAATTCATCCATGCATTTATTTTTTATTTTATTTATTTATTTACTATGTTGCAAAGAACCTGGTCTTCCTTGGGTTGAGCTCCCTCCAGTCACTCCTGCACAGATCACTGTTGCTCGTCAGATTCGTAAATTCTTCACTGGGAGGCTGGATGCTCCAGTTGTGAGCTTCCCACCTTTCCCCGAGAATGAAGCCAACTATCTGACAGCACAGATTGCTCGGATCTCTGCTGGCACACAGGTCAGCCCTCTGGGCTTTTACTTGGTACACGAGGAACCCAGGGACAGCTATGAAGTGAATCCTGATTTTGAGGCGGTTCCAGTATCTAAGATGGCTGAGTCTTTGTCCACATGGGTGCATCATGTTCAGCACATCCTCCAGCAGGTAGGCTACAAGTTCCATCAGAGCAGGAGCACTGGCTGTTTTTTGGTTGATGCATGCATTTGCTCATGTAATACATATGGTCTGTTTCAGGGCCGCTGTACCTGGGTGAACATGGCTGTGAAACATGGTGAAAACTCTGGTGAGGAAGTGGAGGCTGAAGAGAAGGAAGAGGAGCCTGATGAGCCAGAGCCAGAAGTTGGACCCCCTCTGCTCACACCCCTCTCCCAAGATGCAGGTCAGTCTTTGACTTTACTTGACAAACTAGCTTAGGGTTCAGACAGTAAAAGAGGATGTAATTTCCAGGGGTGAAGGAGGGATTTGTTGCCCCACTCCCTTTAAAAAAATGTTCAAATCCAAATTCCCTCACTTTCATTTTTGTAGTTTGATTTACTCACTGTGTCCTCTGACTGTCCATCTGACATAAGAGCAGACTATTATTCTCTATGTCTACATGACGATTAAAATCACCTACAATAATTACTTTGCCTGCTTTAAGGACTAAATGTAATAGAAACTCTGAGAATTCAGCTAAAAATGGTAAAATTGTGGACCGGGAGCGCAGTACACTATAACAATTACATTTGGTTGTGAAGTTTTAAAATGAATAAATCAAGCACACAATTACACTTTAAAATGATCCCAGCTGAAATCATGCGTTTGAAAGACTTGGTTGTTCTATTGTATGCAAGGACCTTAAAAAGGAGATATGTATGTAAAAATCGAGAAAATTCCCCCCAGAGAGTTAAATAAAGGTCAACCATCATCAACTCAGCCATGGTAAATAGCTGTATGCAGATTATGCATCATGATGTATACACCTAGCCTCATATAGTATGCTATATTGTTATTAGTAAGTATGAATGAAGTATCCATGGTTTCATATTTTTCTCTCAGAAATATTCAACACCCCTCCCTGGAGCTTAAAGATGTCCTCATCTCTGACCTGTCAGCATGCAGTGGCTGTGCTGCGCTCTAACCTCTGGCCTGGGGCATACGCATATGCTTGTGGAAAGTAAGTGAAAAGGTCACAGTATTCAAACTTACAGTGTTTGATTTCTCGTGGTAAGGAAATGTTCACACAACCATGTGCTGTCTGTTCATTTAGGAGGTTTGAGAATATATATGTTGGATGGGGTCTGAAGTACGCAGGGGATGGGTACAGTCCACCCAACGCCCCCTACCCCAGAAAGAATATCCCAGTGGCGAAGAGATCACAGAGGAAATGGACCCATCGCTGGAGGAAGAGCAGGAACTAGAAGAGAAAGATTCTTTGGAGGAGCAGCTAGCTTTCGAGGAGGACATGGAGGACACAGACATAGAGGACACAGACATAGAGGAGGAGGAAAATTATGACTGTGAGGGGTCAGGGTTAGAATACAGTTTGACATTTAAAAAAAATGTTAACCCTAACCCTAAACCTGATCCAAGGGTTAAACCTAAACCTACATTTTATGCCCAGCGCCCCTGTGCCCGTGCCCCCCATAGCACCCCCCAGGGTACTGCGCTTAACACAAAATCTTTGGAGGAGCAGCTAGCTTCCCTGGAGGACACAGACGTAGAGTAGGAGGAGAATGATGACTGAAAAAGTAGTTTGACATTTTAAAATTAGTTTCATCATTCAAGTATTTGTTTGTAAGTCAAATCTGGTTGCTCAGCAGCATGGTTTGATTGTTGTTACATCAGTCGCAATCGACTGGTAATCACACCCATGACCTTGTTTTCACATCTGGCATTTGAAACTGAACACTTAATAGTCTTTTCAGAAAATCCTCTTCTGTCGGATCATTATTTAATAACATTTGAATTTGTATTAATTACGTAGCCCCCCTAGTGTCCGTTGAGAAAAAAAAAATCCATCTGTAAATCCATACCCACGGTTTAGCAATCCGTTCACACGGATTATGAACCCGTGCCCTCGAATAGTGTGTTCACGTAGTTTATGTTGCGTTCAAACCACGTTTTCAGGCATGAAGCTTGTCCGGGGCTACCGCATCCGCCAGGTAAATCCAATATATATAGATTAAAGGGTGGATTTAATGAGTTATGAACGCAACATAGACTACGTGGAACGCACACTATTGGAGGTTCATAATCTGTGCGCAGGGATTGCTAAACCGTGGGTACGGATTGCTAAACTGTGGGTACGGATTTACAGATTGATTTTTTTTCCTCAACTGACACTAGGGGGGCTCCGTAACCTTGGCCTCCAGCTCCACAGTGAGGAATCTGGGAGTTACGTTTGATCAGGATATGTCCTTTAACTCCCATATTAAACACATTTCTAGAACTGCCTTCTTTCACTTGCATCAAAAATTATTCTGTCTCAAAAAGATGCAGAAAAATTCATCCATGCATTTATTTTTTATTTTATTGATTTACTATGTGTGCAAAGAACCTGGTCTTCCTTGGGTTGAGCTCCCTCCAGTCACTCCTGCACAGATCACTGTTGCTCGTCAGATTCGTAAATTCTTTACTGGGAGGCTGGATGCTCCAGTTGTGAGCTTCCCACCTTTCCCCAGGAATGAAGCCAACTATCTGACAGCACAGATTGCTCGGATCTCTGCTGGCACACAGGTCAGCCCTCTGGGCTTTTACTTGGTACACGAGGAACCCAGGGACAGCTATGAAGTGAATCCTGATTTTGAGACGGTTCCAGTCTCTAAGATGGCTGAGTCTTTGTCCACATGGGTGCATCATGTTCAGCACATCCTCCAGCAGGTAGGCTACAAGTTCCATCAGAGCAGGAGCACTGACTGTTTTTTGGTTGATGCATGCATTTGCTCATGTAATACATATGGGCTGTTTCAGGGCCGCTGTACCTGGGTGAACATGGCTGTGAAACATGGTGAAAACTCTGGTGAGGAAGTGGAGGCTGAAGAGAGGGAAGAGGAGCCTGATGAGCCAGAGCCAGAAGTTGGACCCCCTCTGCTCACACCCCTCTCCCAAGATGCAGGTCAGTCTTTGACTTTACTTGACAAACTAGCTTAGGGTTCAGACAGTAAAAGAGGATGTAATTTCCAGTGGGGAAGGGGGGATTTGTTGCCCCACCCCCTTTAAAAAAATGTTCAAATCCAAATTCCCTCACTTTCATTTTTGTAGTTTGATTTACTCACTGTGTCCTCTGACTGTCCATCTGACATAAGAGCAGACTATTATTCTCTATGTCTGCATGACGATTAAAATCACCTACAATAATTACTTTGCCTGTTTTAAGGACTAAATTTAATAGAAACTCTGAGAATTCAGCTAAAAATGGTAAAATTGTGGACCGGGAGCGCAGTACACTATAACAATTAGATTTGGTTGTGAAATTTTAAAATGAATAAATCAAGCACACAATTACACTTTAAAATGATCCCAGCTGAAATCATGCGTTTGAAAGACTTGGTTGTTCTATTGTATGCAAGGACCTTAAAAAGGAGATATGTATGTAAAAATCGAGAAAATTCCCCCCAGAGAGTTAAATAAAGGTCAACCATCATCAACTCAGCCATGGTAAATAGCTGTATGCAGATTATGCATCATGATGTATACACCTAGCCTCACATAGTATGCTATATTGTTATTAGTAAGTATGAATGAAGTATCCATGGTTTCATATTTTTCTCTCAGAAATATTCAACACCCCTCCCTGGAGCTTAAAGATGTCCTCATCTCTGACCTGTCAGCATGCAGTGGCTGTGCTGCGCTCTAACCTCTGGCCTGGGGCATACGCATATGCTTGTGGAAAGTAAGTGAAAAGGTCACAGTATTCAAACTTACAGTGTTTGATTTCTCGTGGTAAGGAAATGTTCACACAACCATGTGCTGTCTGTTCATTTAGGAGGTTTGAGAATATATATGTTGGATGGGGTCTGAAGTACGCAGGGGATGGGTACAGTCCACCCAACGCCCCCTACCCCAGAAAGAATATCCCAGTGGCGAAGAGATCACAGAGGAAATGGACCCATCGCTGGAGGAAGAGCAGGAACTAGAAGAGAAAGATTCTTTGGAGGAGCAGCTAGCTTTCGAGGAGGACATGGAGGACACAGACATAGAGGACACAGACATAGAGGAGGAGGAAAATTATGACTGTGAGGGGTCAGGGTTAGAATACAGTTTGACATTTAAAAAAAATGTTAACCCTAACCCTAAACCTGATCCAAGGGTTATACCTAAACCTACATTTTATGCCCAGCGCCCCTGTGCCCGTGCCCCCCATAGCACCCCCCAGGGTACTGCGCTTAACACAAAATCTTTGGAGGAGCAGCTAGCTTCCCTGGAGGACACAGACGTAGAGTAGGAGGAGAATGATGACTGAAAAAGTAGTTTGACATTTTAAAATTAGTTTCATCATTCAAGTATTTGTTTGTAAGTCAAATCTGGTTGCTCAGCAGCATGGTTTGATTGTTGTTACATCAGTCGCAATCGACTGGTAATCACACCCATGACCTTGTTTTCACATCTGGCATTTGAAACTGAACACTTAATAGTCTTTTCAGAAAATCCTCTTCTGTCGGATCATTATTTAATAACATTTGAATTTGTATTAATTACGTAGCCCCCCTAGTGTCCGTTGAGAAAAAAAAAATCCATCTGTAAATCCATACCCACGGTTTAGCAATCCGTTCACACGGATTATGAACCCGTGCCCTCGAATAGTGTGTTCACGTAGTTTATGTTGCGTTCAAACCACGTTTTCAGGCATGAAGCTTGTCCGGGGCTACCGCATCCGCCAGGTAAATCCAATATATATAGATTAAAGGGTGGATTTAATGAGTTATGAACGCAACATAGACTACGTGGAACGCACAGTATTGGAGGTTCATTATCTGTGCGCAGGGATTGCTAAACCGTGGGTACGGATTGCTAAACTGTGGGTACGGATTTACAGATTGATTTTTTTTCCTCAACTGACACTAGGGGGGCTCCGTAACCTTGGCCTCCAGCTCCACAGTGAGGAATCTGGGAGTTACGTTTGATCAGGATATGTCCTTTAACTCCCATATTAAACACATTTCTAGAACTGCCTTCTTTCACTTGCATCAAAAATTATTCTGTCTCAAAAAGATGCAGAAAAATTCATCCATGCATTTATTTTTTATTTTATTGATTTACTATGTGTGCAAAGAACCTGGTCTTCCTTGGGTTGAGCTCCCTCCAGTCACTCCTGCACAGATCACTGTTGCTCGTCAGATTCGTAAATTCTTTACTGGGAGGCTGGATGCTCCAGTTGTGAGCTTCCCACCTTTCCCCAGGAATGAAGCCAACTATCTGACAGCACAGATTGCTCGGATCTCTGCTGGCACACAGGTCAGCCCTCTGGGCTTTTACTTGGTACACGAGGAACCCAGGGACAGCTATGAAGTGAATCCTGATTTTGAGGCGGTTCCAGTATCTAAGATGGCTGAGTCTTTGTCCACATGGGTGCATCATGTTCAGCACATCCTCCAGCAGGTAGGCTACACGTTCCATCAGAGCAGGAGCACTGACTGTTTTTTGGTTGATGCATGCATTTGCTCATGTAATACATATGGGCTGTTTCAGGGCCGCTGTACCTGGGTGAACATGGCTGTGAAACATGGTGAAAACTCTGGTGAGGAAGTGGAGGCTGAAGAGAGGGAAGAGGAGCCTGATGAGCCAGAGCCAGAAGTTGGACCCCCTCTGCTCACACCCCTCTCCCAAGATGCAGGTCAGTCTTTGACTTTACTTGACAAACTAGCTTAGGGTTCAGACAGTAAAAGAGGATGTAATTTCCAGTGGGGAAGGGGGGATTTGTTGCCCCACCCCCTTTAAAAAAATGTTCAAATCCAAATTCCCTCACTTTCATTTTTGTAGTTTGATTTACTCACTGTGTCCTCTGACTGTCCATCTGACATAAGAGCAGACTATTATTCTCTATGTCTACATGACGATTAAAATCACCTACAATAATTACTTTGCCTGCTTTAAGGACTAAATTTAATAGAAACTCTGAGAATTCAGCTAAGAATGGTAACATTGTGGACCGGGAGCGCAGTACACTATAACAATTAGATTTGGTTGTGAAGTTTTAAAATGAATAAATCAAGCACACAATTACACTTTAAAATGATCCCAGCTGAAATCATGCGTTTGAAAGACTTGGTCGTTCTATTGTATGCAAGGACCTTAAAAAGGAGATATGTATGTAAAAATCGAGAAAATTCCCCCCAGAGAGTTAAATAAAGGTCAACCATCATCAACTCAGCCATGGTAAATAGCTGTATGCAGATTATGCATCATGATGTATACACCTAGCCTCATATAGTATGCTATATTGTTATTAGTAAGTATGAATGAAGTATCCATGGTTTCATATTTTTCTCTCAGAAATATTCAACACCCCTCCCTGGAGCTTAAAGATGTCCTCATCTCTGACCTGTCAGCATGCAGTGGCTGTGCTGCGCTCTAACCTCTGGCCTGGGGCATACGCATATGCTTGTGGAAAGTAAGTGAAAAGGTCACAGTATTCAAACTTACAGTGTTTGATTTCTCGTGGTAAGGAAATGTTCACACAACCATGTGCTGTCTGTTCATTTAGGAGGTTTGAGAATATATATGTTGGATGGGGTCTGAAGTACGCAGGGGATGGGTACAGTCCACCCAACGCCCCCTACCCCAGAAAGAATATCCCAGTGGCGAAGAGATCACAGAGGAAATGGACCCATCGCTGGAGGAAGAGCAGGAACTAGAAGAGAAATATTCTTTGGAGGAGCAGCTAGCTTTCGAGGAGGACATGGAGGACACAGACATAGAGGAGGAGGAAAATGATGACTGTGAGGGGTCAGGGTTAGAATACAGTTTGACATTTTTAAAAAGTGTTAACCCTGACCTTACACCTGACTCACGGGTTAACCCTAACCCTAAACCTGATCCAAGGGTTAAACCTAAACCTACATTTTATGCCCAGCGCCCCTGTGCCCGTGCCCCCCATAGCACCCCCCAGGGTACTGCGCTTAACACAAAATCTTTGGAGGAGCAGCTAGCTTCCCTGGAGGACACAGACGTAGAGTAGGAGGAGAATGATGACTGAAAAAGTAGTTTGACATTTTAAAATTAGTTTCATCATTCAAGTATTTGTTTGTAAGTCAAATCTGGTTGCTCAGCAACATGGTTTGATTGTTGTTACATCAGTCGCAATCGACTGGTAATCACACCCATGACCTTGTTTTCACATCTGGCATTGAAACTGAACACTTAATAGTCTTTTCAGAAAACCCTCTTCTGCCGGATCATTATTTAATAACATTTGAATTTGTATTAATTACGTAGCCCCCCTAGTGTCCGTTGAGAAGAAAAAAAAATCCATCTGTAAATCCATGGCCACGGTTTAGCAATCCATACCCACGGTTTAGCAATCCGTTCACACGGATTATGAACCCGTGCCCTCGAATAGTGTGTTCACGTAGTCTATGTTGCGTTCAAACCACGTTTTCAGGCATGAAGCTTGTCCGGGGCTACCGCATCCGCCAGGTAAATCCAATATATATAGATTAAAGGGTGGATTTAATGAGTTATGAACGCAACATAGACTACGTGGAACGCACACTATTGGAGGTTCATAATCTGTGCGCAGGGATTGCTAAACCGTGGGTACGGATTGCTAAACTGTGGGTACGGATTTACAGATTGATTTTTTTTCCTCAAGTGACACTAGGGGGGCTCCGTAACCTTGGCCTCCAGCTCCACAGTGAGGAATCTGGGAGTTACGTTTGATCAGGATATGTCCTTTAACTCCCATATTAAACACATTTCTAGAACTGCCTTCTTTCACTTGCATCAAAAATTATTCTGTCTCAAAAAGATGCAGAAAAATTCATCCATGCATTTATTTTTTATTTTATTGATTTACTATGTGTGCAAAGAACCTGGTCTTCCTTGGGTTGAGCTCCCTCCAGTCACTCCTGCACAGATCACTGTTGCTCGTCAGATTCGTAAATTCTTCACTGGGAGGCTGGATGCTCCAGTTGTGAGCTTCCCACCTTTCCCCAGGAATGAAGCCAACTATCTGACAGCACAGATTGCTCGGATCTCTGCTGGCACACAGGTCAGCCCTCTGGGCTTTTACCTGGTTGGGGAAGATGAAGATTATGAGGAACACGAGGAACCCAGGGACAGCTATGAAGTGAATCCTGATTTTGAGACGGTTCCAGTTTCTAAGATGGCTGAGTCTTTGTCCACATGGGTGCATCATGTTCAGCACATCCTCCAGCAGGTAGGCTACAAGTTCCATCAGAGCAGGAGCACTGACTGTTTTTTGGTTGATGCATGCATTTGCTCATGTAATACATATGGGCTGTTTCAGGGCCGCTGTACCTGGGTGAACATGGCTGTGAAACATGGTGAAAACTCTGGTGAGGAAGTGGAGGCTGAAGAGAGGGAAGAGGAGCCTGATGAGCCAGAGCCAGAAGTTGGACCCCCTCTGCTCACACCCCTCTCCCAAGATGCAGGTCAGTCTTTGACTTTACTTGACAAACTAGCTTTGGGTTCAGACAGTAAAAGAGGATGTAATTTCCAGTGGGGAAGGAGGGATTTGTTGCCCCACCCACTTTAAAAAAATGTTCAAATCCAAATTCCCTCACTTTCATTTTTGTAGTTTGATTTACTCACTGTGTCCTCTGACTGTCCATCTGACATAAGAGCAGACTATTATTCTCTATGTCTACATGACGATTAAAATCACCTACAATAATTACTTTGCCTGCTTTAAGGACTAAATTTAATAGAAACTCTGAGAATCCAGCTAAGAATGGTAAAATTGTGGACCGGGAGCGCAGTACACTATAACAATTAGATTTGGTTGTGAAGTTTTAAAATGAATAAATCAAGCACACAATTACACTTTAAAATGATCCCAGCTGAAATCATGCGTTTGAAAGACTTGGTCGTTCTATTGTATGCAAGGACCTTAAAAAGGAGATATGTATGTAAAAATCGAGAAAATTCCCCCCAGAGAGTTAAATAAAGGTCAACCATCATCAACTCAGCCATGGTAAATAGCTGTATGCAGATTATGCATCATGATGTATACACCTAGCCTCATATATTATGCTATGTTGTTATTAGTAAGTATGAATGAAGTATCCATGGTTTCATATTTTTCTCTCAGAAATATTCAACACCCCTCCCTGGAGCTTAAAGATATCCTCATCTCTGACCTGTCAGCATGCAGTGGCTGTGCTGCGCTCTAACCTCTGGCCTGGGGCATACGCATATGCTTGTGGAAAGTAAGTGAAAAGGTCACAGTATTCAAATTTAGTGTTTGATTTCTCGTGGTAAGGAAATGTTCACACAACCATGTGCTGTCTGTTCATTTAGGAGGTTTGAGAATATATATGTTGGATGGGGTCTGAAGTACGCAGGGGATGGGTACAGTCCACCCAACGCCCCCTACCCCAGAAAGAATATCCCAGTGGCGAAGAGATCACAGAGGAAATGGACCCATCGCTGGAGGAAGAGCAGGAACTAGAAGAGAAATATTCTTTGGAGGAGCAGCTAGCTTTCGAGGAGGACATGGAGGACACAGACATAGAGGAGGAGGAAAATGATGACTGTGAGGGGTCAGGGTTAGAATACAGTTTGACATTTTTAAAAAGTGTTAACCCTAACCCTAAACCTGATCCAAGGGTTATACCTAAACCTACATTTTATGCCCAGCGCCCCTGTGCCCGTGCCCCCCATAGCACCCCCCAGGGTACTGAGCTTAGCACAAAATCTTTGGAGGAGCAGCTAGCTTCCCTGGAGGACAGAGACGTAGAGTAGGAGGAGAATGATGACTGAAAAAGTAGTTTGACATTTTAAAATTAGTTTCATCATTCAAGTATTTGTTTGTAAGTCAAATCTGGTTGCTCAGCAACATGGTTTGATTGTTGTTACATCAATCGCAATCGACTGGTAATCACACCCATGACCTTGTTTTCACATCTGGCATTTAAACTGAACACTTAATAGTCTTTTCAGAAAACCCTCTTCTGTCGGATCATTATTTAATAACATTTGAATTTGTATTAATTACGTAGCCCCCCTAGTGTCCGTTGAGAAGAAAAAAAAATCCATCTGTAAATCCATGGCCACGGTTTAGCAATCCATACCCACGGTTTAGCAATCCGTTCACACGGATTATGAATCCGTGCCCTCGAATAGTGTGTTCACGTAGTCTATGTTGCGTTCAAACCACGTTTTCGGGCATGAAGCTTGTCCGGGGCTACCGCATCCGCCAGGTAAATCCAATATATATAGATTAAAGGGTGGATTTAATGAGTTATGAACGCAACATAGACTACGTGGAACGCACACTATTGGAGGTTCATAATCTGTGCGCAGGGATTGCTAAACCGTGGGTACGGATTGCTAAACTGTGGGTACGGATTTACAGATTGATTTTTTTTCCTCAACTGACACTAGGGGGGCTCCGTAACCTTGGCCTCCAGCTCCACAGTGAGGAATCTGGGATTTACGTTTGATCAGGATATGTCCTTTAACTCCCATATTAAACACATTTCTAGAACTGCCTTCTTTCACTTGCGTCAAAAATTATCCTGTCTCAAAGAGATGCAGAAAAATTCATCCATGCATTTATTTTTTATTTTATTGTTTTATTTACTATGTGTGCAAAGAACCTGGTCTTCCTTGGGTTGAGCTCCCTCCAGTCACTCCTGTACAGATCACTGTTGCTCGTCAGATTCGTAAATTCTTCACTGGGAGGCTGGATGCTCCAGTTGTGAGCTTCCCACCTTTCCCCAGGAATGAAGCCAACTATCTGAGAGCACAGATTGCTCGGATCTCTGCTGGCACACAGGTCAGCCCTCTGGGCTTTTACCTGGTTGGGGAAGATGAAGATTATGAGCAACACGAGGAACCCAGGGACAGCTATGAAGTGAATCCTGATTTTGAGACGGTTCCAGTCTCTAAGATGGCTGAGTCTTTGTCCACATGGGTGCATCATGTTCAGCACATCCTCCAGCAGGTAGGCTACAAGTTCCATCAGAGCAGGAGCACTGACTGTTTTTTGGTTGATGCATGCATTTGCTCATGTAATACATATGGTCTGTTTCAGGGCCGCTGTACCTGGGTGAACATGGCTGTGAAACATGGTGAAAACTCTGATGAGGAAGTGGAGGCTGAAGAGAAGGAAGAGGAGCCTGATGAGACAGAGCCAGAAGTTGGACCCCCTCTGCTCACACCCCTCTCCCAAGATGCAGGTCAGTCTTTGACTTTACTTGACAAACTAGCTTAGGGTTCAGACAGTAAAAGAGGATGTAAATTCCAGTGGGGAAGGAGGGATTTGTTGCCCCACCCCCTTTAAAAAAATGTTCAAATCCAAATTCCCTCACTTTCATTTTTGTAGTTTGATTTACTCACTGTGTCCTCTGACTGTCCATCTGACATAAGAGCAGACTATTATTCTCTATGTCTACATGACGATTAAAATCACCTACAATAATTACTTTGCCTGCTTTAAGGATTAAATTTAATAGAAACTCTGAGAATTCAGCTAAGAATGGTAAAATTGTGGACCGGGAGCGCAGTACACTATAACAATTAGATTTGGTTGTGAAGTTTTAAAATTAATAAATCAAGCACACAATTACACTTTAAAATGATCCCAGCTGAAATCATGCGTTTGAAAGACTTGGTTGTTCTATTGTATGCAAGGACCTTAAAAAGGAGATATGTATGTAAAAATCGAGAAAATTCCCCCCAGAGAGTTAAATAAAGGTCAACCATCATCAACTCAGCCATGGTAAATAGCTGTATGCAGATTATGCATCATGATGTATACACCTAGCCTCACATAGTATGCTATATTGTTATTAGTAAGTATGAATGAAGTATCCATGGTTTCATATTTTTCTCTCAGAAATATTCAACACCCCTCCCTGGAGCTTAAAGATGTCCTCATCTCTGACCTGTCAGCATGCAGTGGCTGTGCTGCGCTCTAACCTCTGGCCTGGGGCATACGCATATGCTTGTGGAAAGTAAGTGAAAAGGTCACAGTATTCAAACTTACAGTGTTTGACTTCTCGTGGTAAGGAAATGTTCACACAACCATGTGCTGTCTGTTCATTTAGGAAGTTTGAGAATATATATGTTGGATGGGGTCTGAAGTACGCAGGGGATGGGTACAGTCCACCCAACGCCCCCCTACCCCAGAAAGAATATCCCAGTGGCAAAGAGATCACAGAGGAAATGGACCCATCGCTGGAGGAAGAGCAGGAACTAGAAGAGAAAGATTCTTTGGAGGAGCAGCTAGCTTTCGAGGAGGACATGGAGGACACAGACATAGAGGAGGAGGAAAATGATGACTGTGAGGGGTCAGGGTTAGAATACAGTTTGACATTTTTAAAAAGTGTTAACCCTGACCCTAAACCTGACCCAAGGGTTAACCCTTACCCTAAACCTGATCCAAGGGTTAAACCTAAACCTACATTTTATGCCCAGCGCCCCTGTGCCCGTGCCCCCCATAGCACCCCCCAGGGTACTGCGCTTAGCACAAAATCTTTGGAGGAGCAGCTAGCTTCCCTGGAGGACAGAGACGTAGAGTAGGAGGAGAATGATGACTGAAAAAGTAGTTTGACATTTTAAAATTAGTTTCATCATTCAAGTATTTGTTTGTAAGTCAAATCTGGTTGCTCAGCAACATGGTTTGATTGTTGTTACATCAGTCGCAATCGACTGGTAATCACACCCATGACCTTGTTTTGACATATGGCATTGAAACTGAACACTTAATAGTCTTTTCAGAAAACCCTCTTCTGTCGGATCATTATTTAATAACATTTGAATTTTTATTAATTACGGAGCCCCTCTAGTGTCAGTTGAGATGAAAAAAAAATACATCTGTAAATTCGTGCCCACAGTTTAGCAATCCGTGCACACGCTTTAGTAATCCGTACCCACGGTTTAGCAATCCGTTCACATGGATTATGAACCTGTGCCCTCCAATACTGTCCGTTCCACGTAGTCTATGTTGCGTTCAAACCACGTTTTTGTGCAGAACGGGAGTTTTCGGGCATGAAGCTTGTCCGGGGCTACTGAATCCGCCAGGTAAATCCAATTTATATAGATTAAAGGGTGGATTTAGCGCACGGATCCGTGCCCACGGTTTAGTAATCCGTGACACAGAGTTACAGATGGATTTTTTTTCCCCAACTGACACTAGGCGGGCTCCATAATAATCCTCGATTACATACCGCGAGAAAAAAGCTTCTACACGAGAGACCTATCTGATGATGCTGTAGCAAAATGTGAAGAAGTTGTCTCCCACTGACCTTCAACAACTAACTTCTACTATTTCTTCATCTAAACCAACAACCTGCCTCCTAGACCCCATCCCAACTAAGCTGCTTAAATATGTTTTACCCTTAGTCAGCACTTCTCTATTAGATATGATCAATCTGTCGTTACTAACAGGCTATGTACCACAGTCTTTTAAACCGGCTGTAATTAAACCTCTTCTTAAAAAGCCTACTCTTGATCCAGAGGTCCTACCTAACTACAGACCTATATCTAATCTTCCCTTCCTCTCTAAAATTCTTAAGAAAGCAGTTTCTAGTCAGTTATGTGATTTTCTACATAAAAGCTTATTTGAGGATTTCCAGTCGGGCTTTAGAGAGCATCATAGCATAGAGACAGCATTGGTAAAAGTTACTACTGACCTTCAAATGGCATCAGATGAGGGACTTGTCTCTGAGCTCGTCTTATTAGATCATAGTGCTGCATTTGACACCATTGATCATCAGATACTACTACAAAGACTCAAATATTTAATTGGCATTAAAGGAACTGCATTAAGATGGTTTAAGTCCTATTCATGAGATCGATCTCAGTTTGTACATGTTAATGACGAATCCTCCATGCACAGCAAAGTTAATCATGGAGTCCCTCAGGGTTCTGTGCTTGGACCAATGTTGTTCACCCTATATATGCTCCCTCCTATCAGGAAACACTCCATTAATTTCCATTGTTATGCAGATGACACACAATTATACTTATCAAAGAAACCAAGTGAAACCTAATCAACTCATTAAACTTCAGGCATGTCTTACAGATAAAAAAACAACAACTGGATGACGTCCAGTTTTCTCCTACTTAATTCTGACCAATCTGAGGTTCTTATGCTGGGCCCTAAACATCTCAGAAACAAGCTATCTAATGATATAACCACCATGGATGACATAGTGATATAACCACTATGGATGACATTACCTTGTACCCCTAGTGCCTGTTGAGACAAAAAAAATCCATCTGTAAATCTGTACCCACAGTTTAGCAATCCACGGGCACGGTTTAGCAATCTGAGCGCACGGATTATGAATCCATGCCCTCGAATAGTGTATTCCACGTATTCTATGTTGCGTTCAAACCACGTTTTTGTGCAGAACAAGGAGTTTTCAGGCATGAAACTTGTCCAGGGCGACTGCATCCGCCAGGTAAATCCAATATATATAGATTAAAGGGTGGATTTAATGCGTTATGAACGCAACATAGACTACGTGGAATGCACACTATTGGAGGTTCATAATCTGTGCGCAGGGATTGCTAAACCGTGGGTACGGATTTACAGATATTAAACACATTTCTAGAACTGCCTTCTTTCACTTGCATCAAAAATTATTCTGTCTCAAAAAGATGCAGAAAAATTCATCCATGCATTTATTTTTCATTTTATTTATTTATTGACACCCACTGACATCATCATCATTACTATTATTATTATTACATCGACCAGCTGTACGGAGCGGTGCATCGTGGGGCACACCTGACAGAGGCAAAATTTAGTGGGACTGGATCTGAGATAAAGTTGGCAGAGACATTCCACCTTGAACGCCCTGTGTTTCAACTGTAGGCAGGCAACACCGGCAAGCAGCGGGGGTTTCCCCGCACGGGAATCATGGGAGCTACAGAAAGCAGGGATGCTGGGATGAGACGGCAACAGCAGAGGCCAGAGTCTTATGACATGACACTCTGGTGTATGGGAAGTTTGTGACTATCCCTGTTGTGTGCCCCGTATTGCCTTTGTGTCTGCTCCGCTCCTAGGTGCCCCTGACAGGCGGGTGACGTGTCTCCGGTCGGCAGGAGATGGTGGAATAGCGCGCCGCCCAGAGCGACGAGAGAGGAGGCGCTGTGGCATACGTGGAGAGGTGCAGTGAGTTTCATGCTTCATGTTCATGTTGTTATTGTGGTTGAACATGTCTGTGTCCATGTCCCTCACTCCGTCTCTCTCTCCACCTATCTCCTTATCTCTCTCTCTCCCATCTATCTCTCTATCGCTCAACCGTTCTTCCTCTCTCTCTCTCTCAACCCAACAAAGCCGAGGGCCGGCCACCTTGAGTCTTGGATCTCCTCGAGGTTTCTGCTCGTTAAAAGGCCATTTTTCCTCTCCACTGTCGCCAAGTGCTTGTTCGTGGGGGATTGTTGGGTCTCTATAGGATTAAGAGTCGGTTTAGACCTGCTCTTTTTTAAAAGTGCCTTGATATGACTGTTCCTGTCATTTGGCTTTTGGCTTTGAATTGAATTCAATTTAAGTTGGTCAAGTTTAGGGTTAGGTTTTGTGTTATGCGCAGTACCCTGGGGGGCAAGGGCAGAGGGGCGCTGGTTACATAATTTAGGGTTAGGGTTAACCCTTGGGCCAGGGTTAGCCCTTGGGCCAGGGTTAGGGTTAACCCTTGGGCCAGGTTTAGGAGGGTTAGGGTTTACCCTTGGGCCAGGTTTAGGGTTAGGGTTAATCCTTAGGTCAGGTTTAGGGTTAATCCTTGGGCCAGGGTTAGGGTTAGGGTTAACCCTTGGATCAGGTTTAGGGTTAACCCTTGGGCCAGGTTTAGGAGGGTTAGGGTTTACCCTTGGGCCAGGTTTAGGGTTAGCGTTAATCCTTAGGTCAGGGTTAGGGTTAACCCTTGAGCCAGGTTTAGGAGGTTTAGGGTTAGGGTTAACCCTTGGATCAGGTTTAGGGTCAGGGTTAACACTATTTAAAAATGTCAAACTGTATTCTAACCCTGACCCCTCACAGTCATCATTTTCCTCCTCCTCTATGTCTGTGTCCTCTATGTCTGTGTCCTCCATGTCCTCCTTTGAAGCTAGCTGCTCCTCCATAGACTTTTTCTTTTTCTCTTCCTGTTCCTGCTCTTCCTCCAGCGATGGGTCCATTTCCTCTGTGATCTCTTCGCCACTGGGATATTCTTTCTGGGGTACGGGGGCGTTGGGTGGACTGTACCCATCCCCTGCGTACTTCAGACCCCATCCAACATATATATTCTCAAACTTCCTAAATGAACAGACAGCACATGGTTGTGTGAACATTTCCTTACCACGAGAAGTCAAACACTGTAAGTTTGAATACTGTGACCTTTTCACTTACTTTCCACAAGCATATGCGTATGCCCCAGGCCAGAGGTTAGAGCGCAGCACAGCCACTGCATGCTGACAGGTCAGAGATGAGGACATCTTTAAGCTCCAGGGAGGGGTGTTGAATATTTCTGAGAGAAAAATATGAAACCATGGATACTTCATTCATACTCACTAATAACAATATAGCATACTATATGAGGCTAGGTGTATACATCATGATGCATAATCTGCATACAGCTATTTACCATGGCTGAGTTGATGATGGTTGACCTTTATTTAACTCTCTGGGGGGAATTTTCTCGATTTTTACATACATATCTCCTTTTTAAGGTCCTTGCATACAATAGAACGACCAAGTCTTTCAAACACATGATTTCAGCTGGGATCATTTTAAAGTGTAATTGTGTGCTTGATTTATTTATTTTAAAACTTCACAACCAAATGTAATTGTTATAGTGTACTGCGCTCCCGGTCCACAATTTTACCATTTTTAGCTGAATTCTCAGAGTTTCTATTACATTTTGTCCTTAAAGCAGGCAAAGTAATTATTGTAGGTGATTTTAATCGTCATGTAGACATAGAGAATAATAGTCTGCTCTTATGTCGGATGGACAGTCAGAGGACACTGACAGATTTTAGTGAGTAAATCAAACTACAAAAATGAAAGTGAGGGAATTTGGATTTGAACATTTTTTTAAAGGGGGTGGGGCAACAAATCCCTCCTTCCCCACTGGAAATTACATCCTCTTTTACTGTCTGAACCCTAAGCTAGTTTGTCAAGTAAAGTCAAAGACTGACCTGCATCTTGGGAGAGGGGTGTGAGCAGAGGGGGTCCAACTTCTGGCTCTGGCTCATCAGGCTCCTCTTCCTTCTCTTCAGCCTCCACTTCCTCACCAGAGTTTTCACCATGTTTCACAGCCATGTTCACCCAGGTACAGCGGCCCTGAAACAGACCATATGTATTACATGAGCAAATGCATGCATCAACCAAAAAACAGCCAGTGCTCCTGCTCTGATGGAACTTGTAGCCTACCTGCTGGAGGATGTGCTGAACATGATGCACCCATGTGGACAAAGACTCAGCCATCTTAGAGACTGGAACCGCCTCAAAATCAGGATTCACTTCATAGCTGTCCCTGGGTTCCTCGTGTTCCTCATAATCTTCATCTTCCCCAACCAGGTAAAAGCCCAGAGGGCTGACCTGTGTGCCAGCAGAGATCCGAGCAATCTGTGCTCTCAGATAATTGGCTTCATTCCCGGGAAAAGGTGGGAAGCTCACAACTGGAGCATCCAGCCTCCCAGTGAAGAGTTTATGCATCTGACGAGCAACAGTGATCTGTACAGGAGTGACTGGAGGGAGCTCAACCCAAGGAAGACCAGGTTCTTTGCACACATAGTAAACAAACTTGTTGGCCCCTGTTCCATTGGCTTCATTTGGCACCATTGGTTGGGGTTTATAGGTCGACTGAGGAAGTGGACGAGTCTGAAAACGAAGCCAGCAGAACACAACTGAATTAACATCTTTATGTCGTGTAGATTAACAGACAGCCGCCCACCTTGAAAATTGTGAACAAAGCCATATCTCGCAATGCTAAAGGAAGTGAAAAAAGAAATTGTGGATCCGCTCCTTTATCCAGATCATATTCAAAATTTAAAATGTAATGTTTTCGTCCTGTCACATGGCCTGTCTTCCCACCAAGTTTCATGAAAACCACCAATCAACCAACAGACAGACAGCTGAAAACATAACCTCACTGTCAGAGGTACAGTAAATATACAAACATGGGTATTGTATCTGAGGCTCTCTCTGCAGTTGAGGTAAATAAAGACTGGTACACTGATTGAGTTAATTCCACTTCCTCACCTCATTGTCACTCTGTAGAGTCTTGGCCTCTCTCTCCTCTTCCTCAGTGCCCGGCTGTTCCTCTTCCTCCTTCTCTTGGGGCTCAGCTTCAGCAACAATGTAGTTGGTCTCTGTTCCCAGGATCTTCCCCCAAAATCGGCAACGCAGCAGTGATTGGGACTCAACCAGCTGCTTGAGTGAGAGGAAGACCCTCTGCATTTCCTCTCTACCCAGACCCACACCAGCCTGCTCCATGTAGAAGGCGATCTCACTCACATTCGGAAGCGGTGTTTCCACCTGAGGAAAACAAAGAAACAGAGTTAGAGGCTGAATTCAGCTCTCTATTTTAGATAATAGCCACAAAATGTGGTTCTTATGTATTTTTGATGGTTCAACATGAACAAATTGTCATTAAATCTGAATAAAACAAATTTTATGCTGTTTGGAAATTGGAAAATTTGCAAGTACAAGTGATGATAGACAATGTCTATACATGTCTCTACATTCTGGATCATACACCATTACACACTGTATAGTTCGCTTGTATTACGCTTGTGGAGGTATGGGGTAACGCCTACAAAAGCACCCTACAGCCATTATGCGTATTACAAAAATCTAACAAAAATCTTGTTTTGTTTAGTAGCTTGGGTTTGAAGATCTTTTCACTAAAATTAGAAAAGAAAGTGAAAGAATATTTTTTCTTAAAAAGATGTCTCACTTTTCTAAAGCCTATACTCTTTTTCCTGTTACCAGGAATCTTAGCCTGCACTGGCAGATAAATCCAATCGATTCTTATTTGTATCTTTTCAGATCAGCTCTTTGGTGTTCACTAAGAGTGATGCGTCACCCAGCATGATTAAATTACTTTTCTATCCCACGTTACACAGTATGCCAAAATGCCTATATGCCCTTCCCCTTACAGATCAAAATGTGCATTTGTAACGTAGTCAGTACCACCTTCTGGTCAGCCTGCTTTGGTCGATAGAAGAGCAGGCGCTGCTGCTCGGCCAGCAGCTCAGCAGCTGTAGTCTGTGGAGCGTCTTGCAGGGTGCTCTGCTTGTATGCCATTGAAGTCTTCTTTACATCATGGCTCATGTCCTCAATCACATCAACCACGTTGTGTGGACGCTCATCCATCACCTTCATCAGCAGCTGAGTGAGGTGGTCATAGCTGCAACATGTAAGAAGAGCAGCAGCAAAGCATTACTGAGTGTCTGACTGTTCTGTTGGTCATTGGTGAGAATGTCCATTCACACAGCACAGGCATGTTTCTAAGAGAATGGTAGCATGGGTTTGTTCCACTTTAAAGTTGTGATTAATGCTGTTGTTGCTGTTTGGATGTATTGACAGTGACCCAAACATTAGGCCTTTGTTTATATTTCCATGTAAACTGTACAGAATACAGATCGTTTGACCTTATAAGTATAATAATCACCTACACACACACACACAATACCAAATTGAGAATATGGGTGCTGGGGATTTTGGGGAATTCACTGTAAACCAGAACTAGTAACTTTAGTATTACCAGACTCTAATCTCTCCACCTATTGCTTTAGCCTAATGCATAATGAACCAACCGCTAACATGACAGCTCCATCACCAGCAGTACTCACAGGTTGATGTTGGACTTGGTGCTGGTTTTCAACATGAATGCCTTTAGCGAGGCAGCAGATTGAATAGTTGATTTATTGCGGTCCTGGTTCTGATCTGTAGTGTTCATCGTCTGTATTTTCAGTTCGAGATAGAAACAAAATCTGAAGGGGGAAAAAAGAAAGAATTTGTGTAGAACATATAGTTGTGAGTTGCTAGTTAACAGCTAGTTAGCATTCACCGATATCAATGGCGGCAGAGTCGCAAACTTCAGTGGTTGCTATGGTTATAGTAACATTGGTTTCCAAGGGCCCCTGGAGGAGAGACATAACATAGCCTCTCTATCCAATTATCTATCCATCTATCTGTCTATCTAAAATTCATACAAAACTAGAATAGATTGGGATCTTTGTCACAGCCCTGTATTACGGTTCACTTTATATTAGTGATATGGCCATGTCAAGAGAATTTGGAGACAAGAGAAAGTTAATAGATAAGATAATATCCTTTTTTTGGGTGTGAATGCAAATTTATAATTAGGACTAGGACTAGATGTTTCAATCCCTTCTTGGTTGCATGTACTTAGAAACCCGAGTGGGCAAACGGTGGAGCTGGGGAGTGATGGACCTGTTGGAGCCACTTACCTGGCACAGTGATGAGATCTTCAGGAGATTATGAACTCTCTTTCTCTCTGTGTTTTGGTTGTCCCCTCTTATGAGTTGTCATTGCTGTGATGCCAAGACTGGCCTTGGTGTCACTTCAAAAGAAGCCTTAGAAGGGGGGCATTGGTGCTTTGGTGTTTTCCTTCCTTCCAGCTTGAAAGGCAGCCTGGCCTGCCTGGCAGATCAAAGAACAAGGTCTGGCCTCAGATTTGTTGCCACAATCACAGATGGGAAGCAGAGCCTCTGGTCAAGAAGAATCAGCTTTATTGGTCACATACAATTATACATAGTACAATGTCGCGAAATTGGTCCTCTGCATTTGACCCATCCCTGAGGAGCAGTGAGCTGCCTTGTTGCAATCTATCCTATTTTGCTCAAGGATACTTCGACATGTGGACGTGCAGGGGCTGAGGATCAAACCACCGACCTACTGATAAGTGGAAGAACGCTCTTACCACCTAAGCCTCAGCCGCCCAGCCAGCAGCTTCCAGTCTTGCTGCTGCTGCTAAAGTTAGGACATAAATAAACAAAATACTGTTAATGCTTCAATCTGGCCCAAACTTCATATGTTGAATGAGAGTCCAACCCTGAAGACACCTAAACAATATTCAGTTACAGTGATAATGCCACCTGCTGGCAAATACAAAATTGTCTTGTGTGACACATTTAGTATGTTTTTACTTAAAATATTAATTGGGTGGTCATCACAGGATACAGTCAAAGAGAAGGTAGATTACTAGGTGCTCTCTACTGTCACAGAGTTAACAAAAATAGTTAAATCACAATCCTTCCCTCAGTTTTCGTAATGCATGCAAATACCGAGTCCTGTTTATCTACAGGAGAAGAGTAGCGAGGCCGATGCTGGCACATGCCCTGGTGCACATCCTGATGGGCGCATGCTCTGACGTGCACAGACTCCGACAAGCGCCGGAGTGCGAGAACCCTAGTGATTTTTCGGTGTTTTTTCCCCTCTTTTTTTCTGTTAAAGCCGCACGTGATTGGTCAAGATGTGTGGTGGCGTCGACACACACAGCACAGTGAGCACACGAACAGGAGGGAGGGAGACGAGAGAGAGAGTGTGAGAGAGAGAACATGCGCTACAGACAGATTCGCTAAGCTTGTCTATGTTGTTTCACTGTAAATAGTTAAAAGTTTATAAATAATATACATACAATCAGAGATTGGACCTTTTTGTCAAATTGAGATGGGTCTTTGTTTTTGTACTTTATACTTTATTTTTTGTAGCACTCTGCCCCATGTTGAGTATGTGTTGAGTATATAAATAAAGCCATATAAATAATAAACATTTGATATAATGTATGTTTTTTTACATTAATAATACATTTCACACATAATTTTACATTATTTTTGGTAATAAATTAATTTAAGCAACAAAAAGTCTGAGGAGCCACTTGGGAGCCAAAAGAGCCGGCTCGTTTTAGTGAGCCGAGCCAAAAGAACCGGCTCTCTAAAAACAGCTGGAATTCCCATCACTAGAGAGCCCGTTCAATGCTGCTTGCAGCTTTAATATAACTATATACTTTTTAAAGTTTTTTATAATCCTGATGTAGATTGTGGCTTTCACTGGTTAAATGTTGTGAACTTAATGGAATCTTTCCTTGCCCATGGCTCATCCTTCCACCATTTTGTTGAAGTAGTAGTTTTTGTGTTATTCTGCAAACAAACAAGTGAACCAACAAACAAACAGACATGTATGAACAACATAACCTCCTTGCTGGAGATAAAAAATATAATTTTACTGACTGAAGGTCCACAAACAATAAGGACATTTCCACACACAAGTCTAATTAGTAGCTTATATATTTTGGCTGAGATTGTTTCAAGTTTTTTTCCGTCTTACTGACAGAATTTTAATTGTGGCCTCAAAACCTCTAAAAAAGCAGCCTAGATCTTAATTGCTTAAAAAACATAAATACTGCTGCTACTAACACATCAAGCTATACCTGCCATTATTAATATCAGTAACAGTATCATGCTAGTGGATTTTTGACAGATATGCTAAATGTCTAATTAGAATCTATTCAGCTATTGATAAATCTGCCTCCAGTCCCACGTTTTTTTGTTTTTTTTAATCCAAGCCTAATGCCTATCTATACAACTCCTTTAATTTCTCCAGCTGTGACTCGACATTCTTCGTTTCCAAAGAAAGCAGAGCTCCTCGAGCAGAACAGGGAGACATATTGCAATAAACAGAAGTGTTGGAAACACTGGCAGCCTAGATGGAACATCCGCGTCACAAAAGGGTTCCCCTTATATCAGCTGAGCACAGGAACCCACCATTACTGGCAATATAGGGGACATCAGACGGAAACGAGTACAGTTTAAATAATCACATGTACATATGTAGGCAAATGTGAGGTGTTAAAAACGTTTAGGATTATGAGTTAGGAAT
The DNA here is from genome assembly GCA_037577475.1 of Chaunax sp. Z400. NCBI lineage: Eukaryota > Metazoa > Chordata > Actinopteri > Lophiiformes > Chaunacidae > Chaunax > Chaunax sp. Z400. The sequence continues at coordinate 13,740,218 of CM075191.1, read as the reverse complement.
TCATCACAGTTCAACAGTGGTGTTTTAGAATATTTTGGCATTTTGGTTTGGTCCGAGCAACCCCCACAAACCATTAAAAATAGATGGTTCCTAAAATGGCGGCGGTGTCTGTCAGTGTGGAGTGAAACTTTCCTATTTTTATGTAAAAATTGTCAGTTTCTAACGCATTTTATCCGCTTCAGTCATCTATTTATTAAAGTAATACCCATCGGAATCGAAAGACATCTGGTATTGATTGTCAGGACCCAGCAAAGTCATTCAAGGCTCCATTTTGATCGCCAAGTCGCTGGGCTTCCCTCGAAGTTGACGGTGGCTAAGTGCCTGACATTGCGATCATACCGAGTGTTGTTGTCATCAAATCGCTTAACCCGGAACCACCAGGTGAAATTGGACGTCAGTCGAGGAGTTTGCCAGCCAGATTGCGTCGAAAACCAAAATACGACTGATCGTTTCACGGGATTCCAACAGGGCAGGTCGGAGAACCTGAGGACGTGTCACGTCACCTGTCAGTTTAAATAAATCTGTGGTGTTGGATGTCACCACAAGTCACTGTCAGGCTGAAAGTGGTTTGCTAGCACCGTGTACGTACAAATTTATTTACAAATGTTTTCTTGCTGCACTGTAACAATTGTTCGTCTGAACAGCTTGTGTGGCCTACAGTCTGTTACCTCAATGGTTTGGCTTTAATATGCTAGCTAGCCTTTAGCTGGTTTTATACAAACTAAGACATTCAGAATGTGTTCCTATCACTTCTCTTGATTGAAATTGAGCACATTTGTTTTATGTTTATTGTGGTTATTCTATTAAGAGATTGGCTGCAGGTGACATGGTTTGTTTTATCTTGAGTTGTAAACAATGGCTTGACATGTCATTGATCAACAATGATCTTCTCAAGGTTATACATATTACAGTTCAGAACTTAGGCCCCTGACTGTCTTCTTTCGGTTTCCAAACATTTTTTTGAACTATTTTCCCTTTTCCTGGTTCCTCTTTGACTGACAGCCATCCTGGCAAATCAAATGGAGAAGCTCCAGGATCTGAGCCAATCAGAGCTACAGGAGCTCCTGGACAACCCTGAGAGGGTGGAGTCTATAACTCTAGAGTCTGACGAGGTAAAAACAACACTTCACCTTCCAGTTGGCTTCTCGTTTTTAACACATTACTTCTTGGCTCTCAGAGAGGCTGAACCCTCAGGGGTTTGAAAGGGTTCAGTGAGAAGTTAGGAATTTGATTTAAAATAATATGTAAAATGGACTGACATGAACCACCCAACGTGTTATACTTGTGAAACTTACTAACACAATCCAAGAAACAGTATGTTAATGATTACAAAACTACTAAATGCCAATATTACTCACCAGTAGCAAAATACAAGCAGTAGCCTGAACATTGTACCTCACTCACTGGGACTGTATACTGGTCCTATGAGAAGATGCTGATTTTTACTGTTTTATCCACTATTTGATTGTACTCATCAAATTAAGGTATAGCTACAAAGACAAATACCATATATTCTCTTATCTTAATGCAAAACTTGAACCTTAATCAACCCAAGAAATATATTTTGATATAATTGAATATAATATAAATGTGTCCCGTTTGGATTTTTTTTTTTTCAAATGAGAACACAGCATTAGTAATTTATAGAGGATATATGTAATCTGTAGTAGCCAAAAATATTTAATTCCAGTTGGACTTTCAGGACTCAATGCCTGAACTAGGTTTCAAGGCTCTGTATATTCTTACTTTCCAACTCACCTACCATTTTCTCTGTGCACCAGTTGCTAAACATTACCAAGCATTGTCAGTCTTTCTCTAGCATCCTGCCATTTCTAAATGAAACCTTTAGGTACACTTATGTAGCAGAGGCCTACTGCTTTGCTTGATTGACCAGAAGATGTCCCGTGAAGTCAGCTGTGTGAAAAGGGCTGCACAGATTCTTATTTATATGATTGGGTTAATCCTTGGATGGTCCTGTTACCTGAGTTTGGAAGTTGTCCTTCCTACTTAGGTGTGTTCATGAGCTGTTAAGTCGTAATCATGGACACTACAAACAAGATATGTTGTATTTTATTGCTCAGAATGTTTAAACAACATGTTGATAGCAGTTTAAAGCTTTATGCTACAAAGAGATTTTGTCCCATACATGTTGCTGCATACCCTACCCTGCATACCCTAAAATAATTGGAACGTTAGTCACTTTGGTCTCTGGGAGATTTTTTTTTTTTTTTTTGTCATCAGATTAATGAAAATTCAATGAAAATAAAGTGGCCCTAACTAGTGTTAGGGCTATAGTAGGAGCAAATTTGCTTATTAAAATATGATTAATGATTGTTTTCAATAATCATTAATTTTTTAATGATTGATGAAAAGTAAATTAATATTAAAATTAATGATAATGATAATGATAATTACGGGGCACCAGCCTGGAGACAGGGAGCAATTAACCAAATGCTGTGTAGTCTCAAATGATGTTTGAAAACATTCAGATCTATAAAACCGTGCAGCGCACACCTGTACGCAGTCTTCTCATCATAAATTCAAACCTGCGGTAAATTGTGCGGGTATTGTCTCCTCCCGGTTTCGTCCCACAATCATCCATAAATGGTCAATGCTAAATAGCTCATGAATGTACTGACGTTGTTAAGGGGCGTTTGTTGAACTATCAGTTAGGGAAAGATGGAGATGCCGAGTATGAAGGAGAAAGCAAAGTTTGTAGAGTGCGAGTTAAAGCTGTTTTGTTTGGAGGGCTTAGCAGTGGAATATTAAATAAAAGGAAACAGGTTGAAGGGAAGCTGTCAAGGTATTGGGTAATACTGTAGACTGACATGCTGTCTAGCCAGAGAGCTAGAATTAGTAGCAACGGTGTCACTGTTTGAGTGATCAAGCAAAGCTGGTTGAGACTTCTCCGGTGTTACTTGCTAAGAGCACATGTTGATGTTGTGCAGTGTGTTAGTAAAGCACGATTAAAGGACAAGTAAGCGTTGTCTGTCAGCAGTATGTCTGACAGAAGCGTGTGGTGGATGGGTGAACAGTGTTGGATCAACGCCGCCAACTGTTGCAGAAGTGAAAAAGAAGTGGTCAGACATGAAGGTTGAACCCAAAAAACGCATAGCTGAAAAAAGATGGATGTAATTGTCCCCAAAATTCCCGACCGATCTACAATGCTTCCATTCAATAAAAAATGTAACAACATAAATGATCCTTAAATAATTCGACCAATATCTGCATGCAAACAATAAAATGACATTAAATTACATTTACATATTCATGTATTTAGGCTCTAACAAATAAATATAGTTATCAGTTTGAACATTAAATATCTTTTCTTTGAACTGTATTCAATTGCATTTAACTTAAAAAAGATGTGCAATCATTGCAATGCATATTTTCGAATTGTGTTTGTAATATTTTATGCACATTCTGGTTCAGATACTAAGAAGACTAGACATAGCTTTTTCCAGTACCTTACTTTCTATCATAATTTGTCTGAATAGAGAAACGGTAAACAAGATGCTGAATCCGACCCGATGCCAGCTTTCGGTAATTTACAGTTTGTGATCCTTGGTGGTACGAGCATATTTAAGTATACCCCACAGAATTTAACACTACAAAAATTTAAAAAAACAAACATAAAAACTCAGCATTTATCATCCACAAATCTCATAGAATCTAAAGCTGCTGTTCCATTGTCAGATGTCTGTCTCTTCCCTCTTCAGATTCAGAACATTCAGCTAGAGAGAGAGATGGCACTGGCATCGAATCGCAGCCTGGCTGAGCAAAACCTGGACATGAAGCCTCGTCTGGAGTCACAGAAGGAGGTGCTAGTGCAGAGATATTCACAGCTCGAGGCCGTCAGAGAAACCTACAAACAACACTGCTCCCAAAGAGGTAGGAGGAAGGGAGGGAGGGACAAAGAAAGAGGGGGCGGGGGTGAGTAAATGGAGTGAGAGGTGGATACTTTCACATAGTAGCCCCATTCAGACAGTGTTTTTATTCCTGGATTGTTGTGCCTTTATTTCCGTCCTGATGTCTGTCTGAATGCAATGAAGGCATAATGGGGTGTCAGTTTGTTCCACCTCTGTGACGCCTTGAAAGGTAGTAACACCGCCGAAACAGGCGTCTGTCTGAATGAAGTGCTCCAGCATTGCGGAGCGGGTGTCACCATTAGCTGGGTTTACATGGACCTCTTTATTCCGATTAAAATTGGCTTAAAAGCTCAATCAGAATGAAAATGCTCCATATAAACACCTCAATCGGAATAAAAAACTAAATGAAATTTCATTCGGCTGCAGAGGGGTAGTATAAACCTTTTGTTAAACCGATCGTATGAACAACCGTACCATGTAAACAGTGGAACGGAATATCTACTGGTAGAGTTCTGCCTGCGCTGCTCGGAGTCGTGACGCATTTACAAGATGGCGGACTTAAAGCAGAAGTAGACAACAGCAGAGCGTTTCTTTTCTTGTGCTCGCCGCCTCTCTTTCATTGCTTCCAGTGTGAGTAAGCCTACGTTATTAACATGCTGCAGCTTTATTAAAAGCACCACAATAACGGCGATCACACGATCGACATCCATCTTCCGGTAAAACGTGCGAAATGTACATCACTTCCATCACTTCTGCGGCAATTCCTGCCTTCAGGTGTTTCAGATGTACCAAGGCTTTTTTCCTCTTGATCGGGTGATTCAGGCCCATGACATTCCAGCTGACAATATTAAGGTCACCATCCCTATCGTCTCTGCATGTGATAAGGTACGCTTTGATAGTTATACAACAAACAGGGAATAGAGCGCAAATGAAGTTTTACCCATGTGGTCAGGTAGAGAAAATGAACAACCAATTGACTGAGTGATAGCAAAACTAGAAAACCCCTTCCCATCCCTTAAGGTGACACCAGCTGTTAAAACAAACAACACACCTTCCTTAACTAACTCTTTGAGTTACACGTAACTACTCTAATCTATTTAAACCTCTGTTCCGCCACATGATTAGCATGTGAGGTTCCCCACCTGAAGAGGGGTTAAGTATGAAGTACGAATAAATATAAATAACCTTAAATGACACACACACACACAAATAATGCAATTATGAATAACTAAATCAGTAAAAATGACTATTCCCAAAATAAATAAACAACAACAACTTGTGAACATTAAACAGCAATAGCACCTGCAGCGCATAGTTATGAGGAGTTATTGAATGCCTGGATGAACTTCTCCGCCTCGGCCACTGATCCAAGCCAAATACGAGAGCCGTCACACTGCGTGATACGGAGTTTGACCAGGTAAAGAAGAGAGGGCTTCAGTCCCATCTTGTACAGAGAAGACATTACCGTCCTGTATTCCCTTCGCTTGTTCACGACCTCTGGAGAATAGTCCTCGTAGACCCTGATTGTGTGTCCCTGGTACATCAGTGTGCCTTTCTTTCTTGCCTCTCGGACCAGCAGCTCTTTGCTCTGGAAGTGATGAAAACATAGCAGGACAGGCCGAGGCCTGCCTCCGGGACCAGGCTTAGGAGCCAGGCTTCGATGCGCCCGGTCCAGCTCTGGGGCAGAGGAGAAAACGTCTTCACCGAGAACTTCCTTTAGTAGATGGGAGAGGAACTTGGTAGGTTGCGGACCGTCCATCCCCTCGGGTAGGCCGACCAGCCAGACATTACTCCTCCTGCTCCTACCCTCCAGATGAGTTAGCTTAGCCTGTAGCTTCTGGTTATCAGCCTTTAACAAATCGCAGGAAGCCTCCACCTCCTCCAACTGCTGGTAAAGAATCTCCGCATTTTCCTCCAAAGAAGTGAGTCTGTTGTGGTGACCGGTGACAGTAGTTTGAAGTCCGTCTATTTTCTCATTCATTTCCTTAAATGATGTTTTAAGCTCAGCGAGCAAAGCTGATCTGTGGCCCGACAATAATGTTTCTAAATCAGCTTTGCTAACGGGAGCGTCGGCACCTGCTTTGTTGCTCAGTTGAGCAAGTTTGGGAGGCTTCGTTGACACTGTGAAGTATCTCAAACTACTCTAAAAGTAATAGAAAAAAAAATCGCTGATGGTTGTCAGATAATTAAATAAAGGCAGGGTGTAATTAAAGTCGAGTATAACGGGAGCTAGAGGTTAACACGTCTCTACTCCATGTCTGCTCGACCGGAAGTCAGAAATGAAATTGTCAGTCACAATTTTTTTGTAGCACGATCAAACGCCAGATAAAACTTCATGATCACGACAGCCCTAGTTTTTCCTGTGCTCTGCTGGAATGTGTTTGGTTTGTTTTTGTCTCCTGTGTTCTCTTTGTCTTATGTCTCTGCTCGGCAACTTCTCAGATGGGATGGTGGGTCAGGTGTCTCCAGAGGCGTTGTTCTCCAGACTACAGACAGAGGGCAGCAAAACAGAGGCAGAGTCTGAGGTCAGATCATAACTTTAAAACATACACACACAAGCACACATACTCAGACACAGTGTATTTTTATTGGGATTAAAGATGCATCATCACTTTTTTATTCTAGAAATAAAAAGAGGCCCTTTTTGGGGCCACATTTTTAACAGTTTATTTACATTTCACACTTACAGCATCTAGCAGGCAGGCTGTAAATATTATGAGCCAGCAGTTGTAAAGAGGTCAAATGACCAGATGTCATCAATCCCAGAAATATGCACATTTGGTAAAAGAAATTAGGTAACGATATGATAATATTATATATAATAATAATGCTAAATAATGTAATGCCGCACCATGCATTGTGTAAATTGTCATTTGGCATTTGGTTTTAAGTTTTCTGTTTACTTTTGTGGCAATTTAAGAGTGAGAAAATGGCTCAAACTAGCTAATTGAATCTAGATAAGTAAATAAGTAGTAAGCATGACTGTCACCCGGTGTGTGTCTGTCTGCAGGCTCTAGCTGATGAGTTTCTGGAGGGCGCTCTGACATTGGACTCCTTCCTGGACCATTTCCTCTCCCTGCGCTCCCTCGCTCACAAAAGACGGGTGCGGATAGAGAAACTCCAGGAGATCCTGCGGCAGAGGAGTGAGAGCAATCCCACCACCATGACATCATTAGCAGGTGCCAGCCAGGACCCAGCCGCCACGCCCTCACCATGGAATCAACAGACAACAACAGCGACCACGACAAATCAGCAGCAGCCAAACTCCACACCTCAGTCCTCTAGCTACCAAAACGCCCCGCAGTCAGCCTCCTCATCTGCAGGGGGCTCCTCCGGCCTTCCTTACAGCCCGTACCCTGTCACTCCCCCAAACCCTACCCTGGCAGCAGCTGCAGCCTCTGGTCCCACCAAACCTCCATCACAGTTCTGTCCATATCCAGGTTCTGGCTCACCTTTCACCCCAGCAGGGAGCTATCATGGCCCCAGGCCTGCTTTTGGGCCTCCGGCTTCAGCTTCCTGCCCCTACCCAGTACAGCCCTCCTTCCCTGCCCCACATCCAGGCTCAGCATTCGGGCAGTACACCCCCAGCCACCCCCAGAGCGGGCCGGCGCCCTACCCGGCCTCCTATAGCTACGGTGGCTACAGCTACCCTGCTGGGCCCAATTCTCAGTCACCAACGGGGAGACCAATCTACAGACCAGGATATGGAGTTCCACAGCCATACTCCTGAAAGCACTACTGCTCCTCCGTCTGAATTCTTCTATTCTTCCTTTCTTACTGTCTCACCCTTCTCTTCTCTTTCCCTCCCTGCACTACAGTCTTCTCACCCTTTTTACCTTTCCTACCCGACCGCTTCATTTCTCCCAGATTCAAGAGGTGTCTTGCTTTACTTAACTTTGTTGCACTATTTCTCTCTCTCTCTCTCTCTCTCTCTCTCTCTCTCTCTCTCTTATCAATTTGTTGTTCTCCCAGGCTTTCTCTCTTTACTTTTCCCTTTCACTCCCTACAACCCACCAACTCCCCCACACTAGTCTCAGGTTGTTGCATTGTGTTAAAGTGTTGAAACACTTGAGTCTTCATACAGTCACTGTCCTCTCTCTCTCTGCATTGCTCCCTGTATCCTCCTTCCATTTAACGTGTGTGTTGCTACGTATTTGGCAGTCAGAAGGTCTTCATAAACACACAAATGCACTACCCTTGTGACAAATACATGAAAAAACAAATCTGTACCACTATATCAGTGCCCACTAGGTGTCTGACCAGAAACAGTCCAGATCACCAGATCACATTATTGTCCATGAGCACAGCTATTTTAAATGTCTGTCACAGGTCACTTGGCCTGTTGGCGAGACTACACAGGCTCTGATTAAGAAAGTATTTGAGAAGTGCCAAGCAGACCCAGCAAATGACCCAAATGCTATTTGAACTCACACGTTCAAAGACTCGGTGTGTTTCCCACAGTGTATGCTAGCACTACAATTTAGTCAGAAAATAAATAGAAGCAAAAGTTCAAAGGTACTGCACTAAGACACTTGGGGGACAGTGGAAAGCTTGTAAAGGGGATATGATGATGGCCTTTTACCACATCTAGTAGACACCATACATTTGGAGTCTTGCGCTAGTTTGTTCTTCATTGCTGAGAAAACTATCCAGCTGTTAAACAACTAAATGCTCAAGGTTGATGAGAGTCAACAGGATGAGCTAAAAACAAGGTTTTGAAAGACTGTCAATTTGAGGGAAACTGCAGAGCTTGGCAATATTGTAAACAGCATCTGATTCTCACCTGATCAACTTATTATGACAATGATTAATGCAGCTTTAAGAAACTGATGGGTCTTTAAAGAAAGTCTCTCTCCCCTATATAGTAAATTCAAATTATGTTGCCAAACATGTATTCCTGTAACACAATTAAAGATGGCATCTTTCAATATTACTCTTATTATTATTATTATTTCATTATATTTATTAGTTATTTGCAGTCTTCACTCTTACACACATGTTTCACACACAGTGTGTAGCTTATTCAACAAGAATCACAAACGGCTAATAAGTCAGGAAAGGAGTACAGCTACCGTAGCTAGCTTAGGGGCTTAATTGCCCACCTGTCCACATCAGGTCTTAGTTTTCCTTATGTCTAAAAAGAAGTCTTAAAATAGTCATATGATCCTCTATTAAATGCTTGGGTTGCCTGCTTGTTTTTTGTTGTTGTTGTTGTTTTTCCAGCAAATGCATAGAACCAGGCAGGTTTGGTAACAAATGCAAATCCCGAGTGTTTTGTAATATTATCATGTGGGGTAAAAGTCTTAGCAGTGAAATAGAGTTTGACTTAATTGTGTGATTTTGGAGGAGTTGTGAGCACTGTAGTCCTGTAGCAACACCACAACACAACTTGAGACAATGATACCTGCTGGAGTCTCTGCTGTCCATAGACCCCGTGTGCGTCATGTATCCTCTGCGCCAACACTCCCCTGTCCTCACGGCCTCTCCATCCCCACCCTGGTCCCGCTCATCCCCTCTTCATCTCCTCATTTTACATGAAGTGATGCTTGACAATGATTACCAGTGGAAAATGGTTTTATTTCAATGAGTCGTCACTGAGAATACTTATGGTCTGTATAGTTGAATGGAGTATACATGTAGTTCTTTGTCAGTTGAATCGGTTCAAATAGTTCAAACATTGAAATTGCGATGAAGGTTATTTTTTTTGTACCATTTAAAAGTAATAACCACCTCTTTGAATTTGGAAAAACCACCAAACTAAAATATTACATAAAGGTGTTACCTTGAGGTGTTACGTTTCATCAAACTAATCCCGACTCATCTTTTACGTTTCTTCTCAGAGCACTTTATTAGTGTTAACTCTATATCTAAAAAGCAGCTATACAGTAAAGTTGGCAGATCGGAGGGATTCAGCGGTGCTTTAAGTGTTCGTCTTTAAAGTGCCAATATTGTCTCATACCTATGTTGTAAATTCAGCATATTAAGTGTTTCAATATTTCTTTCATCAACTGGCTGAGCTGTATCTTCAGGTGACTGAATTGAATCCTTATTGGTTCCCAGCCTCTCAAATGTTGCATTGCTATCAACGCTCTCCAAAAGCAAACTGAGCGAATCATTGAAGGGAGCTCAGATTGAGCCACTGCGACGCAAGGTCCTTCATTCAGCCATTAAAGTACAGTTTGAAACATGTAAATGCATTGAGAGGAAGCAGTCACTGGTAGTGTGTGAAGGTTTTCTCAACAGTTTATCTTTATTCTGTGACACTGCATGTTTAAAAATTGCTGTCCAGAGAGTCCCACCAGGAAAATTCAATTGGCTTCCTTTTTTTTATGATGGAAGGGACTTTTAACTGTTGGGCTCCTTAATCAGGCTGTAATTGGTGGCATGTCACTATTGAAAATTCACCAGGAGCAGCCACTCTGTGATCTGTGAGCCACCAAGGAGAGGTCAGCACCAGTAGTAATTTAAATTCCTGTAGCTGTTTTTTTTTTGTTTGTTTTTTTAAATTTATAACCTGAATTTCAATTTCTTGGTTTCAGCTATCATCACTCCAAATCCATGAAATTGTAATAACTGACCTGCCTATATTTATTTTGTCCATATTGTATGCCTGAATGCCCTGTATAAAATGAATTGCAACCTTGGCAGCATTCCTGGCAGTTGTCACATTTGATAGAGAGGATTTGCAACTCAATGAAATTAAGATCTGGGGCCAGATGTATAAAAGATGCATACGCAAATAAACGGGGAGGTAAGAAAGTAGTGATACTTTTAATATCGGATACATGTGAAACTACTGATTCTCTATGATAAATCACATGCAAAGATTTTTGATGGAGGTTCATTTTGTTTTTATAAATTGATAAATAGAAATTCAGATCTGAATGTTTTGAGTACATGAAAATGTAAAGTTTTTTATTCAGATTTTACACATATGGTGGTTCGGTCTTTATACAATGAGAGTTTTCCTAAAATTAGATTTAAAATCACAATGTATGGCCCTGCTTACAGTATCGTAATATAACACAATATATTGAGTCGCACCCTCAGTATTGTGATGTTTTGTATCCCCAGATCCTTGCCAATATGCAGCCATACACAAAAAGCATACATGCACCATATCCCAAACATAAAGTGGCATTTATAACTCATCAGACCAGGTATAGATATGCTGATAGTTGTTGGTGAAATATCCCGGTGGACATTAAATATAAAGTTAGGCGTGTTAAATGCCAATCAAAGGCACATTTATAAACTTTATTTTAAATTACTTCTGAGATGAACTTGATCATTTTTACTTACATTTGAGCCATTATTACCCTGTTTATCATTTTATCATGAATTATGAAAGTCTGTGCAGTGTGCGGTGTTTTCTATGTCCGTGTCTGGTTAACTGTCAGGAGTGAGAAAAAGCCTAGTGCACATGTGTCCAGTTACAGATGATTGAGATTTATTAAATGGAGTCAAAGAGTACATGTGTAAATCTGATGAACAATGCATAGCTATGCATATTTCAGTCTTTGTGCCTGCACACAGTTTTAAAAAACAGAATTTTATGCATCTGGCCCTCTGGTGTTTTTTCTCTCTCACTCCTGTGTCAAGTGTTCATAGATATTCAGTTTTAAAAAAATCTGGCCTCACTTTCTCGTCACAGTGTTTTCCCCGTACACAGAGCTAAATGAGTAACTTGAGTAGTGCTATAAAATATAGACTAATGCAACTCCAGCGCTATGATGCTTTGCAAACATGCAGGCAGTTGTATTTGGGCATTATGCCACAGCCCTTGTCAAGAATCACTTACATTAAAAAGACTGGAACCACTTTGTTTTAATGAAATGACAGCATGGCCAAAGCTCGTCCAACCATGTGACCAACCAAGTTACACGAAGTCATTCATTTTTGAAACCTTACATCAAGCACGGCTCAAATGTAAATAGCAAAATTACTTCAACGAAAGAGGATTTTCTCCACTAATAAAAAAAAAAAATGATCCGAAGAGCCAGTGTAAAAGTCTTTTTGCATTGCTCTTTGGTTAAATTAATCAGAAAAGTTTATGAAATTGTTTTCATGTTCCACAATGGATCGCTGATACACTTTTGACGGCAACGACCACAACTGTCCAAACACCCAATCACATGGTTGTTGCTTTTGACCATCTGCAGACCACTGGCAAAATTTATTTTAGATAAAAGTCTAACTAGGCTCCCTTTATAAAGCAGAGTAAGCATTAACTAAAGGCTTTAAGAACGGTTGACATAATGTACTAATATCTCATAGGCATGTATTTATGAAGCCTTCTCAATTATAATCATGAATAACAACTTCTGGGGTTGTCAGGTTGTAAAAAAAAGCTCTTGGTTTGCAGCAGGTCCTCTGATGTCATGCCTTTTTGTGGAGGGGTGAGGCGTGTGTCAGGCCTGGGCCTTGGCGGAGCTGTGGGCTCTACTGAGTGCCATTATAAGATATTATCTAAGATCCTCCCTGTTGGCTCCCTTTCATTACTTAACTCTAATTTATCATGACCCTCTTGCGCTTTGATTGAAACCACTTATTATCCTTTGTTATAGTTTCATACCTGGTGCCTTCTTAAAAAGTGACAAATCAAACAAAGAACATCGACTTTTTTTTTTACAAATACAAGGAAAAACATAAGCCAGTGGGATTTTTCACAACCTGCTAACCCAAACATGAAACTAAGTCGCCAATAATTAATAAGCCATTAGTTACAATTTATAAACCCTTTATGAAGGGGACCTTGTTCACTGACAATACTCACTATCTATCAGCAAGTCATATCAGACTAAAATCATGCATGAGATGCTGCATGCCCAATCTGAACTCACTGTCACATGATGGCAAAAGCTAACAGACCGACTAGGACCGATCAGGTGTGACCTGTTGTCATGTGGTATACATTTCTGAGAAGGCGACTGATCCCTCGGTGATGATCCGTCAGATATCGATAAGTGCATATAGAGTAAAAGGCCTGTGGATTCCCTTTTGCTGCACTACTTGCAGTACAATGCTGACATCATTGTGTTTACCTGTATATCACCTGTCTTTACGTTTTCTCACCACACGCTCACACAGAGCTGTGTGTGTTTGTGTTTTTCGGATAAAGATACTGTAACACTCTGAGCATGACAAGCTTTACATATACAACTTTAAGACATGAATGATTCTAGTATGTACAGAGGACTAAGGATGACAGTAATAATAGTATTGCAGTGTTTTAGCAGAAGCACAAGGGAGCTGCTCCAGTATAGACGAGCATTAATATAATATCCAGGGGGAAATAACATGGATGGATTTATCTGTTCTTCTGATGGTGATGAATTATACGATGATAATGATGAATTGTTAAAGAGCCTTTTGTTTTTGTTTTCTGTCTCTTTTTTGGGGGGGGTGGGGTTGTGAATAATTAAACAGAACTTGATCTGAATTGAAACACTTGAGTTTTCATTTCAAAATATTCAAGTGCTGTAGCTTGGAGAACCAGCAACTTTCGCAGTTAGTGAGTTTTCTTGGTTACACACCAATAGAACAGCCTCTGGGAGCAATTTGGGGTTCAGTATCTTGCCCAAGGACACTTCGATATGTAGACTGCAGGGACCTTATGAGAAGTGGTGATAACTATATTACAAAGTTGTGCCTTTTGATGTTTTAAATTCTATACTAATATTATTTTGTGTGGTTTTCATGGAAACAAGTTGTTCTAGGTGACCCGGAAAAAAACTTTTACTCCGGAGTGTTATAACAAAAAATATACATTCTAGCTTCACCAAACTTAACACATAAATATATTAACCGGTTGTTGTGCCTTTTAATATTTTATATAACTATTAATATTTATTTTTCTGCAAATCTTAATATTTGAGTTTTCCATGGAAAGATGATTTTAAAGTGACCGAAAGTTAGTCATCTTCCCCATAGCACATATCCACAACAAAAGAAGGAAGAACAAACGAAAAGAAGTCCACTTGCTTCTGAATCAACCTTCAAGGATTACCATGACCTGGATGACTGAGAATCTACACAAACATCCACAATAATAAACACTACTCTAGGATCACCAAATGTAAAATAAAACGGTATGCTTATTTGTTGGTCACAAAATGATCTGGATATCACTTCATAGTCTACAGTGAAAATGAACTAAATGATGATATAAATCGCACATGTCAATGTTTTATGGTCTGTCTATTGATTCGTCATTTACTGATGAATCCTCACTGGAGGTCACCCATACGTTTTTTCAACAGGAGGCTTACACAGGACAGGATCCGCCAGCTTCTTTTCGGGGAAAAGTCTGAGCCAAACACCCCAGTCCACCTCGACTCCCTGACACCTGCAAGAGACTTTAACACAGCTGGCATACAGCTGCTTCCTACCACAGGAGCTAAATGTCCCAAGCGCTGGAATCCCCAGTGTCAGTAGTAGGCCTTTCTCCTCTCTCCGCTCTCCCACAGCAGGACTCACACTCAGAGAGGGAAAAGCATATTCATATCCCCTACTCCATTGATCAGCCAGAGCCTGGTCCCAAGCAAAAGACTGAAGAGGAGAATGCAGTGACCGCCCCACCTCCTCCACAAGGCCTCGTAGCACTCTGATGGACTGGAGGCCCGTAACCTCAGCCAACAACCAAAGTCTTTGAGCCTCCTGCAGTCTGAAGTCCATGGTTCTGGAAAAAATGTTTATAAGGCCCTGTCCCCCTCTGCCATTATCATAATGGCTACATGTGTTCTGTGTGTATTCTAAATTACATTGTACTATGTGGTGGTTGGTTTACTAGAGTTATATTTTTTGAATTGAGATCATATAATCCTGATTACATGTAATCCTGATTACATGTAATGTAATCCTGATTACATGTAATCTGCCACTTCCCAACCCAGGAGACACAGCCGCAAATGATCAACAGATCATCATCTGTAGTCTGATATGTGCCGACGTTGAACAGAGGCAGCTTCCTCCTCGAGAGAGAGACTATCTAGTGCGGAAGGGAGGAGAAAGAGGTGAGAGTCTGTGGGGTTTTTGTCATCTTTACCGCTCCGTCATGTAGAGGTGGAGGATGAGAGAAAACGAGAGTGATGTAGGTGATTGAGTAGTGCAGTGTGATTAAACCTGAGATGAGATTTGTCTTGTGGCAGGACCAGAGATGGTGTGTTTAAAACTCTCACTCCTTCGTCACTCTTCCTACATAAAACAGCGTTTGTCACAGTCTGTCATCTTCCAGACCTTAAACATTGCATCAGGCATGTTAGCTTTAGTTTTTTTACTAAAACTAACATGATCACCAACTGATCACTAACTACAACGTATGTTCTGTGGCTGTATGAGTTGAAAAACTCTGCATACAGTGGGTGGTAGTAGTCCATGGGCCTTCTTGACTAGTCTTTGGCTTGTTTCTTCACTATTTCTCTTCTTGTGCACTGATTTGCTTTTCGCTGAACAACCAGAGTGATTTCTCTCACTGACTCTGCACCGATTCAAGATATTCACTTGTCCAAAAAGCTGCCGAAAAGAACTGACTTGTGAGAAAGGTGTGGACCACGCTGCAAAAACAAGGGCCACAGATGTTCACTGAGGGCCCAACAGTGTCCGACAGCCAAATGAAGCTCTAGCAGAAGTTAATTCAGGAAGACTAAACCTTTGTTATTCACACCTGTCATTCATGCTCAATCTTATTTTCCTGCATCACGGTCTGGGCCGTCAATTGTTATCATCTGTTCTCATCAGCCGATCACATCTATCCAATAGCACAGTGACACACCTTCATTGTCAGCCTATCATGTTGCTGCTGTCTTTTTAGATATTACTTTGTTTTACATGTTATATGTTTTGCGCACCCTCCACCTCCCCATCCCCGCCCAGTCTTCAAAGATTCACCAACTTCATTCATCAGCTTCACCAGGGTCATCAGCCACCACCACCAGTGTCTGGACTCCAAGGGGGGATACATATATCTTGCTGCTGCTCAGGACAGATGCTCTTCGATTTCAATCTCCCTGAAGAGTCTAAGTGCCAAAGACCTTCTGACACCAAAGACCTTCTGACATAGTAATTATCACACATCATCTGATGTAATAAACATTCTTATTTACTTCAACCATAAGTCTCTCCTGATTGAACTGTCATTCTCGTGCGTCAGGGGCCAAAAAGAACAGCCATTGTGTGAATAGTCTGGTAGTTTCAGTGTTACATTTATTATTTAGTATAATCATTTCATTTGTTAACTCACTAAAACACATCTTTTAAGTCCATGTTGTTGTTCATCCCTCAGCCTCCCCAGTTGAAGCCTCGATGTTCTGGTGTTAGCAGAGGCTCAGGGACTCACAAACATTGTTTAAGAAAAAGTGAATTTAGTCTTGAGCGTCACAACTCGCTACTTCACCTCTTCCTCCTACTCTTCTTCCTTCCTCCCTTCTTATCATCATTTCTTTTTTTCCCCCACCCCTGTGTGCCTCTCTTTACCCAGCTCTCTTTGAAGGGAGGAAATCTGCACTCTTGCACAAGTAGCAGCGGCAACAGGTTGTGGATGAAGTGATTCACTGTAAGGGGGGGGAGGGTTTAAGGAGTTTTACACCTCTGCTCATTTCCTTTCTCATCAGTTTTTCTGACGTTGGCATCTTGACTTGTTTTGTGTTGTGTGTTCCCCTCCTGTGTATCCGTCTTCCTCCACCTCTTACTGTTGTAACTGTGATGGATCTCAGAACTCTTATGATCATCTCAACGCTTTTAATCATGACTGCTGGTAAGTGCACATTATTTCTGCGACATATATAATATAGGGAAATGGAAGGACAATGCAAGTGTGATAGCGGCCTGAGCCCAATGAAACAGTGGCATATTCCCAGACCTGAACTGAACTGAGAGGTAATACAATATTTAAGTGTATAAACTAGCAGCAGAAGGCCACCACTAAGACAAATACTTGAATACAGTATGTAAGCAAATCATGCATAGCATAACAAATGAGACAAATATGAGGAAACACAATTTAGAATGATGGAAAGATCATTTCCAGATAGTCAAAAATGTGTCAACACAACAGCTGCTTACCTGGTTGTCATTTTATGCCAAATTCCTGATGAATGGCCAGTTCAGGCTGCTAACACTAGCCTGAAGCTAGCCTAAGGGCTGCTAGTTATCGCATGCTTTTATGTTCATTACGATGTATGTAGTAAAATGTTCTCTCATGTGTGGCCCCCAGTTCTACTGGCCAATGTTCTGTTTGGTTTGAAAATCACCTGGAGAGTTGGGCTCTGTTTAAATACTAGAAGGGCACTCAATAGAGTACATACTCTGCCAAAGGCCAACAGTTATTTTAATTAAATTAAATGCTAATCTAAATTCCAACAAGACGTGTGCCGCCCTCAGGGTTCTGTTAAAGCGGGCGGAAAAAATCATGGATCCACCGTCAGATCTACTCCAAATGGTTCCATTTTGGGCACATGCCCCTCTCTTCCACCAAAGTTCATGAAAATATGTCAAGTAGTTTATGTGTAATTGCTAAAAATGCTAAAACTAAAAAAGCCCTATCTTACAATGGTTAAAGGCAGTGTCAGAATTTCATGAATCCGTCTGTTTATCCCGATCCCCTCCAAAATTTGATGGCTTATTCCTTGCTACATGTCCAACCCTTCTACCAAGTTTCATCAAAACCCATCAGGTAGTTTATGCGTAATAGATGGAAATGATGAAGAAAGTCCTATGTTGCAATTTCCCAGAAAGTGTCCCGTTAATCTGGATCCACTCCACATCCTAATGGGTTCTCTGCTGTCATATGGCCAACCCCTCCACTAAGTTTCATGAGAATCCCTCAAGCAGTTTTTGTGTAATCTGCCAACAACAAAACAAACAAACAAACAAACTCTTACGAAAACACTGCCTCCTTGGTGGAGGTGATGATATGGGTTTGATTCACATAGCACTCGGTTCCAGATATATTTGGCAACGATTTAGGGGGGGACTTGCATTTGCAACACAAATACAAAGTTGTAAGTCAAAATCGTGGCTCTACTTTTGTCACAGAACAATACGATCCTTCATCATTCAGGCCGCTGCAGTATTGAACTGAATCAGGTACGTGTGCTAGCAAGTACACCTCTCAGCTGGATGACTTCAACATAAAACTAAAGAGTACATTATCTTGGATATTAGTATAGTATATTGGAATGTATTGGAATATATTAAATGTGACCACGATAAATTTCCCCAGTTGTAAAATCCTGTTACAGTGTTCTAAATGTGTATTCAGATTTCTCGATCATATTTTATCATTGATTGTTACCTTTAACTAAACCTTCCCTTATATGCAGCTCCTATGTTTTCTGTTGAGCAGCCAGTAAAGGCCTCTGGTACAGTAGCTGTGGAACCTCAACAGCTGCTCTGAGTGACAGCATTAGGACTGTTATTACAATCAAAAACAGTGATGGTTCATTGTTGGTTGGTTTGGTTGAACTGAAGCATGAATAATACTACATTACACTATTAATAAATAATTATTATTTCCTATGTGAATATTGAATGACAAATATTCTTTTTTACCTCCTATAAAGAATTTAGTTTAGATTTTTTTTTCACCATATATTTTAGCCAAATGTTGACTTGAGAGACAATAAGAGAAACTAGAAAATTCCAGGAGAAATTTTGATGTGTGTCTGATGCCTGGTGCATATCTCAGTATTAATATTGAGCTTGGATATTGCCCCTGCTTTTTCACTGTAACTCAAGTGGGGTGGGGGTCAAAGCCATTGGTCGATTTCCCATTGTTTCTTACGGGAAAGATTTTTGTCGTTATTTGCGATTTTCTCGGAAATGTTTTTACGAATCGCTACGAAAAGTCATAGCACACCATTCCTGATCGTTCCGCACGGTTTGATATATGTTTTGTCTATGTGCCGCCAACGCTAATGGGAAACAAGCTCCCAAAGAATGAAATATGTTCTGTAGAAAATCCACCTCCACACTAATATATGTACACATACAACAAATTCTGTTCACTTATTCTCATCATCAGTTTCAGATCCATCAAGACATGATTGAAGAAATCAATGTGGAGAAAACTTAGTATATTTGTTTCAAGTATTTTTTTAATACACTTACCTAAATGTTTTGGGAGTGTGTAACGGTGCAGACCATATGACTTCATTCCTTCATTACATTAGGGACAGGAATAACCAAATGAATAATAATTTGATAAAATGTTGTTAATTAAACCACAATGTCATCTTTATAAATAACTATTTACAAACAGTACAATAGTAAAATAAAATACTTGTGAAATAAGAAAGTAACTCAGTGATCTTACATTCTAACCTCTCACACTCATGTGAAGCACAATATATCCATAGAGAAGGTACATGTAAGGCCCTGAAATCAACCTTTCAACAGCATAATGTGCTAAAATGTGTTAAAATTCATGTTGGCTCAGCAAATATGAGACGAAAATCAATTTAATGTAAAAAACAAAACAAATAACAAAATAAATAATTTTGTCGGTCAGTCTGCTCCTCGGTGGTCGGGGGCTCCTGCAGAGATGGGAGTGTGAAGTGTAATATAGGCAGTGCAATACTACTGCCTCCAGAATAATAGAGTAAAATGTTAAAATTTTACATTAAAAAATTAAAATATGATACATTTAATATTATAGTCATAATATGAACTTCATACACTCTAAAGATAATAAACTGGCTCAGTGAAAGAAATAGTGCATGTAGGTGCTGTCCCTTTTACAGAGTGCGGAGGCTGCTCTTCTGACTTTAGCGTGTTCGTGATATGTAATATGGGAACAACATGAACGACATGAAGATGTGCTGAATTTATTGCTCCGAGCATTTAAACAACATGTTGAAGTTTGAAGCTTTATAATACAAAGTCTTTTTGTTCCAGAGTCGCTGCTGCACCAGTATATTACCTCAAAAAATAAAATATTGCTCTGCCTAAATTGTTATTAGAGTTAAAGCTAATCAATAACTTTTGTACCAATCTAGGTCGCTCCAACTGGACTGCAACTAATGGTTTCAATCTAATATCATATAGCAAATTATATGTATGCAAACAACAATATTCAGAAAGTTCATTTATAAAAGGTTTCTCACCATCAACCAAATCACCATTTCATCCACCATGTGTCTGTGTCTATAATGCTTACCAAAATGATTTTTTTTTACTTGATATTAAATGTACTAGATTACAGAATATTGGTTAGTGGAGCATTTCATATTTTGTATATGTATTCTCAGAATGTTATGTGTTTTATGTATTCAAAAAAAGACTGCAGAAGCACATGCAGTGCATTAAATGGTAAAGTCAGTGATTTTGTGAGTATTTTACCAGACGCATCAAATGAGGTAAGCTTGTTGAATGTTTTGCTGAGATGAGGAGCAGCCTTGACCTCTGCTGTTAGAGTCATGCTTTCCTTAAAGAAATAATTAGAGAGGAGAAACAAAAAAACACTCAGTGGAACTTTTAAAGTTTGGTCAATCCAAAGTGAAAACAGCAAATATGTTTATAAGGCGAATGTAATTTGTAAAAGTAAAGACAGAGGAAATTTTTCAGTTGTGACTCAATAGGCTTTGAATTTGATGCCGCTGAAACTTGTACCACCAGCTTGACTCAGCAGAACTGCATTTCAATTATTTATTTATTTAGTTATTTATTTTAATCTATTTATTGAAGACCATGTTTTGGTGGAAAGCATTTTGGTGAAAATTTAGTATCTGCATTTAGGCTGAGTAAATGACAAAATATGTTTATTTGTTTTTTGTTTGTTTGTTTTGTTTTGGGGTTTTTGCAACTAGACAGCAGAGAGTGGAAACCTCCGCCATGATGGGAATCTGGTTTTTACTGTAAATCTGACATTGAGTGCAGTGTTCTTGAAGAAAACACGCACGCACACAGACACACACACATTTTAGGTGAGGTTTCTCATGCACAAAAAGATTAAATTAGATAATTATGTAAGTAAAATCAAGAAATTCACATTAGAAATAGTTTTTCATCAGTAATTTTCAAACTCAATCTACTACAGTACATAATAAAGTTGTCCACAAAATGTAATTCTCCTATCTGCAACGCTTTTTGACAATACGTGTTCAGTCTGAAGTGTGACACACAAACTTACGTACACACACACGGATGGACAGAACCCATTCCTATATACCCCACCCACTCTGTGGTGGAGGATGATAGTGAACAAAATGAATAACAAAAGGTTATGTCATTTCTATCTGGAACCAGAAAAGTGCGAGACCATAAACTTTAAACTGTTGGAATATTTGAAGATTATTAAATCTGGTCTCCTCATCATTGGTTCATATATCAAATCATAACATGCAATGTACAGTAACTGGGGATGTAACAGTAACAATGATATACATAGTTTTTTTTATGTGAAGGTACTGTCTATAAACTGCTCTGGACTGTATACATAGTTTGGAAATGCTATTCATACACGTAGAGCCCATTGGCGTGCCTGTCAGTATGGGCCCCAGGGTACCTGCATTTCCACTAGTGACAGATCTGCCATGTTATCACCAAAATTTAGGTTACTTTATTTGTATTCTGCTTCTTTATTCTTAACTGATGTCGATGTATGATTATTGGAGCATTTTTATGTTACTTTTAGATCCTTATTTAGTATTTTTATAAGAATTACTACAAAATATCATTTATTGAAACTATAAATTCCATAATGTTTTATTTCCATCTTACCGTAGAGCATGCCATCTTTTCTTTCTATCATGAAAGCAGATTTTTTTTTCCCCCCTGAAAATGCAGAGGAGATGGGGGATTTATTTTCAGCCCTGATTCATTGTCTGCAAGTCTTCCTTTTAGGCTGCACACACCCCCATCTCCTTCCACCAAGTAGCTAGTCTTGCTTGTATGTGCCTGAATTGTGAAACACAGAGCAAAAATCCAAAAGGACTCATTGGTGCTAATAAAGCTTCAGTGCTGTTTGCACTTTTGATGTCTGTGTTCTCCATACTTACTGATGTCTGTCTCCTAGGATCAGACCAAACATCATTTGGGCCAGGCGTCACAGAGACTTCCTTACCTACTCGGACCAACAGCAATACTACTCCAGCAGCCAGTACTGCCCCCACCTTCAGCCCCAACCGCTTGGCGCCTGCACTGGGCCTCTTCACTGTAGGATGGACAAGTGAATGTGAAGGAGATGTTAAGCTGCTCCTCCACCAACCCTCCAGCTCCCCCTTGCCTGTGTGTTACGACAGTGTAGCAAATGTCCAGAGTCTTTTGAGACTTGTGTGTCAGAACAAGAAAGGTTGTACAGGCACACCGCGATGGGACAAAGGCAGAGACACACTGAACGGTTATTGCATCAGAGAAAGTGGAGCAGAGGCAGGGAACGGCTGTGAGACACTGAGGGTCAAATGCACAGGTTGGTCTACTGTCTGTACTGTTGATTCTGACTTGTACTTTGACATTTCATACTCTGCATACTTTCAGAGTCTAACCTAATGCAGTGTTGTGGCATAGTGCGCAAAACCACTGTTACCCCACCCATAACTCTATACTTTCAGTATATTTTCTATCAGTACAGTACATATCAAAGGATATTTTCTCATATCTGAACATGAGGAATACGAGAGTTGTTCTGTAACACAATTTTTCAAACTTTTTATTGTTTATAACAATTCCCCTAACCGAACAACTCACAAAACTTCACAGGTAACAATACATTAACTTATACATGTTTACTGTGTTTGTAAATTGTGTCATGTTAACCATCAATAACATTCATAAATTGATGTTAAAAAAAAAATCAGTTGAAACAAAGTGTTCAAGCAGCTTCTACATGTTGGCAGGAAAGACTCACTATTGAATCAGAGTAGACAGACTCGGTGAGCGATGCCACAACAAACTGACACTTTTTACGAGATGGGAAAAACTTAATGTGCTGCATTTAATGTTGGAGGCATGAATGATTTAGAATTTGCCGTAGATGTTCAGTAAAGTTTAGAGTTTCTCCTGATTCAACACCTCTCAAAACTGCATTATTCTTAAGGAAGTCGGGGGATATTGTCTCTATTAGTTCAGTGGTGAAATCACTTGAAACAGTGTGTTCATACAGCTTACATTGGCAGGTAAGAGAGGTAATTTACATTGTGGTGACCCAAAGGGAAACAGACGGCATGTAAATGATTGTGTCTACTATTGAAGCCTCTTCTTGTTTCAAAGGACGTCAGGTGTGTAGTCGCTCCTTCATTGCAGACCAGGACACATTAGCTTTCACACTGCTGACAAACTGTGACCACATGCAGCCTTGATGCCCTGAACTTGATCCGAGTGATCGGATCTCAAATGTGTCCTAAATGCATCTTGAGTCCATTCGCACATTTAGAGTTGTCCACTTGTGATTGGATCACTCAGGATGGAAGCTAATACTAGGTCTGAACAGGGACCAAGCGTATGAAAGCCAACTTTCATGAGAGGATTTCTTACACAATAACTTAGAAATACTTGAGATTCACACAATTACAACAGAGTATCTCGTAATTGCAAGAAAAGATCTTGTAATTATGAAATTTGTGGTGACTGAGAATGATTGACCACACGGTTCTCTCTATGTCATATGCTCTTAACTTTAGAGAGAGTTCCTCTGTGGGTGTGCTGTGGCAGCTGACAATCAGCAGTGGCTGATCACACTCACAGTAGCTTTTTTCATCTGCAGAAATGCAAGAAGTAGGAACTTCTTGCATTTCTGCATCTGCTGCATTTTTTTACTCTCCCCTCTAGAAAAACAACTCATACCTACTTAATCAGGCCAAGTCAGAGAGACAAAAACTGACAAAAATGAAGAAAAAAAAAAAGCCAAAAACCTCAACACAAATTGGAAGTAATTTAATCTACAGGTAACTGAACAGAAGCAGTCTGGCAGGATTTGCTTCCAGCTCTGGAATGATCTTGGTGTGTGTGTGTTTGTGTGTTTCCAGCTGAAATCATCACAGATCTATGGGGCCAGCTGCAGGCTCATAAAGTAATGACAGCTTTGCTCTGCTGTGTGCTGCTGGTCCTATTACTGATTCGCTTCGGCAGACCCACCATCAAAGCCCTGCAGAAGAGACGTGAGCACACTAAACACACACACACACACACACACACACACACACACACACCACATCACATTACACATATGTACACATGTTCTCATGCAATCAGTATTTCACCTAAAACCTCAGATATTTTCAGATTAAGATTCACCAGATTACCACAGATCACAGATTATGTCCAAGAAAAACTGTTGTCTTAAATCCAAGGATTCTGTCAGACTGACACAATAATAGAAGAGAAGAGAAGAGAAGAGAATAATGATGGACAGAAGAGACAACAGCCTAAAGTACTGCTGTGAGGACATATCTTGGTCCGTCAGTGGCCCCAAGGCCTTCTGTATGTCCTCCCCCGCCCATATTTGGTCTACTTCCATCCCTCCCTGGAAGGATTTGGATGACGGATGTGCGGCTGGTTCTGTGAGCCCCGAGGCCTCACACGGCCTGATTCATGGATATCCCACGACTGATAGGTGGGGCACTCACCTCTCACATTTGAAGCTCACCAACTCAAAGAGGGAGCCTCCAGTGTTGTGAGCTCTCATAATAGCATTTCTTTTGGCACTGACATCTGCATGAATATAGTGGAAATGGAACCCCTATCAGTACACGAGGAGCTTTTGCAGGTTTAGGTTTAGATAATGGAGCAGCACCTCTGGTCGGGATCTACGCAGCAGTTAGGTAGGCTCCATCAGCACTGACCCGGTTCTAACCAACTGAACGTGAAGTTTTGTGCGAAGAGATAGTCTCTCCAATCAGAGAACAGCGGTTATAACGTAACCTTCTACGAAATATCCCTGTGGTACTTACATGCATGTTCGGTGGTTTGATTGCTGGGTTGTTGTTTTTCAGTATCAGAGAGGAGGCAGAATCGTTGGATCGGACCCACGCAGAGTCACAGTGGTGGGTGTGCTCACACGCACACACACACACACACACACCCAGACAAACTATACTTCCCTAATGGTGGTTTACTTCAGGATCTTATGAGGATGTCGTCATGTAATTCTTGTCCAAGCGCTGCAGTCATCATCCATGAAGTTAGGAGTAAATATCTTGTAGTTGCCCCATCCCGCAGTGGTAAAGAATCCCTAAAATTGAGCTATTCAGAGAATCTGTTTAGAGATGCAATGTAACTTACCATGATGGCATACCTCGTGTAAAACTTCTCCACCTTTTTGTAGTTCGTGTTAAAGGCCAGGTCACCCTTGGAAAAGAGATTTTTAATCTCAATGAGGATTTTTTTTACCTGGTAAAATACAGGAAATAAAGGCTATAATAAAAGGGGAAGGTACACCTGACATCACAAAGTTGCTCCTGAAGATACCTGGGTAAAACCTCACATCATAGAACAACCCTCATGTTTTTCTCATCCGTTTATGTCTCTGTCTCAGTGTCTTACCATCGAGAGAAAGCTGCAGTTAAAATCAATGATGGAGAGAAGAGACTGTCCTACCCTGGTAACACACACACACATACATGTAGACATTAAGCAGCCATGCAGTCATATAGTTAGCTCACTGCTCCTCCAGCAGTCATTCTATTGGTTGAAATCTGTCTGCTCTTCCTGTGTGTGTCATATCAGCTCTGGAGCGACTGACAGTCAGTGACAGCAGAGAACCATCATCCAACAGGAACAGTGGCTATAACATCTGACATGCTTCATCATCATCATCATCATCATCTATAGTATATGTGGGCACATATGTCTTCATATGTGACTATTTCTGGAATGTATCTTTGCGGAAGAATTCATACAACCCGTGTTTATTGAGGAATTCCTTACCAAGACATTATTCAAAGTTATGTAAATATCTTTTGATGTAGCTGCATTCGTATTACTAACACTCTTGTTATATCTAATAATTACTATTTGCTAAATTTATGGATACTATTATAAACTCAGTCTGGCAGCCCATTAATAACTGAAATTTTAAATGAAACCAGGTTACGTTTCCATGTAACCTTACATTGTCCCTTGTACAGTACAGTCCCTCCTGTCCTGCATTAAATGCTCCCATCCATGCCACTCCTGGAGGGTCTCTGGGTTAAGCAGAGTGGACATGCTCAGTGTCTGCAGGGCCCAAACCCTGCCTTGCAAAAAACCAATTACCGTTGGTCTGGTTGGGTCTGTCATTTTCTTCAAGCTCATTATGTGTGGAGGGATAACTCACAAATACGAACACCCGGTCTGTCCAATCTGCTTAGCACAGACAAAGAGGTCATTTTTACCATCTAAACTACAGCTCACAGTCCAGAATCTCAACACAGGAGCTGGATTTTCATTTTATAAAACAACCACATAAAAAAAAATATGGAGTATAGTGAAGGGGGCTTTTCAAGAAAAGCTATGGGATTAATAATATAGCTTTAGCGTTATTAGAAGATGTTTTTCTCACTTGTAGCCAGGCTAACAGTTCCCCTCTCCATCCGGTCTTTGTGCTCTGCAAGATTAAACATTTCAGATCCTGTTTCTGTCCTCCACAAGGAGCAATAAATGTAATGAATTCACAATGTGATAGTTCCAAAATGTTGGAATGTTATTTCATTAAATATTTATTTACAAAAGAAGACATTTGATTCGTTCTCTTTGAGTTGTTTTTTTTTGTATTTTGATTTTTTTTTTTATTACTTCCACCAAAGAGGTTGAGTGATCATTTTGGTTTATTTGTCTTTTTATATCTGAGACAGGGGTCTGGGATGGGAACAGGTGATTGGATTTTGGGAAGAATCCATCCAGTGGAACAGAAAATGCTGACTCTTCTGGAACAACAAATGTTTATTAGTTTATTTATTAGGATCCCCATTAGCTGCAGCAAATGCTGCCACTATTCTTACTGGGGTCCGACACATATGCATAACATTATACAATGCATACCATATAAGAATACATACATACAACAAAACATGATAAAAACAAAGGCACACTGTACGAACAATGTAGTTGTAACAATGTAAATTATATACCTGTCCTTTCAGTAAACATTTCCATAATTTATCCAAACACATTTATAAAACGTATATTACAATTTGTATAAAATAAAAATAAAAAATCTGTATAAAGTATTAAGGAATTACAATGTATTTACAATACAACCATATTATCACTAGTTTCTTATTATAAAATAGCCATACTCTATACAATATAAACAACACCATTCTATTAATAGTAGCAATAATAATAATAATAATAACAGTAACAATAGAGCAGCACACATATCATACTTCTCTATATCTTAAGTAATAAACAATATAGTATAGCTGCAATTCTATCATACTTATCTATTAAGAGAGCAATTAATTAGAATAATAGTATAGTAATAATAAATGTCACCATCATCTCTGCCCTAATCATCTCTACAATGATATAATAATGATACAGTGATATAATAATAATAATACAACTATATCAATTCAATTACCTCATCAAAACATACATATACACGTATAATAATAATGATACGACTGTATCAGTTGAATTACCTCAACATACCTACCTATAGACCTATTATTTATAACCAATTTATTGTTACTAATTCCTACATGTTTCGTCGTCATTATTTAAAAAATGTTTTTTCAGTTGTAGTTTAAATTTCACTTTACTATTTTCTGATGTGATATAACTGGGGAGTGAATTCCAGACATACATGGCTCTGAATATGACTGTTCGTTTGATAGCATTTGTCTTTACTTTTGGTAATGTAAAATGACCTGCAGTGGCATGTCTAGTATTATAATTATGTTTATCTGTACTGAAGGATAAGTTCTGATACAGAGTAAACGGGGTCTTAGTGACAGTAACGTTTCTAATAAATACTAATAATGAACAAATAATCCAGTTAAGACTCTTATGCATTGCAACAACATTCATTCTATAGTTACAATGAAGAACTATGCGTGCTGCTCTATTCTGTATCATCTGTAGTTTCCTTATCATTTCTACTGTGGCATTAGACCAAACTGCAGGGCAATAATCAAGGTTTGACAATATTAAGGCCTGAACTGCTTGTTCCGTGGCTGTTGGTGTCAATGTAATGGTTTTCGTGAAAATGTTGTCAGAGATCGTTCTTGAGGATGCAAATGGTTGATTACATTTCGGCAAGAGTCTCCTCAGAGGAACAGGAACTTCTGACTTTTCCGGAACACTTGATTTCATCTGTAGACTGGTTTACGGACATGGGTCTTGGAGAGTGGAACAGGTGATTCAGTTTTTGCACATGGCACCTGGTGTCAAAATGTGTCTCATTTTATCACAACCATGAGATTTCCATGGGGGAAAACCTTAGGCCCTGTCGGAGGTATGTGAGTTACCTTCTCGTTGAAAATGATCTAAGATGTGTTTGACCTGCTTTGTTGTGTTTGAAGTAGATGAACGGAAAATGTTGTGGATTTTGAAAGAAACAGAAAGACAGAGTGGAGGAGGAGGAGGAGTGAGTGAAAGACGAAGGTGGTTACTAAGTGCAGAGATGTGGTTTCCTCTGCCGTTGACACCAAGTCTTGTAAGTGATGCTTTGGATATGTTTAACTTACGTCAGCTCCTCAGACACAGTAAGAAAAATACTAAGATTATATTTATTAAATGGCCCGGCATGAAGTAAGAAGGTCTAGAGAGAGACAGAGTTATATCTCTTGTCCTCTGTGTGTCGGGCTGTGTGTGGCTGACAGTCACACAGTCACATTATTTTCATTTTTCAGTGCGTGTGTCGAGTGTGTTTGTGTGTGTGTGTGTGTGTGTGTGCGTGTGTGTGTGCGTGTGTGTGTTTGTGTGTGTGTGTGTGTGTGTGTCCGTCTATGTATGAGTGGGTGTATTGTGCCTCATCCTTCCCTGGTCAGGTCATGTTATGAGATGATAATCTGGCCTCATTGCAAATGTCCCATCCAGAGAAACAATGACAGACGACTGCAGATTACAGCTGCGGATTATCCAGCAAGGGATTGGCACAGGGATAGATATGGAGGAAAGGGTGGAGAGAGAGAGAGAGAGAGAAATACGGAATATACAAGCAGATGTGGACATGTCAAAAGATAAAGGAAAAGCAGACCGACAAAGGGGTTGTCTTGGCATTTTCATATTCTCTCATTTCTGTCACTACTTTACAATAACAGAGATTCAACAATGTTCATACAGAATATGAATGCTAAGGTGATGAATAATGTCACATCCATTTCATATCATTAAAAAGTTTGCAATACTGGTGGTCAAGGTTTGATTGACGGGTGATTTCCAGGCAGAACTGGCCAAATAAACAACAGCAGTACCCAAGATAGACAGCAAATACTTCAAAACTTGAATCCAAATAACATAGGCTAGAAAATTAGTTTGCCTTCATGTGCTGCCAAAGTGTTAACATTAAATAGTTTCTAGTTATTTTTATTACAGAGGTGCAGTGATCATAACATCTGCATCACATAATGAAACATTTTTTATCTTAACCAGGGGTTGTAATTCAGTGTTGTGTAAGTTCACACCTTTGATGAACTGGTTCAAAGTTCAGCTGACACCAATTAAAATGAACTATATTTCACATTCTTTTTTTTTATGAGCTGCTCTGAGCTTTTCTCTTTCAGAAGAATCTCCACCTCCTCATCTAACCTCAGCTCCCAAACATCACCACTGCCCACTTCACAAACGAAATGAATTACATTGATTTGATTTTTTGATTTATATATTTTGCGCATAATAAAAAACAGTGCAAGGAGGGAACGAAGCCCTGAGGGCTTGTACGGAGTTCCACTCCTGTCAAGCATCAGAGTTAAATACAAGACAGTTTTCAACAGATATAAACAAGAGAGAAGAAAGAAAAACAACAAACAAAATCCAAAGTAGTAAGTAAGTCAGAAAGCATCGGAAGAATAGCAAGCAGAAAGGGAACACAAGGACACATGGCACGCTCTGTGCAGTGTAAGAAGGTGGACATTTTAATGCTATTCTTTTTTTTTCTTCTCTCTACTGTGTTAAGTTAAGCTCGTCTCACTGACGGATCCATTGTCCTCTAAGCCCCTTCTGCTGTTCTCACCACACACACACACACACACACACACACCCACACACACACGTGTGTGTGAGTGATGCAGACTTGCTGCAGGTTGGAGATGTGTGTCGTGAGGGACCACATTGGTGTCAATGAGTATCTGTTAGCCCGTTCATTGGTTGTGTCTCTTGTCCAGGGACCGTTGCCATCCATTTATCATGCATTAGTTCACTGTTGTTACCTGAGTAGTTGCCGTGGGTTTTATGACAAAAGGTATTTTGTCTTTGTGTCTGTTGTAGTGTAAAATTAAAATTCTGTGAATATTTATTATATGTGAATGCTCCTGGCTATTCAAGTTAAAGAAAAACTCTGAAAACGACTTAGTATTTAGTACGGTGTCATTATAAAGACTGAGTTTGTATCAGCACCCCCTACTCTGACACACCCTGGTTAGTTTTTTTAATTTATTACAGTTTCATTTGAGTCATTCTTTCCCCCAACAGAATTTTCCACTGAAAGAAACATTACCTGGAAGGTTACTGAAAAGAGCTCATTTGTCCCCCAAGGCCCAGCAGTCCCTTTTGATTAAATTGAACCCCTATCCAAATTCCAACAAGACATGTGCCATTAAAATGGTTGCCCTCAGGGTGCTGTTAAAGTAAGTAAAAAAAAAAAAAAAAAACCTTTATCTCGATCCACTCCAAAATGTAATAGGTTCTCCTGTAGTGGTCATGTAGTTTTTATGTACTCCTGCAAACAGACAGAAAAACAAAAAACAAACAAACTACTGTTGTGTGACGTGCAGGAACCCAGGGGAGGAGGAATTAAATGAAAAAAGATTATGCTAATTCACTTACAATCCAAAGCTGAGATAAACAGGTAAATCTACAACATGGGCAAAGTCCAATAACAAGTAATTTAAAACAAATGAGGAAACAAAGCGTAAACTACATGTCTCTGGAGATAAACTAAACTTCTAGTCTAGAAAAGGTCAGAGATGCAGGAAGTGAGGGAACGCAGACGAACTGACTCGCTTTACGCCTGCAGGATGTCGCCCCAGGTGTTAACCAGTGTAAATGCAGATGTCATTTATGAGTCACTTTTAAAAGGAGATGTAAGCAGGCGGTCAAAAAAGTCAGATATAGGCAACAAATTGGAATTGGGCATCAAGACCTGCAGTGTAAAGACAGCCTTAAAGAGAGAGAGTTTTTGTTTCTAACTGCAGCACACACAAACACACACTCCTAACTTCAGTTTATATGTACGGCTATATGGTTGGTGTGTGTTGGAGAAACCCACCCTCTCCATCATCCAGATGCTGTAACACAGACATACACACACAGTGAAGTATTTGGGAAGCATTTCATTTCAAAAGAGAGAAGTTTGGCAAAATTTATTGAAGAAGAGGAGGGAGAGGGTCAATAGATAGGGATGGACAAAAAAGAGTAACAGAGGGGCGTGGTGTGGAAGGGGAGGGAAAGAGCAAGAGGCAAAACGTTGAAGAAAAAATGACATTGTAAGGGAAGGGAGGAGGGACATAGCAGAGAGAAGGGGATTATTTACCGTTTTATACTGTAAATAATCTGGCACAGAGAGGGAGGGAAGAGAGACTGAGGAGGTTTACAGCAGCTGACAAAAAGTAACAAATGACTGTTTATTTTAATTTACTTTTGAACCATTTTTACTGGGAAGTATTTTTCAAACCAACTTCAGAAGATGTGAGTAGGAAAAGATGTAATCTGGAACTGAAATAAACAGAAACAGGTGAGTAAAAAGACCTGTGTGTGTGTGTGTGTGTGTGTGTGTGTGTGTGTGTGTGTGTGTGTGTGTGTGTGTGTGTGTGTGTGTGTGTGTGTGTGTGTGTGTGTGTGTGTGTGTGTGTGTGTGTGTGTGTGTGTGTGTGTGTGACACTGACTCACCTACCTTGGATGTGCTGCTTGAACGGTCGAGCAATCAATGAAGCAATCAGAGCTTTTGTTTTTCAAAAACACAAGTTTGAAATTTGGTTGAAGACCTGTGATTGGTTTAAAGCTACAGAAGAAGCAAAGCACATGGACCTCTTTGCCTTGTGTGGTTAAAACACAAAAGAGCCTCCAGCAATTTCATTCTTCATTATCTGTATGTGTATCTATATAAGCGTTCCATTTCAGCGAAAAAATTCAAACATTTGGTACTGAAGTTTCTACTGGATGAGAATATATAATACAGAATAGTGTCATATTGGTGGCAGACTGGTTGTCACATGATACTGTGTTGTATCAGGTTTGTAGGGATGGCAGATGTCCGCTGGGCCGGTGTGCAGTGGTGCAAAAGAAGAATCCGCATGCTGCTGGTCTTTTGGATTATCATTGAACGTGAGTCTTCACCATTAGATGTTTTTGTCTGTGGAACATTAGGGAGTCAAAGTAGGGAGAATTCCTTCATGTTGCTCTGTTTAGAGAGATCTTCATTCCAGCGTTAGTCCTTCTTGTTATTGTTGTTTCTACCCTGCTTTTCTGCGATCAATAATGATTAATATCTAGAATGGTTTCAAACATAAAGCTGTATTACATACATGTTCTGTAGGTAATACAGAATCTATGAAGATGTAAAGATTGTTCAGTTCTAAACATAAGAATTCCCCTACTTTACTGAAAAGTTTATTTTCAGTGTTTGTGACCTGGAGGCTTCAGGTTTCCACATCACCCTGTATTAATATACTGAGCAACAGTAGAAACGCTTTTTTTTAATGTCATGCCATCCTGTTCATATTAAATATCAAAGTCAAATTATGGTTCACACATCTTTATTCACCCTTTAGCCATACAGAAAAATCATTTTTGTACAAATTAGTTGTTGTTGCCTTAGTGTTTACAAGTCAAAAAGTGTGGATGGTGAGACAGAGAACAACAACAATAATCAGTAACGCGTGTGATCACCTCCAGAATTTATCACAGCATCACATCTCCTTTGCATGGAATGAATAAGACGGTTTATCTGGACTTGTGGGACGACATGCCATTCTTCTTGCAGCGCTGTGACAAGTTGTTCATGTGTTGCTGGAGCAGAATCTCTCCGTCTCACCCGGCTCTCCAGAACATCCCACAGATGCTCTATTGGGTTGAGATCTGGTGAATATGCTGGCCAAGGAGGGACAGCGACATTGTTCTGGTCCAGGTAGGCTACTCCTGACAGACATGAGCCACATGTGGTCTGGCACTGTCATGCATGAAGGTGATGCCTGATTGTTGTATCCTGGGAATGACATGTGGACCTAGGACCGTATCTCTGTAACTGATAGCTGTCAGTGTACCGTGGATGTGGACAAGGTCTGACCGCCATCCATTAGCAATGGCTCCCCACATCATGACAACAACACCAAAACGGTCCACTTCCTGGATGTATGCTGCAGGATAGCGTTCCCCATGGTGACGATACACACGCCTACGACCATCAGCTCTGTGCAAATTAAATCTGGACTTGTCACTAAATGTGATCTGCCTCCACTGTGCAATGCACCATGACATCTGTAACATCTGTGCTACATGTCTGCCGATTTCCGCTAATCATCAGCATCCCAACTGTCTGGTAATGTAAGTTTTGTGGAAGCTGTGGCATCATCAGTTGTTTCAGTAGAAGTAGTAGTATTGCCTTGTCCAGGTGTTTTCAATCATGCAGAAAAAAATCTCACCAACACCATCATTTACTCTGAAATGCACCAATGACTGTTATGCTATGTTTTGACTAAATGATAGTTATTCATGATTTAACATGTTTTGGTTGTGGGTACTTTCATTTCTATGTATCACATGTTTGTTTGTTTCAGTAGATTAGGGCTAGTGAAAGGAAAATATTGAGTTTTTTTTAATTGTGCGTTTCTACTGTTGCTCAGTATAGTTTATTGGGCCTTGGTTGGGATGTTATAAATTGTGCTGATGTTAATCTGGGATTTAAGATGAGCAAAGAAACTTTCATTTTTCAGTATATACATGTGAAAACAAATCGCACAATAATTCTAACCAGTGAAGTCAAAAATAATAACATACTTCTTTGTGCAGCAAGCTTTATGTTTTCACTTTGATTCACACCTCCTCCCTCTCTTCCCTTTTCACGCTCTCAGTCCCTCCATCCCTCCTGCAGCCTCCTCTCCCTCCTTCCTTGCCCGTCCACATGTCGGTCATCCCCCCTCCCTGGCAATTCCTCCCTCTTTCCCAGACAGAGCTGGGCCCTCTTTTCTCAAACTCCAGTCCCTTCTCCTTCTCCCAGAGCCTGTTCGTGGTGCCTCCACACAGCAAGGCATCCATAGGCCTCCAGGCTTCATTTGGCCCTTACTCAGTTGCACAGGTAAGAGGAAAAGAAGGAAAAGGAAAAGTCGAGGACAGATGAAATGTGTGGCTGAGTCAACTGAAGATGGTGTGAACTAATTACAGCAGCTGCTGAAGCTCCATACCTCTCCTTGTCTTTCACAGCTCATATCAGAGTCAGATCTCCCACTCTCTCCCCATCTTTCTGCCTCCCTCCTCTCAGAGCATGTGGCGAGAGAGAGGGACGAGAGAGGGCAGGAGAGGTTCAGGGTGAGGACACTTTTTCACAAGCGGGGTGACACCAGCACCCAAAGGACCTGCATTATCCTGCATGCCTTCAAGGAGACAGAGGTGCACAAGGCCTCCTGTATGACAGAGGTGAGATACAGATTCTCAACTTATTGCCCTTTGTCTTTCTCACTCATTTACTTCACCATTTTCCTCCTTTTCCTTCTATCTGTCCCTCAATTTGTCCAATTTGCCAGCCTCCTCTAGGGCTGTGTGTGGTCACTCTAACACTGCCCAGTGACTGGTTCAAGGATCAACACCCCCACCAGTCTCATCAGGATATCACCAAGAGGCACATTAGCATTCACCCTCATCGCCGCATGCAGAAGTGGAAATGGCAGCGGGGCAGACATCACAGCTACTTTGTCAACCATCACCATGCAAATTCTTCTTCACAGAGGTGAGATCTTAAAGTTAAATCAATCTAATTACCTACCTACCAACCAACCAAACCAACCAACCAACCAATCAATCAATCAATCAATACAGTAGTAGAATAAGATAAAGATAAAATGTGGATTCACAAATAGTATATAATAATGAGATAAATATACTCTGTACATTAAATAAACATAGGAAAAGAAGACATGTATATACACATATGCATACATACATATATATATATATATATATATATATATACGTATATATATATATATATATATATATAAATAATACTGTCTGTGTGTGTATGTATATTTATATATCATATATATTTATCATATATATATGATATATATATATATATATATATAACTCACCATTCTTCCTTGACTGTCACATTCTCTGTATTTCATGGTGTATCTTTGTAAGACATCTACACAGCTGTAATAATGTACAGTAGTAATTCTCCACTAATATTTTCGTCTGCTGTCTTGAGGCTTCTTAGTGATTAAACTTGCCCACACTTGAAGTGGAACAGGCAATTCAATGTACTAATGATCTAATCTCACCAACGACTGATTTACAACACGTTTAAGGGACTTTCCTGGATCCAACTAGAATATGAAGCCCATTGTTTGTCTTTGAACAGCGGGAACAGGTTCAGTTATAACAGAAAAACTGAGGATGGACAGATGTGTTTGAAACATAGATTTGAAACTATGAGTCAGCTGATGATTATACTTTTTTTCAGTTTCCTGTGTGAGAATAATTTACTCCTTTTTATTTAGATACCATTCAGGTGTTCATAGTAACACACTGGGGTATGTGCCTCGGGCCCAGAGATACCAACGGGACCCCTTGAGAAACCAAGTACAGCTTTACTACTCCTCCTTCGAGACGCTGGATGACCTTGAGCTGACACAACAAGGGTATGTGGTGAGAGAGTTTTCTTCGTTGCTGTCCGAGAAATCCTTTAATTCTGTCTTTTTTTAAATGCGTGTTGATCTCCTGGTGCCCACTCACATCCATCCAGATGTGTGGAGGACAGAGCGGCTCCATCCCAGAGGCAGCTCTTCCATATCAAAGCAGTGACACTGAGGGAGGAGGAGAAAGAAGGAGAAGAGAGCCCGACCAAAGAAGAAGAAACCTGTTTCAACGGGCAGGAAGAGGAGGAGCTTAGCTTAGACTCCCATGTCGCGATTCGCTATCACAGGGGCCTGGTTCTGATCGGACAGCCAGTCGGGGTGTCTGTGAATCTGAGAGCCAACTTTAGTGCTGAGTTCGCTGTCATAAGGTAAGAACACAAAATAAATCAGTGCACCCTTACCTTTATGTTGTTATAATGCTGTATCACTACCTGCCAACAGATTCTTGAAGTTTTACAGTGAAAGTCTGCATGTCTTCAGGCTGAAGGTTAAGAAGGGCTTGGTTTCGATGGTGGCTCAGAGAAGTCTGACCCCTGAGCTTTGGGCAGTGACCCTGGAAAAAAGCCAAGGCTCCAAACATGACGTGGTGTCCATCTTCTGCCACAAACAGAGCACGCTCAAGCACACACACAAGTAGGTCAAGAGTTTGATTCCACCTCAATTCAGTATGTAAATGAGTCATTGCATTCTAAAAAAGCAGACAGGCAAGCTAATCCCAGTGATCATATTGACTGTGTCAGACTTTAGAAACATTTCTACCAGTGCCCTTATCCATGTGCATCCTTGTTTGCTTTGAAACTAGCCTTGCTTAATCACTAAAGCCATTTTTACACAGTTTGTTCAAGGCTCGACAGTTGTGCCTTTAGTGCACCAAGTGGGGTCATTGTATTTCCAACTCTGATCCAGCAGCCGAGGTAGTAGCAGCCATGAATGGAGGTGGGGTGGCAGGACAGCACAGGGTTATTGTTATATGCTATTTTGTTGTTTATTGCTGCTCGTGTATTTAAAACATGACATTAGATGCCAACGCTGCTGTGTTGTGTGTCTGCCTCTTATTGCTTATGGACTGCCAGCGTACAAATCACATACTGGGCTGGAATTATGTCGTCATTGTTTTGTTTAGTGTAAACAAATGCAGACAATGTAGAGAGGCGTCTTCATTGCAGCACTACAGCGCTATCTCTTTGTAAAATGGACTTATGAAGCCAAGGTGACGGGAGAGAGCACATCTTCCTTCACTCATCTCTGCCGCCCTGCAGTCCCACTCTCCTCCAGCAGGTGGTGTGTCTGTCAATTGAAGGCCTCAGGCAGAGCTTTGGCGTTGCCATGGCGGTGACTGCTAACTGGTGGGTGGAGTACTCCAGGCGTAGTAACCTCCTATCACCACACTGGGCAGCAGTGAGCATCTTCTCATTCGCTGATCGGCACATCTTTGGAATTGCTCCCATTACTGAGGTGCTTCATTCGTTCATTCACAAATCTTTAAAGGTTCATCTAATCTGACTTGTTTGAACATCACTTTTGATCATGTGTTTTCTGATTCTGTCTCATCAGAGCAACAGAATCATCAACACAGCCATACTGACCAACCAGCCGGTGTCACTTCCTGTCATTGTGGTGGCCATAAGTCATGATGGGAGAGTGTCAGATGTCACCTCTGCAGTCACGTGTCACTCTACCAACGAGAACACTGTCAAGGTTCCTTTTGGATAAAAGCATCAGCTAAATAAATTTAATGTAATGTAAAGGTAGCAACATAATCGAACACAGAGAGATCAGTCAAAAGAATTAACCCTCTGTTCAAGGATGATATTTGCCAACAAACAACTATTTTGTATCTCATAATTATGAGAACCTGATCTCGTAATTACGAGTTAAGGTTCTCATAATTACGAGATCAGGATCACACAATTCTTAATCATCCCAGACATGGCCATATGATAAAACAGCAATGACGGCTCTATCAAATGTAATCTGCTTTTATTTCCTTCTCGGTACGACACTGGGAAATATTAATGTTACTTAAAAATGAGAATGGCGTCATTATGAGATATGAGATTTTGAGAATTTGAGATGTGCAGGCATCTCAAATTGCTGGTCAGACGTGCTGTGACGCCCAATGTCAATAAAACTTTTAAACAGTGGCATATAAAGTTTAGAGTTGCCGAGTAGACGTCTGACTGGTCATGATATTATGTGTGACATCGTAAAGGAATGTCAACTTCTCAGGTTTTTTTCTTAAACTTTGTATATTGTGTGTGTGGAATGATGTATTTTAAGGCTGCAGCACAGGTGAAAAGCCCACCACAAATTTCCCACCTTGTGGGACAGTTAAGTTTATCTTGATCTTGATTTAAGTGTATAACAATAAGCGTGTTGCTTTAGCCAAGTTCTTCTTAAAACTTTAAAATAGAAACAGAGCATTAGTCTCATGGTAAGATCCATTGCAGTTGCATCACAAGTGTACAACTTCAACCACTGTCAGGGTCACTGGTGGACTCAAGAGGGGCAGTTGCCCCCTCTGGTGCTCCCATGTATGAAAAAACCTGCAAAAGTTTCCTCTTAGAATAAAAAACATCAGTATAAAGAGTGATTCTAATTGTGGACTGCAGTGTGAGTCTTTTGACTGAAGTAATTGGAGTTCTCCGCTTGTCTGTCTTCTAACCATAGGTGTCCAGCGACTGCTCCACTCTCTTTGTGGACGGCAGTGAATCAGCATTTGGTCACACCTGTGCAATGGTGGAGTTTTTTTTGGGTACACTCCGTGGTTCTGTGTGTCTGGAAGTGTGGGCACCCTCAGTGCCCCTGCGAATGTCCTTGGCAGACCCTGTCCTCAATGTTATCCATGGTTGGAACCACTTTACAGAAAAAGGGTAGGAGAAAGCTCCACTGTGTCCTCTCTGTGGATTATTTAGCCTCTTCACAGGCTTTTGGATTAAGTATTTAAGGTGACCATATTTGTGTTCTTTTATTTTACTGCACATGATGAGAAACCATATCAAAGAATGTCAAGCACTCTTTAGCCCCCCCCAAAAAAATTCCATGTCTCCAACTTTGGCCAAGATGCATGAGGAATTCTTCCAGAAATGGAAGTTGAATTACTGTTAACAACATAGAATAACAGAGATTAGAAACACCAATGAGCCTATTTACCTTATAAGAATGTGTCATATAGCAGGACAACCAAGATAGATGGGTTTACAAATGTATTGTATTTTTTATTATGCAGAAAGTTAAAAAAAAGAGTTGTAATACAGGTATACTGTTGCAATGGAAATTTCATTTAACCACATGAACTAACAGCAGTTCAAAAACAAACTTGATTTCTATGCTTCCAAATGAGCTGGTGCCGGCTTCACCATTAGCATGTGATACACATATGAATGTATGGCAAGAGGATTTAACATTTCGTAACTAAACCTGACTATCCAGAATTAAAATAACAGGTATCAAAACATCATTTTCACTACTCCTTATTCAGTTTAGACTAGTCAGACTGTCGGTTATATTGTAGATATCTGTAATTCAGTTTAGACTAGTCAAACTGAAACTTGAATTGACAAACACCCTAAACAAGGAACTACTTAGAGAGCACCTACCTCTGCTAATGCTAATGCCATTATCGCTAATCGATTGTTACATCATTGGACCCAGGTTATAGCACACTCTATAGTAATGATGTTGCTTTATTCAGATCTTCTTCATGCCAAATTAAGTAGCATCACCTTATTCCTTGACCCCGGAAATCTACTGATAGCATCTGGAATCATTCTTCTTGATATAACTTCTTACCTTTCACAGATACATGAAATCCATTTGAACCACTCTGAATCGGGATTATCACATCTACACTACATATTGGTGGCAGTGTCATATTTCTACCCCTCTCTGTTAGCGTACTGTGACCCAATACATGTTGATCCCTCTAAATATAGAGTTTAATCTCCCGGATCTGGATTATGATCTGGGTCTGGATCCAATTGTGCATAGTGGTGGGACATCATGAGTTGAGTCCTTGCTTGTGTATTTTGATTTTGATTTGCTTATTATTATTTTTCATGATATTGTGAAAGTGTTACAACAACAAAGACCTATGATAACCCTATCATACTGAAGCAAATGAAAAGGTGATCCAGAATCTGTGAAATTTAATCATCTCTTAATTGGTCAAAGATCTACCATTACACAAAATTACATTAAAATCTGTTGACAACTTGTCTAGACATCTTGCAGACAAATAAACAAATAAACAAACAAACATGGGACTCTTGGTGGCAGACGTAATCACAGACATCTGTAGTTCAGTTTTGACTAGTCAAAACAGTGTGTTGCTGCTCTCCATAAGAATGCCATGCAAGAGGATTTTATCATCAAAGAATTTGTGTCTGTGGCATTAAAAACCCCAATTCATCCTCAATTTGCGACATCAATACAGATATGTCTGATGTCATTTCACCAAGTCAAAACTCTAATTCAAGATATCTGTAATTACATTTTGACTAGGCAGAATTAAACTATGTTGGATATGTTGGATGTTTGCAGAAATAATGAGAGGCTTTGCAATTTAGAGCTTGGTTTATTAACCATAATACAGAGGATGCAATGTTACAGACATTGCAGCAGTCAAATAGACTAGTACTACATAGTGCCACAGAGTCATGAATATGTAGGATTGTGTACTGTTAGTACGGTGTCTGCAATAGCTCAACATAGACAAATGTGAACACACACAGTGACTAATCCACATCCCCTCTCTTTAGCTAGTGCTTCATACAATGGCAAAATAAACTTATCAGTTCCTCTGAAAGAACTAATATCCAGCAGAATATCATGCAAACAATATGAGCATCAGTCATTATAGCTGAACGAGTAGGCATGACTGTGAAACAAAGAGACTCCTATAGCCCCATCTAGTGCTCCTAATGCCATTTGTAAGAATTCGCCGGACCTGAATCTAATCCACCAATCAGAGCCAGGAGGAGTGTCTGACGGAGTGTCAATCACACTGTGCTCAAGCTGCAGGAAGCACATGCTCACACTCTTAAGCACAACAGCTTCCTAAAAGAAAGTATGTAAAAATGTTTACATTGAGAGGAATGTACTGTTGTAATTCCACTGCGGTTTTGGGGTGCAAGGTTGTAATTTGTTATCACCACAAGGGGGCAATAAGTGTGCTCCGTGAGGAGTAGATGTTACCAGGAGCTGCTCAAGGGCAGACATGGTTTTCCCTGCTTGGTAGTAAAGGAAGCCATCTTAGTTTGCTACCTGCTCTCTCTGGCGTTCTTCCACCTGAGGTACATTTCCGCACAACGTCTGTTAACACAACACTTCCTCTGTGGGGAGGGGTGTTGGACTCAATCTGGCACTCCTCCTGGCTCTGATTGGTAGTTTAGGTTCAGGTGTGGTGGATTCTATAGGAGTCACAGATTTTTACCTGTCTCCTGTACTACTGCGAGCACATAGTGACAGTTTTAGAAAATATGTCAAAAGTTATTTTTATGAAAGTTACCTACCTAAATGTTAAAAAGGCTTGGTATAATTCATCTGTGTATTGTCTCATACTATGCTATGTCAGAATTAATCCTTTGTTTGTGTTCTATCTGCCCAGATGTGTACCAGTGTATCAGCGCACCTCAGTCCAGGTGCTGGCTCAATTCACAGCTCAGGACTCCCACAGCAGAACCACACACCTCCTGGGCTCCACTGATTGGTTTGTGGATGTTACTGAACTGGTCATTAAATCACTGAGAATAGAAGACCCTCGAGTGGCTTCCCTTGATACTCAGAACAACCTGATTGGTTTACAGCCAGGAAAGACATCAATCTATGTAAGTGATGGCTGTAAAACAATTAATCTGCCCATCTTCACTTACTGAGCATCATCATCATCGTTCTCTCTCACTCCCTCTCTCTACTTCTCTCTATCTCTCTTTCTCTCATAGGTCATCTCAGAGCAGTGGGATGGTGTGCTGGGCAGATGTGATATCACTGTGACTTCTGACCCGGTTACCCCCGCGGACCTATCCGTGCAAGTGGTCAGTGGCCTCGGCATGTCAGTCCGGGCAAGCCCCGCCCACCCTTCCATCATAACAGCAACAGTGACAGCCTACAACATCCTGTACAACCAGCAACAGGTGAGACGAAGGTTGGTTTCTGATGTGATGTATGAAGACAAATTTTATATATATATCTTTCCTTTTCATGTACCCTGTGTGTATCTCCAGGAGGCGTCCATCAGCGTTTGGCTCCAGTTCAGTGATGACACCGCCTCCCTACTCTCCTCCTTCGATGACCTTCCCTATTTTCTGCGTCTGTCGTCATTGGCTGAGACAGTGGTTGAAGTGACGCCTGGCCCCAGCCAACGCATCTT
This sequence comes from Chaunax sp. Z400, assembly GCA_037577475.1. Lineage (NCBI taxonomy): Eukaryota > Metazoa > Chordata > Actinopteri > Lophiiformes > Chaunacidae > Chaunax > Chaunax sp. Z400. The sequence continues at coordinate 13,698,051 of CM075191.1, read as the reverse complement.
TGCTCAAGGGGATGGCGGTGGGCCTTTACTGCTCGCAGAGCTTCTGGTTTCAACCTGCGCTGACCAGCCAATCACCTCTAACTCTGTCAGTGAAGACAGCAGAGGTTGGACGGACACCGAGGGAGAAGGCAGGATGAGGAGGTTGGCAAAAGGATCTGGTTGGATAAGAGTCAACCTGGATCTTGGCTTAATGCCTCCAGTTGGGGGCAAGGTTGAGGAGGGTGAGGACTTCGAAGCTGACATTTCAGACATACTGGTTGAGTCAGACAGCGACATCTATGTATCAAACTTTGACAGCGACGAAGTTGGCACTGCAAGCAGTGACTACAACCGGAAAATAGCTAATAGAAACTGGAATAAGGTGGAGAATAGTTGGATGGTCAGTCGGAACAATCTTGAAAGAGCCGTGCTGATGCCCAGCCAGGAGGAAGGTCCTGTGTATTTCTCCCCAAGCCAAGAGAAAAAGGTAGAGAGGGGGGAGGAAAGACAGGGAGCCCAAGAGCTGGAGATTGGTGTTGGTGCTGTCCTCTCTCTGCTCTGCCTCTCCGCTGTCCTCTTCCTGGCAAACTGTCTGCCTTGTGCCCTGCGAGACAGGAGGAGGACAACCCAAGTAGAAGACAGAGGAGCAGAGCTAGAGAGAGGTGCAGGAGACAAAGAGTTAGAGGAAAGGAAGAAGACAGAGGTAGAAGACAGCGTGGCAGAGGAAAGGAAGAAGACAGGAGGTGACGTCGGGATAAAGCAGCAGGAGGGGAACAATATGGACAATGTTAAAGATGTAGAGATCATTTGCTTATAAATTATGGACAGGAATTTCAGCCTGTAGCTACCAATAGATTGGAGCAAGGGAGGATATGCATGAGAAACTGATTAGTACGGTGATGATTCAAGTGAAAAGTAGGGTCATTTTCTCAAAAGCTTACGCCCCCTGCTGGTCATTAGAAAGAATGCAGGTTTAAGGTACAGTTCTTCCACATTGGCTTCACTTTTCAACCAGATAGCTCAGTCGATGCTACCAGACATTAAACTCCATCCATCCAGGATTAATTCAGTCCATGCAAGAAGTTTGGTCCATGTGTTCTCAGTGGTTGCACACCTCAAAGGACCTGAAAACAAACTGATTGATATTTAATTGCATCTGCATAACAAATTAGAACTAAATCTTTTCTTATAAATCATGTGTTGTAAAATCTTGTATTTGTAAAAATCTTGTGGTTGTCATTGTAAAACCAATCCTAATTTTTTTTCAGGGCGGTATGAACACAAAACTCCAATCTTTTCAAATCAGATTTGAGTCACTTTCACATGTGGTCCAAGATCAGATACCGATTTGTGACCACACTTTAGAGCTAGATACAGGTCACTGTAATTCTGAATGTGAACCGTCAACAGAACCAAATCTGATCTAAGCAAAAAATTGGAATTGGAATGTGACTGTAGCCTCTGTTTATAGAATGTTTTCAGAATGTTGTATGTACTATTGTCATTAGTCTATTTCTTCATATCAGTGTGTTTAAAATAAAGTGTGCTGCTTTCTTCTTTTTAAATCATAGAGGGTCATGATTAGAATGGTGGAGAATTAGTGGAGCTGTTTCTATCTATCTATCTATCTATCCATCTGGATATAAACCGTCTATATACTGTGTATATATACACACTCACACTCATTAAGTCTCTTTATTGTATCGCTGTGACAGATGACCGACTGAATACTGTACCCTAGTAAAACTCAACATAGACGAGGACTGAAATTGTTTGTGTCTTGTAAAATGTTTATTGTACATATTAACAAAATATATTTGTTGTGTTCACTGTACAAAATCGTTTCAACAAGTGGTTCCCAAACCTGTGTACCAACAAAGGCTTAGGCATACAGTCTGCAGTGGGTTTGATAGTAACCTTGAACACGTCAGTACATCGCTGTCAGATAAATTGTGACTATATAGTGTGACTGCTGTAAAAACAGTGTAATCACTTCCATGTTTTTGAGCATTACACAACGTTCCCAGTCTTTTGATGGCCATCACAATTTTTGAGATGTGTTGCTGACATAAAATTCTGAGTAAGCATATATTTATAAAAAATCAGAAGTGATGAGGTGCAACTGTAGATAAATTGTCTTTGCACTGTTTCAACTGACCTGAATGTCAGAAAGGATTAGGAAATTATCCCATTCTGTTTTATCAATGTTTTACAAAGCGTCCCAACTTTTTAGACTTGGGCTTGTAATTAAAAGGGACTGTTTGGGGCACCTTTAGCTCAGTTGGCAGGGAATGCCAACCAAATATCGACCTGCAGCCAGCTAAAAAAATAACTTTTGAAGAAGGGAGTATTGAGTCTTGGCATAGGTTTGCGCTCTAGTGCCCTTCTAGTTTTCAACTGGAGGGGTATGGTTGGTAATCGCTGAATCATGTAGATAACTATAACAGCTAGATTGGTCTCATTTGCTTTACAGCAATATATAGACAAAAACAAATATAAATATACAAATAATAATACAAATCTTTAAATGAAACTCATGAAAACACATCCCAATGAAATATGGACATTTGTTCTTGTTTTTTTACTACAACATTTCAAAATCTTTTAAAAATTAGATAAAAAAAATACACATTTGTTTTTTGTTTGATCCTCTGGAGAAACTTGCTGAACGGTCACATTGCCTGTGTTATTTAAACATGTGCAGTTGGCTTATATTTTATCAAACAAATGTTTTAAGTTCTCAACTGGGAGTTTAACAAGTGGTGGCTCTACTTTCATTCACTCCCAAAAATAAGAGGGAAGAATACCCGACCGCATTAAATGAAAGCAGTGACAGCACAATGACAAATTTAAAACAACATAACCTACTTTGGTAAACAGTCAGTAGTAATGTAAGATGCAAATGACTAGCTAATGAACTAAAGCGCAAAGAACACTTGTTTCGCCCTTTCAGTGAATATCGATAGCTGTACAGTGTTTCTTCATAGACACAACATGAGTATGAAAGTCACAATAAGTAACTCTGATAAGGGTTTCACACTTTATATTGCTGTCGTACGATAATATGCCTTTGTTTGTGTGAATGAAATGCTACTAACGTTAACAGTGCTGTCAGCCACAGTCTACTATGTCATCAGCCCATACCTAACCCTCCCCTGGCCTGTTGTCCACAGCCTGTGGCAGACTGCTGGTGTGTCCTCAGGTTGCAGATCCAAGCAAACCTCTTCCCACACTGGTCACAGCTGAAGGGTTTCTCCCCAGTGTGAACCCTCTGATGCTTCTTCAGGTTTCCGGCCTCGGAGAAGCGCTTCCCACAGGTGTCGCAGCAGAACGGTTTCTCTCCCGTGTGGACTCTATCATGGGCCTCCAGGTTGGAAAGGCCAGAGAAAGCCTTGCCACAGATACGGCATATGTAGCTCTTCTTGCGGCGTTCACCAGGCGCAATGCTGCCAGCCTGGCTTTCATTGTGGCCGGCCAGAAGTCTGGCTTGTTGCTGAGCAGTGATGGCCACCTCAATGCTGGAAAATGCTGTTGTTCCCCTGACAGGAACAGCTGACTGTGGAGCCACTGTGGAGCTCATAGACCTACTGGTTAAGCTGCTACTGGAGACAGTTGTTTTAACAGAGACGGCAGCGGTGGCAGAGGACAGCGTGGTCTGTGTAGAGGGAACGCTGAGTTGTTGCTGAGAGGCCCTGTTGCTGTCATGACGATGCTGCTGCAGCAGCTGAGCCTGTGCACTTCTTATCATGGTGGATGTTCTTCTCCATGGCATTGACACTGACGTCCCTGCTGACAGGTCTGGGAGCAGAGAAAAGAAGGGTTCAGCAGAACCTCTGAATGACTGAAAATCATTAGTGACATCTTGCAAATTCAGCATTACATGCGACAGATTAAATTTTTCTTTCCTTGTAAAAAGTGTCAGTTTGTCACGGCATCACTAAACCAGAATACACTGTTTCAACTGATTTCACCATTTACACCTAGTTTATGAAAGAGGAACATTTTTTGTCATAGTGGCTAAAGTCCACAGACTCCATATAAAAATCACTCAGTGTTGTGAGTTGAATTTTGGGGAACATTATTAAATAGAGATTTTTAATAAATAATATTCTTCATGATGCTAATAATTCAGAATAATTCCTAATTATTTTGCCTTTCTTGTAAATACGAAAAACGAGTTGTCCCAGATATGTGCATGTTTCTTTAGATATGGAGCAGGGAAGTGAGATCCAATCACAAGCGGTCACTCATGTGGAGATACATTATAATACCAGGAGTGAACAGCCAGACTTGGAACTGTCTACTAGTGATTGAATCAGACAGGCCAGATTTTAATACCAGGTTTGAACAGGCTCTTAGTAACCAGCTGCTCAATTTTTTTTTTTGTGGTCACTTAAAGGTCCACTATGGTTCTTATTCTTCATAAGCAAGACCAAAGTTTTTAAACATTTTCAAAAGGATCCACTTAGGGTGTAAACATGGCGTTAGTACAAGCAGGAGCCAGAGTTGGGAGTAAGTCAAACATGTGCAAGTCAAAAGCAAGTCCCAAGTCACTGTGGTGAAAATCAAGCAAGTCCAGTCGACCTCTCTCTCACTCTCTCTCTCTCTCTCTCTCTCTCTGTGTGTGTGCAAATGAAATTGACTTGTGGTCTGTGGAAACACCATCGAATCAAGTCATTGGAAATGTCTGTTTCCAGCCCATACTTAAATATCCAGAATTAAATGCTCTTTATTTATGCTTTTATTACAGCATTTCTACTAAACAACAGCAAAAAAAAGAAAAGTCAGACATTACGCTTCTGCGTAGGAAAGGTGATGATTTCTTACCTTGCGGCACCAACGGCTGGATGTGAACTCTGGAGGAGTCCGATGCAGAGGAGAAACTCTGCCCTCCACTCGTCCTCGCGGCTGAGGAACCTGAGCCTTGGGGTAGCTGAAGCCCATGTTGAGGTTGTGTTTCAGTCTCTACAATAATAACTCCATCCTGGTCCGTCTCTGTTGAGTCATAAGTGGCGAAAGAACATGAAGGACCACTGGGGGCTGATACAGAGGCATTATCAGGGGCCCAGCGGGTGAAGAATGTCTCGAGTTCAAACAGAGAGTATTCGGAGCCCAGAGAGTTGTGGTTACTCGATCTCTGCTGCTGTTGTGTGTTGGGGCTGGCTGGTGTGTTGGTGTCTGGGACCCTCAGCTGGACTGCCACTATACTGTTGGAGTCTTGTGAGGTTATGGGTGTCGACTGAGGTGCTGCAGACTGGGGAAGGGCAGGGGTGTGTGGGTAGAAGAGAGATGCATTAAAACCAGATAATATTCTCCTCTGGGTACAGGACCGAGTGCACAGCATACCAAGCAGTTTAGCTGTCCAGTCAGTGGCACCAAGAGGCTTTTTTTTGTAAATCTAGGTATGATGAATATACCTATACGTTTTTGTACATCTAAAGGAAACACACAGCGAGGGCTGCTTTGATGAAATTCGTAGGGGGCACTATTGAACCATTTGCATCTCCCTAATTCTGTGACCCGTATTACATGGCAGACAGTTTTGCCACTTCTGTCGCATGTGCCAGGTTTTATGACTTTTTGAGAATCTCTAGCCCCTCAACAACTTCCTGTTACATTAGGAAACATTGAAATTTGAATGTCAATTGACAAAAAAAATCACAATCTTCACCAAAAGGAATTTGGTTAATACTCCATGAAAATTATTTTACATATAATGCTATAAATGGGATAAACTGAACAAAAATTATACAGTAAATGCAAAATGGTTTTCGTCATGGCTCCAAGAGACTTCTTTAAAATGTAGGTCAAATGTTCCACGACTATTTTTTTGAAATCTTGTAGGGGACACTATTAAACCACTTTACCCCACCCATGTGCAGGACCAATAAAACATTCATTTTTACTACTTCTAATATATGGGCAACATTTAATGAGGCCATAGCACCGGTTGGTCCTTGGGCCTTGTAACTGTCTGCCTCCATCAGACTTCAGTGCTGAATCACAGGCACCAACAATACCAGGCACCCTAATCTACAATTTGTCACATTTGAGAGTGGCATTACAGAAACTCTGTGTCCCAAATGGAGAGAGTTCATTCTGTAAAAAGCGTGTTGGTGCTTCAGGCTTTTAATTATTTAGATTTTATACTGAGAGGCATAGACTTTTTATCTGTCTATCTGTAAACATCTGTACATATGCTCATTATGACTGAGAACAATGTGCTGCATGAGTTATAGATTGGATATTAATATTGTGTCACAATTTTGTAATGTACAATTTTTAATAAAAACACAAATTCACATGTCGGGTTTTTATAAACGTTTAATCATTTTCATTGCAAACTGATACATTGTGCAGGATTTTACATAATTGTGACACAATAGAAAAATGTTTGAATCCTACAACGGCTTATATTTTACAAAGTAGTAACAAAGAAAATTATCCTTGTAGATTAAAAAATATTTATATACATGTCGGAGGAGTTGTATTATCAAGAGCAAATTGAATTAATTTTCACTGGAGGAACATGATTAAAATGTTATAAATGCACACAATATTACTAACTAAACATTTCTTCTAACAACATTTAAACTCACTGTTCTGTCTGAATTTCTCATTTCAATACTAAGTTTTTCTACTTTGACTTGTTTTTGACATAAATATTTGTATATATTTCATATATATTTAGCCTTGAATTACTGGTTGGGCCCTTTATTTACCTCCACTTCAGACAGACCCAGGACTTTATCTGAAACAGGCTAATAGTAAAGACACACCTTAGTTCCCAATTTCCCATGCTGACTAAATATGTTTTTAAATTTGAGATTAATATGTTTTATATAATAAAACAAACAGATTATATTATACTCACGATAGAAACATATCCTGTTATATACATATACTCTAACCACCATTGAGGACATGGATGACAGTTTCCCTTAATAAGGGCTCTATGATGAACATCTGTTAAACATTCTAACTGTCTAATTGATCATTAGTGTGGACCTTTCTTTAAAACGTGATGAAACAAAAAAGATGAGGATGTTCCATATCTTTATATAGATATGTCTTATATGTTTCACTGGTGCTACAGTCAGAAGATATGACAGTCAGACATGCCAGCAAGTCCATCAAATATGGCATGAAGTGGAAACAGAGAAGCAGAAGCATAGTGGAAGGATCAAGAGATTAATGACGTGGCATATCATAGAGAAACTATAGCATGAAAAGATGGATCAAGGCCAACTCCAAAAGCAAGAGAGATCTTGTGGTGCAAAGGGTCTGAGGGGCAGCAGAAGAAGAGTGCCAAAAGGCAGGGCTTGCCAGCCTGGGACAATGGCTGCAGTGGGACGAGCCACTCGAGTGGCCAATGTCCTGGAAGGAACTCTGGTATACTGATTTCTTGCCTACTCCGCACAAGCTTAAGTTCTTGGGGAAAGAAGATCTATCCTGCAAGCAGTGCGGAAAAACGCTTTGCACCGTGAACCACATCTTGGCCAGATGTCCCAAAGCACATGCAGAAAGCAGATACAGGCGGAGGCACGACAAGGTCAAATGATGGCATGCAAGCTTAATCCCCATTGAAGTCAGCTGTCCTGACTTCTGAGCAACAAAGGGCCATTTTGTACAAAAGATGGGTTTGGAACCCAAACAACTGACGAAAGCCACACCCACAGCAGCTGAGAGCAGTTCAACATACTTGTGGACGGCAAGGGCTTGCAGTTGGATCCCTTCGCGAGGTGAGGGCTAAAATAGCCTTTGTTGCCCCTCTCAGGTGAGGTGTGCGGCCTAAGGGGCAAAGTGCTTGTGACCCCGGGACAAGTGCTAAATATGTAGAGGGGTTCCCTGCAGTTTCAACATACTGTCACCCTACCCTCAAGAAGTACCAGAACGAGGAGGCACTTGTAACAAGTAATCTCACTTAGTTCCTGTAGATTCTGAGGATGGTAGGATGGTAGATGTTTACTTGACCTTTAACATAAAGAACCTTCTAGCAGTTAAAAAGGGCCCAGCCCCTTCTGTTCCTCGGTAGGTAGGATTTTAATGGGAAATCGCTGAAATTAGTGGTTGCATGGGGACATTATACTGAATTAAAAATGGACGCCAGTATAGTAAAGGTAATTCCACCCCACCTCAATACAGTATACAATACAGCCTTTACTCTTTCACACTCGCTATATTTGACTATAGCGAGTGTGTTTAAATACACTCGCTATTTAAATACACTTCTCAGCCGCAAATTTACATTGGTTCAGAGGAATAATAGTCATGTGTCTTGCTGTTGATTTTGAAATATAAGGCTTGTTGTTTAAGACTCTTTTGGGTTTGTGTAACATAATAACAGAGCATTTTAAGGTCTACATCTGTGGATGGTGTCTCTTTTGGTGTTTTTTCAGGTTGCTGGGGTCAGAGAACCTCTCAGAGCACAGTGAGCACTGGTATGGTCTCTCCCCAGTGTGGATGTTCTTGTGGATCTTCAAGTTCCAGAACTGGGAGAATTTTTTGCCACAGATGCTACAGCCATATGGTCTCTCTCCTGTGTGAGTTCTGAGGTGGGATTCTAAATTTGCTGGGGAACTGAAAACTTTACCGCAGAAACTACAGATGCAGCCCCTCCTCTTGGGGACTTTCTGTGGCATATCATCGCTGCTATAACTTCCCTGAACCTGACTTTGACCTGGTGCAAGGAACTGTTGGGGGCCCTGTATCTGACCTAAAACCTGAATGGGGCTGGACTCTCCTGAAAGATCAATAACAGGAGGCTGAAAGGACACAGAAGTATGGAAGCCGCTAGAGCTTTCAACAGCCAATCCCCTTCTTGCTGAATTCTCAACAGCCAATCCCCTCTCAGAGTTGCCAGACTCTACTCCAATGAGCGTGGTGGGAAGGTATGAGAGTGGGACATCCCCATCATTAGTCCACAGTGAAGAATGGCCATAGCTGACCTCTGTGATGCCCCGCCCAGATTCCTGCAGGTCAGACAGCTGATTGGTGGAGGTTTGTGTCATTTCATCGAATGGCAGAACTGCTCTGTAGTCATCGGTGCTTGATTCCACTAACCCTGGATACAAAGAGGAAAAATACTGATTAATTTTCTCTATCAAACTCTTTATCTACTGAGGATTAAATGTAGAATGTCAGAGAAGTGTCTTGATCAATAACTCACAGTGTCATCAAAAGTTCAAATCAAAGGTGTCCACTCACCCTCCTGTATGCTGAGGCCTGTTTTGCTCCGAGTCGCCGTCAACTGCTCAACCTCCTCTACTTTCACCAGCACCACATCTTGGTCCTCGTCCACCTGCACATACAATCGAGAGAGAAAATATCGGATGTTACAGCACAGCAGGCATACCACACTGAAGCAACTCTATTTCAAACATGATAAAGAACAAGATCAGGACAGAGACACCTTTAGATTTTCTGACATTTACTTGAGTGGAGATTAATCCAAAGATGAGCTGATGACTTATTACAGACTACATATTACTACATACAACTACTGACATAAGTGAGTGAAGTCATTTCTACACACTCATTTCATCCATTGCTAATATAAAACAATTGACTTGTTTTTTTTTAGCTTCACTAATCAGGTTTTAAAAACTGCAAAGGATGCCTTAGTGTTTATGTAAAAAAAGAATATAAAAAAACTATACTGCTCAATATCAACTTTTCTTTAACTCTCAAATATCAATATTGGCCTCAAAAATCCAACTCCAGGCTCTGATCCAGATTTCAACTTTTGATTGAGAGCTACATGAAGAATAAAAAAAGAGCAAAAATATTATGCTGACACCAAACATCATATAGTTTTTGAAACCCAGTGACTATTTAAAGTCCCGTCTTTTATATATAAAATCCGAAAAAACCCAGTACTGATGGAGCTCTAATACACATCAGTGTGACAACTGTCCCAGTGGAACTGCCGTAGACTGAGGGCACTGAAGTTAAATATTGAATTATGTTTGTCATTCAACCCCGATTCCAAAAAAGTAGGGACATTACATAAAATGTCAAAAAAAACAAAAAACGCAATAATTTAATCTTTTTTGACATAATTGCAATTGTTGAATTTATTGTTGAATCTGAATTTGAGGCCTGCAACACATTTCTCAGACGTTGTTACAGGTTGATGTTTACGTTGTTACATCACCTTTTCATGTCACAACACTCGGTCAGCGTTTGGGAAGAGACGACACTAATTGTTGAAGTTTTAAACTGAATTATGTCCCATTCTTGTTTGATATACGACTACAGCTGATCCACAGTCCGAGGTCTCCGTTGTCATATTTGGAGCTTCATAATCCTCCACACATTTCCAATGGGGGACAGGTCTAGAATGAGACAGACCAGTCTAGTACCTGGACTCTTTGACTCTGAAGCCTCGCTGTTGTAAGGCAGAAGAATGTGGTTTAATTGTCAGCTGGAATCAGTACATGTAGTGTTGTAGATCTGGTTTTTTTTTATACCTTTGGTACTTTATAAATATGGCTATTGTATCACTGGAAACGTGGTGTCCTGTGGTTTATGTGGTATATAGTTTAAGTATTAAAGTATTGATAATTTTTACAACGTTTTCATTAAGATTTTGACAATGAGGACATTATACCTCACAAATACACAATATGCACTGTATATCGTTTGAGCTGTTGCCAAAGACAGGCTACCTGAGTGTACATCAGTTTGAACAGACAGAGCAGGGTCCCATGTTGGTACCAACATTCTAATCATATTCACGTCTTTAGGATGCATTGACCGGTCAATCTTTAGTCATAGTAGGAATGAAGTCTGATTACTGTACATCTGAGATTCAAAGTCATGACTGACTTCATTTTTAAAGGTCATGAAATAAGACATTCCAGTGGTTTGAGGCATATTTTATACCATAAATAAAATGTGGCATACATAATTTGAAATATTTCAAACATAAAGCACAAAAGGTGTTACATTTAGAATGACAATCCACTTCTTCACAATATTCTCAAACATTTACTGGTACATGGAGAACATTTATAGATGAAGTGACTGAGTGCTGGTCAAGCCTGAAGTCTAACATCAGTTCTGATGATCCACTCCGATCACAAATCAATATAGTTTGAAATACACACTTGATCTGGTTTCAGTCCTGCAAACATTATCACTATAGCACTAAATGTGAATTAATTGGTCACTGAATTGTCCTTAACAACTGTACTATTTCCTCTCATTTCCTCATGTTTGATAAAAACTGATAAAACTTTTTAATGAAAGTGTTATTTGGAAGGTTTTGTAGAGATTTACATCTTTAGTAGCAACCAATGGGATTGAAGCTGTAGGCTGCAGACAGGCATGGGAAGTCAAAGTGTTTAAACAGACTAACATAGTGTTTAGTCTGCACATTAGATCATTTGACACCAACAGCCTTTTAATAGATGCTTTTTGGGGAATGGGGATTACACACAGATCACAGAAAAAAGTGGAAAAACTAGACTTACTTAAATGCATCAGGGTTCATTTAAATGCACAAATTTATGCAGATGTTTGGGACATGAACCATTCTTGTACTCTGCATTCTTCTCCACAGCGAAAAGCCAACAAAGAATAAGAGACTGAAGAGGCTTCTTTTTTTTTTACACATAGAATGTACAACAGCGCTGCAACAAAAACCCTTCTCTATGCCGCCTTTGTGTATTTACACTGTACAAACATAAAGCTGCATAACAACGTTCCAGTGTGGGATGTTAGAGAACATGCCAGTGTTCCGTTTATATGCGTCGAGCAGAGATTTATAAGCTGCTGGGCTGCTTTTTAAATCATATGGTTGTGGATCGCACACGATTTATTGTCAAAATGTCAAACCCACCTCCAGCCCTACCATCTCTCCCGTTTATACAAGCCGTCGATACAGAACTGTTATTAAATCCACTAAGAGGCAGAACAATTATCACCCACTACACCTTTGTGACATTTCTATTTATAATTAGTTGCATTGTTTTTTTTTCCAGGTCCACACCCCATCCTTCCTCCAAATTTCATGGAGGTCCATGTATTTTTTGGTAATTCGATTTTCATTTCAGAAATGATATAAAACTAATGGCAATTCGATTTTTCATTTTAAAATACAAAAACCGAATTAAAATACAAGGCGTTTTGCTTTTCGTGGCCAAAAAGGGAGGAAAGGAATTTAAACACCAATTTGATTTTCATTTTTGGTTTTGAATAAGAAAAAATAAAATCACTAGAAAACAGAACGGAAAAACAGCCTGTGTTTTGGTTTTCTGAGTCTGCATGTGGTCATCTGGCTACTCCTCCCTTTGTGACCATGAAAAGGAAAACACCTTATATTTCAATTTAGATTTTTGTATTCTAAAATGAAAAATCAAATAACCACTAATTTTTTTTTATATAAAAGATACACGGACCCATGGAAAATAAGCCCAGATGATTTTGCTACCTCCTTGATAGAGGTAGTAAAAATAGATACGTGATACGTGCAGACTGCAAGACTCCAGCTGTGAGATCCTGGCTGCATCAACCCAAACATCAGGATTAATGAGCAGATTAATGAAACATTTGAGGTCTAAACACCAGCATATAACTTTTCAATCAAAAGCCTTCACTTGACCACAAAAGAGTGTAAAGACACTTTTATGATGAACTCGTCAGAATACTGCTGAACTCACCATAACTACATTCAAATTGTCCATCCAAAAACTGCTTCACGTCAGCATCGCTGTTGAGAGATTTGAGGCAATTCTAATCAAGAGTATTTTTTATTTCTGTCATTGAAAATAAAGTCACATTTAAAATATTTTTGTTTTACACTACTGAGGGAAACATTTAGAAGTCAGTTTAAGTCATTAAAAAGGTCCTGTGCATAAATTTTGTTCATTCGGTTGCGTTTATTTATCATTTCCAACATGGAGTCTTTGCTGGTTTACACCCTATAGAGAGGGCCGCAGGTAAGATAAGCAGAGAGGGTTTGTTCCGAGGGCTTAAGTCTGAATTTCAGGGTGGCTCTTTTGCTGGTGTGTTTTCAAGTTTCTTATCCAGGCGAATCCCTTGCCACACATCCCACAGCTGTATGGTTTCTCTCCAGTGTGAACTCGCTGGTGTTTTCTCAAGTTCCCAGCCTCAGAGAACATCTTCCCGCAGGTGGAGCAGCTGAAGGGCTTCTCCCCTGTGTGTATGCGTTGGTGGATCTCCACCTTCTTGGGCCTGTTAAATGCCTTACCACAGTAGCTGCAAACAAACAGTCTTTCCTTGGTGTTGGAACGAGAGCGCACTTTGCTGTTGTCACTGAAGGGTTGAGAGAGGGGGAAACCAGGGCTGTAACGAGTCCAGCCGTTAATACTGGCAGAGGTTGATGGGTAATCAGCCGCTGCCATCGAGTATGAACAAGAGGGCCTCCTTCGTTCCATTTCAAAATCCAACTGCTCATCAACAAAGTTGTCAACCAACAAGTTACAGCTTTTATCATTGTCACACAACACGGCAAACTTTGAGTCACTGCTGCCATCCTCGTTACCCTGGCGGGGGTTTGTTTCTTGCAACGAGTCTCTGCCTTCAACAGACGCACTGAGTTCACACTTAAGGAGAGGAGAGGAGTCACTGACCTCCACTCCTCTGCTGCTGTTGCCAGTACGCCACATCTTGCTGCTCTGGATCTGGGTCTGGGACTGGAACTGGGACTGGCTGGAAGTGGACTGGGTGTCTTGCTGTTCAATGCTGGGTCTCTGCCCCGCAGCTCCACAAGGGACACACTCGGCCACACCTTAACAGAGACAATATGGGACACAGAATGGAGAAAGAAATGAATTGTCAACATTTTAAAAATACACTGTGAGACAAAATATTCATCACTCCTATGATACCAAGTCTGTAACTAATAAAAATCTATTAATTAATCTGGTTGTGCTTTTTGTTGATTAGTCATGATTATCAATATTAATTCCCATTAATAGCCCACATGTGTAATTCCCCATAACATAGATTTCCACAGCAATAATTCAACAGTACATGTTTTCCTTTAACCAACATAATACAACACAAATTGTAAGACAATGCCAATATTTCAGTCCAACTTACATTTTGCCCTTGTTTTGTTTCATTTGATGTCATTATTCATTATATTTGGCCATTACAACACCCCTCCACAAAGTTTTAAAAAATTTGGCTTGTAGTTTTTCTGCCTTCCTGCAGACAAACAAATCAAACAACCCCAGTATGAAAGGATGACCTACATGACGGAGGTAAAAAGACCACCTCTCCCGAAAGGGCACCACCATCTACCTACACAACTATAGTCCAATAGCATTCAAGTATTTCTAGCAATAGGTCAAAACACTCATCATCTCATTTCTTCCTGATTCAGTGTACCCACTACAATTTGTATACTTGAAAGATGCTATCATCCTGGTCTTCCACACTGTCCTCTCCTGCCTGGACCAGAGGAACAGATGTGAGAAAGCTGACATCTTGGTGCCAGGTCAACAACTTCCATCACAAAGTCAGCAAAACAAAAAAGCATACTGTAGCTTATTGGAATCAACAGGACACGCCCATCACCACTGATGGGACTACAGTACAGAGCCACTGTCACCTATTGGTTTCTGAGGAACCATTATGTAGCTCAGTGTGGGTGGCTCCAGCTGTCAGTGACTTCCACCTGTTCCTCGGATCCAGTCTGGTAGAACATTTAATCAAGCCATTTCAACAATATTTGCATGACTAGTTCTCAAAATGAGGCAAACACAGCTAAGAGGTCAAGTTTAGATGACTGAGCTAGCTGAAGAATTAGCTGCCTGGCAGTAGGGTTGGGCAAAACTCTGATTCCATCAGAATCGTGACAGACATTTTAATTTTGATTATGTTCATCAGTTCCTAAATACATTTCACTTGCGCCCAATTTAAGTTTCAGTTTCCGTGGTGGTGTCATGCAGCTTCTCTAGTTTCAGCCTCACAGGTTGGATGGTACTTCATGCTGGGCACCATCATGGACCGCAGCAAGTGGCGCCCAAACGTGTGGCTTTATTTTGCCCTGAATAATGCCGAGGCGGCACCGTGTAACACCTGTGCAAAACCTATTTCGTGCAAGGGAGGACGCACAAAAGCTGAATCGGAATCAAAATCAGTATCATTATAATCCAAATGATGTCCAACCCTACCTAGCAGACAGTTTGTGGCTTGCTGTCACTGAAGGTGGTCACAACCTAGTGTTACCCTTAACTATTGATCAATTTAAGGCCTAATTAATGTTTAATCAGTGAGTTTGAAAAGACTCTTCATTCACTTTCATAACTGACCAAGAAAAGCAGCAAATCCTGATATTTAAGAAGCTGAAACCAGCAGATGTTTGACATTTTTGCTTGAAAAAAATAACTGAAATGAATAATGTATTACTAAAACAGTTACTACTTATTACTTTCCTTTCAATAGACTTATTGAAAAATCGTGTAATTTTGGCTGCTCTATCAATACAGAACCTTACACACATTATAGTACTATATACACATGCATCAGCACTTGGTCTGTTCTCACCATCATCCCCTACAAGAGGCATGTCTTCCTGTGTTTCTTCAGCTCGTGATGTGTTAGCCTCTACCTTCTCCTCCTTCACCAGCACCGCCTCTGGCTCCACAAGCTCCACATCTGGAGACTGCACAAGGAAGTTTGTCATTCGATCGACAAAGACCAGTTTCATTTTCATGCAGTTACAGTATAGGGATGGACATATCAAGCAAAAATACTAATCGATAATCGTTCAGCACCGATCAACTACTAATAGATTAGTAGCAGCTGCCAGTGTTTCCCCCATATTCATTCAGCAGCGGCGCACCGCCAGTCTCATGATCATAAATATCAACGGGCTACTAATGATTTTTTGATGAACACCCAACGTTATCTTGGACTTCTTTTGAGTCATTAACTAGTGCATCAAATCCCCCGAAACCCTCTCCTCACTCGTCAAAGGACACCTACGTAAAAGGTGACGTTAGAGCAGCGTAGCTCCTTTAGGGAATAGGGCAGTGCGTAACAAGCGAGCAGCAGCGAAGTGATGATGAAGCGGTGAATGCGAGCAGAACAGAGGAAAAGGATGGCAGTAAGTTGTCAATATGTGCCACTTAATAAATGCTGCAGCTGCTCAAGCCCAAGAAAAGTCCTATGTTGTTTCCCCAACTGCTGCTATGAAACGTTAGCTACATTCATAGGAAGTCAGGTTAATTAGCTTGAGAAAATGTTTTTCACAATGCAGAAGCCACTGTTAACTTAACATTTTTAGTAAATTGTGAATAATTATCTGTGTTTCCATGTATTTCCTCTGTGTGGCATTGAATTTTTTTTTATATTAATTTCTACAGATAAATGTCAAAAGCTGTACATTAAGACACAAAAGACAAACATGAATAATCCTTTCTATAATGATTCTAAGGTCATTTAATTTGAAGCTATTCTTACTCGCATGAATATGGGGTGGGGTCGCAGCCTGATGGACAACAGCACAACAGCACCGCTGCTGGAAAAACATTCTAGGGGAAACACTGAGCTGCCCACTAACACGACCGTCAGCTGATTACAGCCAGATTCAGGCTTATATTTCTGTGTGACATTCTTTATCAGCCAACCTGTTCCACCTGTTTCCAGAGCTCTGATTTTCAAAATCAATTTGTTTCTACTCAAAGCATCATATCCTAAGTCCTCCACATCACCTTGACTCCCTTGTGGTGAGCTTACCTTACTCTGGATGTTGTCAGAGCGAATCAGCTCACTGGTTGTGTCCTCTGCTGCAGCTCTGCCAGACCACAAAGCCACATCTATCTGCCGATCAAACATGCCAACTACACAAAACAAGAAAAATGTTATTTAGACATAGGAAAATACAATTTCAGATTAATTTACAAGATATAAAAATCTAACTTTGTGTCGTCTCTTAGTCTCTTGTGATGCATATAATCCATCCTTCTTGCCAAGAAAGTTGGTCAAATACATTTTAAGTTATCTATTAGTATTCCTCTCCCAATGATTGAAACAACATGGCTCATCCAATTGTTATTTCGACTTCAAACATTTGCTGTCACAGTGACAGGTCTCATTTAAAATAAGATTTGTAGTTTTGTTGCATCTAGCGTAATAAAAATAACTGACTGCTCACCGCTTTCAACAATAATAATGACTGATTTGTTCACACAGCTGCTAACGATAGCATTGCTAGTTCTGTGGTCACTGAGACGAATCTTCCCTCTGCTTTCTCTGCAGCAACATGTTATGCACAATGAAATGAATGGTGTGGGTGATGAGCCAAAAGCAACACCCATTGCTCTGATCCACTGTTTGAATATGAAACTGGTTTGACTTTTCAAGGTAGCCCAACCTTAATGTGCAACACTGGTTTTGTTTTGTTTTTTAAAATTTCAAACCAGTCCAGTGAGAAATGAGAAATTGATGACACATGAATAAACATGCAACGAATCTGAAAAATCATTAACTTCTGCTCTGAGGGCCAAACTTAAATAAAGTCAGCTGAAAAGGTCATTAAATTGGGGAGACAACAGAAGCTCCAAGAGCTCATTATCCTCTAAATAGAGGACGAGATCAAACGCCATGTGACAGGGAAACAAATGATTGTTTTTTCCATGTTATTTCATTACATACAAAGTGCTGCAAGACACATGTACAACGTCATACTAGGCGCCATCACTGCCGTGTTATATGTCACAACCTGTTTGCTTGCGGAATGCTGGCATGCTTATAAGCACATATTGGAGTGACATTATACTGCTGCCTCTTTGTTCAGTGACTTCAAAGGGCTACAAAAGGGCTAAAGTGTTGTTGTTAGTTTCTAAAATAATCTTTCTTTTTTTTATCATAAGTCTGTCTCTCTTTTCCTTGTTTTTAAAATCCTGGTAAAACAAACTTAATGTGTTACTCCACTTATCCCCTGGACTCTTCAAGCATGTATTTGGGGACTCATCCAGGATCTTTAAAACAAAAAAGGAAACTGGCTTATTGTTAGGCCAGTGTTTATTTACATGTATTATCTCCAGTGGGGGCGGCACAGTGGTGCAGTGTGTAGCACTGTTGCCTCACAGCAAGAAGGTCCTGGGTTCAAATCCAACTTGAGGACCTGGGACTTTTCTGTGTGGAGTTTGCATGTTCTTCCCATGTCTGTGTGGGTTCCCTCCGGGTTCTTCCCACCACCAAAAACATGCAGTAGAGCTGAATTGGTGACTAAATTGAGCATAGACGTGAATATGAGTGTGAATGGTTGTTTGTCTTTCTTTGTAGCCCTGTGATGAACTGGCGACTTGTCTGAGGTGTACCCCGCCTCCCTCCCAAAATCTGCTGGGATAGTCTCCAGCTCCTCCGCGACCTTACACAGGATGAGCGGTTACAGAAAATGAATGATTATTATTGAGAAAAACAACTTAAGTGTGAACTAAATCAATGATTTCAGTGGCTCCATATTTTGAACTGATTCACACCTTCAGTCAAGAATTAACATTGTGGACACAGGGGCTTCATCTCACCTAATAAATGTCATAGTTCTTATTTCAAGTCAGTTGTAAAAACCCTGTCCAGAAACACAATAATCAGCTGCATGACTTAACATATTAAAAGCCTGACCTAAAGATGAATTCATTATAAAGGAGATGGTGATATGGTGGTAGCTGGGCTTCTCTATACATTCTTTTTGGGAGCCAACAACGGTTTTCTATTTTAAAATGCCATTTTGAGTCTGTATGTTCTTAAAAAAAATTATATATAATCCTATACAACTAAGACAATTAATATCAAAGCTGTTATTTGAGATAGACGGGTATGTTAAGCAAGATGAAAATATTCTTGATAAAGGTCGCTGTTTTATTAAAATATAGTAATAAACATTAAAGCTGAGCATGCGGACTTCTAGGATCTGAGCAAATAGGTACAGCACTACAAATTATTAATTCATGCATGAAATAAAAAGAAGGAATAATAGTATTTAGGCAAAATAACAACAAATTGTAGCAGCTGGTTTAAATACAAGGGTCCTCTATCATAAAACACGGTGGTAAACACCATTTCATACACCATTGGGTAGTTCTTTCCATCTCTCCAGTGAATATGAGTTTAGGCCCAGCGGTAAAACTAACGGAGTTGGCTCAGCCGTTATGCGTTTGTTTAACGGACCCTGTTTTACACTTAAGGGATCAACTCTCACACATTGTTGTTGCCATCTTACCGGTGGAAGGCGAGGACTCCCTCAGGCTATCGCTGGTGTTTATCTGCACCCTCGGTCGGCTGCTGTTCATGGCGCTCTCCCGGAGCCTCCTTTCGGCGTTTCCTCTGGCCATCTTCAGTTCCAGTAGGTGCAGCTTCCTCTTCAGGGCTTTGTTCTCTCTCTGGCATTGAGACATTTGTAAACTCACCACCGCATAGTCATCATCCACCAGCTTACATATCTCCGCCACTGCTGCGTTCGCCAGGACCTCCATAATGGAGGCCAGCTGGGTCTGGAAGGCCAGACGGTTGGACATTGTTCCGACAGTTGGTGACTCGCTGGCTGCTCCGTCGCTTTGAAAATACAGTTTAGCTTCTGTCGCAAGATTGAAATATGCTGGAGGTTTGTTCAGACCATTACAGCAATTGTGGAAATTCTACCCGTTTATATGTTGAGATAAAATATGGCAAAGCTAATGCGGCTTCTGCTGCACACAAGCTACGAGCGAAAACATGATATCACTTCCTGTTCTTGTGTTGATTTTTTCTCTTCTTCTTCGTGTGTTTAAATGCGGTTTGCATACAAATTGTGATGCTGCATTGCCGCCTCCCGCTGGTTTGAACTCTCCCTCCATTCTCACATCTTATCTGATCCATATTTTTAACAATTAAAAAATACAATGAAGTGCAGCCCCCCCCTCATTCACTAATAAACATATCCTAAGGCCCTAAGCGCTGGAGGGCCTGAAAGCGTCATCATCTCCAGTTATTCCCACAATATCCAAAACCTTTCTTGCAGCATCCACAACTTTCTCCATCCTTTCAGATTTCCTGTCTGCCTCAGCAGCTTTGTTGATCACCATGGTCATTATCTTATTAGTGCTGTAAATATAGTGCATGACTGATTTCTGATTTTTGTGCCCCCCCCCCCTCCACAAAAAAAAAAATCTAGCCATTTTGAAAATTATATTTCCTCTTCGGTTACACAGATGTATAGGTCTAACATGAACATGTTTTGCTAATTGCAGAATGGCGTTTATGGAGATACCACAACAGTCACTGACAGTGTATTGTATTATTACATCTTGAGCACCAGTGTCAGTCAGAGACAAGTTACAGTTTGCTCTTTAACCTCTCATGCTTGACAAATGACATTCCCCTTAAAGTGAGAAGTTTGTAAGAGTTCGTTTTTCTGATCTTTAGTCAGCTGAGTTCAATTTTTGAGTTCCATCTGTCCATCCGAGTGCGTGTGTAGGCCTCCAGGGTGGGACAACAGCTCCAGGCTGGATGATTGAGATCAAATCAATCAAATCACTTGCACTGTATAAAAGCTATACATTTCACACTTTTATTTGTGTTGCATTTTTCCTCATCAATTCTCACCACCATTTAGGCAAGTAAAATTGATAAGGTAACTCCTTAAGACAAGCAACGTCCACTCCCGTTAGTCTTTTTTTAACGTGAACGACTGTAAACATAACACATTCCAACAGAGGAGTCCAGACAACAGAGAAGGTCCAGTACTTCATAAATGACATCACACCACACTAATGATGCCCACGGTACAGCCAAGCTCATGGCCAACTGTTAACATGTTTAATGAGAACTATACATTTGAAAACGTGGACCATGTCATCGAGAACACTAAAAAGCAAAATATTTTTTTCAGCTGTGCAACCTACAGCTCGTATTGCCAATTACATCCACCTATACCTACAGATACAAACATGACTCTCTGTTAGTTGTTTTTACTTGACATCTTTTTACAGTCCTTCTTTCATTGATATTGACATTTAAAAAAAAACAACTCCCAGGCTTCAACTTGTGACAGGAAGAGAAATTAAAAACATTGCAGACCTGCATCAGCTGGGCTGAAAAAAACTAAATATTCTGATTAACTGTCCAATCCTGGAAACAAACCTAGATGACAATATTCTGGACAACAGCACATTACACCTCTCCCCCGCCCCCCCAATGTTCTTGAGAAATGAGTAGAGAACAAATCAGTGTGACGGACGTAAACATGAGAACAATCATACACGAAGAGGTGCACGCCTGCACTAAAAGATTAACTCAAGTGCTCATATTTACCACTGAACACCTGGCTGCCTTGAGAAGGACGTCATTAATGACACCGTAGCAGAATGAGTGGCAGAGTGGACATGAAAAACTACTCGTTAATCAGAACTGACTCTCACACCGCTACTCATAGAAACGTTTAAAGTGCTTTAAAGGAAGAGTCTGACATTATGTAAGGTAGTCAGGAAAGAAGACGAAAATTATGCCATTTCCGAGCGTGTATTAGAGATAGGTCTGGGACGTGATTGGCCCGGTTTACAGTCGCACAAAGACTTGAGGCAGGTGGGAGCAGTTGGCTTGTTAGCTAGTTAGAAAAACAACTCCCAACACTTCCAAAGCTTTCTTATTTTTTTTTGTTGCATCTTATCAGCGAGCAAACCCATTATCGATACATTTCAAGCTGGGGTTCACTGACAGTAAAGACTATCCTCAGGTATGGCAGAGCAATTCTGAAGACTCGACTCCTATTTTGCTCATACTTCATTCCTGTCATTGCTGCATACAGTAGGTCGACTGTATGAAATAGATGCCAGTAAGGCAGCTTTGGAGTTGGAGGGAGTGAGTAGCCGTTTCCTTTTTAAATGAGCGAGCAGGTTCCCTCTGCTTCCAGTGACAAACATCTCAGCATCGTTTTAATATCAACACTTCTCTTCTGGGAGTCAATTTGAATCTGGCTTTGAAATCACAGCAGGATAAGGCAAGTACATCTTTGTGTTATTATCGTGTGCTTAATATGGGATTCATTTCAAATGTATTTTAGGTCAATTTTATTACACGTCAGTCAACTCATTACATGAATACTACTGAGCTGGAAGGTGTTCAAAATATGATTCTGTTTATGCTTTTTCATCAGGCGGTCAGTGGACGGTTCACGTACATTGTGGACCACCATCAACCAAACTCATCCCAGATAAACTCCGACCCTCTTCCTCCTGGATCAGCCCAGGTGGTTCTGTTATGTGGATGAATTATATCTGTCATAAACAAGACCGTTTATAGCAAATGGATGGAGTAAGTGTTATCAACACTGTCTCAGGCACTCTTTTACAGTCTATCATCCTCCCTCAGTTTGAATAACTGAGTAAGAAAAGCCTAAGGAGCCTTTAGGGGAATAAAAACTTATAATAGAAGTCACACGTTACTGCTATGATCTAGGACAAATATCAACTCTACGTGATATTACAGGATACAGACTTGCTTCTTTTTTCTTCGTGCTTTCGTGAGATGCTAGAGTTTTCCATATAAAGGGATTTAAATGAATCACCGCTTCCGGATGCCACCCGTCTCCAGTCTACAGGCCACACTGGGACTGCTGCCGGTGTCTGCGAACACTACACATTTGGCTGAAGGACTGTCCACAGCGCGAGCAGCTGTAGGGCTTCTCCTGCGTGTGGACGGTGCGATGCCGCTTCAGGTGGCTGGAGGAGATGAAACTCTTCCCACACAGAGAGCATCGATAACGCCTCTCTCCGGTATGGATGAGGAGGTGGACCCGCAGGTTATTGGGCTGGGCGAAGCCCTTTCCACAGTGGGGGCAGGTGTAAGGTCTCTCCCCCGTGTGTACCCGTTGGTGCAGCTCCAAAGCAGCTACGCTGGGGAAGACACGCCCGCACACGGCACAAACCACAGCTTCTTTAGTAGCGGTGCTGCTGCTCCTGTAAGGCCGCCTCTGGATGGTCGTGGTGGCAGGAGGAGCTGTAGGGGGAGGGGGTGGAGGAGGGGGTGGAGGCGGCGCAGCTACAACCGCAGCGGCAGCGGCAGCAGCAGCGGCCATGTCAAAGGAGGCAGCGAAAGCGGCAATTTCATGAGGGCCACCTGTAAAGAGCACGGTGGGGGGACCGTCTAGACTGTCTCCTCCACCCTGTGTGGGGAAGGAAGCAGAGGGGTGACCAGTTTCTGTGTTTCCCAAACCCAGCTGTGCTACTGCATATGCTGCACCAAGGTGGCTGACCCTCTCCTGCATCCAGGCCAGGTCCAGGCCCAGGCTGTTGAGGCGGTCAGGGCTGGGCTCTTCTGAGGCAACAGGGGCTGACAGCTGAGAGGGAAGTTCATCTTCTGTGGTATCATCTGTCTGGATCTCTGGCTTCAGAACGCTCTCTGTGGGACTCCCTCCGAGGTCCCCGCTAGCAGCCTCGGGGGCTGGGACCCCCCCAGTGCTGATTGTCAAACTGTTGCTCAGAGGCTTGATTGATTTTCGTTTTACTCGAGGCCGAGAGGTCAGGTCCACTGTGGCATCGGTAGGGGAGGAGGAAGGCGGGCTGGCGGAGGAGGTGATGTTGGTGACACTGGTGTCACCAAAACTGTCATCGGCGGGAGGTTCATCACTGGGCTCCAGGGCTGTAGGACAGGTTGAGAGTGGTTTCAGAAGAAAGGAACATTTCAAAGAGGGTCATTCATTTCTGTACTGTTACATTATTGATCTGAATTACGTTGGATTAAAAAAAACAAAAAACAAATAGAGAGGGAGGGATAGAGTGTGAATTAGAGAAATCAAAACTGGGGACAAATTTAGTTGACATCAGACAAAAAGACATTCTCTGCAGCGTAAACCAGTTTCCTCTTCAGCTGCTTCATAAAATCAAAATTGTTTCGATTCAATTTCATTTTCTCAAATAAAAGTGATTTTTGTTGCATCGCTGTTTACAAAGCGCTGCTCAACACGTATTTAAAACGGCACACTGTACTCAAGGCGCCGCAGTCTCATATGTCACGCCTCACATGGAGAATTAGCTGTGGCCATTGAAACCATATGAACAATCAATGAAGGACTGCATGAATCATGGACAGAGCCACACTCACCTGCTGACAGGCCACACTCTGACCTGATGTTCACCTCCACCTTGAGGTCTAGGTTGCAGTCGTCTCGCTCTAATTTCTCCTGCTTCACCAGTGGCAACATCTTGGTTTCCTCCTGCTGTCAGACGCATAATGTCATAGCAGACGTGTCAAGTTAGAAATGCTCTACTACATGTTCTGCTATGCAAGATGTTGTTAATAATCTTAATAATATATTGTAACCTGTTACTTCCAGGTTATGAGTAACATGCTTAAAACTACAATTACCAGAATTTTAAATAGATTTGATCGACACTGACAAAAAATAAAACAACTTAATTGTTGTTGTTTTGTGTTATTTGCTGCTGTGTTTTTTGTTTTTTTTTATTTGCTGCTGTGCTTTCCTGTTTGCCAATGCGATGTGCACTTCAGGGCCACCGTCCATAAACACTATAGAAATGATTTGAAAATGATTTGCTGATTAATCATCACCTTTGAAATGCGAAGGAAGCACTTGTCTTCAGAGGATGTAGGAGGAGGTGACACCAGAAGATGATGGTCCTCAGATTCTGAAAGAAATAGCACAGAAAACTGAGCAAGTATTGTCTAACGGTTTGGCTGCCTGTTGAAGTTGTGCTATTTTGGGTAACTGCATCATCCCTTTGCACTTCACTTATAGGGGGTGAGGTACACAAAACAACTGGCAGTAACGTCAGAGCCAGGCTGAAAGCTGCCATAATTCTCGCTGCAGGACTGAACATCTCATTAGATTTTAATTGTTAGGAAAGTAACCAGATTAAATTCCAGGAGCTGTCAGTTTATCCACATAACACCTATTTGGAAAGTTGCACTGATGTTGCTGGAGATGCTGCTGCTACAGGCGTCCTAATCAGAACCCATTCCCAGAACCCCCCCCCCCCCCCCCCCCCCGAATGACTTCATTCGTGATGGAGGATAAAAAGTGACAGCTGCTTCAGGCCAGTGTATTGGTGTAATTAGTATTTACCCCGTTTTACACAGTGACTGTGCGATAGTGCCACAACAAAGACCCTCCTCTTAAACGAACACTTCTTTATTAACAATGAACAAAACAACAGTGACTTTATAAACGATTTGCTTTTTAAATTTCCCAGTCGTGGGTCGCACATTGAGCACATTACCATGTAACACAACCATCGTGTCCTCCTGCCTCAGCAGCTCGCTCCTTTTACACAGACATCAATTCTGCGGCGCTACTTTCTACACTGCCTGCTCATTGGAGCAGCACTATTGACCCTCCTTGTCAGAGGTAACAATGATCAGGGGGCTTTTGACTGACAGAAGCTCAACCTAATTTATAAATTCAATCATAGCGCCAGCTGCCATTGTGGAGGGTGGACAAAATCCTGATCAAAAGCACGGCAGACGGATTGTGCTAAAAAAGCACATAATCTTTTTTGTTACATTCTACAAATACAACTTCTACAAGTGCTTCGATTCTGAGTCATGATGTATTAGTGATGTGTTCTGTGTATGTTTGATCAGCACGTTTTGTATTTGCAAAACAAAATGCATTAGTTTTGTATTTTGAAGCACTCTGCTAGAGAATCGTAGTGCATATGTAAAACATGTTTTGTTTAAGGTTTGGCAGGACATTAACACCTTGGTGACAAACATAAGGCTGTGGTCCATCATATATTTAATATGCATGTTCAACTTCTTTAGTTTCAAAGGTTTGCACTGGGATCCATATCTACGGTTTAACCTGATCTAGCATGGCTGCTTTTCCTCATTTTACCTCATGTCCCATGTGACTTTTTTGAGGTGGACTCTCTTGGTTTCTAAATCATTTTCCTACACATTGAGTTTCCCAACCTGCAAGTTGCTCTTTTTGCATGCCTTTGCAATCAGTATGAGTAGGAGCAATGATTACAGCCTTTAACTAGACATCAGTCAGAGAGCGCAACCCTCCACCAAGGCAGTTCAGTTTCCCCATTATGTCCCCCAAAACCAACAGGCCCCTGATAGTGTGACCCTCATAATGTGACTGCTGGACCATGAAAACCTGCCCCTAGAATCTGGATCACATTGATATAATTATTAGTTTGATAGTTATTCTAGAATAACTATATTTCACTCATGGTGGTTTTCTTCAGGATCTAGATGAAGAACTTTTGAAGATAAATATTTGACACCTAACTGAACCAGCACAGTTCCAACTAAAATCTGATCTCACTTCAGTCTGTATCATTATTATTTGTTATCTCACAGTGGTGACTTGTCTGTGAACCCTATAAATTTAAACATTCTGGTTCAGCAGATCCAGATCAGACTCTGACGTGCGCTAGATCTCATGATGATGACAGTTTTTGTCCAATCATAGTAGGCACTATCCATGAAGTTAGAGACAAAAATCTTGTAATTGTCCCTATCCTGCAATGGATCCAGATGATGATCTAGATCACCACCAAAAATCTAATGCATTGTTCTTTGAGCCATTCCCTACGTCTACAAAACATGTCATCAAAATCTGTTCATGACACTTTGAGTATCCCTTCTACTAGACAAACACAGGGTCCAGCTAAACCTAAATCTAGTTTAACAACATTCATCATGACCGTTTTGTGCCTACATATTACATATAACTAAATGAATGTGTTTAATCCAATTACCACAAGGGAAACTGAGGCCTGGTACTCAAGCAGCAACATCTGTACACACTTATCTGAGAGTGGATGAAGGGAGCCCGGCAGCAGAGGTATGTGCGTATCTATCCCAAACATGACCAAATAAGATCAAAATGAGCTGCAAGGCTGACTAGAGGTCAGTGAGAATAAAGTGTGTGCGCGTGTGTGTGTGCGTGTGTTCAGTCTGGAGAAGTTGGATCAGTCTGGAAGCAGACTGACAGCCACTTACGCTACTGTATGATCAGATATCGATCAGCTCGTCAATAAGCGTACTGCTCGTATACGGATATGTCTTCATGTCCCCTGTCACATAGCAGACCAGCTGCAAGCCCTGCCATCTCAATCTGTTTACCTTCGGGTGGCCTAAAACGAACAGCGTGCATTTCGTCCCGCTGATGCCGTCTCCTCGCTTTCCTCTCGTAGCTCCGCATCTTCTCGTCCATTTCTCGCAGTTTCTGCCGAAGGGCGTCGTTCTCCTTCTCGCTCTTCTCCCGCTCCTGGTCCATCTGGGAGCGCAGCGCCGCGTAGCCATCGTCAACCAGTTTGCAGATTTCTGCCACCGCCGAATTGGCCAGTATCTCTATGATCGAGGCGATTTGCGCCTGAAAGCCAATACAGTCCGCCATCATCGCCAGGTCTGTCTGGCTGCTCTTAGACGGACAGATGCGCGCGGTGGACGGCAGCTGCTGCGGTTCACGGCCGTGAACAGATCCACGCACTGATGTGTGGTGGTGACATGAAAATACCTCAGTGTCTAATTCACATTGTCTGCTTCTTTCGTGTACCCAACACTGTTGTGGTTCTTTGAGGTGCGAGAGTAGAGTCGCCTTCTGATGACGTCAGTTTGTTGTTCAGCACCACTTCACAGCCACCTTGTGTCAGCCTTTCTAAGAATGTATTTCTGAAAGGAGTCTTTCCATGAAGCAAGGTCCTGTTTGATCCCAAAACCCAACAAAGATCTACTTTTACTGGACAACTGGACACCGATCACCTCACTGTGTAAAGACTATAGACTGTTCATGCAAATAGTTGATGAATGTCAGTCATATTAAAGATAGGAACAAACATTGATCAGCCGTAACATTATAACCACCTGCCTAATACGGTGTAGGTCCCACTTTGCTGCTAAAACATCTCTGACCATTCGAGCCGTGGACTCATCTGAAGGTGTGTTGTGGTATCTGGCCCCAAGACTTGGCAGCAGATCCTTTAAGTCCTGTAAACTGTGATGTGGGGCCTCCACGGAGTGGACATGTTTGTCCAGCACATCCCACAGATGCTGGACTGGTTTGAGCTCTGGTGAATCCGGAGACCTGTAAAGGCCCTGGAACTCGTTGTTTTCGTTGTCTGATTTTAAACACACAAAGAAAACTAAAGAAATGATCATTGATTTTAGGGGAAAATTCCCCTCTGGCTCCTGTAATCATGAGCAATACAACCATCGAAAAATGTACAGGAGTACAAGCACTTGGGCACTATTATTGACAGCAAATTGATGTGGGATGCTAACACCAGTGCTGGGTTTGCAAAGGCTCAACAACGGCTCTACTTTTTAAGGAGACTTAGAAGTTTTAATGTGGACAGAAGAGTGACTGGGTGGGAGCACAGTTTCTATAAAACAAAAACAAACTGGACAGGGTCACTAAATTGGGTGGCAAAATAACTGGGAAACCAATGAGCAGTACCACTTGCATGGCTGACCAGTATACAATAAATTTAGCTCATACGATCATAGTCTCTATGGTCTCAATATGCACTTTTACCCTCAGGGCGAAGGTACAGTATGCCCAGGATGAGAACAAAAAGAGGCACCACATCCTTCATCCCACGCAGCATTCAGCTGATCAACAAGCTCGGAACAATTTTACTCAAATTTTGAATGGCACTTTATATTATTATTTATTCACTGAGGATGCCTGATGATGTTTAATTATGATCTGTCTTATGTCATGTTCATGTTTTGACGTTATATTTTGTGTTGTGTATACTTCTTGTACAAAGCAAATTCCCCCTTGGGGGCAATAAAGGTTTCATTCATTCATTCATTTCCTCAAACAATTCTATTCCATCGCTCCATGGTCCAGTTCTGATGGTAATGTGCCCATTATAGGTGGGATTTTAAGTGGACCTTTGCACCTTTTGCAATTTGTCAACAAAGTTTGTTTTTCTCAGGCCCTGTGTCTGAAAGATTATTGTTGACGGCAGTGTATTGCTGTCACACCAGGAAAAGAAAAATGGATCAGTATAACGTTAGAAGTTAATGTGGACATTTTACTATTATAACATGATAGTAGAGCGCATAGCTCCACCAAGGACCAACAGTCCCCTTCAATTCTATCAAGACTTTTCTAAATCGAGCACATACTCCTATTAGCAGCTGGGAAAAGACCCTTTACACAAACATATTTAAATCTGGTGGATCCAGACTTTAATTTGGATCCGTACCAAACTGCACACCCTCATAGATTCCAGCCCCCGAGATATGCCTGATTTGGATCAAGAGGGTCAAAGGGTCACAACAGACAGGAGAAGATAACTTACTTGCATCAGACACATCCCATCTTTAAGCACCAGAGGGCCTCTCCAAAGCCATCACACACCTGCCACCCACCCATTTCCCCCCTGTAACTAAGGAGCCCCCTCCCAGAGTAGGAACGCCTCAAAATTTGAAACAGGTCTAATGTCAAACTAGACAACACTCAAAGTCCGGAAACCTTCAAACTTTCTGCCCCTAGGAAGGCAATGGGAAATTATTGGGGCAGCCCCAATTGTCCACAAGCAGATCAGGAGTGAGACCGGATCTGTAAAAGCCTCACATTACGACATAATCTGGGCTGAACATCGAGGCCGACCAAGGTTCCAGACCAGTTCTCTCTTTGATTGTTGGGAGGAATTCTCCTGTAGTGTGAGCTCAGATTAAGGTGGGTTTTAAATAGTCTGAGAGCATCGGGCCGAGGGGCTTCAAACTACTCCGGATCCGTCCCAGGGTACCTGCTACCATTAAAGGACAAAACAGAATAAATTAACAAGCCATGGAATTGATTTTCACCGATCTTGTAATCGTGTCCTCTTTCAACATATTCATCAGCCTTTTAAGATTTGAATGCTTGCACAGAGTCATGGGTAAACTGACCTGGGTGCCAATCATCTAGAAATACATATTGGTAAAAGTCACTTTGGGTTGGATCTTCATCAGTTCCGAAAACACATTACGAACACATGGCAATTCCTATAGTTTGGTAACAGATGAGGACCTCTGCAGGTCACTTTAGAGAAGACTCTGAGCAGCAGTCATAAGGAATTATCAATTAGCCATTAACTAAATCATATATTACACTTTGTGGAATAAATTGTACATCATGTCTAAATTAATGAACCAAGAAAAAAAATTTGTTTATGCAGGCCAGGCTAAGTTAGCCCTGATGTATTGATTTATTTTTACTGTTACCCTTTTATAGATTCTGAAAAAGTAGAATGTTACCCTTTTATAGAACGGCCATTCTACCCTCCTGGCTCTTGTTCTTATACGTTAACTTTTTCTTCCTTGTCACATGTCTGTTTTCATTCATCAAATACATAAAGAAAAACAAAACACACAAGCAAAAAAGGAATTTGTATATGACCAAATGTGTTATTATATCATTTAAAAAAAAAATTAGGTTCTCTTGTTTTCCAGGCTCACATCCATAAATGCAGGCAATCTACCATTTCACCTACATTGCAAGCTGGAGCCCTGGACTGAACCCACACAGACATGGGCTGTTGCAAACTCCACACAGAAAGTCCCCCGGTGGGGGGGGATCTGAAGCTAACCACCGCCCCAACGTGCCACCCTCAAACCAGCGTGTTAAACAAAAAGGAAACTGACAGAAGCATTAGCTCCAATAAATCCTGTCATTTATTCTTTGTTCTGATCAACAGGAAGTGACAAAAGTTTACTGACAAACATAAAGAATGACTTCCAGCCTCAAAACAACCATGAACATAAACAAAAAACTCTCAATCATGCTTTGAATGTATGTAAACAATCCAGAACTATTAAATCAGTTTCTACATCAGTATTTTTTTAGCCCTTATCAAGCACAACCTGAATGATAGCCAAAGATTACAAAAATACTGTATATTTACACATAAGCTTAACTTAGCATTGCACAGTTTTGCTATTCGCAGAATAGTGTGAAAATACAGCCTTTAATTTTTTAGGAGGTTCCTCACCAAAGGCTATTTACACTTATTACTCAATACGTCGACAGGCTGATTCAGACAAACCAACAGCTATCATGGCTCTCAAGTTCACAGTCACTCTTGTATTCCACCTTTAAAACCTCTTCATTCAGTACCAACAGGCATCAATGCAAAACATAATTGTCAACCCTGAAGATTTTTTTTTCTTGTACATGTGACTTTGACCTACAGCAGAAAAGTGTTTTACATCGACGAAGTGAAAGCAGTTGTTTTACGTGACAAATGCATGTCAATCATGGAGGGCGGTCAGCAGGTGTAAGGTGCTATTGGTCAAACAGGTACAACAAAAAGTACTTTAACGGAACAGTCACAAATTTTGGGGACACGCTTTGCTTGCCATCTTACCCATCATCAGATCAGAAATCATTCAGATATTCAGTTTCACCTCTGTGCAGGAGGGAAAAGTCTGGTTATTATACTGCAGCTAGTGAAACCAGAACCCACTGGGACTGTTGCACAACTCAGAAAAAAAATAAATCAAAATCATATTTACATTTGCAAGTTTTTTATTTTATTTTTTTATTGTATAAAATGATTTTTTTTTTTTTTTTAGCAAAGCCTCTCTAAACAGTATGATGAAAAATGTGGTCATGTTATCATGCCAGTATTAAGGTTGTAAGCTTCCTTTAATGAACACCGCTTGTCATAAGTCCTCACCTTTTGAAAGCTAACCGCCACGGCTTGAACTAAAGAGGCGAATCCCGAGTCTGCTTAGCTAAGACAGAAATGACTGAAAGCTGTACAAAGTTTTTAGGAAAACAAAGTTGTTTTTTTTAAATGGCTTTAGAAGAATGCTGGTTAATTAGTCTGGCAGTCGAGGGTCTGAAGGCAATATTACATTTCTGGTCAGAATACTTTACTCCGACTTTCTCCTGTGCGTCACGGCGACAGGCAGACAAATCAAAAGCAACGTAAAGTAAAGAAAATTACTCATTAGTTTGGGATAATGTAAACACCCAATCAATACATAACAAAGAAGCATGTTTCTCTAAATGTTGCAGTCATTCACACGTTTTGTTCAAGAGGTGGTCACAGTGTACTGTTTACTACAGAGTGGACTACTAATATTCTGTAAACCATACTACATTTCTGCATCAAAGAACCAGCAAAAAAAAAGTAGTTCTTTTTCAGTATTTTCTAATCACCATTTTCATCACCTAGTTGGGTCAAACTCATTTTTGGAGATTTATTTTTGTTTACAATCCAACAGGAACAATAGTTTATCTGTGAATGACAGCAGTATGAATGTTTTTCTTCCAGCAAGGCTGAAAGGCTTTGGTAATTAGAAAAGACAACCAAGGAAAAACAAATCTTTAATCTATAAATGAATATCTAACTCAGTTTTGGAAGACGTGGCTTATTAATTGTCTCTTTTCTATCCCCTCAACTAGTAATGAAAAACAAATGCCTGTCTCCTGGACAGGTGGGGACACTGACCCTCTCAGTAGTTGGCTTGGGGACTTTAAACTGTCTGGGGATGCGGCCGTTGCTACTGTTCTGCTTTCTCTTGTGCAGTTCCTGTAACCAGCAACAGGTTGCAGGCCATGAACTGGACGTTCAGCACACTGCTGGTGTTTCCAGTGTACAGCCCCACGAGTTCGCTGGATGAGCCATCGGCTGGCGTCCCGCCGTGGGAGTTCCTGATGTCCCACACGCGGACGGAGTTGTCCATAGACGACGACGCCACCAGGCTGCTATCCGGGCTGAAGGACAGGCTCGTGATGCCGTCTGTGTGTCCTCGTAGGTCTTTGAACAATGTCCCTGATGCTAAGTCCCATAGCTTCACCCTCTGGTCCTCGCCGGCAGACGCCAAATACTTCCCATTAGGTGAGAAAGCGAGTGAGAGCACTGGGCCACGGTGGCCGGTGAAGAGGCGAACCGACGCTCCCTGCTGGGTGCTCCACAGACGGACAGTCTTGTCCGTGGAGCCGGTGGCCAGGTAACTGGAGTTGGGGTGGAATTTGACGCAGTCGACGTCAGCGAGATGCCCGGCATAGACCCGCAGCGGGTAGGTGCGGGAGAATGTCCAGAGGCGGGCGGTGCGGTCGTGGGAGGCGCTGGCGAAGTAAAGGCTGCAGGAGCTGACGTCCACGTCCCACACTGGGTAGGTGTGGCCCTGGTAGAGCACCGTGTTGGTGAAGCTACCTAGATCCCAGTAGCGGATGGTTGTGTCCTCAGAGCAGGAGAGCAGGCCGGAGCTGTCTGTCAAGAAGGCGGTGCGAAACACCGGGCCACTGTGACCTCGCAGTGTCTTTATCTCACTGCCCGACACATGTTCTTCCCCCACCTGAGGAAAAAGAAATTGGAAGAAATTTGACATCTTACACTACCAGTGTCTCAATCCTAAAGTGCTTGAGAAGTTTGATTAGCTGACATTTTTTAGATATAGGGCTGCAACTCTAATAGTGTCCATGTTTGTCTGCTTGATTGTGGACGAGTCTTAAAAAGTTATTGACGGTTAGATCGGTTACATTTTTTTTGAGGGATGGGTCTAAGGTCAGGGAAGAGTTGATTAAATTTTGAGGCAGATCCTAAACCGAATGCAGATCCAGGAGTTTTTTTTTTTTAATCTGTTAAACTTGTGAGATGGGACATATTTTGACATCATCATGAATCGCTCAATAAATAAGCTATAGGGGTCAGTGAAAGAACTAGAAAATTGTCCAAGGACACAAACAAACAAAAAATAATTTGCACATCTCTTCAGAATATTTATGAACCAAATGGATGAAAGTACATCTTGTTTCACCCAATCTTTAATTCAAAAGAACCAAATTTTTGCCCTGTGCAGTATTATTATTATTATTGTAGCTCTATCACATCTGGAAATGATTTGGTCCTGCATGAAATAATTAAGTGCAACATTTCTTACTATATATGGCTTTGGAGCAAAAAAGCACAATTTTTGACTGTAGATATTTAGACTGTAATTAAAATGATCCCTCATAGGAAATTAAAATAATATGTTTTTTTCCATAGGGATTAAATCCATTTCCTTTTATTAGTTTATTGGGAAAGAGTTAATATTCATTGCATATGTAAAAAATATATAATTGATGTCATATTACCACTTCATTAATTAATAGTTGTTTTGTAAATAAAAAAACTTTTCAAATGTTATTTTGTTATTTCAAACTTTTCCTAGACAATTTCTGGCATAGTTAGCATGGAATGATAGCCCACTTTTCACTGTTTGCTGTTAAACCAAGTGTCTTTTCTTCACTACATGACTTAACACACTTGAATCAACTTGAAACACTTGAAACACTTGAATGAATATCAGATGATACTCATTCCTTCAGTTAACTCACTTCCTCCTCCAGGACGTCGCAAGCCAGGTGGACGAGCGACACGTCAGCCTGATGCGGTTTGGCCTTCAGCTTTCTGGCCCGGAGGCTCCACAGCTTCACTGTGGAGCTGTCAAAGCCGGCAGCCAGTAGCCGGCTGTCAGCAGAGACCTCGGCGGTGTTCAGCATCTGCTCCGTGTGGTGGAAGGCATAAAAGCACACAGTGGTGAGCGTCGGAGGCCCCTCACGGACTTTCTTGATGCAGTCCTGCAGAGCCTCTAGGGCTGCTTCACTCTGTGGGATGCCCGCGGGGACCTCCACCCCCTCGCCCCCATCCATGACCTCCATTCCCGCCCAGGAGGCGGTGGAGTTCGGAACAGAAGTTGATCCAGCGGCAGCTCCATAGAACTGGTAGTCTGTACGCCTTGAGGCAGTGACCTCCACCTGCAGGTGTGTGCTGAGTGCCCTGCAGAGTGCACTGTTATCCTCGCTCTGCAGGTAACGCAACAGATAGCTGTAGGCCGGCTCCGTCAAGTGAACGACGTACTTGTGCTCCAGGAAAGCACTCAGCTTAGGGTTGGCTGCAATATCCCGAGCTGTGAAAACATGGCGGAGCTGCTCTATGGTGGCACGCTGCTCATTGTCCTGAAGGAAGGCACTGTGGAAACGACTATAAAAACCATCTACTGCCCCCTTCAGGCCACAGTGTACCATATCCAGGTGGAGGTAGATGAAGAGTGGGTAGAGGATGCTGCTCACTTCCTTTGCCCAGGATATTTCTGTTTCTGATTTAGAGGAAATAAAAAGTATTCTGAGGTTGTTTTTTTTAAATTAAACACAAGGTCATACAGGATGCAAAAACTAAACATGATTTGGTGGATGCAATTTTCCAAAGCAACTTAGAGCAGACATTTTGAATGGCAACTGTTGTTAATGTGACAGCACAACACATTGTGAGTGTGTAAACACACACCGAGATTGTGCAGCAGGAGTGTGAATGTGGTACCTGAGAGAAAGGAGCGCAGCCTGGAGTACTGAATCTCATACTG
Source organism: Chaunax sp. Z400 (assembly GCA_037577475.1). Classification (NCBI taxonomy): domain Eukaryota; kingdom Metazoa; phylum Chordata; class Actinopteri; order Lophiiformes; family Chaunacidae; genus Chaunax; species Chaunax sp. Z400. The sequence continues at coordinate 13,662,789 of CM075191.1, read as the reverse complement.
CTGAGGGTCCGCCTGGCAGGGCGCAGCAGTGACAATGTTGCCGCACCCTGACTCGGTCTGCACTACTCAGCGAACCAGAAAGAGGGAGAGGGAAGAGAAAGTAGAACAACCACCATGCATTAGTGAGCTAAATATTCAGAGTGTTTGATTATCGTGGATTAATAATCACTCCCTCTCTCTCCCCATCTATCTCCCAACCTCTCTCTCTCTCTCTCTCGTTTAAATCCGAGGAGAACATTTGGAGAGGGGCTGAGGCCAGCATCTTAGTTTGATTACGTATACAATTTATTACGTTTACAAATTTACTTCTGGATTATCGCAATACCAAATATGCAAATACATAAATGAGAAAAGAAATATCAATAACATAGCTTTTACTTAAACGATTGTGGAAGACAACAGAACAGCATAACATTAGAAAGGAAAATGGGGAAAAATTTTAAGGATCAAAAATATGTCCTGTGCGCAGTATTTTTAAGAAAAGCCTTCTTTTTGATAAGCAAATTCAGGCAGTAGGCTAGATAGTACACACCACACGACCACATAGTACAGTTTACTAAGCAAATGATAAAAGCTGCTAGGCTAAGGCAAATAGAAAATGTTTTAGTGGAATACATATTTTTAGAGCACTTACACTATTTTCTTTTTTAACATATCAGGTGTCCAGCTACAGAATAAAAAAAAAAAAAGAACAAACAAATGAAGGAAAATGGAAACCATAAAACTAATTCAGGAGGCTGGTGTAAAGTGTTTAGTATCTCTACAGATATTCAACAACTTGTCTCTTATAAATCACATTTTACATGGGTGATTGTCCTGTTCTGAGTCTGCGCTGTAGAGTGATGGTCTGTATAACACAAAATAACACAATTTACATACATTTTTAAAAAATGTAATCCTGCTAACAATCCACATTTTTAGTAAATGTACCTATAATCTGATTACATCTCTTTTTTTTTACTGTAACTAACGGAATACAGTTTGTATTCTGATTACATAACACCGTACGTATTCTTATACCCTCTTCTATTACTGCTGTCATCTTTTTTATATTCCCGACCTCTTCTTACTAAATTGGTGTATGGTGTTGTGTGTGTATATGTGTGTGTAAATATATATGTGTGTGTGTAATAGATTTTAATAGATCTTTTCACAAGGACTCCCCCCTGTGTTACAGCACCATCAGTCTCCTCACCTGTGAGGCTTGCAGCCATCTCCTCAGCTGACTGAAAGAGTCTGGGTCCTTTCAGAGCGCAGTCAGTGTCCACATACTGCCTCCGCTTCAGGTACTGAGCAACAGCGTACTGGATCTGCTCAGTCCGAACCCGCTTCATGACCTGAAAACCAACGAAGTGTCAAAAACCATAGGCGGATTCAAAAGAGGAGAATGTACCAGCATCACCTTCTCTCCCTTTCCGCCCAACACAAAGATTATCCAGCACGTCAAACAAAGTATCTTAAAATTACCTTAATGGTTGTAAAAGTCGATATCTATTAAAGTATAAGTCATTCATCAACTCCATGGCAGTATTAAGCCTCTTGCAAGGCATCTTCACAGTAGCACATTAGCAAGCCAAGATGCGAGCTAAAGGCACTGGATGGCACGTCTGAAGGCCGCCAAATGTGTTTTAGCCTGAAACTAAAGTGGACATCTCGTTCGACAGGAGCCAAACATTAGTCCAGTCTAAATACATTTTACATGATGATGTCTGTCATGGGCTAGCAGGCTGAGTTAGCACTAGTGGAAACGGGCCTGGCGGCTTGAATGTTTTAGCGGGATTGATTCGGTTCCGGAGCACCACCGATGGGAAATCGGTACTCACTGCATATCGTGCCGTTCACCGTCCTCAGTTGGTTCAAGTGGGAGAGGTTTTAATACAACTTAGCGTCCAGTTAAAGCTACGCTGCTGCCTGTCCATGCTGCTTCATGTTAGTGTTTTCCTTCCCTCCAGTCAGCCTCCATCAAATCATGCTAGATTCGCTATCGCTCGCCCTCCTAGCCTACAATGACGTCACAGACGTAAGTCTTCTTCTTTTTCCTTTTTCTTCTTCTTCTTTGGTGCTTAATGGCTGCGGTCATCCACGGAGTTGCATTACTGCCATCTGCTGGATTTAACTACATCTGAACAGACAACGTTCTAAAATCAACTCTATACAACAATTAAGAATTAAAGGATCGATCTCCGATGATCCTAAGACAATAGCAAATTACTGTGCAAACTTTTTCATTATTGTTTATCCCCCTCAGTACTGACATCAAACCACCTCTTCTTTTTTGACTCTTTTTCCTCAAATTAGCCAGTTGATTGGGGCGGATTGTCTGTTTTGTGACAAACCTATTTCATTGATTGGAACCACAGATGCCATAAAGCATTTGAAAATCAATAAATCCCCGGGACGGGATAGACTTACTGCAGAATTTTATAGACAATATTCTGAATGAAATCATTGACAAGAGGTTCTCTCCCCCTTACATTAGGTCAGGGTCTAATCACCCTAATTCCTAAACCTAAAAAGGATCATCTGCTTCTGGACAATTGGTGCCCAATCTCTCTTTTAAATAATGATTATAAAATCCTTGCTCTTATTCTGGCTAACAGACTGAAATTGGTACAATAATTGACAAATGTCAATCAGGATTTATGCATAACAGACATATCTCTAACAATGTAAGATTAATTTTAGATCTATTAGATTACTCAGACTATGTTCAAGATGACTTTTTCATTCTTTTCTTTTCTTTAGACTTCTATAAAGACCAGACTCCTCACCTGGACTCTTTTACTACAGAGCCATGCTGTTGTCATATGTGCAGAATGTGGTTTGGTATCGTCTTGCTGAAAAAAGACATGTATTTGGCAGCATATGTTGCTCCAAAACCTGTATATATAGTTCAGGATTAATGGAGCCTCCACAAAAGTGCAGGTTACCCATGCCATGTGCACTAATGCAACCCATACCATCACGGATGCTGGCTTTTGAACTGTGTGTGGATAACAAGCCAGATGGTCCCTCTCCTCTTTAGCCCGAAGGATGCAGCGTCCATGATTTCTAATAAGTATTTTTGAATCGTCAGACCACAGGACAGTTTTCCCACTTTGGCATTAAATTCAAAATGGCCATATAATGTTCAAAAAAACAATAAAATTTCTCATTTTCAACATTTGAAATGTTGTCTTTGTGCTATTTTCGATGAAATATGGGGTTTCAATGTTTTGCAAATCACCACATTCTGTTTCTATTTACATTTTACACAGCATCCCAACTTTTTTGGGAAACAGGGTTGTACAAAAAAGTTCTAGCTCAAAAAGTTTGAAAGATATATCGTAGAAAAGAAAAATATAGCAATGTCAATTTTTGCCAATATCATTCAGCCCTATTGAGGGTTTGGACGTGACAACACTGTAGGCAGAAATCACTGCACCGTGTGGGAACATGTACCTATGGAGACAGATGCCGCTCCTCCCATGACCCTAAGCAGACACATGAGGAGGAAATGGAATAATTCTATCTATTCCAAATTTTATTTTGATAATTTTATGTCTAGACGGTCTAGATGTCTTTGAACGGTGGAGTGCAGCTTGATGATTCATTGCGCCTGTTCATACCTGGTATTAATATCTGTCCTGAGTGATCCGATTATGAGTAGACAGCTCTAAGTACAGGTGTAAACACACCTAAGACGCATTGAGGATACATATTTGATTGCTCAGACCACATTCAGTAGTAGCAGTGTGTCCTGGGCCACAATGTAAGAACACCAAATCAACTGACGTCCTCTGAAACAAGAAGCAGCTGCAACATACATTATAGATTACACCCAGTCTTTATTTCCATTTGGTTTACAGTAAAGTAAATGTGTTTGAGCTCTCTGACCTGTCAGGGTAAGCAGCAGATGTTTGTGAACAAACGGTTTCAACATTCCACACTAAACTGGGGGCAGCAGGCCAAGTGGGTATTCCAGATACCCCAGAAACATTTTCCAGTTAGACTGACTTTAAACATGTCATGTTCACAAATACAGTAAACAGTAACTATGGTGCTACTTCGTCCCTTAAAAAAGTATTAGAGTTTTGGCACTAATATACATCCATAATTATTAGGGCCTCCTTGTAAATGTTCTACATTATTTCTTTCTGTTTAAAAGACACTTGTGTGATGTGTTTATTGAATATAGTGCAGTGCAGTGAGATCTGATCACAAGTGGTGGCTGGAGACTCGTGTGTCGAGGCATCATAATGCCAGGTGTGAACAGACAGGAGCCATCTACATGTGATTGGTTCATCCAGGACGATGTTATGTAACACCAGGTCTGAACAGGCTCAGTGATGCTCTGCTACCACTTTGTATCTAGATGGGGACAAAATCCAAAAAAGTGTTCAAATGCATGTTATTCACAGCATGTAAAACAAAAGTTTTATGTTTTTTTTATGGGAGTGTTGTTTCAGTCCAAAGTCCTCATACTGACTTTACTCACACTGTTTTCTTTAAGTAGGCCTTTAACAAGTGGCGTCAGCAGGGTGTATCTGAAATACATTTAGGCTTTGGCAGCCTACAGCTGGAAATCAGCCCACTTCATTTCTAGCTTTTTAACTACTCCGGATGAAGCAAACGCCCGAAAACAAAGTGGGAGCAGAAAAACGTCTTTAAAACTATTCTAGTAGCTGTTTCAAATTCATATAAATGTATTACTGGCCTGATTCTACAAAACACTGATGGACTTCTTCGGAAACTTCCATGCTTGCTTGTAAAGGGAAACATCAGTATATCTGTGGACATTGATGTGAAAAGTTGATCCAAAGTAAGAAGAATATAGATTTTATTATCAGCTGCTTGATGATCGGTAAAAAAATGACTTTCAATTTATATACACATGGTAGAAATACAAAGGTTGCACACATTGGCACCAGCTGTCTGAAACAATTAAGTCAGTGTAGGTCTGGAGTTTTCAACAGTTTCATATGGACTGATTTGTCTATTTTGCAGACTAAAACTTTCCATCAACATGGGGGGTGAGAAGATAAGGACTGAATTGTAATTTTTGAGTGAACTGTTCCTTTTAGGATGTGGTTTATCTCTTTAGAACAAACCTGACCCTAAAATACTTCTGTTATCCACAGGGTTGGTTTGATTAGTGGGCTGGGATGTGTTGTCTCTGTCTCAAAACAGCCCCAAATCCCTTCTCATGTGTCCATATATTGTATAAAAGGTTGATTGAATCAAATCAAAGCCACAGGCATCAGAGACATGACTGAAGCTGCACAGGTAATTCTAGAAAAAAAAAAAACAACAGGCGTGTGCGATTGGCTATCTGAGGCTGACTCTGAGCAGGAATGTTCGGATCTCCATCGGCCTCAAGGTCACCTCCCATATGGAGGTGTCTTGGAACTTGTTCAGCGGGGGCCTCTCATCTGAAAAATAGGTGTAATACAGGAGAGAAGGTGAAAAAAAGATTTACCGTTGAAGCTATGACCCATAATAATGCCTTTATGACTCATTATATTCCACATCTCCCAGAGAAATAAAAATAATAGAGATGTTTTTCTTCAAAAACCGCTTTTCCATTTAATAAAAAAAAGACAAAAAAATACTAAAAGACAAGTACCTGTATCCAGTAGATTAAACTAAACCAAGGGAAATTTCACAAAGCTTAATGACAGGTGTAGGTGTCCTGTACCTGTCTGTGGTGTCCAATAAAAACGTGTCATCTCATCTTTCCACTGATTGGCCGACAGGTTCAGTTCAGAAACGCCCAGAATGTCCAGAGTGGAAAACAGCTTCTATAGGTACAGAAAGCATGATAAAATTGGCGATTATCATATATTAGTAATCATTTACATTGCATTATATTTAGATTAATATGTACTTTGCTTCTTTGTACTATTTAACACTAAATGATGTCTATAATTAAAATCTCCATGAAAATCAATTCTACTTTTTTGACTTAAACCCAGAAATGAGTTTAATAAAACATCTATAATGTCTGGATTAATGTCTGATGTTAAACATAACTGTGGTACGATATGTGATTGAATATCCGACCTGCAGGTTGACGGTGACGGGCTGTGAGTTCAGTCGACTTTCCCCAGTCTGGAACTGGTGCTCCAGTCTCAGCAGCACCGAGTCTTTGTCCCACTGTGTCAGTGTGAGCAGGTGGACAGCAGGGGGCAGCGCAGACTGCAGCCCAGAGAACTACAGACACACACAGACACGGGTCCAGCCATACAGAACAGACACAGGTATTCACACCATCAGCTGGATAAAGACCTTTCACAAGTTGCCCGTTCCTTTTTTGATTGATCTATTTGAGGAGTTTTACATGAATTCCATTGGACAGGACAGGAATTGAGTAAATACAGGAACTAGACAGACAAAGAAGTAAACAGGCAATAGGCTGACCTCAAGTAGAAATCTCTTCTCATGTTAATAGTCCTCAAAGCAATGCTGAACAACCCTGAACCAAACTGGGAAAGGTTAAGATGACTGATTAAAACAACTGCAAATAACATTTACGTCAGACTGAAGCATTTCTTCTATTAGGGCCTGAACACCTAATTAAAGCTTTATTTCGATTAGGCCTAGTTTGCCAACGTTTTCTTTGGGTAGAGGGTTCGTCATCCACCTATTGGAGGGTCGGTGGCTCCCCTCCCCGGCCCCTGCAGCCTACATTTGCAGGATGCCACCAGACGCGCCTGCTTTGTGATCTGTACTGCAAAGTGTATTTGCTGTACTGTTCCTCCTCACTCACCTCCAGTTGAGTGTTTGGGTGCAGATCTCCATCGGTGAACGTCAGCAGGGGCTGCAGTACCACCTCCTGGGCCAGGGGGCGGTGTGCGTCAGCCGCGCTGGATGGGGGGTCGAGGGAGAGCAGGAGGCGACCGCGGACCACCAGCCCCTCCGGGAAGATGCTAGAGGTCTCGTTGAGAGGCTCGCCAACACCGCGGACGTCATCGTACAGAAGCCGGCGGTGGAGCTGAGGGGTAGGGGGGAAGCTGATCGACTGGACCTCTTGCAATTTTCATTCAATTTTTTTGTACTATGTATTTTTAGTTTTGCACTTTGTAGACGGTCCCTGCTCACTCGTCTGATTAATCTTGTTGTGGTAATGAACAAATTTCACATCCATTGATGTACATTTACAGGTAAGAGGCCATGTTTTATTGCCTCTAGTAATGAGTTCAATCATTACATATACTCAATTCAACATTCCTCAAAACAAAAAACATTGAAAGCTTGTACTAGATTTAAAATTTTCATATAGATCTTTTCCCCTCAATAGTGTCAAGCATTGTACTTCTTCTTTGTACATGTTTTTATTGTACTATTGTACTTGTTATGGTGATGAATAAAAAAAGGAAACAGAAACTGATTATGTGTGTTCTAACTAAAGGTTAACAAGCTGACAAGGATTACCTGTGTGTGTGTGCATTTCTCACCATGATCTCCAGAGAGCCGTTGCGGATGCTGCCTCCCCCTTGGGAGCGATCTGTCACCACAGTGAGCTGGTCCACGTCATCCTGAAAACACACAAGTAATATAGTGATGATCTTGGAAAACATCACACAAACAGATAAACATATAAAGCCTCTCACTATAAAAAAAAAAAAATTCACGCACGCACCTTGATAAAAGCGCGGGAGTTGATGGGATAGTAGTTTCCAGCAATGGGCTCTGACTGTTTGAGATGCCAAGTGGGCCGGAAATCTGTCCTTTAGAAAGAAAAAAAAACCATACACAGCCTCCTAAGCTTCGATATGAGACACTGTGAGTTCAGTAAAACACAGTCACTTAACACAAAATCCTAACCTTCCTTCACAATACTGCAAGAGATATCGAGCAAATGTTAAATTTATTAGTGTATTTTTAAGATTTAAAAAACAAATCTATATAGCTTACTTTCTCTGCAGAACTTCTCTGCCGTTGGAATCGGTGTAGAAATATTGAGAGGTTTGGATACTGGTGTCCAGACGGGTGATCACCTCCTTCCCCAGGTCATCACTAATGGATGCAGAGAGTGAATGAGAGAGTGTGTGGAGCCGTCTGCACACAGTTCTGCAAACGACTACAACTCCCAATAATGACATAAGAAAATTCATACAATGCAAGTCAAAAATAAAATGATCCTGAAAAGTGCAGCCTCTAAAACTTTCATACACCACAACTTCTCTTTGCACATGGGCCAACACACATACACACACACACACACACACACTCACTCAATGGGCACTGGTCCAACTGTCCACTCAAGCTCCAGAGCTCTGCTGTCAGAGTAGAGACGAACCACCTGAGACACCCAGGGGCCAAACCACTGCCTCACCTCCTGCACAGTGGGGGTCTGGAGGGGAGGGAAGGGGATACAGGATAAATTAAATGTAATTTTTAAACATCTGAAACACACCAGTGTCAGTTATTACCTCTGCCAACGAGAGTTGGAGGAGGTAATGTGTTTGCCCTAATTTGTTTGTTTGTTTGTCTGGAAGATATAACGTAAGGTTGAAGAACGTTTGTGTGTGTGTGTGTGTGTGTGTGTGTGTGTGTGTGTGGGGGGGGGGGGGGGGGGGGGGGGGGATCTCAGGATCTCAGGCCAAGGAAGAGGTGATTACATTTTGAGGCAGATCCAGGTACGGATGCAGAGTCGAGGTCACTTTTTCACCTTCTTCAACATTGTGAGATAGGACCGTATTTAAACATATGCCAATATCATGAAAAGTAATATTAATAAACCATTAAAAAAAGAAAAAAATACCCAGGCATGGACTCGTGATGTTCCACCACTATGCACATTAGGATCCAGATCATAATCATGATCTAGATGTGGGAGATTCAGATCTATATTTGGAGGGCGTCAGTATTTGTATCTGTGAAAGTTAAGAAGTTATATCTGGATGAAAGTACTTCTTAACTTCTGAACTACTGATGATAAACACATGACTCCTCATGTTAGCAGTAGTCTTACAGGGTCAAGGAATTAGGTGGTATCATTTAATTTAGCACGAGGCAGATCTGAGTAAAGCTAAATATCCGCATTTTTAATCCCAGTTTAGAACTGTTGTGCAATGTAATTGGACCAAACAGCTGATCTGGCATCCGAACTGTGAGACCACCTCTTTCTGTAGGAGCACGGTTCAGCTTTGTGGTCCAGACCCTGGTCCAGTTTCACACCTGTAATTCTGGACCAAACGGGTTAGGTGTGAAACGCTGAATGCTGCTCGCTCTCTACCTGAATGCTCTCCGTCTTGGCTGTCTTGCTGATGATGAAAGGTGTGGAAGAGTTGGGTCTGAAGATATAAGCACCTGAGGGCTGGTTACTCCTCGAGTTGTTACCATCGCTGGCGTTGTACCTGGAACATGCAACACACAAAACACACACACACACACACACACACACACACACACACACACACACACACACACACACACACACACACACACACACACACACACACACACACACACACACACACACACACACACACACACACACACACACACACACACACACACACACACACAAAAACAGCCAATAAGAAAAGTCTGCCATGTCATCTGCTGGTGCGTTTGGTTTTTATTTTTTTTCCACACTAACCAGTAGAAATTCTGCGTCAGTTTGATGGTCTGCTTGTTCTCCAGGTTGCTGAGGCTGCTTAAGAGGCCAGTGTCGGGGTCAAAGGTCACTCGTAGGAACTGGAGCACGTGGACACACAAATACTCAGTTTTCAAGAGAGAAGGCAAATGGAGCTATTTGTTCATATATATAAAGTTTGAACATCAGTATTAGCAGAAAGTTAGAGTCTGTTAAGTAAATGCATCAAGCAGTGATTTCCAATGATTTCCAGCACTCTGTGAAAAGGTCTCATTTGTTTTAAACTTGTCTCCATTATCTGTTTTCTAATAATAACACCACTGTGCTCAGCACAAAACTGCATGACCTTTTTTTTTTTTGGGTCTCTCCTATTTTTAATGTGACCCACTCTTTAGTTATTTTGGTTTTCCTGGCTGAAAAGCAGCACGAGCTTATCCTCCATGGCGCAGCACAAAGAAGGTGTATGATAATACGGACCTTATTCTGGATGGCTGTGGGTGTGCGGTGCTGTCTGGAGGCAGGTGGAGGCCCGTCCTGGAGCAGCGATACAGAGTAGGTGGTGAAGCCCAGAGGAGGAGCCTGCACCTGGAACACCAGCTCGTTGACAGCGAAGCCCCGGCTCCTCCTCACATCCCGGGTGGCTGCGGACACTGGAACCACCTGGAACAGAGACACAGAGGAGTTGTTGCCTTCATGTGTTTCTTCTTTAACATTTCCAGTTTTAAAAAAAAGTACCCAGGAATGTTTCAAAGTCTGGAAAGGAAAACACACCATAGCTGTAAGTAGTACAGCGAAAAGGATCATTTGAAATCTGGATTATTTTATGAAATTCTGTCATCCCAACATTAATACTGATCATTACTGATGACGATATAAAGAAATGATTATAGAACACTTTTAGAAGTGTCTTACAGTCTTTTTAACTACTGCAACTATGCTAAAGGAAATGACATGTCTCAATGCTGCCACTAACACGATGTCATTTCCCTCAACGTGGGGGAATCCTATTTTAGGCAAAACTTGGGGGAAAGTACGATGGTTGGTCAAATTTCCAGATAAGTTGTGGGGATATAGACAAAACTGCAGGGTTGTGCTGACTGTATGACGATTGGTTAAATTTCTACGAATTGTTGCGTTTGTGACATCGCAACTTCCTGGAGGGCCATTTGAAATTTCCAAATGGTGAAAGGTTTATAAATTTAGAATGATTATAAATTATACTATGGTCACAGAACTCTTACACCTGCTAGTGATTGTCCTAACCTTGATGAAAACTTAATAGAAAAAAAAAATGCATTCCCCTAAAATCTATTTAAAACATGAGCACATTGCCATAAAAATGGGATGATCCAACTCAGCATCAAATTAAATAGTCTATGCTGATTGATTGGAGGCTCATTAATATTGTCTATAATATGACAAGTTCAAAGCTTGCTGTCAACAGTCTCATACTTGACCTGGCAGTCCACAGATCTGCCGCTGGCATCCGATACGACATATGCCGTTCCATTCACCGGCAGCCTGACCGGCCACGTGATGGGGCGAGCGAGAGGGTTGTACACATTGACTGAGAACTGAGGGAGAGAGGTGAGATAGTGCATCATTCATTCATATATCAATACGTAGTTTATATTCATTCAAGATATTATTGTTTTTGGTTTAAAAGAGGCAGTTCACAAAATATTAAAAACATACCGTATTTATCCATTTATATTGATGTGAGATGCAGAGGTTTGGAAACACTGAATATACTCTACTTTGCTTGCGGTGCAGCAAAAGAAAATAACATTTCAAATACTCTACTTTGCTCTCCTTTTCAAAAATCATGACCTGTTTACTCCAGATAATACCTGGTGAGCAGTTTTATGCAGGAACTATTTTTGTTCCTGTATCACTGCACAGGAGGAACCTAATGTTACAGCTCAGCCATGGAGAATGTCATTATTACATCCCACCCTCTCGCCAAGATGTGCCCAAACAAATGTTCTTTTTCGGTATCAGCTCCTCTGGCTGAGAACCATTTGTTGGCTCTGTGTTTGGCCTCACATCATCCGGGCCGTGTTTCTTCTTCGTTTTAAGTGGACGCAGATGCAGCGGGGAAAGTAGTCGTCGAATTAATTGACATGAGCAGGATTAAGTCAGTGAGAGGTTCTAAATGTCGGTTTGAATACACGTTTGGTTCATTGCCCAGCCCTACTCCGTTACCTTGGAGGTAAGGCAGACACCTCTCCAGCTGACAACTCCCAAACTCTGCAACTCACACCAAAAGCATCCAGATGGACAAGTAGGACTGCAGCTAATGAGGAAAGAAAATGTATCTTGCTTTTGGGGAGGACTGTCCCTTTAAGGTCAACATTTATCTGTCCTCAGAGGTTGCATGTATAATATGCCACCACTGTGTGAATGTTTGTGTGAATGGGTGAATGCTGGCTTGTGTTGTAAAGAGCTTTGAGCGGTCAGTCAGACTAGAAAGGTGCCATATAAGTACAGTCCATTTACCTTTTATCTGTGTGTTACCTTTTTGCTGGACTCCGTGAGAGGACACACACTGATGTTGAGGTTGTCACAGAAGACTCGCTGAGCAGACGAACCACTCAGAGCAGCCAGACTATTACTGACCAAAACCTGAGCGAGAGATGAAAGGTGTGTCACATCTCCCACGATCATATCTAAGAAAACAGTCTGATTTTGAGCAAGATGAGTCTGTGTGAAGCTTGACATACCTGGCAATGTTGCCAGCCGTTGGCTAGCCTCCTGGCATAGTCATTTGCTACATGTTGCTTCTCCGTGCCGGACACTGCGTCATGGTGCTGAGCCACCGCCATGGCTTTCTCTGAAAATGAGAGTACAGACAGGCACCTGTCAGCGAGACCTCTGTCTGGTTTCCGATCAGATTTATTAAGACGACTGTGATATTGACAATTGTGACAGTGTGAGTAGGCTGTATTTGGTGCGTGATTCAGCCACGATTTATCACCACTCGCCAAGGAGGATACGTTTCACGGACGTCCGTTGGCAGGATTACAAAAAACTGTGGATCCAGGAATTTATGTCACTTTCTTTGACATTGCGAGATGGGGCTTTTTTCCCCACCATTTCTGTCTATTACATATAAACTACTCAATAGATTCGGATGAAACTTGGAAGAAGGCTTGGGGCAAATAGCAAAAAAGAAACCATTAGATTATGGAGTGGACCTGGAAAAAGAAGCAGATTCAGGAATTTTTCCCACTTTTTTGAGCATTGCAAAACAGGTGTTATCGGGATGGCTATCAATAATTTATTTTTTGGTTAGATTGGCAATAGGAATTTGGATTAGGGTTTAATTTAATTAACAGGGACTGTTGGGCATTGGTGGAGGGATGTGTTCTACTGAGTGCCCTTCTAGTTTGGGTTGAATCTTCTCTCAGTAAAGTATAATTGCGGCAGAAAGACAATGGTGATGTTTCACAGTAAGAAGTAACAAATCTCACTCATGGTCTGGCTGTCGCCCTCCCCAAAGGGTCCTTTCCTGGAGACATGACCACCAAACACCTCCAGCTGGTTGCACGTCTATTAAAAAAAAAGGGAAAAAAAGTCTAATGTAGAGTAATGTATCATTTAGCAAAGACATTTGTGGTCCCAGATAATCCTGGTGAATAATTACATGTACAGGTCAAAACAGAAAGATTTCTAAAATTGATTTTGTTGGAGTGATGTCACAGTGTCAGAATTCTCCAATTGTATTTTGAGATGAACGCCAACATCAACAACAACACCGAGCTAAATGTCACATACAGAATAATAGAGTGTTCTCATGTGTCTGAAAGTTTAAAGCAGGGATTGACATTTTCAAACAATGTCAAGGTACCTGAACCAAACCTTCATCAAGCGAAGAAAAAAGAAAAAAAAAGAAGTTTTGCTTCATGAAGGTTTAGTACCGAAACTCATCCCTCTCTATGCACCTGCCACAAAATAAATGTGCAAAGCCGTTAAAGGTATCTGAACCAAAACACTTCCTCACGCTCTAAGCCTTCATCATCACATCTAAACTCATAAAAACAATGGTGAAAAATGACATGAGAATAGCAATCAGTGTATTTTATATCCTTCTTTTTACCAGCTGTTCATATAAGTGCTGACTGTACATTTAGATCACGATTAGCTATTTAATGCTTGCTAATTTTGACATCAACAGACAAGAGATATTACTTAATGCTAACATGGCATAAAAACATGCTAACGATAGTATACTAGAGGGCTAAATGACCAGCGTGTCATACCAGCATTTCAGTGCACATGCTTTAGGTTAGCATATTAACATGCTAACTCCACAAAATCAATGTTAATATTCTAATATGCTGAAGTTTAGCATGCTAATGTGTGTAATGATGCTTAAGAGTCAAATCTAAGCACTATCAAGGTACCTGAACCAAACACACCAAACCTTTTGATGCCAAGAGACAAAAATATGACAACTGTGTTATTTCATTTGAAAAAAAACAAACTAACATTTTTGTTTTACTTACGTGATTGTATGGATAAAACACCAGGTTATGTTGAAAATCAAGCAGGAGTATATTTGAACTAATTCTAAACCTGTTAAGATGAAGCATTTTGCAAATGTTTTACAAACATTATGACATTTTTACTGCATACCAACGAGAATGAGGAAAAAAAACTTCTCAAATGTGGAACTTCATCCTCTCACAACTTCGGATGTTACGCATGTACATGGGGTGAGAACAAATGAATCCGTGTTCAGACTTGATGAGTTAATATAATATTACCTGCAGGTTGCTGTTGCTGATCCTCTCGTAACGTTTCAGCGCCGGTCGGCTGGTAAAGTAGCCGGTCCAGAAATCATGAGCGTCGTCTGCATAGGGGAAGAAATCATCCATCTTCAAAGGCCTGAGTTGAAAAGAGGGTAACAGCATAAATACACTACACTGCTCTTAACTCTTTCATAATGGGTATAATTCTGACACTGGTACTCAAACGAGCTCATCCACAGTCTATCCTACCAGGTGAGGTTTGCTCTGTGCAGCTCCTGCAGGTAACAGGAGGGGGTGGAATACAGCACATTGATTTTGCTATCATTTGCCTGCTGTGCATTGACATAGTGGATAAGCTTGTCCAGGTTCTTGTACCACAGGTTGGCATTCTCATACTGGAAGTCTGAGCCCATGGTCATGATGATGTGATTGGTTTTATATACGGTGGCCTGAGAATAAAAAAAAAGATAAAGAGAATTAATGGTTACAATAAGGCAGAAACATGAGAATGTTGTTTTTTTTATCACATCAGATCAATCAAAATCAGTTTGGGTAAGACTTTTCTATGAAAAGACTGCTTCTATAGTATGGGGACATTTCTAGTCGATTATAATGTATTCACATTTTGTGTAGATCCGGATAAAGGGGCAGATCCATTTCACTTTCTTTAACGTTTGCTTTGCTTTTTTTTACATTTTCTTTCATTTCTCATCAATGGTTCTTGATGAAAAACATCAGGCATGTTTAGGGGGTTGGCATCTATGAGTGTGCATGATTTGGTGTTGATCCAAATAAAAATCTGGATCCACCAGATTTAAATGGTTACTGATGATTTTCACTGTAGTCTGAAAACTTTGGATTTGGATTTTAAGGACACAGGAGGGTTTCCAAACCTTGCAGTCATCCCATACCTGACTCTCACTCTCTAAAACAGCCTGATAAAATTTAAATTTTTTGTTGTTGTTTGACTCCATACAAAATACAATTTCTGCAGAAGTGGAGAACAAACCTAGTCAACATGAATATTCCCAAATAAGGCGCTATCACTGTGCACACCAAGAAATCGGCTGGTTATGAATAAACACCGGACTGTTATCAACAACTTCTTCAGGATCAAAAATGATCTCCCTGTTCAGTCACCCAAAACAACGTTTCAATGGAGACCACACAAAATGAAATTTGTAGAAAATTCAAGACATCAAAAGGCACTACGTATCACGGTGAATAAATGTGTAACGTTTGGTGAAGCTAGAAAGTAGAATTTGTGAGATATGCTCATTGATAAGGTTAAAAAGCATTAAAAAAAAGGCCAACAAACAAATCTGGGCCACCACATAACGGTGTAAGCATCTCACCAGCAGAACATTGCCACCGGAAGAAGAGGGTTGGCTTTCAGACACAAGGCTACTCACAAACATCCGTCAGGCATGACCAGACCTTATATGTTGTGAATTATCGCCAAACCTGCCCTGCGTATAGATGTAGATCTGATTGTAATATGGAGAAGAGGTTTTCTCACACTGGGACAAAAACGAGTGGTGTGTTTTCACGAGGTCGTTGTCGTTGTCATGCGTGTGTGTGTGTGTGTGTGTGTGTGTGTGTGTCTAACCTGACTGTTGGCGATGGCGATGAAGCGCTCCACCACATCATCAACATTGTAGTCCTCCAGGTCGGGGTCATCTCTGATTGGTGGGTCATCGCAGGACTGGTCCCAGCAGAAACCTTCAGGAGGGTTGTACCTGTTGGGAAGGATCCCTGTTGGGTGGGTGGGCAGAGGTCAAGGGTTAAAGGGTTCATTTCAAATGACTAAAAATAGGCACCCTAAAAAAAAAAAGAGAAGTGGAGCTTTGTTACCAGTCAAGAGGTCAGCCATGGGGGGTATTAGGCTGTCAGAGGCCCTCCACAGAAGCTCCTGCTCCTTATCCCACATCCTGCGAGCCTGGTCCTGGTAGTCCAAACGACCAAAGAAGAAGCCATCATAGCCCATCTGGAAGAAACCACACAGGAAACAGTTCAATCTAAAGCTCAGAGAAGAATGCAAAACTCGAGGGCTGCTTGACTGAAGCCAATCATAGTATTGGCTAAGAAGGCTACAGCAACACATACAGCAACATACAGTATCTAAATCAATTTTTAGTTATCGGCTTGTGAAATATACTTCTTTGCTTTTTTTTAGTTGACAGTTAAATGGCGGATGCCACTCTCTGGTCTGTACAGCAAATAAGAATCTACAGTCAGAAGCTGGTTGGCTCAGCATACGAACTGGACACAAGGGGAAACAGCTAGCCTAGCTCTGTCTGAGGGCAACAACATTAGCCTACCAGCTCCTATAAAATAATCACTAAATAACATACATCATTTCTGTTCCTGGAGTCTTGAATCACAGTCACAGCAACACACCACAGAGTCACTGCTCATCCAAGAGAATACCACACTTCTAACTTTACTCTTGTCAAAAATATCGGATTACAGTATTTGTTTGATATGAACTACCTGCGCAAACATGGAGGCGTGCTCTCGGGCGTGGCCAAAGGGGTCGATGTGCCACGCGACACGGGGGCGACCGCAAGGCCCAAAAGTCTCATTGAGGAACCTCAGACCCAGGGTCATCTGGTCTATGACGGCGCTGTAGTGGGTGGTGGCCTCGTCACTCATACACCAGCCACCATTCACAAACTCCAGGCGGCCTGGAGGACAGGGGGGGGCAGGGAGAGGTTTTCATTCAGGTTATGGACTGAGACGCCTCCAACGTTAACGTACAGTGTCGGTTTCCTCATACCTTCATCAACCAGCTGCTTGACTGTCTGCTGCATGCCAGAGCTCTGCCGTTTCCACCAGCGGTAGAAGAACGCCGTCTCCACATAGATGAACCTCCTGTCTGGATTCTTCAACAGCTGATCCACCACCGAGTCCAGGATGTACTGCACCCCCGCATGCTGGATGTCATTGCGATCTACGAACAGATGCACAAACACACACACACACACACACAAAAACATGTACGGATTGAGGGTGAGAATGACGTGTTTTTCTAATGTAGGAATCACAACTTCAAGCAGCTGTAAGGAATCTAAAAAAAAAAAATCGAAATCATCAAACAGGGATGAAAGAATAACGTTAATAGCAACTAGTGTGCGGATCCCTAGAGGAGGAGTTACTGTGACTTATGGAGATTAAAATAACTTTGTAACTTCAGTGTAGGATAGTATAAAGCTGCTTAAAATGGAAATACTCTAAAGCTAATTTAAAGTACCTGAAATTGTACCTAAATACAGTACTTAAGTACTACTTCCCCTCCACCACTGGTGTGTATGTGTGTCAGACTGACCTCCATAGTAGTACTGGTCAACAGTCTTGAGCCAGCCGACATCATCATGTGTGTGAGGGACCAGGTGGACATTCAGCATGGTGGCCTTGGTGGCATGGCATGACTGCACACACAGGCACACAAACACACTGAGTACACGTGAACACAACACCTCACAGCAGAGAAACACCTTTCAGTTTACAATATCTCCACAGACTGATCTAACAAACAAAAGTAAAATGGTGAAAAGTGAAACTGAGAGTAGTGGTGGATAGAAAGTCTTCGCCCGAGCTAACTAGTGATGTTAAACTATTAAAAGCAGGCCGGGCTGGAACCGTAGCTGACCTCGTATCCGCAGGTACTGATCCGTTTAACATCCGGACCGAGAGGAAAACTTAAAACGCCACTGACGAGGAGCACGAAGGCACCAGCAAGCTGCTGTGACCTGGACGCCATGTTAGTTAGCAGACCGCTGATCATATGACATCTGTTTATGTTCTGGAGCGTCACGTGACAGGACTTCCTTCATGGGATTGTGGTTTTCTGGGCCCTCAGTCAAAGCTGTCAGGCAGCGCAGAAGAAAATTTATGAGACTTGTGCAAAACGCACCGCAGCACAGAGGTCCGACTCCAGTTCACGGCCCATAACGTGGGATACAGGTGAAGGTTTGACTCCTTAGGTGCGGAGATGTGTCAGCCCAGCGATGAACTGGTGACAAGTTGCACCCTGTCTCGGTCCGGGTACGATTTGATTTTCATTTTCTGTTTTGAATAACAAAAAATCAAATCACTAGAAAACATAAACGAAATAATATAATATAATAAAATAATATACTGGACACAAGTACAAGCAAAAACATCCTCCTGTCCTTCTTGACCTGTTTTTTCCCCCATTGGGTGCAAGTTAAGACATTTTTATGAGGGAGGAATAATGAAATATAATAAATAAAAAATATAATAAATATCTTATTGCTATTTGTACATTTTCCAATAAACAGACACCAGTGACAACAGTACCTCCATTGCAGGGGTAACAAATCAGTATCCAACTGTGGTAAATACTCCTCTAGGATAAATCCTTGTTTCCAACGAACAATAATAAAAAAAAAGAGCCCCAGACTGTCTGTTCAGACCTCCATGGATGAATTTATTGTCGCCCAAGGTGGAATGAACTCTTTTTGGACAAAGCAACACAATTACAACATATTTAACATTCACATTAATGAGTAAACAGGTGGAGACAATTAGTGACCACCCTACAACATGTGGAATAATGCACTGTGAATTGATAGGATAAGACCAAGTCGGAAAATTCAGAAACATCATTTTCCACAAATGGTTGTGTGGAGTTGTAAATTCAAAGATATTGTGTAATATTGATGCATATTGGATTTCAGTTAGTAATATGTGTAATAAGTTTGCTGTTAGTATTGTTTAATGAGACTCTTCTATTTTATACTACTTTGAATATTTTAAAATGAACATGCCCACAAAAATGTTATACAAACAAGGTAAATATATACTTGTGTGATCAAATTAAAATAGTTGATCCTTGTGTTACATTTCCATCCCAGAAATAGTTTGGTTTAAAGGCTTCACACAGTGCTCGGTCAAGTAATCACAATCCTCTGGAACAACAACAACAACAACAAAAACACTTCAATGAGGCATAAAAAAACAATGTCATAATCCAAGAAAAAGTGGCGCTGCTGTATGGCATCCAGTCAGACTTGCATAACAAATTACAATTTACATTGCAAGTTGACCCTTGTCTCATGCAGACTTATTTAAACCGCTCAAATTCTTGTTCTGACATGTTTCCTTTTATTCAACACACATGTGACATTCTCTTATCCATGTGAAAGTCAGGTTTTCAATTCTGACCTTGACCAAAAGTATATGAGGTAATAATAAAACCACACTTGATTAAATATAATTGGATATGCGATAATAATGGGGTTGTATATGAAACACATAAAGCACATGATTAACAGAATTGAGCAGCACATTTCAGTTATTACCAGGTTGTGGTGGCAGGTGTTTTGCAGCTTTACCACAGAGGAGACAACCATGGAAATAACAGTCGTCCCTTTAAAATATACAATCTTATATTGTTACTGAAAATGAGTGATATATTGACACGTTACACATGAACAGAAATTGGAAATTGAAGATGACCATTGCAGCTTGAATGCAGCCTTAAAGGCGCCTCTCTTGAAAACAAGACAGTTTGATGATGTCGTGAAAAAAGCATGGGATCATGGGAGTTATTGTCTTCTTTGCTAAACAGCCACCATTTGCTGATGAAAACCCATTTGATGTGATTCAAGCATAAATGTCCATGGATAAGGAAATGTTTTAGTTTATTCATGTAACGTTTTAATTACGTTCACCAACTTCCTTCCCCTCTCTGATGCATCATCTGAAGGACAATCTGAGCACACAACTCAACACAACATAAGGCAGACTGGTTTTTAGATATTTTAAAGGTGTGAATGTTACATACCATATTTTACAAGAAATCGTTAGACATTTGGGAATTAAGCTTTGTTTTCTTACCAAGAGTTAAGAGCGTTTCGCCCGCTGATCACACAAAGACTCACTGGAAATGTGTCACATGCAAAACCATTGTGTTCCTTTTGTATGACATGCCTTTTATGCCACACAACACATTTTTCTAGGAGTTTTTAGAAACGCAAATAGGTTAAAATAATTTAAACATTTCAATACAAGGGCCCTGCTCCACAGGCGTACCATACCGTTTTTTTTGAAGCAGTCACGGCTGTGGACATGAGCCGTCACATGGCAGTGATGCTGAAACAGTAAAAAAAAAAAAAAAAAAACTCTTGCAGTTTGTTTTCCAAGTAGTTGCAGGGACTAAATATTCAAACTGTTGTTATAAGAAGTTTCCCACAAATCATTGTTTGTCCAGGGAATAACGAGGCTTAACACAAATCAGGGTGAATAGTTAGATCATTCAGCCTAAACAATATTGTTCCACACATACCTTTCTGGTTGGTTAGCAAATTTAAAATAACGATTTTTGGATAGGAACATGGTTCTCACATGTTTCTATTCAGCACAGCTCAGAAAATCAGTGTTCAATATGCCCTTTTCACAGCTGACATTGTGACGTGTCATAGACTTGTGAAAATAATCGAATGAATGATGGCTTATAGCTATTGACTCTGGTTGCCTCAACATACTACTATACTACTCCTCTTCCTCTATGTTTTCAAAACCTTCTGTGTTCACACGGCATCATTTTCTAAACGATCCCCCCCGTACACATGGATCTGCAAAAACCAATGAAAAAGCTGGAGTATGTGCGCCAAGGGAGTAGTTGGTGGTGTAACTTTTCAAAATCAGTGCAGAATAAGATCACAGTGGTGGTTCAGCAAATCTACACTGGAGGAGTGTGAATGAACTCAACAGAGTCTGCGGCACAAACAAAACCGAACAGTCGGAAGTTGCATTTTTGTTGTTGTTCTGGCCACAGTAGGCTGTTTGCTGTCTGTGTATGCGAATAAGGCTGGCAGGAACCCTTACTAGGCATGCATGAAGCGGGGCTGTGTCATCATTGACTTCTGTAGATTTGCGGTTTGCCTGTTTACATGACAACGGTAGGGTGGCATTTTCAAAGGTTTCGACTCTGGAGCCCGTTTTCCAATGTTTGCGCTTTCATTTCCTGCAAACGCCATTCATAAACAGACGGTCAAAACGTAACAAAGGGTTTCCATTTTTGAGTGAAACGGTCATCGTGTAAATGCAGTTTGCTTCCATTTATAGCAACAGGTCTCCCACAACACCCCTTACCCATGGTATCCCCCAGAGATCAGTTCCTGGACTTCCACTACTGTGCTGATGACACAAAACTTCACATACACATCAAGCCCTCAAACCACCAGCTAACTTAACAGAGTGCTTACATCATATTAATGCTTCAAGCTTCAACAGGATACATGCTCCTCCAGACTCTGCACTATGGGTGAGTTTTTAGTGTGACTGGCCCAAACCTCTGGAATGCTCTCATTTTTGGTTTGTACCAGTGCACGTCTGTTTCTTCTTTCAAATCGGAACTGAAAATTAACATGTTTAGACTAGCCTTTCCCAACACTTCATAATAGTATATATGAGACTGTGTTCTTTAATTGTAATGTATCTTATTGTTGTTTGTTGTTCTTTATTTTACTGCTTTTCTTTTATTACGTATTGAACGTTTTATAGATTTTGTTAAGTGACCATGGGTGACATGAAATTGCATGTTATTACGAAAACTGAGTCATTGTCAATGTTAATAGCAAAACCAGTGCTGGTGACGAGTCATAACGTGTGCTGTGAAAAATGCATGTACAGTAAGCTTTGTAGCTCAGCCTGACAGGGAAGAAAAACAATACACAAACATCTTTTTTTGTCGAAAGAGACACTCACAGAATAAAAGACTATGCATAAAAAAAAAACACATTCAAGAAGAAAAGTGTTTCATGACTGTTCCTGATGTTGTTTCTTCTGTACCAGCAACTTTTTTTTTAGTGTTCAGAAGCAGAGTGAGCAGCTTTTCCCTGAAGTAGTTAAATAAAGGGTTCAGGATGAGGAGGGGGGGCGAGGTTAGGTTGGGTTTCCGTTGCCTCCTTCTGGGGGACAAATGAGAAGGTTGGAGTCCAGGTCCAGGCGGAAGGCCGGGTACAGTGGTTGAGAGAACGGGCAACGAAAGGTGTGCAGTAGCACCACTGTGTCCGACACACTGTAGAAGGACAATGCTCCTTTCTGGCGTTCCAGGAACACGCCGATTCTGGGGCAGGGCGGTGCAGCTACTGTGGTTTTGCGGTTGTCATGCCAGGCAGCGTATCCAGTGTGTGTACACCGTAGCCGCCAAGAGTTCTCGTTACGCCCCAGCAGGCAGGGTTTTCCACCACCTTTGCGCCCGATACCTCGGTAGGTAACGCCAATGTCAACCCATCCCCCACCCCTCCACTCCACCTCCCAGTAACTGGCGCCACCAAACTGGCCCTGTTTGCACAGAACTTGTGCCACTGAATCAAAGCGCTGTGGGTGAGGGGGGTAGGATTGGGGCTCCTCACCACAGTGGGCACCCTGGGGCCCCTCCAGGAGAACCAGTGTAGGGTGGGCTGTATCAGGGTCCAATGACAGATGACAAGAATCTGTAGGGGACAAAAAAAAACAAGAAGAAAGAATAGCTTAAGCTTTTTTAGCTGTGTTTGTGACAACAGAATCACATATTTTAGACTTTTCAAGCTGTGCTTGCTCCGGCAGAAGCTGATCATTTATCCAGGTATATCCTGGATAAAATATCAGGTATTTTAAGCCGAAATATGATTTTCTTTGCTAAAACTATAAATATAAATATCAATTATTGCCTTAATCCTACTCTAACCAAATTAATTACTAATGCTTAATGCAGGTGATGGTGTACTGTCACCCTTTCAGCTGGCTTGTTTCTGTCGGGACAAGACACCAGTCTTAATGGCGGACTTCAATGTCATAAATAGACTATGATAGCCATTCATCATGGAGGAGAACCCAGAGTGGGCTCTCAGGTTTCAAAGCAAGACGCTCATTCTCTGTGGAACTAAAAGCGTGGAAAAGAGAAAGAGAGAAGGATGGAAAATTAGAAAGGTCAAAGACAGGGAGGAGAAATGATACAGGGAGGAAGACAAAGAGAAATGAACAATGGAAGAGGAAGTGGAGAGATTGAGGAGTAGGATGAAGGCTGGAGGGTAGACATATGCTACTTACACCTGAGGAAAACTGCCCTCATCCTCTGGTCAGCCGGCTGCAGAGACAAAGAGGACAGAGGGAACGACACTGGCACTGCTGCTAAGGAACACGTGGGAGAAAGACACAATGAGAAACTGGCACTTAATACTTTTGTCCATATTATTGGAATATGTGGAAGAGATTAATTGGAGTGAGAGAGTGATGGAGACCCGAGAGAAGTGGCTGAAAAAACAGGAAGGAACAAGCACAGCAAGCTGCACGGATGGTGATTCCATAAATCGAAAAAGTCTGATTACTTAGCAACAACACCTTATTAATAAACCAGCGTGACCAAGCATGCAGCGTTAGTACCAAACAAAATAACGTCACCACATGTGGAAGTTTTGTGTGAGTGGCAACTTTTAAGTTATTTCATAGTGTAAAAATCTCAGTGAAGCAGTCTGTGTTCCAATTTATCTCACCTTCTCAGCACGACCACCAAAGCCAAAGTCTGGGAGTATTGAATCCTACACAGAGTGGCTTTGCCGTTAAAGGAATAAATCAGCATTTTGGGAAATAACACTTAATCCCCGTCTTGCTGAGAGGAGTTGCAAATTATATCCTTACTGAACAGACACGACATGGGACGATCACTAGCTTCAAAATTATGGCCAACACTTTTAATTATTTCAACTTTGTTTCAGAAAACTTGTGCATCATTTTAACACGGCAGACAGTCTAAAATACTACGACACCCACGAGCCTCGACTGCCATTGCCTGTAAATGACTTTTTCTGTAACCACTTATCCTGTCTAGGGTCGTGGTGGAGCTGGAGCCTATCCCAGCTGACTTTGGGCGGGGGGCAGGGTTCACCCTGGACATGTCACCAGTTCATCACAGGGCCACATAGAAAGAAAGACAAGGTGGGAGGAAGCCGGAGAACCCTGGAGGGAACCCACGCAGACTCTGGGAGAACATGCAAACTCCACAAATCTCTTTCTATCTCTCTCATGTGACCTCAAGGGGAAGCAGATTTAAATGAAATGGAGACTGACGTGGAGAGCAGAAAGCTAAGTGAGACAGGAGACATGTTCAACTCAGGTTGTCTATTCTTTATCAAGAATTAGTATCAAGGGCTACACGTTTATCATCGATCCCATTATCGTCAGCATCGTCGTCAACTGCGATGGGATCTCCATCTCTCATTGGCTGCTGTGAACCCACTCAAAGTACTGACGTAATCATTGGAAATATCAAACATGTTTGATGTTGATTGGTGCAGCTCCAAAGAGGACTTGATCTGTAAATGCTTCACATTACCAGGTAATCTGGGTTGATCACTGATGCCGACCAAGGTCCCAGACCAGATAATCCTTTTGATTGTCAGGAGGAACGAATCAGAATTAAATTTGCCCGAAATTCCCTGGAGTCTGAACCTGGCATAACTCTCAGCAAGAAAGTAAAGAAGTGTTTCCCAAATTGCCCAACTATTCCTTTAATAGATTATCCTGCTGGCTAGTTAGCATGCTATCAAAGTCTGGACCACCTCACCAAAAATGCCCACATTTATCCACTTACCGCCATGTTGCCCTGCAGATAGTGTTGGCTGTATTCGCTGTGGTTTGGAGTTCTCTGCACTGAGATATCTGCCACCTCCCCAGTATAATGGATATGTTTTTTTTAATTTGATATATTTCTTATAAACTACACCAATAATAATAACAAAACAATGTCCCAGTTAGTCTGGAAAATCCACACACAGTCCGTCTACAGTTGTTGTCTACTTTAAAATGTTCCGTTGTCTCACTTTCTGGCCTTGTTAAGTTACATTTCCATTTCTTAGAAATACCAAATATCCAGAACACTAATTCAGTCAAATCCACATGGTTGAACTGAATTAAGCGAAACTGAACTGATGAGAACAGAGCAGGGCTGGATGTGAGCC
Source organism: Chaunax sp. Z400 (assembly GCA_037577475.1). Classification (NCBI taxonomy): domain Eukaryota; kingdom Metazoa; phylum Chordata; class Actinopteri; order Lophiiformes; family Chaunacidae; genus Chaunax; species Chaunax sp. Z400. The sequence goes on along the minus strand of CM075191.1, from coordinate 13,637,482 downwards.
AGAGTGTGTTGTATCAGACAGCATCCTGTCCTCCTCAGCATGAATAATTAACACTTCAAACTGTCCCTCGCGGTGTTAAATGTCATGTCAAAACCTGCAGCCTGGTAAAAATGGGTCACCTCAGACCTGACACTGTTCGAGAGGAGGTGTGTGTGTGTGTGTGTGTGTGTGTATCGTGTTTCTTATGCTTACCTTTTACACACTCTCCCCCGGATACGTAGTTCTCGTTAACTGGAAGAGAAAGGTAATCAGAAAACTCAGTGAACATGTTGCATACTTAAATGTACTTTTCCTTGGTAACATTTGAAATATTCAAATGGTGTTTAAGTGTTGACAAGTTTGAGTATTTGGTATATTTATTAGCATCATCATCGTCCTTAAGGTCATCTCTTGTACCTGTGCGACTGATCTTGTCCATCTCCTCCCTGCAGACCTCCTCCATGCGGCTACGGAGGTGACACAATGCTCTCCTGGTGCCGCTGAAGGCCTCTGTGGGCAGGCTGAGGGCTCTGGAGTGAAGACCGGCGGTGAGGGGGACGCATAACAGAGGAGCCACCTGCATTGATAAAGAGAGAGTGGAAAATACAGGCTGCAGAGCATCCACTGCACAGGCCGCCCTCCCTCTCGCCTTTCAGTCCTTGTAGAATTGAATCTGAAAATAGCACTGAATCATGTGCCATCTTTTTCCACTGCTCTCTGCTTTATTCGTTTCTCCCCTCTCACCCCTTCCTCCCCCGCCATACAGACTAATCTATATGGGCATTTCTTGGCAAGTGTTCTGATTGGTTCCTATGGCCTCTAGGACCCATTAGATGTAATGGGTGGATCTGGATCTTGTGGCTTCTCCACTTGATTCGTAGAATGCTGCGATGATGATTTGCTGTGAAACTCCAGAGATGTTTTGTGGACTAAGGAACTTTATCTGACTTGGGGGGTGAAGAGATAACGACTGAAATTTCATTTTTTGGGGGTAAACTGTTCTTTTAATCCAATACCACAATGTTAAAACCACAATATGAGTAAAAAAGGTCCTACTTAGGTAAAAGTGTAAAAATGTTATCAGCCAAATGTGCTTAAAGTTACCAGAAGTAACAGTATTTTTTGCAGAAAATGGCCCCCGTGACTGATATAAATTAGTTTTTGATATTAAATTATTAGATTGTGAAGCGTGAAAAGGACAGTTGTTTTCATAATAAGTTGGTTGGGAACCACTTGTTAAATCTTTACCAATACCTTGTATTTTATATCATCATATCATATCATATCATATGTTTTTATGTTAAATCTTAAAGTGTAAATAAGCTAATCTCCATGCCCCCGTGTTTCCAAGTGGAATTATTCTTAGTGCTGCCACCACAAAGACAACTGGATCTGTTTTTGTCAAACCATCGCAACACAGGACAAAGGTGTGATTTCAGTCACTCATTCACTTTATAATGGAGACCAGACAGCAGTAAGAATTGGTGCCTGATTTCATGCCCTGTGGCAGACAGAACTGCATAGTGAAAGCCCAGTTTATAAGGAACCCATCTTAACACAGATGGTGTCATTATTCTAGAGTGATGTAGGTAATAGGTGCTTTCTTCACGCAAACACAAATAATAATTTACCTCATGTCTGTTTCTTCTTACTCACTCTCTATCGCATCCCTCTCTTTTTCTCCACCTCACCTGTAAGAAATAGGAATTGTCCTCAGTTTGCAGAAGCTGACTCATCTCCTTGTCTTTCCTGCTCAGCTCCTCCAACTCTTTGTTGAGCATCTCTATGTCTCGCTCGGCCCTCCCAACCACCGCTCGCTCCTTCGCCTCCAGCCTCGCTCGAACCTACGGGACACAAGTTGATGTTCAGTACTCATACCATGAGTGTGTTTAGGGGTGTGCTGCTCCTTTAGAAACACATTTTGAATGTACTGTGGTCAAAATGGCCACGCTGGATTCCTGCAAAGGACAGAACTGTGGGTCATATGTATAAAAATTGTGTTACCTACAGCGTAAGATAACATTCTTGCTGCGACATCACCTTTATCAGCGTACACACATCTAAAAAAAATGTCTATCACTAAAATAGACATAAAACATAGTCCAATATAAAATTTAAGTCAACAAGCATGAAATAATCTAGATAGATAGATAGATAGATGGATGGATAGATGGATAGATACATAGATAGATAGATGGATGGATAGATGGATAGATACATAGATAGATAGATGGATGGATAGATGGATAGATAGATAGATGGATAGAATCGGTTGTTACAGCAGCTCCAACAGAACAAAAACAGAATTGAGAAAACAGAATGCACATTGACATTTAAATATAGTTCTGCAATACAGATAAATATGAAGAAAGAGTCCAATCTCCAGAAATAAATATAAACATAAACAAATATAAATATAAGTGGTCAGTGCGAATGTGCAATGAGTGGAGACACACATGGTGTGTAATAAGGATGTAATATGGACACACAGCTATGATCCCCTGGCCTGGGCCCTCTGACAGAAAGTACCATAACTTAGGCGTTCACTAGTGTTTAGTAATACTATCCTTAGACAACCTTTGAGAAGGTCCTCGAATGTCTTCGTTGGAATAACTACAGCTTCGTACACTAATATTTTGGTGTCTGTTCGTATGTCACGATCTCGAAAGACTCTTGTTTGAAGACGCCCAACAGCTGCTCCAGCGCAATTAAGATGATGCAGGATCTAGTCTTTACGTTCCACTTTGGAGGAGAGGTGCCTTCCAAGGTATGGAAAATAGTTTATGATTTTGAGAGCTGTTTCTGCAAGTTGTTTCTCCAACAACAATAACGACACTTCTGTATTGCCGGTACCACTACTGTACTGGTTTCGACATTACTATCTCTCCACCTGCTACAACTATTGCTAACACTACAGCTCATACTTGTGGGTGCTAGTCTTTACCTCTGCCTTTGTCTTCTCCAGACGTAGTGCCATTTCTGCAAATAGAGCATCACTGTCCTCCAAAACGGCCGATGCCGACACCTGAAACACACACAGTAGAACACAAAAGAGTGCAGTTGAAGAGTCGAGGAAAACAATCGAAATCAACACGCAAAGTTCAAGCACTTTCAGGCCTTCAAGACTGTTTTTCATTGTGTGAAATATGGTAATAAAAACAAGTCCTTGCACTGCAACAGGTCAGTGCTCGTCCCTAATTAAAGCTACAAACAGCACTGAATGGGCCCACATACACCCACACCTGTCAGGGCATGCAGCAGCCATGCCTTGACCCTAACCTTAATCGCATACCAATGGGTCAACACCGGTAAATCGCAAAAACAAACAAACATTAAATTCAAATTGGCAGACTTCCTGTTTTGTTTTAGGCTATCGCAGCAACAGGATATTTAGTAGATATTGATATAATGCACATGTGTATCAAATTTCAAACATCTAGGGTGAAACTTACTACCAGAGCTACTTCTTTAAGATCTTGTAGGGGCACTATCGAGCAATTTTGCCACACCCAATACTGAAACCCAGACCAGATCACACTGCCACTCGAGACGGATGTGCTTGACTTTGCTGAGTTTTCAAGTATTGCACACCCCTCAAAAATGTGTTGCATGAGTAGGAAATTAATCATTTCTCCAAAAACAACAATTGCCTTGGACTTGGATCAGGAATTCGATTACCTCCAGGATTCTGTTCCAGGACTGAAACCACATTATGGACTACTTCACATGCCACCGAGCTTCAATGTTTAACAGAACAGCCAACAAACTGCTCAGTAATAACAGTAAGAACTTAAAAAATATTGTGGGGGGGGAAAAAAAGACTTGGGATGTGAGTCGGAAGACGAGGAATGCTGGGAAATACATGAAAGAAGCTAGAGGAAAATTCACCCAATACAAAATATTACACCGATTCCACTGGACGTCACTGAGACTCTACAGAATGGATCTTATAAATAATTTATGTTGGAAATGTCAGAAGGACAAAGGCACACTGACCCTTGTTTTGGAGTATCTAAGCAAGTGGAGGGGACGGACTTCATTATCTCCTAGACTGTGTTATAGGGGACAGAAGGCAGATGCACAATACATCAAATGCTGAATTTTCTGTACTAATGGTTGGCATCACAGAGGCTGTCAGGACAATATTGAGACCCTGGAAAACACCTAGACTCCCAGCATTAAAAGAATGGACTAACATCATGGTGAAAACAACGTCTTATGTGTTTATGCTTAACAGGGTGAACAATAAGAAGAGTGAGGAGCCAGTCTGGGATCTTTTTTGGACTTTCATCACAGTGACTGACAATCATTGATACAATTCATTTCACATCATTTGTGTGTGTGTGTGTGTGTGTGTGTCACCTTTAGGGACTCCAGGCTTTGTTGAAACTCCTCTAACTCTCTCTCTCCTCTCCGTGTCCTCTCCTGAATCGTCCTCTGGGACTCCTGGAGCTGAAGCTGAAAGACAAACAGCATTTTTTACTACATCATGTGTGTTTACTACATCATGTGTGTGTGTGTGTATCACAGTACCAACAACACGTTTGTTGTGACATGTGTCGGGTCCCACTGAGTCTTTCTGGTATCTCTACATGTCTGATGTATTGATATCAGAGTTTAAGGAGATAACATATGAAACATAAAGGTCCGACTGCTGTGCCAGCCTCTACATTGATACTAACTTGTTGCACCTGGAGTGTGTGTCTGTACCTGTCTCCTGGCTCTCTGGGCCTCCACACTGTGCATTTCCTCTTGGTCCGCCTCGCACAACAGACAATCCCCGCTCAGCTCAGCCGCGGCCTCCCCCTCGGTGTCACCGCCGGCGGGCTCCAGACCCAGACGGTGCTGAGCGCACAGGCGGTCCGCCAGACACTCCACCGCGGCCACCAGCTTGTGCCGCCGCAGCGTGCCGACCTCCCGGTGCGGCAGGACGTGGAGCTCGCAAAAAGACGCCAAGCAAACCAGGCACGACTTTACAGCTCTCAGCTTGCTCTCAATCGAGCAGAAGTCGCACGGCACGTCCCCCACACCCCCAATGTAAAGCACCGGCGCCGTGACCGCTTCGCTCAGCTTGAGCTTGTCGACCACCTCGGCGAGCACCGTGTTCCTCCGCAGCACGGGCCTAGGGCTGAACGTCTCGCGGCACTGGGGGCAGCTGTATTGGCCTGATTCCGCCTGGTCCCAGTAGTTGTTGATGCACGACATGCAGTAAGTGTGTCCGCAGGGGGTAGACACCGGGTTGTTCAAAATGTCCAGGCACACTGGGCACCTGAACTGGCTCTCCGTCACCGAGATATTCGCCTGGGCCATCCCTGCGGCAGTGTCTTCTCAGTCGGTTCCTGGGGAGTTTCTCCTGGCTCTCCGTGTGTTGATAGGGAGGAGGAGGGGTCAGGATAGAAGCAACAGTCTTTCCGCGCTGTCATCCATTCTCAGTTTGACGTGGATACGTGGTATACCCTCAATTTTGTTTTACAGGTAATATTACAAAACCACATATTATACTCACATAATTCTGCAATATAGTCATGTAGATCGTTTTATACACGCATATTATACACATATATACACATATATTTTAGTGTATATTTTATATATATATATTATATATATAAATAATATATATTATATATATATTATATATAATAGCAACATATATTATATACATATGTTGTATGTATATATATAATATATGTATATATATACACTACCAGTCAAAAATTTGGACACAGTTTCCCATTCAAGTGGATGGGAAACTGTGTCCAAACTATTGACTGGTACTGTATATATATAAATGCTATACAAATAAACTTGCCTTGCCTATAATATAGATTTACTCTGTTTTATCTCAAGCAATGCTTCACATATCTGCAGCTCAACCCCAATTTTATTTGGTTTGCGATGATTTCTTTTTTTCCTGAAGGATAGATTTATTCTGACATCAGATCATGGACATTAATTAACCAAAAGTTTAGAGTTTACACATAATTTATGAGACGTTTGCATCAGTGTTCAGGCGCCAAAGTGCTCCTAGTAAGAGGTCACTGGGTGTAGTTTAAGTAGTCTAATGCTGCTGATTTTTATGGCTCAAGGGAGGGACACTCAACTTTAAATGGTTAATTTCCATATATTTTATTCTAATGCAAGTTTCTTTTCAAAAGACCTGATTTACCGCCGCATGGTCATTGGACTCACACCTGTGACAGCAGGCGAGGAGTGAGAACGTGCATGGAGTTTACTCCTTCCCCAATATTTGTATTTTAGACATTATATTCCCCCCTAAGAGCTGAAATAATCAAATTTCTTTCCCTGGATGCCGAGAGCTAAACGTTAAATCTCACTGATGAGTATCATCTCAGAAAAAACCTCGAGCTTCCTTGTTTCAGTTTGAACACAGCAGGTGTGAGCCTGGTGTTAAATCTTTAGGTCCATCCTGTAGGTCCTATTGACTGTCACTGCTTCAGCCATGAATGTCTTGAGCCTAGCCTATAATTTTGTGTAAATTATATTCTTGTATAATGATAATAAGTTCCATTGCATTATTTACAGCTTTAAAGGATTCGGTTTAAGAAAGAAAGTCATCACGAAATATATTAAAGTAAGGCTTCACTTTAATAAACTTGGATTTATGTTTGTAACATTTTCCAAGAGTGAGGATGTTGTTGACCACAGAGTTTATCTTTGGTACTGTCTGTAACAAGTCCATAAACAACCTGTGAGAGAGGGTTTCAAGTTGAAAGATCTTTGGGTCAGTCATGAACATCCAGCCATGAAGCTTCAGAATACATACATTTGAAGGGTAACATCAACATCATTGTCACAAAACACACATTTATTGGTCTCAATTCCAAATCACTGTCGTAACAATTCACTGGATGGATTCTTTGGGAGTAACTGGGAATTTAAAATATTTAGTTCAGTGTGTGAAGAAGAATTAAGCCTAAGATGGAAAATACAATTTACCTTCCACGTATTAATATTTTCAATTTCAACTGGATCTTAGGACATATGAATGCCTAATAGACCCTATAGGTCTATTCCTCCCATCTCACCTCCTGATCTGTCACTTCATTTTGCTATCTGACAGAATCAGACAGACCGGTGACCTCTGATTCAGTCAGGCTCAGGAGAAATCTCATGAAATTACTAAAATTCATATTTTTCTCTACTATTAGCTGAAACCACGAGTTTAAAAAAAATGGACCACACTGGATTAAAACAATATATGGATAAGCACAGCAATCATTTTACACACAAATTTTAAGTGTCATTGTCTATCTTTATACAGCACTGTACACACCCTAAGTGTGGGGCAGTGTTACCTGACATGACACAATGAAATAACATCACCCATAGCTTCCAGCAGAGGGAGCCTCAAGCCTGAATCTGGTCTGACACAACCTGCCCAGCAACTACCTGATCATCCTCTCATGAGCTAAAGCTTTTCAATAAAACAGGCAGAGCCATTCTCTCTGAGGCAATGTTCTCTCTCTAACTGCTTGGACAGTAACCAGGCATCAACCAATTGAGTGCTTCACCACATGCATGGAGTGCGAAGGCAGCTGGCTGCAGGACAGACTTCAACGTAGCAAAACAGATCAGAATGGGAGGGGGGGAGGGGGGAGAGAAACGACATTCCTGTTCTTAGCACCAGGAGTCGGAGCATTTCTGTCATTCCTCCTGCCATTTGACTTGCTTGTTTTGACCACATATGTCACAGCAGCTGATTTCAGAGAGGAAGGAAAGGAAATCAGCAGCTGTAATCTATCTAATGACTAGTACTTCTTCCAACCCTGATTCACATGTAGGCACACAAACATAAGGCATATTTAACAATATAAAAAAGAAATTTAACAAAATGGAGAAAACCCACCCATCTCCTCCCTGCCTCTGTAGATTTAGAGCACAAATAACAGCACTTTTCTTATATTCCATCCGTTTATTAACTGCTAACCATATTCGTCAGCATCCCAAAAGCTCTGCCAAGAATCAGCTTTCTGGTCTGTCTTCTGAAAAAAAAAATCTCTCTTTCCTTTCACTCAAGCTTTAAAACACTTTCAATTATGTTTAGAGCTTCTAGGTTTGTGGGTCATCGTGGAGGGCAGCGTCACTCAAGTTATTAATGAAAATTAAAACATGACTGTTTGTAGTGTTTTCAAAAAAAAAAAAGAAAGAAGCAAACTACAGGTGGAGTGTCGTTACCATATATCAAATCCTGCTGTACACGGTGATAGAAAATATCTTCAATACTTTTAGATTTGCTAAACTTTATCTAGATTCACCTGACAGCATTTAGTACCATTATTTAAAAAAATATAACCAAATGAACCAGTATGAGATACACCAGTGGGTTGTTTTTTTTTTCTGGTTAGTTCCTCTGCTGACAAAAACCAGCAGTTCTTTTGGGTTTAAGCAGAGTGGGGCTAAATCCAGACTTCACTCTGCAGGCCACCACTTTCTCTTCGGTGTGAACAAAGGGGAGGAGAGACGTGTCCCTCGTCCTGTATATGTCCATCTGTGCGTCCACGCAAGGAGTCGCCGCTGAATGTAGGTTGGCTGATGTCAGAGAGTGAAGAAGAGGATGAGGACCACGATCATGACGGTAACCAGCACGGCGATAGCGCACCACTGTCTGCGACCTGGAGAACACGGAGATGTTTAAATAATGCAGGCTGATATTAACGTTGATTTTCATCAGTAATCCACCAGTTGTTGTTTTTTTTTCAGTGTTACCTGTGGCACTTTCAGGAATCAAGCTACTGTAACAATGTTTATGTTACATGCCAGGCAGGGGCCTGTTTCATAAAGCCAGGCTTATTCTGGTTAGTCTGGCTTATTTGATCTGGATTCGGTTCCATAAAGGAACACATATGAACCCATTTAGAGCTATGCTACGGAAGGAAAACACGACGAACGGAACCGATTCCTGTATCTCCTCCTCGCTTCGTTGGTGGAGGGGGATAAATAATATGGGAGTTTGGAGAGGAGCAGCAGCTCCTTCATGACGAACGGTGCCAGTTGAGGTGGTTCAACATCTGGTTGGGATGCCTCTTGGGCATATCCCGTTGGAGGTTTTCCAGATTGAACGGTGGAGACAGATGGTTGGAGTCCACACATTCATGAGCCTGTCTCTACGAGTTTGTGTAACAAGCAGCCAGTTATTCATGAATACAAACAACTATTATCAGTGACTGTAGAAATGTAACTCTGTGTATGTGTAAACTTACTGCTGGTCATGTGAGACACCTTCTCCAGCTTCTTTAGGACTGAGTCCATGTGGGATGACGTCTGGTCCATCTCGTCTCCAAAGTCCCCCAACATGCTGAACGATAAGAGGCAAGGGGTCATTTAAGCGTCACTAAAACGTCACGTTCACATTTTCTGCATAAGTACCAAACACTACTATGACAATGTTTCTACTCAGATTTCCTATAATTAAAACTTATTGAGGTGTTAAAACTAATTATTATGATTATGCCCAAGTGTCCTGGGTTGTTCCAGCTCTACATGAATTAGATCTGAGTGTCAGAATGTAGACAAACAAGCTTCTAAAGGATTTCAGTACCTCAGTATTTAGTTTTTCAAATGACAACAGGTACAAAAAGCTACTATGTAATACCTGAAAAGGCCAATAGAAACAGAATAAGGCACCTTGACGCTGTTGTGTGACATGATGTTACACAGTCTTGTACAGTACAAAAAAAGATGAACGGAGAATCTCCATTACTCTTGGACTGCCTGTCAGGCAGCGAAATGGGAGCCACTGACATATTCAGAGAAATTGGCAGAGAGAAGCGGGACTTCTATTGTTGATTAGAAGTCTTTTAGTGAAGACATTAACATGTGGGAATAGACAGCCCTTCGTGGGCACGTGTGAACGATCTGACGTCAGTTCAGAGGAGGTTGAACCCAAAATACAGACCCGTTTCTAGGGTTGAGAACTGAAACGCTGTTCCAAATTTGAACAAATTCCAAAATACCAAGTACTGGGTACCCATAAAAAAAAAAAGAAGAAAAGATTTTCGGTTCAAATGAACTCACAGGCGTCACCAGCTTTATGTTGAGTTCAGATTAACTGATCGTATCAGTGCACTATGATGTCAAAATGAGAGGTTTTCAGACCTGCATTCCTATTGAGCCAGATCAGGCCCGGTATTTTCTATTCATCCTGGGTGTGCCGGTAACTAGAGGACAGCTGTGAGTACAGGAGTGAATGCAATACAATGAGGACACATTTGAGGTCCAATCACTCAGACCATATTCAGAGGTGGTCTGGGCCACAGCAGTGTGAGCGCTAATGTATCCTGAGCCACACTGAAGGACCACCTACTTCACCAACAGCCTCTGAAACAGCACGAAGCCACAATGACAGGAATAATGGATTACATATTGTCTGATTTCTGTGCCAATAATCGGTCTCTCTTTAGTCTAGTTGCATATGTAGGATTATGCTTGTGTGTGTGTGTGTTTGTAAACTTACATAGCCTGCTCGTCGAGCTCGTCCCCAATGCGTCCTGACATGTCTTTGAGGACTCTGATGCTGCCCGACACCAACTCCAGCTGCTCATCCTGCTCCTGCATGATCAGCTGCACACGCACACGCACACGCACACACACACACACACACACACACACACACACACACACACACACACACGCACACGCACACACACACACACACACACACACACAGAAGCTGAAATTCAACTCAGCTCAGAAATGTGGTGAAAACCAGGCTCAAACTGTACAGTTTATGTCTCGATTCAGTGTTATTCCTTCAAACAGTGCCACACACGTGTTGGTAGAACTGATGAAACTCCATGAGAGCAGAAATGCGCTCTTCTGCACGTTTTTCTTTCACTTCCTCCTCAAACCACAACCTAACAGAGGATGTGTAAAGAAACATTCAACACAGCAGGAAACAGAAACCAGCAGCTCACGCACTGAAAATAACCTTTAGTAGCAGTCCTGTGACCATTTTCTATTCTTATAAAATGATCCTTTGAATACATCCTCCCTGTCATCTGTTAACATAACCTGATAAAAACAAACATCATCATCATCATATATATTTCATATATTACTTTACATGACACCACATGTGTAGCTGTCAATAAATGACACACAACACAATGTCAGATCTTTAAAAAAATAGTAGTGTGGTGCAATTTTCATCACACTTACTTTCTTTCCAAGGAGACAATATAAAACCGGATCTCTCCTTCTCTTTTTTTACACTCCCATCATTTCACCTTTATCTCAATCAAACTCAACATTTCTCTCTTCTACCTGCTGTTGTTCCTGTTGGTCCTCTATGTATCTAGAGTTGCCAGACAACGCATGAGCCTCCAGACCGGTTGAGCTGTCCTGGCCTGACGAAGTCAGCAGAGCCTGGACAAGGACAAAACACAAAACATGAGTGTGTATCTACTGATTATGCTCTATGGGCCCTAAAACATGAATCCCCTAAAAGAAAAATCATGACAAGTAATGTGTGGAGATATTTTGGATGTGACACCATAGGTTTCTAGTTTTCTTTGCTGATATATATCTAGGATCAGGGTTTGTGGCTTGTGCTAGAAATAACTGGAGCGAAAAACAGTTTGATACTGGTGTCAGTACGTGCAAAGAAATTTCAGACGTTTTGAGTTTCTGACCTGAAAGCTAGAGATTTCAAACCTCCGAAGCTCGTTTCAACCCTGTGAATCACAGTGTTTAGACACCGTACCAGAGCTTGTGTCGAATACAGAATATCACCGCATCAACTTCGATAGTTTTGAAAGTTCTTCTGTGAAACAATGTGTTTGGCACATTAGAGGGATACAGGGCTTCTGGTCCTTATAAAGCTTAAAATGTAATAATCAGAATTTTAGGCTTAAAGTGTTTAAAATACTGTTAAATAATGCTTTAAGTAATATTTTGACATAACTTAAGAAAATGTATTTAGGAAGTTAATGAAGTTGCTTGTTACTTCAGTCATTTTTTTAAACGTGTTTTGGGGAAATTTCTTTTATTTTTAGTGATGATCATAAGAAAAACTACAAAACGAAACCAACACTGAACAATTTACAGCTAATCTATCGGAGCACAAGCAGCATGTGATGAGGTGTGTGGGCCGATGTGGCTGCAGAACAGCATGTTCAGTTCATGACTGACATCCACCTACCTGTCTGCTCTTCTTCTCTGCCTGAGCCACAGCAGAAGGACTGGACAACTGATCCTTCATCTCCTGGACACACAAAGAAGAAATCCATTTCTAACTCTCACACCACAATGCTCCACAGTCATGACAAAAATCTTTTCTTTTTTTCCATTTTTTTTTTAAAGTCCAGCTCAGTGCAGCCATTTTCTGCTGCTGTTCTAGAATTACCCGCTGACAAAGCAAAATGTCAAAAGTTCTCTCTTTCAGTAAAGCCATTTTCTTCAGATCAGGTTTTTTTCAGGTCTGTTTACAGACGGTAACGTTACTTGCGAGACGTTGTGTTGAAACCTGATTCATGTTAGCCCTTGTGCCAACAGTGTGGACATTATAAATTCAAGTCAGGAGCTTAAAAGCTGAGGTGCAGGTAAAACGACAGGTATCGGTGGACAATCGTGTGTCATTACGATTAAAAGACTGTGAAAACAAAGAGGTTACTCTGTGCTTTTGTTGTGGGAGCAGCTGCAATTGATGTGTCACTTTGTCTGACAGTCTGTGCAGTTGGTCATCAATCAATCACCCATAATCAAACTTTATTGGAGGTGGGCAGCTTGTCGGCTAGGGGCCTCGCGGTGCCATACCACTCGTCTGGGCACTGTACTTCTCCCACCCCGGCGTGTCTGGCATCGCTCGGACACGGTCCCTACAAGTGGCTGCTGAGCCAGTGTTTGTGGCCAACATCACCGCTCGGTGTTTGGTGTTTGGGACTCTTTAGGTTCTGTGCTGGCTGGGGGTGTTTGGAATATAAACCACTATCATTAGTGCATGTCTTCTCAGTACTGCCTGTTCTTTTGTCCTTGTCTGTCTTGTTTTGTCTATGTGTTTCACACATGGTGGATCAACACCCTCTTTGATGAGAGATAGGGATTAGTTCCAAATAAAATGTAATGGGCTAGTTTCTCAAAGAGGGCACATGCAAACACTCACATGCACAGAAATAACACTTATTTGCTGCAAGATCAAACTACATATAATTTTAAAAATGTTTTGTTTTTTTACCAATTCTGGCATAAACCATAAATATTTATGCAGACAGATGAAAAAATTTTTTTTAAAGGGATTAGTTCAATGACATCATCCGTCTCTCCTCTAGAGAGACGGTATGTTATTGCACACAAAGCTTCATGAAACGGATGATGGAGTCACCAACACTTAAAATGTCAGGTCGCTCAGACTCAGGGTCGCCTTTATAGATTGCAAGCTAGCAAAGAGGGCACGCGGGTTTCAGGCTCAGACTGCAGGAGTGACAAGCGGAGGCGTTTGGATTCGGGGGCTGCGGACGTAGGGAAAAGAGGGTCCAAGGGTGAGCTGAGACTGATAGGTGTGGGCTGCTTTTTGATGGCAGCTTGTGCAGCTTGAGACCCCAAACTCTTGAGCGGCTGAAATCCTACATCAGGCAAGAATGGGAAAACATTCCACTTTCGAAATGACAGCAGTTGGTCTCCTCAGTTCCCAAGCGCTGACAGAGTGTTGTTAAAAGAAGAAGTGATGCATCACATTGGTAAACATGACCCTGTCCTGTGTTGCTGGCATCAAATTCTAAATGAGGATATCATTTTCAAAAGCAAATACATTTTTCTGTTTCAACATTTGAAATGTTGTCTTTGTGCTACTTTCAATTATTAAAATGGTAAAATGGGGTTGTATTAAATTATATCATATTATATTATGGCAATGGGATATGCAGATTGGCTGAAAGGGTGGGAAGGGAGTGTCATGGGGGGATCTTTGATGGGTTAGTACATATGAACATGAGGTCAATGGTAACCCTATATGCCCCCTTTGGCAGGGGAATAAAAATAACAATTTGAGTTTACCTGGACAGATTTCTTGGTTCGTTCCACGAAGTCTCTCCGCTCCTTCAGCTCACTGTCACCCAGTTTGAACTTCCCCGGGTTTGACTCCACAATATCTGAGCCAGTTAAAGACCCAACGAACACACCAACTTGTCTGATCACCCTCCATAAGCATAATGCATTTATTAACAATACATAGAAAAGATTTGAAGAGACAAGTAGGTTTGAAAAAGATAACACTTATTAAAAAAGGAGAGGCAGTTCACCAGGAAATGTCAGCTGACAGTATACGTGAACATCATTATGTGACTCCCTCTTGTCATTTGAAGCCACAAAGTAAGAGGAGTTTAATGCCATCTTCCTTTATCACACACCCAGTTAAAACAAGATGTCACCACATAATACAATAAGCACAGCCGCACTCAAACTTCAAAACAATGAAGCCTAAAAGATTGAAGTGCTTTAAATACTGTGGGGTGGCTGTGGCTCAGAGGCAGAGCGGTCGTACAATCAGAAGGTCGGTGGTTCCAGGCCCCGCTACCTACATGTTGAAGTGTTGTGAGTGGTTATCGCTCCCTATCGCGCCTTGCAGGGTAAATAGTGCCACCACTGTATGAATGTTTGTGTGAAATTGTTAGTCAGACTAGAAAGGCGCTATATAACAGTAGTCCATTTATTTATTACATATTTATTACTTATTTATCACACACTGTAAAATCTAATACGTTGAGTTACTTAAAAATATTATGCAAACTCATTGCTTTCGATAAATTAAGAAAAGTGAACTTGAGATTTTGAGTGTGCAATACTTAAGCCAACACCTTTATTTTGTGCACGTAACACTTAAATTAGCTTGCTTACCATTTTATTGTGATAACTTAAACTATCAAAAAATGAAACAAACTACTTCTTAAAAAGTATTGTAACATGCTGAAATTTCTTATTGCAAGAATTTGACAAAGTTATTTGCATTATACTCTGGAGTGCTTGTTTATTACAATACATCACACTACTTTATTTTATCACCCTGTTGCATCACCCAGGCAGGACCGTGTGAGAGACGTAACTCATGATGCAATGGTGTTGTACAAGTAACCATTTTCTATAGAAATATTTCTAAAGAAATAATTACTGCTTAGCTGATAATTATTCACAACACATTTAAACGCAGGTTACTTGGACTTATGGCCTCAAACACATTGTCTCAAGGTATGCTGGGGAAACTCCAGCCGCTTATCGCCAACAGGCTACAGTATCTATTAACCCATTGTGCAAAACAACAGTGGTTGTCATTAAACATTTATTTTCATAAGGGCAAAAAAGGTCAGTAACCCAACATTGAATAGGACAGCTGCAGAACAATAAACAAGTATATGTGAATCTATTCTGGTGTGTGCTATTGCCACAACTGTTAAGAGCATTTCATGTAACAGATCTGAATGTGAATTAAAGATTTTTGAAGCTGGGACAGGAAATACCTGAGGAGAGTTTTACAAAGCAAAAGCACCATTTATCCAACTTTTCTCACATAACAAAAGGGCTGTTTCCCATGAAAAGTAGTGGAGTCCAAGTAGAAAGTGGTATGAACAGAAAACAGGCTATTCAAGTAAAGTAGATCTAATTTGTGGGGAACTTAAAGTACAAGAGTAATATTCTTAGTTCCATTGTGGGATGTAACTAAGTACTGAAAAAAGCAAAAGTTCCCAGTACTTGGTTTGTTAAAATGAACCAAACTCTAGTAAACTGAGTCTGAAAGATTTCTTGATGCCAAAGTAACTAAAATAAAATGAGTGTTTTTAACAAGTTGATAAAAACTGAGTTAAGTCAACTCAGTATTTCTGATTAAATTCAATCTTACATTTTACAGCGCAAGAGTCAGAATAACTCATTTGAACTCTATTACTTGTATGGATAATAAATAGAGGTTCCACTTTATATGCATTAACTGAATAAATAAGGCTCAGGTATGTTTGCATAGCATAATACATCTCCTGAATAGGTGGAAAGAGAGGATGAGAGCATCGGTTTGTTTAAAAAAAATACTGATAGTCATTAGATGTGGGTTGTGTGGTTGAAGGAAGAACACTTTTTTTTCCTGTTTGAAGGATACTGATGGTCTCACTGAGATCCTCCAGGTCCCAGTCTATGGCCCTCAGACAGTTCCTCAGTTCATTGGTACTCCATTCCAGCTCATCACGGCTTACCTGAGACCACACAATCCAACAGGCTTTAAGAGATGACAGACACATGCTGCAAGAATCGGTTTACATGTGGGACTTAAGCCATGAAGTTAAAAAAAACAAGTTGACAAAAATGAAAAAAAGACAGTGACTGCTAAATTGTACAAATAAGGGCTTCAAATGGGGGGGAGAACAGGTGGAGAGATACTTTGGGGAGGGGGACAGCACTTTTTAAATAAACTTTAAAAATGGACGTGTCCCAATTATGCTGTGTCAACATGTTTGCTTAAAAGATAAAGTGACTTTTCCTGTAGATCAGTATGACCTCATGAGTTTTCCATTCGCACCAAGCGACTAAAGGTAGCGTGATGTGTTTGAGTTCATTTGCCTTATACTTGCCGTTGTATGTGCATGGACACATTGCGACGTCGATGCTGATAGATATACTGTGTACTTTGGTACCAACCATGTCATTTACGTTACTAATGAATGTTGATTCACCTTAAATGATCCGTGCCAAATTTTGGTACCTGAGATTGCATCTGGGTGAAAGATTAACTTGGGGTGGAGCAAAAAAACAGAGACAGTGAGTCACCCCTGCAATTGTGGCTACATTTTAAAACTCAAAGCAGACAACAGTCGCCGATGAATCTGAAATGAATTTACAGAGGGATTCATGCACACTGTCTTAACTTGCAGAATCCCATTTATTACTTTGCAACGTTTTTGCAGGTTAAGATAGTGTGCAGGAATCCCTTTGTAAGCTCTTACCGACTCATCCCTCTCCTTTGCACCTGCTCAAATAAATGTGCAACGTTTTTTGTTTTTTTCCCCATTACATATCTGTAATGACTAAAAAAACTGATTAATACATCTAACCTGAGGACACACCTGGCCAAACATTATTTATATCTGTAAGATGAAGAGTGTACCATGTTTGACAGCCTGAAGACCGAGTCCCCAGCAGCAGCCGAAGCTAACATTAGAACATCTGCAGCTATTACCATACTTATTCATTCATTCATACATACAGTTGAAGTACCAAACAACTGTACCATTGGGAATCAGTATCAAAATTCCAGGTTATTGCACCAGTCTCAGTTCAAAAGTGAACGTTACCCAACACTACTGCTCTTTCAAAGATCGTGTAAAGAAGGGCTGAATGACTTCAAAGCAGTTCAGTTATTTTAAGAGATTTCTTTTCCCCTGGCACAAAGGGGGAATAAATACAACAACAACAACAATAAATAATTAAACAAGAACAAAAAACATAAGCAATCAGCAAAATTGTTATTTTTAATATTGGTATCAGTCCAGAATGTCAAACTTGGTGCATGCTTAAAAAAAACTAACATTATAAGATAATGTGAAAATCACACATAGAATTTTTTTATTTTTTTTTAGAATTTCAATAAAGTGACCGATACATATGTTTATCAGTTCCATGCAGTGGATGGTTGGTATGTCGCTTCATGTTTGGATTTCATAAGGGTGTTGAAGTTTGGGAGATTTCCTGTGATGTACAGTTGAGCAGACAATTAAGACAAAACTAAGGCAAATTATTTAAAACCTTTTTTCATGTCTCCCAGGAACCTTTGTTGTGTTGATACAATTTCTAATGCCCACATTTGAAGAAACGTTTATTTGTGCAGTGCGTGTGTCACAAAAGGTAAACAGGCACCCCTATTCTCTTGTGTTTTATCTATCTGCAGTGTTTCTTTCTACATTTACTGTGTGTTGACCGTTTGGTCAACACTGGCTTTAGAGCCCTACCATCTGTTTTAGGGTGTGTTAATGTATGTTTAGTCAGTCAGGACGTGGGTGGCAAAAAATTCACCTATTGTGCACATGTCTCTAAGGGGCTTGGCCTATCACAATTATTACCTAATAGCCTGCTGGTGATTATATGCACTAAACACAAATAAAGTGCATAATTGTTAGAATGGCTGACATTCATCTGAATACAAACACTTGCATTTGTACTATTATTACACTGTGTTTAGACTGATGCTGGTGGGAGAGCATGAGCGGAAGAAGACAAATATTTAATCCCAACTATTTGTATGATAATAAATCGTGACCTAACATTTCATGATCGTAAGTCTTATGAGGGGCTCACAGCTTCAGACTGACGTTGAGGTGGAGGGACTGCTCACCTGTGTTCCATCCTGCAACAGTTCCTCCCATCTCTCTAACAGGCCCCGTGCACGGGAGAGGGCCTTCTGCACCTCCCTGGACACACACACACACACACAGAAGGGAAGAATGAGGAAACATTAACAGCGTGACAACTGTTAGCTAGCTGATTCTATGCCTGAGACACATGGCTCTTTTTCAAACTCAACTCGACTACGCCCCTCGTTTCACCAAAACAAACACAGAAGCTACAATTCACAATCTCCTTATAACTTCGCAGCTCCGTGTAAAATGTCTGACCACAGCGTCCCGACGCTGCACACGTGTTTAAATCGAGTCACATGAAGCAAAAACAAATCCTGGAAATCACACAGTTTGGAAGTGACTCCAGTTCACATGAACTAACAACAACACACTGACCACATCAGCGCAGCTGATAGCGCTGGTGCTAGTTGGCTACTTCTCATCGTTTAGCTAACTTTGGTGATGTGACTTTATCCGTATCGAAACATCAACTCACTGTCCAGCTCAACTTATGACATTCAAGTTCGTTAATTAGTTTGAATCAGCACTGAGCATTAGGTATTCGTTTCTCACCCCTTCACGACGAAAAATGGGTCTTCTACCGACATTATGCTTCCTTCCGCCTCACATCCGGCGCATGCGCAGTTTACAGGTAGCGCTTGTGTGTGTGTGTGTGTGTGTGTGTGTGTGTGTGTGTGTGTGTGTGTGTGTGTGTGTGTGTGGGAGGGGGGCTGTCTGTGTGTGTGTGTGTGTGTGTGTGTGTGTGTGTGTGTGTGTGTGTGTGTGTGGGAGGGGGCGGGGGCTGTCTGTGTGTGCTCTGGTAAAGTATGGTCTGTATCCTGTGAGTTGTTCCCAAAAAGCAAGAAATAACAGAGAAATAACAAATTAGCTCGATTTTTATGTAAGATTGTAAAATTTGAATGGCTAATAGGGTAGCATAGTAGTGGTGCAATGGCGAGCTCTGTTGCCTCACAGCAAGAAGGTTCTGGGTTCAAATCCTGGGGCTTTTCTGTGTGGAGTTTGCATGTTCTCTCCGGGTCTGCATGGTTTCCCTCCGGGTTCTCCAGTTTCCCCCCACAGTCCAAAAACATGCAGTAGAGGTGAATTGTTGACTTGTTGACTATATTGTCGTCTTTCTATGTGTTGGCCCTGTGATGAATTGGCTACCAGTCCAGAATGCTCCCCGCCTCTTGCCCAATGTCAGCTGGAATAGGTTCCAGCCCCCCAGTGATCCTGCACAGGATAAGCGGTTATAGAAAATGGATGGATGGATGGATGGATAACAGATTGTAGATTTAAATGATATACAACCACAAATGGTGTAATAGTCTACCATACTGTATATTGTTACCTGTAAATTCTTACCTGCTAATTGTGCTAATCCCCCAAACTGTGTGTAGCAGACCTTATAATTTGGTAAAATTAGCCTATCCCAATAGTTTTCTGACAAATAATAAAGCAATTGTTATTTAGAATGTTTAGTGTGGTAGAAGTGTAACCAATGAGTCAATCTAATAAGTTATTATAATTGTTTTTCTTTTTCCTGCTCCTTTCTCTATCATCAAATGTGTATTGTATAAGTAGTTTGTGTTCAAGTTTTCATTTGTTTTGTAAAATTGTTTGTGGAAATTGGAACTGATGGAAATGAACTGAGAAAAATAACCCAAATGAATAAATAAAAGACGTTGAACAGCCACAGTACAATTTCATGAAGCTTCCCTCTAAAATAAAACACAGTCAGAGAGCCTTCTTGGATGTTCCTATGGTAGAAGAATCATGATAAAGTGTCCCATGTTGGCCCAAATAAATAAATTAGTGGTGCAGCCATTCATTTCTTTCATTGTTTACTGTGGTGTACTGTGGTGTACACACCATACTAGTGTGGTTAGAGGGCAAAAACAGGATTTGATTGAAGCGTTGACATTTACCCAATAAAGGTACAACCTCATGTCTCCCAGTTGTCACTGCTGTGATCCTCCATATTTGATTTTGTCCACCATTGCTGACAAAACATTGATGTGAGCATGCTGAGTGGGAGAAAAGGTCACATAAGTTCTCATCTGACTGGTCACACTGCTATCACATCAGCAGGAATCAGATACGTATCTGATTTAGGACCACATATGAAAGTGACCCAAATTAGAATTGAAAAGATCAGATTCCATGTGAGTTGTGTCATTTACGCTGGCCAGAAAAGAAAAAAAAAATCTGAGTAACGAGAGCAAAAAAAATTCTAATTTTGGTCACTTTTGCCTGCAGTGTAAACATAGATGTTGCAATAGTGACATCACTTTTACTCGGATATGCCTCATGCCAGATGAGGCAATTACACTTAATTCTTTGACCCTGTAAACATACACGTAGCATTGGGAATCATCTATTTATCATTAGTAGTTTATGAGTTAGTAACTAAAATATGATTTTCCATAATGGTGGATCCAGATCTATTTTTCATTTAGGTATAACTTCTAACCTCTCACAGATACATAAAATCAATTTAATGACACTGAATCGGGATTATCTCAGCTACATATTGGTGGCAGTGTCATGTCCCTGCCCCTTTCTGTCAACTTAGTGTGACCCAATAGTGTGACTCCGGTCCAGATTAAATGATCTGTTTTTGTATGTATTCGCCATCATCTCTAGTTTCATCACAGCGCTGTATAAGAAAGTGTTTGTCCGCAGCGTGTGGGTTATTCTGTTGTGTCGATTTTGAAAAATCATATTAACTGACTATGGCCTGGCAAGCATACGACAACACTTTCAGTCAATTTTGTGGACCCATGCCCACGAGGATCATTTTCACAACACTGACTTTTTTTTTAAACACAAAGGAAAAACATTTTTGTTTTTAGCAAAACTGTTGGCATGTAAATGGGGTAATTCTTGACTTAGTAGACAGTGTTTTACCATGTGAATAAATAAAAACAATCAATCAAAGGCTGTATTTTGCTTACTTATGGAGAATCATGGAGCACACTCCCACTTGGTTGCTCTGAGCATTTTGTATTTTGTCGTCTGGGGATGAAATTAAGCGAGCAATGCTAAAAATGTGAAATGATCTCAAAATTATACCAGACTTTCAGCTTATTGCTTATATTTATGCAAGACTTTGAGGATTAACTGTTAAACAAAATGATTTTATAGGATGCATGGATTTACCCTCCTGAAAACAGAACTCCTTCACATTTTTAATTTGTCACGTTTATCAGTAGAAGAGAATCTGACAGGCCGATGAGTGTGCTGGACAACATTGAGCTCCCATTAAAAATGAATTGGTAAAGAATCCACGTAGATGGACAGAGTGAATCAATGTGCTGCTATGACAGAAAAGACCTGCATGCTCAGCAAAATGTTCTCCTTCCTTCCTGTTGCACCCATTTGCCATTTGTCTTTGTTTCTGTTTCAATCCCACCCTGTCCGCTCCAGCTCCTTCCTTCCTGTCTTCATCCTGTTCCTCCCCTTTTCTCCTCATTCACAGCCAGTTATAAACATCCCTCCTTGGGATCAATAAAGTTGTCTGAATCTGAATCACACACACACACACACACACACACACACACACACACACACACACACACACACACACTGCAAAAGTCAGAATTGTAATTCTGCATGAAAAAAGTAAAAATGCCCCCAGGCTGGATTATTGTAATTCCTTATTATCAGTCTGTCCCAACAAGTCTCTAAAGACTCTCCAGCTGATCCAGAATGCTGCTGCACGTTTACTGACCAGAACTAATATAAGAGATCATATCTCTCCTAGTCTCTCTGCATTGGCTCCCTGTAAAATCCAGAATAGAATTTAAAATCCTTCTCCTCACGTACAAAGCCCTTAATGGTCAGGCACCAACATACCTTCAAGAGCTCATAGTACCCTACTACCCATCTGGAACATTACGCTCCCTGGATGCAGGGTTACTTGTGATCCCTGGAGTCTCCAAAAGTAGAATGGGAGCCAGAGCCTTCAGTTATGAGGCTCCTCTCCTGTGGAACCATGCATCTTCCAGTCTTGGGTCGGGAGGCAGACACCATCTCTACATGTAAGAGGAGGCTTAAAACTTTCCTTTTTGATAAAGCTTATGATTTAGACTGGCTTAGGCTTGCACTCAGCTACGCTGCTATAAGCTTAGACTGTTGAGGGACTTCCCATGATGCACTGAGGTCCTCTCTCTTCGTCTCCCCCTTCTTCTTTACACACTCATGTCTCATTACTTCATGTTACTAACTTGACTTCTTCCCCGGAGTCTTTGTGCTTTCTAATTCCGCACCACGGCCCGATCTACTGCTGGGATCATGGTTGACGCCCACTGACATCATCATCATCATTACCATTATTATTATCATTCTTACTATTTCTATCATTGTCATTATTAATATTATCATTATTATCAGTGTTGTTATTGTAGCAGTTATTATAAATACTACAAACTGTAATCTCTCTATTATAATAGCTATTATTGTTAGTGTGGTTGCACATGTCTGTGTCCCTGTCCCTCATGCCTATCCTCCCTATATCTCTCTGTCTCTCCCATTCTATCTCCCCATCTCTCTCTCTCTCTCACCCCCACCGGTCAAAGCAGAGGGCCGCCCACCTTGAGTCTTGGATCTGCTCGAGGTTTCTGCCTGTTAAAAGGCAGTTTTTCCTCACCACTGTCACCAAGTGCTTGTTCATGGGGGATTGTTGGGTCTCTGTAGAATAAAGAGTCAGTCTAGACCTGCTCTTCTTGCAAAGTGCCTTCATTAAACTTTTGTTGTGAATTGGCACTATATAAATAAATTGAATTGACTTGAAATGAAAAGTTTCATGCAACTTTGTCAATAATGTTTTGGGTTGAATGGTCGCCCTCAGGGTTTTTGCAATGTTGAAGAAAGTAAAAAAAAAAAAGGATCCATAACTTTTTCTGGAATCACTCTATGAATGAGACAATGCCCATTCTTCCACCCAGTTTCATGGTAATCCGTCAAGTAGTTATCCGGATCCACTTCAAAATTGAATGGCTTCATACTACATGTTAATCTCTTCTTCCAAGTTTTGAGAAAATACATCAGGAAGTTTATGCATAATATATGAAATGGCGAAAAAATCTCTAACCTGCAATTCCTGGATCCACTCAAATATTTCATGGGTTCTTCCCTGTCGTTTGCCCAACCCTCCTACCAAGTTTCATGAAAATCTGTCAAGTAGTTTTTGTGTAATCCTGCTAACAGACAGACAAAATGAACTACGTGATTAACACACCAGTATCAATACAGAATTGTGGGAACAAACTGAGACTAATCACCTGATCCAATCATATAACTTGTATCATCTGTTAGATAAGACATGAAAGCGAACAAACAGTGTAACATGAAAACAAAAAGATCAAATCAATTTATTTGTTAAAGCCTCAAATCACAAATTTTCCTCAAAGCACTTTACGATCTGGCCAGCATACAGCAGCCGCCATCATTAGACCTTCAGTTCAGACTATAAAGAACTCCTTCCACAAAAAAACTTGGATACTATGAGAGAAATATTTACAACTCAAAGTTCTTTTTAGACCTTATCTTCCAGTTGCTGCGTAACTCGATTTATCTCTGCTGCTAAACAAAGTCCAGCTCAGCTGAATGCAGATCTGCCTCAAAGGAAAGTTTGAGTCATTTTAGGACACAGTGATGTAGCAGGAAAACCTCTTAATAAACAAAGTCTGACATGACCTGTGTTTGTCTGGCGTAACAAAAGGAACTGGCTGGGAGTCAACAAGCATGTAGGGAGACAGTCAGAGAAGTAGGTCTATTAATAGACATCCTGACCCATCTCTGATGCCTTTAAGTGCTCCTCGTAAGGGTGGCCTATTTTTGTCTTTGGAAGTCACACATATGGCATGATCGCCTGAACAGTTAGACAAAGGTCTTAGCAATCATCAACTTATTTATAGCAGAGCAGACATGGAACATCATTATACATTTGGATTGTTTGCAGATTAGTTTCTAGTATAATAAATTCATTGTTTTTATTGTAAAACCTCACATTTTAAAAAGTGGAACCAGGAAATGTGACCATTTTTGCTTTAAAAATTAAGATCCTTTCCCCTTTCAAATGTATGTCCAATATTTGCCCTCTATTTATTTAGCCCTATTTTGCTCCCATCCAACTTTTCAACAAAATATCTGTCTGTCCAGTAGCTACCTATGTCCAGTGTTTGGTGCTGAACATGTGGTATAAAAGTATAGTTTTGTCTTTGACTGAAAAAGCTGCCTGTCTGGAAACAAGTTGATGGGTTTGAACCAAACAGTGAACTTGTGAGCTGTAGAACCAAAACAACGTGCTGAAAGATACTAAGGCCCTGTTTACATTACAATGGTTTTGATAAAAATGGAAAGATTTGTTTTTTCATGTTTTAAAAAAGTTCGGACAATGTCGTGGAAACAATCCAATCGTCCACATACATCGGCAAAAACAGTTGAAAACCCTGTAGTATGTATGCCAGTAGCTGGCAGTGTAACTTTTCAAAATTAACACCACAGAATAAGATCACAGTGGGTGTGTAGCACATCTACAGTGGAGGAGCATTAAAGTATACATCTTTGAAGTTTCTTGCCTAAAACACCGGGTTCATGTCTTATAGGATGCCTGTATACCCCTCTGTTTCAGCCCTCTGGTCATAGACAGTCTGTGTGTGTCTGTGGCTTTAAATGCAAATGAAGGAGTGAAGGAAGTGGCCGTGACTTGGACTTGATGGTGCTTTCCTCCATTGTTTATGGTGAGGGCATATCCAATCATGGCTGGAATGAGAAGTGCTGTAGTTGAGGAGGGAGGTGACCTGTGAGGATCCTGTGGGCAGAGTAAACTCTGAGCACCTGTAGTGTCTCCTTCCTGGAGGAGGTGCGAAGCTTATGATGTCATAGTTGACCTCAAATCTAAATGGTGCTTCACAGGAAATATTTTCGGATAGGTGGAGCTAGCAAAAGAGAGAGAGGATGTTTTTTTTCCTCATGTCTGGAGCATCTGTAGACAGGCCAGGGACACATATTTCTGTTGGAAAACCATGAAAAAGTGTATTTTGCATAATATGAGACCTTTAATAAACTTAGCAGCACAAACAAAACCAGACAGTCTGAACTTGTTTTGTTGTTGTTCTGTCCACAAATGGCTATTAGGCTGAAAACGTAATAGCTATGCACAAACTGGGGCCGTGTTGTCACAGTTTTCAGGAGAAATGCTTTGTCAGGCCCTCAAAATGCTGTTTACTTGTAAACGAACAGCCAAACAGCAACAAAAGTATTTGTATAGTTGAAGTATAGATTGAAGTATAATAAAGGTATTATCCATTGATAATACAGAAATATTGTTTGGAACAGCTTTAAACTTACAACAAATAACATAGAGTTGATGTTTACTGTGATTGATTACACACAAGCAAGTTTCAAGAATCTATTAAGTGATTTTTCAACCTTAAAGAAATTACTGTAATAGAAACAGATTGCCCCTAAACCTCTATAAAAATATATCCAAACATCTAAAAAATTTACAGCCTGCATTATAAAAAGATACATGATAAGAAGCTTACACCTGCAAACATACTGTTGTGGTCCACCCATTTTCAAGGAAGTTTTACACACTGTTAATCAACTTAGTCGTAAAATACAAAGAATTTCTGAAGATATAGATAAGATTAATTATCTTTACCATTACATAATGTTAACTATGGCAACCGTTTCCATGTTTTCTGCCACTAAAAGGTCATATAACGGCATTTAGGTCATTTCCCAGTCCTACCAACCAGTGTTTATACTGCAGGGGGAAATACAGCAGGTCTTTGATTTAGGCTGCTCCACCCTCTGGTCTACACAGGCACACACATCGATGTACACACATAAGACACACCGCCCATTTAGCCTCAGGCAGTGGCAGAGTTAAGTGTACTAACACATAACACTCCGTCACCATAGAAACCAGTCTGGTACAGAACAGAGGTGAAGTCATGCTCAGTTGTTTTTCTCAGCTTATAGAAGTGCTCATCTAATGTGCAAACTGGGTTGTGATTTAGTCAGTTAAAACTTAATACAGTGACATATAGAGGTAGGCAGATGTAGGTCACTTATTTTCTAAACAACAATCGTCATTATTACCTCTGCTAAAGAGGTCATGTTTTCACCAGTGTCAGTTTGTTTCTCAGCAGGAACTTCTCGACAAGTTTTAATGAAACTTAGTGGGAGAGTTGGACATAGGGCAGGGCTCCATGGGGCTCATTACATATAAGAGTGGATCCAGATAAAGGGGATCCAGGATCTTTTTTTTCTTCCCTTTCTTTAATATTGCAACAAAGTGCTTTTTCACCATTTCCATCTGTGGCTAACTGGAGGTTTTTCATGAAACTTGGTTGAAGGGTTCGGTATATAGCAATGAAGAACCTATCAAAGGGGCAGATTCAGGAATTTTTCTTTGATTTCTTCCAACATTGCAAGACAGGGCTTTTTTTGACCGTCCATGTGCTGGAAGAAATCAGCTACTTTGGACTGGATCCGGATCAAAGGTCCATGACTTTCTTTCACTTCCTTCACCATTGCAGATAGGACTTTTTATAGCATTTGTTATTATTCATGCATAAACTACTACATCAATTTTTATGAAACTGGGTTAAAAGTGGAGCATGTGCCAAAAATGGAACTAGTTAATTTTGGAGTAGATCCAAATAAAGTGGTGGATCCATGACTGTTTTTTCCACTTACTTTAACAGAACCCTGAGGGCAGCCACATGTCTTGTTGGAATTTTGATTTGGGTTTGATCTAATTAAAAGGGACAGTTGGTAGTATGCACTCTGAGTGGCCTTGTAGATATCTATGTATTTTTCGTGTTCAAAACCCACTGATGCCCTGGGAGGACTTTTTAAAATTGTATTTCTTGTTTTATTCTATATTTAGAATATTTTTGATAGACAATAGACAGAAATTACTTTGTGTTTTTTAATAATTCAATAACTAATAAAATAAATAGAAAATAAACTGCAAGTATCTAGTATCTAGAATATCCAAAACTGAAAGTGTAATTACTATGCTTGTAACCTTCTTCTATTTTTGTCTTTTAAATATTTTCATGACTAAAAGACGAGTGATAAGCTTTGTCTGACTGCAGAATGTGTCAATATAAAAATTGTTATATTCCCAACGGTACTGGAATGCATCATCATTGTGCTTGAGACTGACAGCCGCCTGGTGTTAAGCCTAGTTGTGCCGCTGTTTAGTAAATTACACCGGTGACAGCTCCTTATATGGTGCATAGATGACGCCATCACCGATGTGCCCGGGTTCACGGAGGGAGGGGGGCTGCGGTTGCGCGTTCGCGTCATGGCATTTCCATTGTGCGCGTCCCCAAAGGGTTGTACTACCGGATGGACCATATATGGAGGCGGAGAGCGCGAGTGAGTGACGCGCTGTCTCTCTCTCTCTCTGTGTGTATGTGTGTGTCAGAGAGAGAGAGAGAGAGAGAGAGAGAGAGAGAGAACTTGAGGACACGTTTCTGCCTCCCACGTAATTTCTTCGAACTGCTTGCTAGTTTTCACTGTAATGTAAACACTGACTGACATCATCTCATTCTTACTCAACTGGTTTCTTTTATAAATCTCCCTAAAATCTGTCAAAAACTTCCTCTTTATGTGACTTCACAATTTGATCGTTTTGGTTTTTTAGAAAGTAAATGTAATAGCCTGCAGCTCGCTTTTCTGTGGAACAGCTACATCGCTCCTGGACTAAAACGTGCTTTGCATACCTGCTTGTTTATAAGAATTTTGATTGAAGCAGTATTTTCTGGTATGAGTAAATAAGACAATTTATACTATTTTGCTTTATAACATGTTCGCTCGAATATTTTTGTTAGCTTAAAAGTATTCTTGAACAAGGAAAAAAAATCCTCTTTCTTCATGTTTCTAAGATAAGGAAATTAGTAAATTAGAGTTGTATCCAATGATCTGCAGCGGTGAGAAATGACTTGCAACAGAAGCAAAAGCAGAATCGATAAAAGGGGTCAAATGGGAATAAAGGCTGTAGACGGAACAAATGGCGAGTGTGTGTGTGCGTGTGTCTGTGATTGCGTGCGTGTGCTCGCTGCGGCTACAGCAGGTGTGGGCGGCGCCTGCTTGTCACTGACTGAGGAATGAAGTCGTTACGTCAAAGAGGAAATAAAAAGCCACCCGCTCCTCCCATCCACTCATTTCTCCGACTACAACAGCTGCTGTCCAGACCTAGTCGGAACGAGAACCGGTTAAAACTAGAAAGTTGAAGTCTGGATAGATAAAACTTTTCTGCTTGTGTAGCTTTTGGTGAAAGTGCCAAAACAACCGCGCGTAATTACGCATCAAAACACAATGAGCGCCACAACCCTTATGGAGGTCAACGCCGAAGCCAGACGGATCCTGGCAGTGTCGATAAGTAAGCTGTACGCCTCCAGGACCCAGAGAGGCGGACTGAGACTCCACCGAAGCCTTCTGCTCTCTATGGTAATGAGGTCTGCCCGGGACATTTATCACTCCTCCCGGGAGAGCGAGGAGACAGGCTGCATGCAGCCAACACCAGATGAGCCGATGGACACCAGCTCTAACCCGGGGGAACAAACCGGGTTGCCCGAGCTTGCCCAGCCGGCACTGAGCTCAGTCGAGCCGCCCTCAGAGGAGAAGATCGCGGATGAAGAGAGTGATAGTGAAATCTCAGAGGACAAAGAGAACGTAAGCCCAACGAGGCAGTCCAGGAAACGCCGAGGAAAGGCGTCGGTGGCGCCCGACTTCCTTCCCATCAAAAGGGCGAGGCTGGAGATCGGGGAGGAGAGGTATGCGGCGCCACTGGGCAGCTGTCGCGCCGGGGTCGGGGAGTCCCTGACTATTTTGTCTCCAAATCGGGTTATACCTGCCTTCTGAACAAATGGAGGGAGAAAATAGCCTCCAACAGGACTTTGGAGGGTATGATTCTAACCTTTAAGGTCGGTTTGACCCCCCGGCGCACCAAGGAGTTGACCTACATCGGTGGTCAGTGGAGGAGGGGATTACCGAGGCCATGGCACGAGCTCTCCGGTCGATCGGAGCGTCTATGACGGGTTTGTAAAGCTCCAAGTTCAAGACGCAGAGAAGGAGAAGTTGAAGCGGGACGGAGGGAGTTACAGACCGGAAAGTTTGGGGAAGAAACGGAAGGGAGACGTCGCTCTTTGTTTTCACGGTGATTCACTATCAGTAAAATGAGTCCAAACAAGTGACTGCTGCTGACTCAAAGTGCGTGTATCTGTGAATCAGCAGAGAGCGATGTGAGTCAACCTGAGAAGTTACACGCGCGCGCGCGCGTACGCACACACACACACGTCTTCAGGGAATTTCCTGTCTTTGAGCTGGGACTGTGAAAGAGGAAGGACAGCTGGAGCAGGCTCACTGCCACACACATTTACACACACTCAACTGCTGCTGTGGACTTTGATAAATCAATACTACTGCTTTTGGACTGTCCAGTGCTTTAATAAAAACAGGCTGTCCACGGAGTGGAAACTCAGCAATCTAAACGTTCTGTGTATTTTATACTGAAATGTTCATGTCTAATCTGTGATTAATAATGTTACCTCAATTTCTAAGTTGCTTTTTTATTTGCATTATTTAATTCATGGTGTAAATATTTGTAATAAAAACACATAATCCTACTGAGTTGTCTTGTTCTCTTGGTTCTGAAGTTATTTAAGATTAAGGTGATGTGTGTTACTCCGTAACTCTAAACTTCTTATTTCCAAATTAATGGGCTATTTTTCTATATTAGGCCACAGTTCACAGGGTTAATCCTTTGTAAGAGGGAGGAGGTTGGTACAAGCCAGCACCAGTCTGACTTGCTGCCACTAAGCTCATGCTTATAGTAAGACACACACTCAAACAAACATACACAAACAGTCATACCATTTCATGTGGATTATGACAGAATTCTGAATCACATTCATCCTTCCTTCTTAACATGACCCGACACAGACTCAAAGGGATAATAAAAGAGTTGCACAATGTCACAGATAATGCATAATATAGTTAGTGTTTCCTGAAGGCTTCTTCATCCCTATCAGCATCAGCAGCAGCTTCCTGCTAAATTAGAAAGAAACTACACCCTGAAAGTCAGCGATTGTGGTGAACAAGCTGGTCATACTGGTTGCTCGGGTTTTGATTCCAGTCAGCCATATCATACCCACTTCCTCTTTTTGTCAAAGAAGCATCTGAGTCAAGAAGGAGGAAGAGACAAGAGAAAAAGCCGAGGAATCCTTGAGAAGTTTTATCGAAGCTTGAATCTATTTCTGTTTCATTTAAAAAAACAACAACAACAAACCAACAGCTGGGAACTGTGAACACACTGGTTCAAAATCTGACAAGGCAAGAAATGAGGGATCAGACAACCAACCATGAGGTTGTAAACAAACACTACTTATGACACCTCATGGGAAGTTTAACAGGAAGTCAATTGAACAGTCATTAGAGTCATGACCGGGTGAAAGTATACAACATTTAAAAAGAAACAAAAGACAAACTTGAGAAAAGTCAGAAAAAAATGGGATAACAAAAAAATATTTTTTTCTCCTTATGCTTAAATCATCTGGTAACTCCTCAAAAAAACATTATAAGGGGGATTGTGACCACCAGGTTTGGAACCCCTAATATGTTTTCCCTTGTACACTAATGAATGCTGTTTTTGTATCAGAGGCTCAACAGCTCTCATTATGACACATGAGTTTAATCCCACCTAATATCCACACAGCATAGGAATGTACACATAACCCCCTCAGATGAGAGTTTTATCATAGTGACCCTGATCTGCCTCCTACATCACTCACTTAACATGAAGAAATCTGGGTCATATAGGGGGATAACACTTTCATGTATTTTTTAATTTTTAAATATATACTGTATGTCGTTTTTTGACCAGGGAAAACTTACTCAGCTCGAGAGGATTCCAGAGGCTGTAATAATGTTTACCTTTTTGCAAAAAAAGGGCATAAATAAGGCACACAGTATCCTTTGAATTTAGTTTTACTAACAAATACAATGCCACACATACAGTGTCTGAATAGTTCTGTATGTCATTTCATGGTAGTTACTGTTATCACAGAAGAGGTAAAAAAAGAGAGAATTTTGAATTTTGTCCTGCCAATTTGTCATATCAAGCAGCCACATCTTTTGTTTCCAAGATGAGGCAGGAAAGCAAGTTTTGAACGGTAGAAATCCCTCTTCGATTGAGTTATCATACAGGCACAGATATCCATCATCATGTTTCTCATATTTAGATTATTTTGGGCTGCTGTCTGTTATTTTCATTTAGTGAAAATTAGCTTCCAAAATATTGATAGGCTTAACCTGGCTTCTCCTCTGAAAGCACCTTTTTTTAAAAAACCTTATCTCCAACCTAAAAATTGATGAGATTTGTCGCTGAGGTACGTGATTTCTTACCCAAAAATTAAAATGTAGTCATTCCATCCTCACACCATGCTGATAGAAACTTTGATGTAGTTTCTTAATCCACAAACTATTTCTGGAGCTTCACAGCAAAACAGCTTTGAAGCATTCTCCTAAACAACTGAAGAACATGTGGTTACTAAACTAAAAGCGTCAGTGTGCACACCGTCTTAAGTGAGCGCACAAACTTGAAAGCATGAATATACCCCGTAAACACTTCAGCAGAGCTCTCTCTGTTGTGTGTGATGGAAGCAGGTAGCAAGCATAAGAGGCATGCAAAGAGAGCAAGTTCTAGCTGACCTTGACTAGCTGTGCATGTGTGCGTGTTCAAGCTTGCGTACCTTCCATGTACCAGCTGCAAGGACTCATTTTGTGTTTGCATTCAGTTGTTTTTTTTAATGTTTTAAAACAAGCTCCCATCTTAAGACAACACTGCATTGTTGTGTTCCTCTGAAGCTCCAGAAATGTGACCCCTAAACTGACACCAATTTGACCATGGTCCTCCACTTGATAAGATTTTGGGTCCACCAGGGTCCACCATCTATTTAAAAATGCTTTTAGATGTTTCACTGCAGTCCCTGGATCCCACTTTGAAAACCACTGGAAAAAGACACTTCACCCTACATTACATCGGCAGTGGGTGAGTAAATAATAACAAAATGTTTATTTTTAGTTGAACTGTTTTTCTAAGTATTGTCCTGTATAACACCTCTATTTTGATATGAAGAGCCTCTGTGAAACTCAGATGAGTCATTAATGCTCCACATGATGCAGATCTATTACGTCTACAGTTCAGCTGACCCGAAGAGATTCAAAGCCGAGCTTCACTGGCTGTTTGTGTGAAAGCTGCCACAGATGGGTACAACAGTTGTGCAGCATAATGTTCTACAGTCACTTAAACTTACAGCATGTCCTTGGGTTGAAAATGTGCTCAAATATAACCATATTGCAAACATAATTTGAAAAGAGACTCATTCTGGCTCCAGATCTCATATACTAAATAGTATTTGTGGCTCAAGGACATGGTGGTATTATTCTTATTATTATTGACAAACATTTGCAGGCTTGTGTTGTGACTGTCATGTTGAAGAGGGTGTTAATGGATTCAGACGTGATTATCTATCAAGGAAACTGAGGGTGTGATTGTTATGTTCCTATTATTTCACAGTGTTCCACAACTTAATCAAGAAAAAAAACTACTACTCAGATGTATTCTTTTAAAAACAACAAACAAGACAATCTAGAAAACACCCAGAGAGTGAAAAGATCCAGCAACACTGTTGTCTTTAAAACCTGAACAATCAGAAAATAGTTTCCCCACACAAGAACCCTGTCGGCAATCAGATCTGCCTCATGTGAAATTAAGTAATACCAACTTATTCCCTGACCCTGGAAACCGACTCCTAGTATTTGGAGTCATGTGTTCTCTATAGTATTGAAACTAACGTTACATATTCCACATGCACAGGGTCTGCGTCCCCACCTGAGAGATGATGTGGATAATTTTGTAAGACACACCAGCTGCTGCTGGCATGCACGCACACAGACTATAAGGGACCGATGTTCTTCAACCCTCTGATAGTTGCATCTCCTCTGGCAATCAGAATGCGGTGATTAGAAGAGACAAAAATAGACAAGCAAACATTAACTCGGCAATCTACTTTCTCTGTGGGCTGCCAGCTGGGTTAGGGCACTGAGCGCACAGAGGCATAGTGCATGGTGTATCAAGCTAACGCGACCTTGTGGAGAAGAATAGTGGGAACCAGTTTTCCGGGGAAAATTGCCGTGCATGCTCAGTGCCAAGATGCAAAGAGCATGGAGATGTATTGCTCGGTGTTTCCAGCCGACTCATCGTTATGTAGCCCAGCATCTACATACAGTACATGTAGAAAAGAGTAAAAAGAGAAGAGGGAGATTGACTGAGCAGACAGGAAAATGTTCACAAGCATCATGCCAAGGTGAGCCAGGGGGACCCAGCCTCATGTATGAATTGTTTTATTATGTCAGCTGAACAAGGGAAGTGGGATGCCTTTCCTTCGAAGAGGCTATTTTCACTCCTCCTCATGACCAGGCTAAACATCCCTCCCCTCAGGTCAGACTCTGGCAGCCTCAGGCACATCTCACCACGACATTAGTAGATAGAGCTTCCACCGTCCACGGGCTTGATCCCCTGATGTTGAGTGACGCCACCCTCTCCCTCTTTAATGAGATGGGAGGAATCCGGCAGGTGCCTTTCTCTGTACCTCTCCTCCCTGCATTTGAAAAAGTGATTCAGGAGCAACTGGTGAACACCTGCCTGACCACCCCTCCAGGCAGAGCAGGGTGTTTGCTACCACTAGCAACTAGCAAAGCATTTGCTGTGGCCAACTGACCCCTGTGGATCGGGCTGTGGCAGCTCTAATTTCCCCTCTAAGGTCCATCCTGGGTTTAGCAGGTGCCCCCCGTAGGAACTGCTAAATGATGTATCAGTGAATTCTCTTTTAAGATCTGACCAGGGCCCACAGCCCTCAGCTTATTGAGGAGCTGAGGTAATCTTTGTCCATGCTCCCCGGGTGCAAGCAGTGGCACCTTGCAGGTCAACGGCAGCTTGTGGGTGGTGAAGCGATATCTGTGACTGACAGGAAGACAGAGCCTGTCTGACGAAACAGCCCATAGAGCCGTCAACCATGTTTAGGCAAGGTGCCAGTGTCCCACTGCAGCAAGCCCAGAAAGCCCGCTGTTGTGTGCAAGAAGTATCCATTACCTTTGGCCGCCACTAGGGTGCGAGTCAGACACCGCAAGACTCAGCCCATGCTAACAACCCCCAGCCAAAAGTCATATTTGGAGGCTTCTAGGCAGGCTCGGGGCCAAAACTCCTGGCATCTACCACTTTCCTCCTGAAGCCAAACAGAACACAGTCAACCACTGTACCTCCTTACTCCATCTAACGGTCTGGGTGGTGCTGGGGGCGGACCCCTGGGTGGTCTTGACCATGACCTTGGGTTATCGGCTTCAGTTCATTTGAACCCACTACTTTGAGACCCCATCAGTTCCATTATCAACCGACCCATGACACAGAGAGGTGTAAAGGTTTCCACCTTTTTTAGCAAAGGCAGCATCAGAAAGGTGGAACCGGAGGATCAACTTGCTGGGTTCTATTCCAATTACTTCCTCATCCTCAAAAAGGATATAAGTCTACAGCCAATCCTGGACCTCAGGGGCCTGTACCAGTTTCTTTGGCCCCATAATTTCAAGATGTTGACAACTCAAAAAGGGAAGTGGTTCTTGTGAGCAATTGGTTTGCCACCATAGAGTTGAAAGATGCCATCTTTAATATTGCTGTCTGGCCAGGTCACAGGTGGTTTCTGTGGTTCACACATGAGGACGAGACCTTCGAGTTCTGTGTCCTCCCCTTTGGGATCTCACCTGTCCCGTGCACCTTCACTTCGTGCATGGATACCGTCCTCAATCCTGGGGCCGTGGGAGCCCGTGTTCGACCCGTAGAACAATGCTGGCTGCCATCAATGTGGATAGATAGATAGATAAATAGATAGATAGATAGATAGATAGATAATCTTTAATGCAAATAGTAGTCAATACAACTAGCTCACATAAAATAAATAGACATAATACATATATAACATACATTAGAAATCATCAATGAAGTTGCAATGGGCTATAAAAGTGTCCAGCATCCAGCGTGAAAGTGTCCATAGTTAAAATGAATGTGTTATACAAACAGTCGAACAGCTTGTTTAGAAAGCCCACAGCTGAGGGAACGAATAATCTTAAATGATGACATTAATTTAAGGACTAACATTCTTGTAAATTTCCCCACTGTGGGACTAATAAAGGGATATCTTATCTTATCTTATCTTATCTGTTGTAAAAAAAGAAACATTTTAAATATCTGTAATTACATGGCTTACAAATGTCACAATATATCAGTTAACAACTTCAAATGGAAAACCTCATAATCAGCACTAGCCTTCAAAACTTGTACTGATCAAACTGTGAGAACAGGAAGTGTGATAAAAATGTGGTCAGATCGTGACTTGTGTGTTTCTCTGGAGAGGAAGAAGAAGTAACAATGTACAGTATATGTGTGTTTGTGGGTGTAATCATTTGAGGATCACATGTCAAGAGGCTTTGAACACGTGTTCTCAAACCTCTCATCGCACCTATCATGTGACTGACTGAGATGTTACAAGACAGCAGAGGACTGAATAGGTACAAACGTGCATGTGTGTGTGTGTGTGTGTGTGTGTGTGTGTGTGTGTGTGTGTGTGTGTGTGTGTCTGGCAACAGAGCAGGCAGAGACAGGAAATGAAGCATTGATGCCAGAGGGAGACAGAATATGTGGGAGGAATCTATTTTAAGACTCAGGAGAACAGATTACTCCAATACATCTGAGCTTCTATGACTGTGTTTGTGTGTTTGTGTGTGTGTGTGTGTGTTCAGGATGCAGTAGACTAATGGCCGGAGACAATGCTTTTAGTGCTCTTAAATGTCCTTTTAAGCTTACATATAATTACATCTTTCGACAAAAATCAAATTAGGACATAATTCTTTTTGCGTTTCTAACCCTATTTATGTGTCAGTCAAAAGTGTGTGTGTTTTTGTGTATTTGAGGAGGTGGCAGACAGACAGAGAGGAGGAGGTGGGAGGACTGATGTGACGTACGCTGAGTTCAAAGAGGAGAAGGGGAAAAAGACAGGGGAAGGATACCAATTAAACGTGACTTCACAAGGATGGAGTGTAGGACGCAGTAAATGGTTGTGTGTGTTGGGGTGTGTGTCTTACACAAGTCATCAGTGACGTAGTACCAGACCTAGATGGAGGGGGGGAGGGGAGAGGCAGTCTGAGGACACTTAGTGAGGGGGTGTTTGTTTTCATCATGTTTTACATTCTTTAACAGAGGCAGCCTGTATTCTAGTGTTATCTCATTTGGTCTCTAAAGGAACAAATGAACAAGGATGAAAATTCCAAAATTAAACATTACTGTGCAGCTGTTGTGGTTGAAGTTTCTGCTGATAAATTATTCTAGACATTCCAAATAATTCATGCCCAATGGGTTTTCTCTGAATTCTATATAAACTGACTCATTGTCAGACTTTATTAAAGACCCCTTCCAATGAAAAATAAGTTTTTAGCCATGTTAACACGTGCATATATGGTCCCTTTTATATGCAGGAAAAAAAAAATAATTAAAGCTGCAAGCAGTGTTGAATGGGCCCTCGCACCTGTGCGCATGTTGCATGCGTCAGGGGGTGCACCCGTCGAGGCGTGTGCCAGTGTCGGCCTCACGATGGTACACCTGGAGGTATACATGGCTCTGTATTTGCATGTTTTTCAGACACTGAGGGAAGGTTTGTGATTTAACTTCATCCCAGATGTGAAGTATGGCAAAAAGATTGGACCATGAACAGTAGAGATATAGCAACTTCCTGTTTCATGGTGAATAATAGAAATTTGCCGGGTCGCCATGGCCACACCTTTCGAGTTATCCAAAAACCTTTGTTAACTTTTCATCACTGACTTGTTGAGATTTCACCGACCAAATTTCAAGTCCATAGAGCAAAATCCCTCGGAGTTCGTTCAATTCCAATCCGTGGAAATGGAACAAAATCTGACATTTGAATAAAAAAAAGTGTTTGTTTGAGGTCATGGGGACCAAGAGGCTTTTTTGGTAGCCTTTGATATGATACACGTGTAACAAATTTCATACTTGGTTAAACTTGGTAACTAGGTTAAACGCACAGTGGGGGCTCCTTATTTGAAACATTCCAGGGGCACCATAGAGCCGTTTTGCCACGCCCAATCCTCACACCCATACCAGATCGTATGTTTTGCCACTCTTGACTTGTCTACCAATTTTCATAAAGGTTTGAGCATTTCTGGCTTCATGGTGAACTATGAAAATTCGCCACTCCGCCAAGTTATCACAGTTTGACAGCAGTTCATGATATTCACAATGAAGTATCATCAAGGTCTTATAGCTAGTCTGACCAAATTTGAGGCCAATATGGTTAATGAGCTTGTAATGGTATACATAAAAGAAAAGATATGACATTTTCTGTTGCCAGCAGGTGGGGCTGTGACAAAAACTGAATTTTGACATGAGGATGTCTTCAGGGAGGGGCCGTAACACAACACATGAAAGCATTTAGGTAAATCTCTGTACGCTAAATATGTCTACCAAATTTCAGAAGTCTAGGTCAAACATCATCCAGGGGCTGCTTCTTTGAAATTTTCAAGGGGGCGCTGAGTACCGCAAAATATACATTTTTTCACCAGTTTTAATGTGTGCCAATTTTCATGAGTTTTCAAGTATGTTAAGGGCCCCAAACCACGTTTGTTTGTGCCCAAGAATAATAGTAATCCTTTCAAAAACAATGGGTTCCTTCCACCTTAGGCACTTCGGTGCTCGTGCCTTAATAAGCAGTCAGTATGGCTGAGCATGGCTCAGTGTCCACACACTTCTGTGTCTGCCAGGGTTTAAAAGAACAATTCACCTGATCATGAAGGTTCAGTCAAATCAATTTTTTATATTGTGTCATTACATAACAAGAGTTATGTTGGGTTTACTCCAAAATTTAATGGGTTCTTCCTTCCTTGCCATATACCCAACCCTTCCACCAAGTTTCAGGAAAATCCATTGAGAAGTGTTATCAGAATGTATCAGAATGTGACAGAATGTGACAGAATGTAACAGAATGTATCAGAATGTAACAGAATCCATCACTTTACATCCTTGGCAGAGGTAATAAAGCAGACAGGAGGACGGGTAGAATGCATTCTCTCTGGTTTATTCAGGTTCTTTAGGAAGAGTTGTTTTACAAAATGCACTGGTAGAAACAGCAGAGATAGATAGAGAAGGAAACAGAGAGGAAGAGATGGTCAAAGAAAGAGAGTCAGGGAGAGAAAGAAGGGATCTCATAGCCAGAATAAATGGGAATAACATCACCAGATTCAGGTTCAGGCAACTCTTTACTCTCAACGGGATTGTTTTTCTTCAAGGAAAAGTTTATCTCTTCTCCCCCTTTTCAAAATATATTTTCTTTTTTTGTAATGTTAGTTAAAGTGTTATCTACCCTTGTTCCCCCACGGTTTACCCCGAGAAATAACTGGCAAATATAACAAACAAACATTCTTTGATTTCATCACCAAGGTCATTTCCATTTTTTTTTATCAGGATGTTTTTTTTTGTTGGTTTTTTAAAAACTTTTACCAGTTTTTTTGTGTAAATTTTTTTTTAATTTTTAAAAATAGAAGAAAAAAGAAAACACATTGCTCTTAAAAACAT
This sequence comes from Chaunax sp. Z400, assembly GCA_037577475.1. Classification (NCBI taxonomy): domain Eukaryota; kingdom Metazoa; phylum Chordata; class Actinopteri; order Lophiiformes; family Chaunacidae; genus Chaunax; species Chaunax sp. Z400. The sequence continues at coordinate 13,598,446 of CM075191.1, read as the reverse complement.
CTATCTATATATATTTTTACATATATATATTCTTTTTTCATTATATTTATTCATTTTTTTTATTCCTGAAGTTGACTTGTTACCCCACATAGTAGCATGCACATTGCACATGCAAATCTGTAATTAAATACTTCTCTTTTATCTTAAATTGCCATGTATGTTTATTTTTTCTCTTTATTCCCCAACTTGCTGAGTGAATCCTGTATGGTTTTCTACTGTGGCACTGGTTCGGTTTCTACTGGATCGAGTGTCTGAGGTTTGCATGGTGATCAGATGGATGGTCGGCAGTTACTTCAGAAAGTTTCTCCATTGCATCTCTACACCGAAAACACTTCTATTCCACAGGTATTTAGATCCACTGAAATTATATTTAATCCTCGGTAGCTAGTCTTTACCTCTGAATGGTCGCCTAAAGGTAAGAGAATGGTATAGAGAGGTTATATTTGTAGTGAAGTCACATTAAGTAAAATGTAGGGTAAAATATGGTTTTAAGTGGAAAGTAGTGTGACTACCAGAGAAGGAGAGACAGATCTGTCCCTTACCTTTGGCTTAAGTTTGCAGGAATCAAATTTCTTTTAACACTTTAGTCTTCTGTCAAATGATAGGTTCCCAGAACTTTGTCTCATAAAGGAAAGGTTCATTGGCCTGTCCAAACCAATCAGTAAAGCCTAGAGAAGGCAAATAAATAAAATGAACTGTCGTGTCACTTTCCCTTTTTGGTTTAAGGACACCAAAATCTTTTCTAATCATAAAGACATGATAACATGTCTTGATAACATGAATAATGACATCTGGGCCATAAAAGGTTAACAAATCTTGCTCATTCCTAATCATTTGACACATCAAGGTGTTTTGGTGGAGATCGACCTCCAGCGTCCGGGATGCTAACGTCGAGACACGAGGAAAGATCTTCTAGAAGCAACTTGTCTCCACAGGGTTGATGGTGATGGAAAGAAATGGAAAGGGTTGGTGGGGTAGGGAGAGATGGAAACAGGGAGAGGGACTTCAAGGGTTTCGGAGGCAATAGCAAGAGACAAGAAGGAATCAATTTACTGTGAATCAGCACAAAGATACACTGAGCCCGGCAATTATCAGGGGTTCAATTTTTGATAATGTGCAAAAAAATTTAGAAGTCATTCCTTGCATTTAAGGACTGTATAATTTTTGTGACATCTAGGAATGAAGTCCTCCCTTCCAAGCATGTAGCAAAACCTACAGGGGCATTGAAAAACATCAAATCCCTTTTCAAGAGTTTGGCTTGTCTGTTCTTGGCTGCTATAGAAACATGGCAGTAAAACACGGTGGACTCAAGAGAACCTGCTAGCAAAAACTCATAGTTTCAAGTAATTATACACAAATGAAAACATTTACGAATATTATATTAAATTTCTGTCAAAAGGTCCTCCTACATCCTAGACCTTCAAACTAATGGAATTAGCAAGGGGAAAAAGAGTGTTAGTGTCAGGCTGGCAGCTGCATCTCACACGGTAGAGGTGCACATAAATTAATGAGCTTCAATTCGCCAATACCTTATCACATTTAGTGCAAATTAGTAAAATTTTCCATGCTTCATCAGAAGTTGCTTCAAAACTCCTTGTTCTCCCTCTACCCAACACCAAACCGCATCCAGACAACATTAGCAGCTTGAAAACCATCAAGCAGCTTAAGAATGGGATATTCGCTTAGGAGTTGGTGCAGACCAAAACAGAGCTTAAAGGAGCATTAATAATGCGTCTGTCTGGTGTGACATTTTACATATGCTCGAGTAGCGCTTTGTAGATATTGAAATAACATAATCATTTACCTTCCCTGTTATATGGCAGTCGATTTCATCTTCTGCTTGGAGGGTAAGGAGGTCCCGGACCTCCCGTTGTCTCCCCAAAGTACAGACATTTTCAGTCACTTTTCTTCTTCAAGTTAGCTACTAACTGCTACTAGATTTTTAAATCTTCCACATGTGGACTGCTAACAGAATACGTCGTTGTCAAAACGTCACGCCCCGCGCTGTCCTACTGCTACTATACCTTGGCTGCGGACTCCTCCATTCCAATTTTGTAACGTTTACACAGAAGAGTACATAAAGGCGGGTCAGTCCTTTCTTAAACATGCTATAAAAAAAAGCGCTTTTGTGTGTTTGATACGTCAGTTAGCAAACGTTACAACCATTAATACCTAATGCGATAAAATGTTTTAGTTCCTGCCCCCTGGTAGTTGATTGGTACAGCTTTAAACATAAAGCAGAAAAATAAGACAGTATGTTCCTCCTCTTAGATTGTGCACAGTCTTCATTATGAAAATTAAGTATTTTGAGAGTACAAATTATTAATCTAGGTGAATGAAATATAGTTAAATGTGCAGAAGTCATCAAATTGACCCCTAATACTTGCTGGACTCCACAAAGAACAGAAGCTCTACACAAAGACCAGCACACACACTGCACACAGACATTCCAAGACAAAACACCCCCTCATGAAGCATGAACTTCTTGAACCTATACAGCAAACACCTTTCATTCTGAATGATGGTGTGAGATCAATTCCGCCACCCTGTGTTCATGAATGGTATTACATGAGGAATGGGGAGAGAGGAAGATGAAGACATGAGAAGATACTGAGGAAAAAGAATGAAACACAGCAAGACAACTACTGAACATCAGAATGAGTTTTTCAGAAAGTTTATGGATTATATACACAAGAAGTACAGATCCAACAAATACAATAGAGAATGGAGAATGGAGAGAATGGGTGAGAGAAATCACATGATTACTGACTGACACTTCTCCCACCTCACCTGTCCAGGCTTGACTCAATTATCCTAAAGTGACGACTGGGTGAGGAGAGGGGGATGAAGATGGCGATGAGGACATTAAAATCTTGTGTGTGTTGTGATTGTCTCAGAAGGAGACAATCATTGTGTCCTGTACAGTATAAGGCACTGAGGGTTACCTACTGTAGCTGACACACACACACACACACACACACACACACACACACACACACACACACACACACACACACACACACACACACACACACACACACACACACACACACACACACACACACACACACACAAGCACTGAAACAATCAGTTTCTCTGATTAAAGAGGTATATACTATATATTTTCTTTGTTTGATATCCTCGTAAATTAAATATCTTTGGATTTTTCGGCACTCAGAATTTGAGACGTTTATTATTTGTTTAAGTATAGGGGATAGCGCACATTACAGTTCTTTTCAATTGCTAACATGCTTTGATCAAAACTGAAGTCACATTGTTAAAACTCTTCACACACCCGGTGAAACAGAAGTCTATGTGCAGCAAACTGTGAATCACTTTTCATTACTTTCACACAAAATGCATTCAATGACAACAGTTACCAAAATCCATGAACTCTTTTCTCAGTCACCACCTGCAACACACTGTACTTCTGCAGCACATTTTTCAAATGCTAACACACTGTGTTCAAAACAGTTCAAAACACAGTCAAAACAGAATGATGGAAAAAGTTGTGCATTTCTGCTGCAGCCACATTGACATCTACCAAAATGATATCAAAAATACTGACCATAAAATTAAATAATAATCATTCCAAACACAGCCGACTGCAGTTTACAGCTGAAAACCTACAGGTGACCTGTTTTTGGCCTCACGATTGTAGCAAGCAGATAAAAGGGGACGGCTCTTGAATGATGGTTTTTGGAAATATGGATTAAAGAAGACAGATTGATGGAGAGAGACGAGTGGCAGGGAGAGGGAGAAGAGGATGGAGAGGAAGACCAAGAGCTGTGGGTCTCTGATGAGATAAGGGCCACATTTATTGATCATGTATTAAACCATGGACTGGTTTAAGGGTGCATTACAACTTGCAGCGTTCAACAGCTGCATCAATACTCCAAATTTTCCATCAAAACAACAGGTGAGACATGTATCCCTCCATGCTGGACGCCATGAATGCAGGGTGTGGAGATATTTCTCCTGAAGCCTTTCAGGGTTGGATCAGACATTCTAAAAGATTCTTCCCATGGTGCATTGCCAGAGAAGACATAATATGTGTTGTTGATGAAAACTTGTGGCCAAATGCAGGAGAGAGGGTGGACTAGAACCCCAGAGTAATATGAGTAAACATACTATACATGTTGTTTTTTGAATTTTTTGTGTTTCCTTTTTCTGCTTATTGTAGCCCTGGAATTTAATGTATCTGTTTTTTTTGTTGTTGACAGTAAACTTTTTTATTTTTCACAAATACTGTAAATCACTATGCAAAGATATAGAAAAGATTAATATAATTGAAGCAAATTGCTGCATTGCTGATTCATTCTTCTTACAATATACAATACAATACAAAATACAATAATTTAGTACACTCAATAAAGTGCAAAGATCTTATTCTATAATTAGATACTGATTTATCTGTAAAAATCATTCAAACTTTAAATATAAAATGTCTTCTTTTCTGTAATGCTCTCTGTTGTTAGTGTTTTGTAGTTCAGTGTGTTAACAGTGACAGTGTTTCCTTCCTGAGTGAGACTTGTTGTCAGTGTTTGGATGAATGAGCGTATTTTGAGACATGTATGATGTGTTTTGTTGGTGTGAGTGAGTTTTGGAGGTGAGATGAACTTTTTGGCTGAGATGCATGTTGGTAATGAAGACTGTGGTGAAGAGTTTTGAAAAAGTAGCTTCAGTTTTGACCAATGCTTGTTAGCATTTGAAAAAAACTGTAATGTGCAAGCAGTTTTGCGATAAATAAGCAACTTGGAATTATTCATAATTTTGCCATTACATTTAAGCATTTGACAATGATTTGTACTTTGCATTGCTCTTTTTTCCCCATTTCTTTCTAGATTATTTTATTCTATTTTATTTCACATTACAAGAAGTACTGTGTTATTGACCATATTGGATAAAAATATAATTCCTTCAGGAAAAATTATATCCATCTTATCTTACTGGTAATTTGAAATGTGCGAGCTTAACTACTATGCACACCAAGCCCGACAACCATAAGAAAATAAGCATTTCAAAATTATTTTCTGACATTTGATAGACTACTTAATTAATTTATTCATCAGAAAAATAAATTACCAGATTAATCAATGATGAAAATGATCAGTTTCAGCTCTAAACACACAACAACAACACTCAAGACACCTCTACACACACACCAACACACATGCACACACAGTAAATGTCTCCTTGTCGCAGCTGTAGCCCCTCCCCCTCAAAGTAGGACCAAACGTGGGTGATGGTGATATAATGATATGTACTGTAAGCATGAGCCCCTACAGTGGTCCAGTGCCATTGTGAAATTGTGTGAATACACCACTATGACCTCGATTGCTGCTGCCCCCGTCACAAAATTCCATACCCCAAACAGGACCCATCAAAATGTCTCCCACTGCTTTTTGACCCTCCCACCCCTCCCTCCCCGCCTTACTCTTGACCCCATACACACATACATGCATGCACACATCTAGTGCTGTACACAGGGGAGACCACAGCGTGGCTTCAGCTACATCAGCATGACTTTTGGCAGCACTACTGTACATTAAAACCCACTGTGTAGTTTTTTAAAGAGAGCCCTTATTCGTGTTTTTGTTGACTCGTTGCTTCATGACTGACCCGCTGACGATTTCACAGCCGACGCGAGTGGATGGTTTGGTGTGTTAATTAGTTTCATCCCTTAACAAAGACGAAAGTAAAACAAATGCATTAGTCTGAGGTAAAGACGGTGATGGGAGATGGAAGTGAAGACACAGAAAGCAGATGTGGAGAGAGGCGATGAGCAGAACCTTTCAACCCCCACTCCCCAAACTCTTTTCAAAAAACAACAAAAAGAAAGAAAGATTATACGTTCACTTTTTCTCAAAGAATGGGTTTTGTTCTTAGAAAAGCACACACACACACACAACGGCAGTGTTGTGTCTCTGCCATTTTGGGTCCTCTGTTACAATTCTGGACAAGCTAGTGGCGTCGTGGAGCCAACACGCTTGGCGTCAAGTGTTGAGCGTCGGCAGGCTGTTGATGGCGAGGTGAGGAGTCAGAGTGATGTACATTAGTGAAAGGTTGGGGGTGGGGTCAATGTTACAACAAGTGATGCCATACCAGGTAAAACCATACAATAACTCAATCTGAGGCTTGCTTGGTTTGTAGCTGACTCTTCCCTATGTGGTCTAACTATCTAGCTACCTAACTCTATAGGGACCTGAGAAGTAAGCAAACTGCTTTGCGCCTCTGTAAACCGTTCACTACACCATCTGACAGTGGACCCATGGCATATCTGGATGGACACAAAATGCCATGCCAAGCAGGGAGGAGAAGCCAAGAGAGCTTGCCTGTTCACAACATCTGTTACATCAACAACAACCATTAGACTCTTTAAAAGCGCTCTCTGATGTGGACCTCTATTGTTTTTGGCAACTTTTACAAAAATCTGTGTATTTTTGAATGAGATCAAACAAGCCCATATTGGATGTGATATTAATTTCCCTACTTCAAGTCTAGTGCTATTTAGTCATCGTGACCCAGTCTCAAAATCACCACTCTTGCTGTGCCAGCATGGGAGCCGGTGGGACTCAAATTTTAAGGCGTAGTGTGGTTGATCTCAACTACTGCAGAGGGTAAGTGGGGGGACAGGCGGGAGTAGCTATAGGTGAGGGAGTGATGAATGTGACTCTAATACAGAAGGCACTGTGGCTCTGTAGGGGGTATTTGGGAAGCATCCCTACATGCTGTAACCTCTTTTGATGGGAGGTGAGGGCAGAGGGGTTTTTGAGTTTGCAATTCTCACCCCACTACAAAAACAACGCCCCTATATTCCCATCGTCTCTACACTATGCTCAGCTACTAGGCCTACAGGCTACACATTTTGGGAGAAGAGAGAAAGATGTTGGGTGGAAGACAGGAGGAGGGGGACAGAAGATAGCCACAGAGGTGCATGAAAGAAAGGGGTCTCACTGTGGGTATGATGTCGCATGACATGTGCAAACAAGGTGTTGATTTTCACATTTTCTTGGATCCATGTATTCCTTCTCATTAATATGTTTTACAGGACCACAGTGTTGCAGTTCAAAATACTACTCTGGAATAATGTGAGGAGGATGTTCATGAGGTCTGCATAGTGTCAAAACACGTAGACTGGGGTTATTTTCTGGCTTCTGTGACTGCGAAGAAAACAGTACAACTTTTCTGGAGTAGCTAGATTGTTGACCGTGTCATGAGCATGAACGGTACGCAAAATGAATACATTTCTGAAACTTTAATTTTACTCTGTTATCTATGACTACATCTGCTGTAATACATCTAGATTTATGTGTAGTTTATCATCTATATTTATCTATACTTTATCATCTTGTCCTTGAGTTATTGAATTTTCAATAATTGTTGTCCCCCATAACAATAGGGATGAAGTAGTTATTCCTAATAGATTCTGTCTTGTGTCGCCTCTAGTGTTGCTCTCTGGCAAGCTAAATGAACAGATGTCAAAGAAAATGGACAGAAAAAGAAAAAGCTTGATGAGGAAAGAGAGGTTGTTGGATACTGAAGTGTGTTTTTAAAGGAGGTTTCAGCTTTGCTACAACCTCATATGATTGGATTGGCAATTCGGTGGCTGTTCTCTGGTTATCCAGACCTGAGCGACGGGGCTGGGGGAGGGGAAGGTCATAATTGGCACAGACAGGTGGAAGGACCGACAAACGGACAGATATGGCATCTCCCAGGCTTCATCCACATTGCCTGACAAGGACTAGACTTCATTGATACATCTTACAAAGATCTGGGTCTCACTCCAAGTCTAGAAAGCAGGATGTAGCCCAGAGGCTGTCCTGGGCAAGGCAGGGGATGATGACAACTGCCCCTGGTGGCAAAAAAGGGAACAACACCACCTAATACTGATACCAACACTGTCCCACCAATACTGTGTGCTGTCACTGCAACTAATCTCACAACAAAACTACAGAGCTCGACAGCGGGAAAGCCTGAATTTTTTTTCTCTTGCTGCAGCTGGAAGAATTCAGTGATTGTAGAACTTTAACTTCAGTAAAACAGAAACCTCTGCAGTTTAACACGCAGACAGACTCTTCCACATTCTCGATATGGTCTACCCATGTCTCTGAAGAAGAATTCTTGATCTTTGGTTTGACTTAACAAGAGTACAAACCCCATGAATCATTGCAAGTCAGGTACTGAAGCTCCCCTGACCTCTCCCTCCACCATTCTGAAGAGAGTGTATCTTAAGAGTTGTGTTACAACACGCAACACTACTAAAAAAATTTTCCCAAGCCGCTGTTGCCCTGAAACATTGCAGGAAGGCATCAGGAACCCAACTAATGTCACTGAACACAGGGGGATCAAAACATAAAGGATGTAAACAAGATGGACATAGCATACTTAAACTCCAAATAACATGACAACAAATCTACAGAAAAAGCTCTATCAGTCAATCATCAGTATTATCATCATCATTGTAATTTTGCATTGATATTCATATCATTATTTATAAGTCTATCATCATTAACAATAATAAATCAAGTGTGGTAGAAGTCCTCTTCTCTCTTCTCTTTCTTACTCATGTGTCAGGAAACTATAATGTTATCCCTCTGTGTTTCCTGTCTTTCAATAAGTCAAACGTAGCTTTTGAACCGTGTTGGCAGAGACAAAATAAATAGCCGAACTGTTCAAAAACGTGTTTCAATTAAAGAGAGAGAGAGAGTCTGACAGAAGAAAACTTCTTTGTAAAACTAAATGCAAAATTTACTATAAAGCCCCCCTAGACCCACCCACACTAGTTAAATTTCCTCTCTAATATGTATTTAATACATCATGCAGGTTTCCATCAAATTTTGTATTTCGAAAAAGATCAGTGGAGGCTGAGCGAATGCAACAGAAGAACCAAGCTCCAATGTCCGAAGAAGAACAAGAAGGAGAAGTAACCAATAGAAGAAATACTGAAGAAATTAGTCTTTTTCCCCATCCCTCATTTCCTCTCCTGCGCCCCATTAAACCGTGTGATTTCATTTCCTGTCGGGTCATCCCTTGCCTTGCACTGGGTTGAGTAAGGGAGGAGGCAAGGGCTTGACGAAGTGTCCGACTCTCCCTCTCAAGTTACCTGAGCTCACCACACCCCAGAGTGCACTCAAACAGGAAGTGAGCCAGCCCTGTGCCCCACCCCCCTCCACTACTGCCACCACCGCCAGACAGGAAGTGATGTCACACCAGTTCCGTCAGCATTAAGTGAGTCTTAAACAGTAAACAGAGATGATAAAACTCATCAAATATCAGCCAGCACTGTGACAGGCTGGTTTTTGCAGTATAGGTGGAGCTTCCTGGTTCTGTCCCTCGGAAAGGAAAAAGGTTTGAGTTAAAGTGGTTGTTCTCCCCTTTTCTTTTGTCATGTTAAGTTTCATGTTCTTCATTGTTCAAGTTTGATTTTCTGGAGGCATAGCTTGGCTTGTAAGGGTTAGGGGGTCCTGGCTTTTTAAATTTATTTTTTAAACATATCTGTTCAAGGAGCAGAGTCAAAACGGTGGACTCTGTTCCAGCTCATTTTCAGGCTTTTACATTAGCAGACTGGCCAGCACACATCTGACAAGACTAGCCAATCAATCTGGGAGAAATGCTTTCAGCACTCATAAACAGTCATTATTCCCCAGCCTTTTTGCATGCTCCTCCCTCGTTTTTCTGTTCCAAAGCTTCTTTCTTTCTCCTGAAGCTTGGCCTTGCTGGTCAAGCATAGAATTCTGTCGTGTAGTTCTGAGACTGAGAGGCAGACATACACTGTGCCATGGCCTTGCCCTAATAGCCGTAATCAGGGTTTTAGAAATACCAAGGCCCGATCCTTGGTGACCTCAATGGTGGGTATGGCCATGCTTGCCCTAGCTCTCTTACTGCCACCCATTCTTCTCATTTAGAGTCTGTGGGTAGAGGTGTTAAACACCCACCACCAACGTTTTCATCACCTCTGTTTATTAAAAGTCTACATGTCCATGGCCAGAGCACCGGAGGCTACAATTATTTTTCTCCACTCCTGTCCTTATCCCTCACCCCTAGTGTTTGCTAGCACCAGTCATCCTCGTCTGTCTCACTATAAGGTTCATGCAAGCCCTTTCTGGGCCCTCGGTTATGGGGGTGGTGTTGGTGTGGATGAGGGGGCACCCCAGGTGGCCCCCGTTGGTGTGGAGAAGGTGAGGATGATCGGTAGCCATTGGTAACCCTACGTGGATGTGGGTGAGGGAGCGGAGGGGGCCCATGGCGGGCAGTCCTAGGTGAGCGAGGGTGTGGGTGAGGATTTCCCCCGTGTGGGTGTGGGTTGCCATGAGTGAGGCTTTGCTCGTAGGCCGGGGGCTCATGGTGCCGCTCATACTCATAGTCACGCTCGTAGAAGGGCCCATCGCCCTCTAGGCTGTCCCCAGGCGGCGGCCCACTCCAGCGGCCTCGATGAGGAGACCTAGGCGAGCCGTGGAGGGGTGACCGTGGGGACTGATGCCTTGGGGAGCGCGGTGAACCATGCCGGGATGGGGAGCCCCCTTGTTGTGGAGAAGCATGGCGTGATGGCGGTCGGTGGTGGTAGCCCCTGTCGTGGTCTGGTGGGGAGAAGTGTCTGGGGGAGGGCGAGCGCAGTCGGCCCAGCCCTGGGGGACCGTAGCTGGACTTGCGGACAGCGGGGGAGTAGGTGACATGTGGACGGGGGACAGCAGGAGTCTGGGGCAGCTGGCGACGGCCTCTCCGCGGTGTGCTGGTCCCCGAGGTGGAGGGGACTGGGCTGCCGCTCACCGAACTACTGCCCTACAGCAAAATGTAAACAAGGGAAATCAAAACGCACCACAACAACAACAACAACAGAGACCAGAAAAGAGGAGATTGGTGATGATAGACAGACAGACAGATAGAGAGAGAGATAGATAGATAGATAGATAGATGATAGATAGATAGATAGATAGATAGATAGATAGATAGATAGATAGATAATAATAATCATTGGAAATCATTTAAAAACACAGTGATGATGCAAACAATTGACATCAAAAAGCCACATGTCACATTGAAGAAAAATGGAGAGAGAAACCGTGATAAAGAAAAAAGCACAACACAAAAAGACAGATAGAAATCAATAAGTAGGTGCAAGACTTGGTGTGAACTCTTACTGAATAAAGGAGCAGCTGTGTTTGGGGCAAAAGGCAGGGGTTAAATATCATTTGATAAATAATGTATTTTTTCAACAATTCACTCAGCCTTTAGTTACAATTATCATGGGATTCAAACACTTAAATTGTACACTTACTCTTAAGCACAAAACATCCTCAATGTTATTTGGGCAATTATCCAACCTGTACTTTATCTATGAGGTGTTTTTTAGATATAGACATTAACAAGAAATATCCATAAAGACAGCGTTAAACAGTATTAGGAAATTGTCCATGTTTTATGATCCTTGGCATTAATCTCTGTGTGTTAGGAGCCCACCTGTCTGTGACCTCGTCCATCAGGCCCCTCACTGGGTGAACGGGACCAGTGGCGGTCATGGTGGTGCCTGTGGGGGTAGTCTTGACGGTCAGGGCCATAGCGGTCCTTGTCCATGGAGCCATGGTGGTGGTGGTGGTGATGGTGGTGACGACGGTCCTTGGTCCGGCCGCGGTCCCGCTCACGCTCCTTTGGCGGAAGGTCGCCCGACTGCGTGGTGGTGCTGAGGTCTGTACCCAGGCCTAGCAAGGAAATTTCTCAATTTTGCGTTTGCAAACTAAAGACAACTCTCACAATTTACTGTAGTGGATGTAAGATTTTCATGTGGGAAAAGCAAGTAAAAAGTAATTTAATAAATGAAAATGAAAGCAAGCTAAAACAATCACACAAAACTCAATTCACCTGTGCAGTGAAATATAGAAATAGAAATATAGAAACAGAAATACTAATCAAGGACACCATCATCACTAGGAAGCAGAGGAGAGTCTCAGATCAGAGAGCTCTCAATTAAAAAGGGGATTTAGACTTAACTGTGGCCTTGTTGCAGTTTTACCTAGTTTTACAGCTGAAACGAATATTTGTACTCACAATTTCGGATGTAATGGACTGTCTCTGCTAGAGTATATGTATCTGCTAGCACAATGGTCTTTTCAAAAACTTCTTTGTGCTAAGACTTGACTCACATGGAATTTAGGGAATAGGACGACAACTCTGCTCTCTTACATCCACAAATGCCTCAACACCTGACATTTTGTACACCATTAAAAACTTCTCAGTGTTTCTCCACATGATAATGAGCCCTTCCTTCTGGTTTTGTGATAAATAAGTTTAAAGTTTCTTTGCATACCATAATTTGGGGCAATACATATGTAGCTGTGTAGACACTAGACAAATGTCAGGTGGGTATCAAAGTTAGCATATATTGTAGATGTTTACTATATGAGTGACTCACCCGTGTCGGCGTCAGTATATCTGGTCAGGGAGCGTTGTGAGGCCCGGTGACTCCTGTCCCTGTGTCTTCGTCCTCCTCCATGTCTCCCCTCCTCAGACACCACCCTCTCCAGAGAGTAGTCATCTAACCTCACGCCCCGACCTGTAAGCCCGTGGACCAGGCTGGAGGTGGAGCGATGCATTGGACTGGTGTCAGTGATGGTCTGAGAGGATGAAGGACAGAGTAGGGAAGGAAATACAGTAAGGGAAAGACAGATAAGGAATAACATAAGGCAGGAGAGGATGTGATAGGACAAGCAGAAAAGAGATAAAAATGGGGAAAGGACAAGAAAGAGAGGAGAAAAAAAATTGATTTAATGCACACTGCTGGGAAAGAAAGACGATACTGATTTTAGTGAGTCCATGACACATCTGCAGAGTCGCATAGAGTTGAATTTCTGTCAAATTGTACATTCATATGTGAATATGTGCCTATCTAATAACAATATCTGATTAGTGTCAAACAGCAGGTGGGTGGTGGTAACAAAAATTAAGGTTTTGACATGTCGTATTTTGTTTAGATAGAAAAGTTTGTCTCCTGTGTTGTCCTGTGTGATGATCTAAAACAACACAGTAAAATTAACTTTGACTACTGTGTGACCCATCTCATATCCTCATCAGCTTATACAACAGTCATATAGCTTGACTCAAAACACCTAAACCCATAACTGAGTCTTTGACAAGCACATGTAATACCATGCTTTTTCACTAAAACATGGAGGAATGAAAGTGACAGAAAGATAAACAGGAAAGGGAAGAAAGTGGCAGAGAGTGCAAGCATGAAGGAAGGCCATAGAAACCATGTCTCACATGCACAAGGCAGAAGAACCTACTGGACTTATCCACATCATCATACTCGGGTTGGGAAGTCACTTTTGTCTCCATATCAAAGCTGGTATATCATCAGACCAGCAAAGATGTTTGATGCTGGTTGGAAGGTTCATGACTCGACTAATTTGCAGACATTCTTCAACCTTTTTCCTCATGTTTTGGAAATATACACAAAATAATGATTTAGACAAACTAATTGCGATGCCAAAACTACTTCTTGCACATAATGGTACATAAACTTAGACAGAAGACAAAACTTTTATCAACTTGAATGTCAATGAAGCATGATGAGGATGATACTGCTGCATTACCAAAACTAGTGAAACTTGTAACTGATGACTAGAAGAACTAATTTGGAGGCATAATGTAAACTCATGGATCAGCATAATCTTGTTTCATTCAATCCACTTTTTGAACTCATTTACATTTTATTGATTATTTCATCTCTTATCCTACTCATCACAAAAATGCCAAATGTAGGGAATATTTACATTGCCCATCTTTTCCATTTGCATCTAATATAGGTGTGCCTTCCCAACACAGAGTATGACGTAAAACATATATGGCAGCCAGGCGGACAAAGTAAACTCACATTCCATAATTTTAAAGCCTGGTCAAAATGCTCTGCAAGAGCCCAACAGGGAATGAGACAGGATTGATGCTTGTATTTCAAAATCCTTTGAAAAAATGTTCAATTTAGTTGTTGCATAACTGCAGAATCAGCAGGACAACGTGTAGAAAAGTCTCAGCAACTTGCTGTTCTGTATTTTGTGGGTGTATTTATAGAAAATCTACTGCACAAAACTAGTAATATTGCTCAAATATATGTCAGGAATACATCAGCGCATCACATAAAAGAACTGGCTCCAATTTAAGTAATGTATTCTAGAACCAGTCTTGTGTGATTTTCTTGCTGGGGTCATTATCAGGCTCTTCTGACCAGGACAGCATCCTGCAGACTCTGAACCCCTAGAAAGCTTCACATCACCATGATGATAAACAAGCAGCAAGTCAGCAGGCAGAAACAAGAGGATTCACTGCCCTGAGAGGATCTTTGCTTCACACAGACAGCAGTCTGTATACTCTCTGAGAAGCTTAACACAAGCCACGCATGCCCACTGGGTAGCCGGCAGCACAGGACTACATGTGCGCACACATTGATACCCTTACACACACAAACCTTTGAAAAGGATGTCTTACTTGCCACACTTTTTTGCAGTAACACATGTATTTCTTTTCTTATGTTGATGACAAGCCTCCCTGTTTCTTCTGTCGTAACTAAAATTGATCAAAACAATCAAACACTACTGTACATGCAACCTGCAACATTGCTACCTTTGGTAGGAGAAACTACAAAATCATGAATAAAACAAAATATTATCTCGTTAAATTAAAGGCGGCTGGACATGACAGTGATGCATACCAAAGAGCCATTGGTCCATGGACATTAACATCTGGCTAGGAATTGGGTGTCCTGACATTAATATGGATCCAATTTCAACGCCAGGAAAATGCACAAAACAAAGCCTGAAAAAGCCTTGATATTTGGTTATATATATGGATATATATACAGTATATATATATACAGTATATACAGTATATATATATATACAGTATATATGTTTTTTAAAGGTTTGTACAAATATTATTTCATTTCAACTTGGAGAGACATGTTTGCCATATCCTATAACTTTAGGACAACTTTAGTGTGCTGAGGCTATGCTGACACTACACACACACACAAAGATATATGTTTTATATAAATATGTAAAACACACTGAAAAAAAACCCCTCATTTTGCACATAACACTATGATCCTGGTATGTATCCCCACGTCGAAACAAATCATGCACTGAGAAGTTATAAACAATGACATCATCCAACTTCATGAATGTCCCAACATTCACTCTACCTTTCAGACTTCAGATTAACTAATAACAAGCTTTCACTCGAGCAACAAAAGCAGTTCCACTACATCACATCCATATAAGTCTAAGCTCTGCCACATCATGCATAACTTATCACATGCTGGCACGCTGCAAATCCTGTCCAGGCCAACACTTGCACAACAGGCCAGTCCATGCTTATGTCATTCATTGTTACTCGATCTTAAGTGATGCAACATACTAAAACATACACAGAGGAACACACACACACACACACACACACACACACTGCATATAAGCAGAACTCCAGGGAAACTCCACAAAGAGAGCAAACAATGGAGAGCAGAGTGATCTCAACACGAGCAGACACGGAAGAGAGAGAAAGAAAGAGGGAAAAAAAAAGAAGAAAGACTGGGATGGCTAAAAAAAAAAAAGCTGACAGGGTAGATAGAAAAATCAAAGTAGATCTGAATTTTGACAATTAGGTCACCGTTGCTTTAAAGAGCTTGGACTACCAGGTGGGTGGGATTTACTGCATCAATGCAATCAGATGGTGTCTCAGAAAAGACTGAATTTCCTGTCAAACTGCAAATGTCTGATGCAAGAGAACATATAAAAGATGTCCTCTGCAATATGACTAAGCGCCATTCAGCTTAAATGGGGGCGTACGTATCAACCAACAGCTGCACAGGTAAAAGTTGAGTAAGTTATCATGATTGGCATTCACTTTCTAAAACTAGATCTGATGTTGGGTTGTCACGAAAGTGGGAAACTTTTTACCAAGCAGGTTATGATCGTGTCGTAGACTGCAGATACAATTTGAAGAAAAGAACTGAGTTTGAAGTGATGCATGCATCGTCTCAGGATTTCTGTGTCCACTGCATGCTTGTTTGTGCACGTTCACAGGAAAAGTATGATGGAAATCTTATGAGCTGGAGGTAGGAGACCTCCAGAGACGATTTATTTATTTCAGCTTGTTGCTCAAGAATGAATAATGAGTAATGCATCAAGGTGAACAAGTGAATAATGCAGTGCTTCCAGAAAAGGGTGAATATAAGGCCCAAGTTCCTGCATTATAAACATAACCTACATGAATGCTAATTGTAGTGACACTTAAACTGAAACATGAATTCATTTCTCATGATGAAGCCTTCCAAGGACATCTGCTGTGTCTCGCAGACTGTAAGGCGTAAGGATGCTGACCTGCTTAATCTTCCTACACAATCAATACTGGAGCCTATCTCTGACCTGGAAAACTGCGGATGAGAGCTGGGCATCTGTGCACTCACAGTGGCCTGTCAGCTATGGCTCAGGAGATTGAGCATTCCTGCACTTACCAAATGGTGAGGGTTCTATCGCTGGCCCCCGGAGTTTACATGCCGAAGTGATCTTGAGCAAGACACTGACTGAATTTGGTCATTTGGCTGGGGTGAATGGTTATCGCTCCTGATGTGGGACCTTGAATGCCACCAGCGTATGAATGTGTATGAGGGGGTGAATGTTGGCTTGTGTTGGGAAGAGCTTTGAGTGATTGGTCAGGCTAGAAAGGAGCTATAGGCCTTTAAGTACGGTACACTTACCATTTAACTGACCTTGCATACCAACATTTACTGAATGAACTGAATGAGACAAGACTTTAGGACAGTAAACCTAATCAAGGAAAATTCCTTCATAAAAAGACTTAAAATGCAGAGAACCAAACCTGGGGTCCTGCTAAATTGCTAACTCAACCCAGGCCTGCCCATAGAGATAGATGGGGCCCCTCCCCAAATCGGACTAATGCATACATGTGCTCTCTCTCACCTACATAGGCTCATGAGCGCAATTGCTATTATTGACATCATCCTCTCTCTATTGCTGGAGGCTGCTTCACTGACATGAGCTAGCTTATTGCTAGCCATAAAGCCTCTGCTCTTTGCAATTACAGAATGTTTACTTATCAAATTGCAATTGACAAAATAAAGCAGATCATTAATAGTAATAGTCAACTACTGTAGATGGTTTTTGAGGAGATGTGAATAGACTACTCCCCATTATGAGTGAATGTACGGATGGACAAGGGCAACCCTAATGGCCCCTTTGGTGGGGGCATAGAAATGTATTGTTTCAGATACAGAATAGTCTCTGAGAACCACCTGATCTGCAGGTCAAACCCACCCATATGGCATCTCACATGGGGTAAAAAGCCAGCAAACTACACTGTGGTGCAGATCCAGTTTGAAAAATGATCGACAGAGAGGATGAAAGCCCCAAGAGAGATGGGAGCGAGATAGAACTACAGAGGTACATACACTGAGGTTATTTCCACGAGGCCTGTGTCTCCTCCGCTGCAGAGCAGGCAAACACAGAGATGATACGTAGAGCAGAGCAGTGTAGCACACACACACACACACACACACACACACACACACACACACACACACACACACACACACACACACACACACACACACACACACACACACACACACACACACACACACACACACACACACAGAGCATAGGCCCAATACAGCATAGGCACCAGGACCGAAACAGAACAGAGGCAGAGAGACAGAATCTAATAAAAAGATAAAAGGAATGAGAAACAGTGAAAGACAAATGAGGAGAAGAGGGGAGAAAAATAGTCTATTTTGAGGTGAAAAATGTTTTTGGAGAGAAGGGAGGGAAAAATGAGGAGAAGAGGAGAGGGAGGGGGTTGAGCGAGAGATAGGAGATGCATATAATGGAAGGAAGAGATGAAGGGAATGGTGAAGAAGGGAGTAGAGAGGCAAAAAGGGGGAAAAATAAGTGTTAAAGGGAGGACAGAGAGGGGGAGAGAGAGGGCCTGCTGTCTGGCACGCACACACACACGCACGCACGCACGCACGCACGCGCGCACGCGCGCACGCACACACACACACACACACACACACACACACACACACACACACACACACACACACACACACACACACACACACACACACACACACACACACACACACACACACACACACACTTACCGAAACAGCGTGAGCTCTCTGTAGGACAGAGCAGTGTTAGAAGGCAGTAAGTTACAGTGTACAGACACACACATACATACATAAATATATTGTATACACAACACGCACTTACGCACACAGCAGCCTACTTTATTTATGTTGGGTTACCCTTTCATTGTGTTGACACATTTTATTATTTCAAAGTAGCATCTAATTACATTAAAACCTTGACTTGTACTGGAACCTGCAGTGTGTGAGTATTTGGAGGGTGAAACATTTTATGTTGTGTTGCCAGCACATTTAAAATGAAACAATAACTGCAGTAAAGAGTGTAAAGTGCTAAAGGACTAGTTCACCCAAAAAAGTAAATTCAGTCTTTATCTACTCACCCCTATGCTGATGGCTTAATTTAGGTTAATGTTGGAGCATCACAGTATAACAGTGGATACAGCTTGCCTGGTGTAATTCAAGTCACCCAAGAATCCACACATAGATTTGAAAAGACCTTATTTCCACTCTTTCTTAAAGGTGAACTCTTCACTGTATAGTAACTTAGGCTACGTTCACATAACTAGGCTGAGGTAACTCAATTTTTGGCCTTAATGTGACACAAATCTGATTTTTTCGGGCAGTTTGGACTCAAAAATCCAATCTTTTTTAATTGGATTTGAGGCCCCCTCATATGTGTTCCTAGATCAGATACATATCTGATTTGTGGCCATGCAATATGAATGAGAACTGTCTGAACTGATCAGCATTCATGCGGCTTTTTGCATATACGCATGTACTGAGCATCATCATCTGTCAATACCGGCAGCACAACAAAACCGAATGACCAGAGAGGAGAGATGACGACAGCTGACCAAGTGTTTGAGTCCCTCAGAGCTAAAAATCATGCATGCATTCACTACTTGCACATGCATTTCAGTTTGAATACCATTAGTTGTCTCACAAACATGACGTTTTTGTTGTTGGTGATGCAGATGACTTGTGCTAAAAGACATAAAGGCGTGTGTGCCTGTCGTTTCAGTGGACAGATGCATTCACATTCGAGCTACACGTCACTATAATTATGAATGTGAACCGTCAAGAAATTAAAATCTGATCTAAGCAAAAAAAAAAAAAAAATCCGAATTCAATAATAAGGCTTGTAATGTGAACGTAGCCTGAATGCATCAGCGTGCACCTCATCTTAGGTGCATCAACGCGAGTACATATGCAACTAGACGAGAACAACTTCCATAAGCTGCCGGGTAGCAGATAAATACTGAGGCATGTTGACTTCTCTTGGATCTCATCAACATGCATGTTCATGTTTTGAACCTACTGCAGACGACTTGGATTTCATCTGTCTGGTGTTGTTTGTATGGGCTTTTTTATTAGGGCTGACCATTCGACATGTTCTTCAGTTCTTTAGGAGAATGCTACAATGCTGTTGTGCTGTGAAGCTCCAGAAATGGTTTACGGACTAAGAAACTTCGTTCTTCTCATGGGCTTGGAGGTGAGTACATAATGACGGAATTTTTATGTTTTGGGTCAAGAGTTTATTAGCAGATTCCCTCTCACGTTCTCAGCTGCTAAAGCTACCAAACCTTCTGAAGAAATTTGAGAGACCAGATTTCAAAGTAAGTGAGCACAAAATCAGATTTTAACACTAAAACTTTGTTTTTCAATGAACATTTGAAATATTGTGGTGGATCCTTGTTGCACTTTTTTGGTGCATTTTCTCAAGTAACGTCACCTCTAAGCTAAACTCACAGTTTACACAGGACAGACACACCAAGGACTTAATGGAAATGGATTAGGGAACAAGACCAGATGTAGATACATATTTGGATGCACATCTGGATCACTCATTCAGCGCTCCAACCCATTTTGCTTGCTGCTCCAATGTTAGCAGGCACCTTTGCTGCACTGCTCAGTGGGTCGGTGGCTGGATGAGTTGAGGGTTTAGAACGAGGGAGGTGGAGGGAAGGTGGCAGGATGGGAGGGAGGGAATACAAACATTGAGACCAGACAGAGGGAGGTGAATTTACATAAGTCTCACTGCTTCTTTGCATCCTGTCTAAACATTTTGTAAGAGGCGAACTGTGTTTCACATGCAGAGAAGAACTACAGCCATAAAAAAACAAAAGTACTTCAATGTGTGAAATGATTCTTGTTAAAGAAAGTAGTTTAAAAAAAAAATCTCACAAACTTGTAAAATGTGATTCTAAAAAAAAAAGGTTTATTTTAGACTTCTATGTTTAGGATGCAAAGAGAGACCTTTATTTTTTAATTCACATCAAATGTCCTCACTGCTAACAGGGGAAATAATAGTGAATGATGATGGGATGAAGGTGCTCACTTGGTTGTCTGCTGAGAGGCGGGGCATGGAGAGGGTCCGCCCATGCCCATCCATTGGGTGAAAGGGCTCAGTGTCGGAGTACCCATCCCGCCCTATCTCCCTCATCTCTACCGTCTGTAAAACACAACGAGAGGGGGCGTGACCACTGTCTGCTGAGGGAGGGGTCACTTACAGGTCATCGACTAACTGAGGGCGACATTAACTGAGGTTAAGTGAAATAAACTTAATGGTATCATTAAAGTTTAACATGTTTATTTACTCTCTCTACAATTGTGTCTTTACTATTGCATTCTTTGTTGTGTTACAAATGACTATTGAGCCTCTGAAACATTTTGATGAGTATTGATAAGGTCATAAAGGTTTAAAATTACATAGCTGAATACTAAATTATGAGAACAGTCTCACCAAATGGCAGATGTATGACCCTAATGTGTTTAGAATGCCAACGCCTTGAACATGGAGCTTTTTTTCATGTCAATTCGACATGAATAGTATACTGAGCGAGAAAATCCGCACATGGAGTATTTGAGTCCCATAGAAAAGTCAACGCTGACATAGAATAGAGATGAATAGTTCCTCTATGTAATAGAGGATAGATAGATAGATAGAAAAACGTATCTATGTGTCTGGTGCTCTTGGAAAAAAGGGGGAAAGAGAACTAATGCAGGCAAACTGGTCGAACTAGGAAGGAAATATTAAACCATTTATTTTAGCAGCTAAATCATTGAAGTCAAATGATTAAAATATCCTTTAGGTTCTCCCTAGGACTAAATGATTCAGTCCCTTGGTAGAAGGGAGTAAAAGACAACATGTTTCGAGCCCAAACTGGGGCAAAAAAAATCTCTTTCCAAAGAGTCGATGGCACAATGCCAAATCCATTTACACCCTAGTACATTAGTCATGGAATTGAAGACAGAGATGAAGGGCTGGGGAGAAGAGTCATCCCAACAGACAAGTGAAAACAAGGAGACAGTGAGGATTAAAAGTGGTGACATCACAAACACGTGTACCAACTCCAAGCCAATGACTCCAGAAGAGGATGGAGAGCAAAAATCAAGGAATAAGAAGATGGTAAAACTAAGAGTATAAGGGAGATGTGAACTGAAAGCAGGATGATGAGTAAAAAAAACTGATAGGGAGGTTTGCAAAAAGAAAAGAGGACAGAGAGACTGTCTTGTATAATGCAGTAATAGTCGTAACATCCAGCGCCTTAGATACAGGAAAGATTTCATCTCGAATAACTTTCGTGGACGTTGCTAAGAAAGATGTGTTGGGGATGATGGAGTGGAAAATAGGACGAGGATAGTTCTCAATCTTCCCACGACAGGAACTCCTTTTTATGCAAAAACTACGGGTATGGATTTTTTTTTTATTGGAGTTTCATTTAATAAACAGGAATGCAAAAAAAAAGAAGAAAAAGAAAAAGACAATATATCCTTTGCTTTTGTGACTGTGTCATAAATTTGATGGTTAGGAGACATGTTCAGCATAAGCATTGCAATAGCAGGAATATTTAAGTTGAACATTCCTGGCCAGCAATGCGCCTGCTGAACACAAGATGAAGGTAACCCACATAGTTGCAGATGAACTGTGTGAGTGAAGAACATACCTGTGTGTGTTCATCATACCTGCGAGTTGTGACGGTTGTCGTGGAGATCATCGGGGTAGGGTCTGTCAGGACTCCAGTTACACGTCTTCTGGAACATTTCCTGGGTTTTGGCTGTCACCCATGACTGGCTCTCTGTCATGTCACCCTCTGGAGGTCTGGCACCCACACATAGACCAGGGGATTACAAATCAGGGAGGTTTTAAACTGAAGCTATTCATAGCTCAATGTCTTGAACTTGACATTTTCTGTGATAGTTCTTTGTAGTGCATCATGTTCCTTTTATTGTCAAATATTCACATGAGTAATGTTGTAGATATTCACTAGTAATCTAACAAAACATTCAGCTTGAGACAATGGATGAGCACGAATCACCGAATCTACAAAAGCTAAAACATCCTGTACTACATTCTGCAATTGCGGTCTGGCAGTTGTAATATTTCTTTGCCAAATTACAATCCTGATCTATTATGTGACATAAAAAAACAAACAGTAGAAGCAAGAGATATCTATGAAAATGTGACAAAAGGGCAAATCCTGTCAGCGTGTTTAGCATGTATATATAATACATGCATAACTAGAGAACGCGTGTGTTTATGAGCAAGTATTCAGATTTCTTTCTTTCTCATGCATTTCAATGCATCACCCATGTCTAGTCACTCACAAGCTGTTGAGGTTGTCCTGCTGGGTGGTGGGGAGGCCGTTCAGGCCTTGGCCCCCCTCGCCATCTGTGGCCCCTCCTTCAGAGGATGGCTCCATGCGCTGAAACATTAACGGCGTTCGGTTCTGTGTGAGATACATGACATGGCCTGCAGGCTGGCATCAAGCACACTCAGGGGGTGGACATAGGACACAAAGACAGGATGCACTCACAGCATGCTCCCATATGGGGGCGCCATTGGTGAGCATATGGCTGGTGGAGCCTAAGGTAAAGTTCCCTGCTTGTCTACTCATCCGGGATCTGCTAATCACACTAAAAAAGTGTTTGAAGGAACACTATTGGCTTTTACATCAACTGACTTTTCCCTGTCCATCAGTTTGGGTTGAGGTTCAGGGAGGGAAAGCTGATCTCAGATCTGTGTGAGAGGGAATCATCTACCTTTGGTATTTGAGGTATTGTTAAATCACAGGTTTTGATGCAGATATACATTAAACATCAAAATCGAAAGACATTTTACTCAAAAATCATCATTTGACAGTCTATGCCATCATTCATCTGCCAAGAGTAATTTTTTGCGTAATATGCCATTTTGTAGGAGGTAGAAATCTGATCCTGAACTAGCAAACCATCAGGTCAGATGTCAGGCAGGTTTCCTCCCAGGGGATTCCGGGGGATGACGTCCTGTCATGAGTGGTTTAAAGGCGATGGTTCATGACGGCTACAGCTTGTTATGTCCCTACACAGCCTAGAAGCTAAAGGCTGAACGCTAAATCAGTGCAGATGGAGCGAGGCATGTTCAGAAACAAACACCCGTCCAAACCTCCTCCACATCAGGACAGAAACCTCTTCTGGCAACAATGTCAAAAGTTTCAATCAAAGTGTCTGTTACTACTAACTACAGATATGTATTTATCACTATGGTGTTTCTCAGTGTAAACAAACTAAGACTCTGAAAAGAAGGGTCTTTGTTATGGCGCTGTTGCACATTATCTGTGTAAAAAGAGGCTTAAGAAAAAACTACCAATTATCTAATCAAACAGTGAAAATAGTTGCGAGGCAGATGGAATAAACAGAGCTGAGAAGGAGAGAAATGAGAGAACGGAGGAGGTGAGAGATGAGCACAACAAATGAGGAGTTAAAGAAAAAAGTCCACCTCCTGGTTCTCTTAAACCAGACTGGTTTAAGCCCATGTATGCTGCTGATGTTAAGAGAGCCTGTGTGGACCTGTCCATTCAGTCCACCGGGATGTTGCATTCAGGAACATACTGACACATAATGTTTTTGCAGTTTGAAAGAAAAAAGAACATTCTCTTCATTCATTAATGCACTCCTTTGACTCCTTCAAAATAGAAATCCCATTATAGGAATCATATTTAAGTCAATATAGATGAGGCCGGCCCCTTTCCATGAGCAAGTTTGGACTTTCGTTGTATCGTGTGAAATGTAACCAACTGCATTACTTGCTGGAGTGAACAGCAGGTATTGCATGACTGGACAGATGTTTCCACAACGCCCACAGTGTGGACTGAAAATATGGAGATGGTGGGAGTGCGTGCATCTCAAAGGCATTCATCAACATGAGGTGAGGAGCACTGACAGGGAAAGGTAAGGCCATGTGGTATCATCATCATCAATGTTAAAAAAATTACAAACAACAAAAAGCATAATGGTAAATTGGTAAACCTTTGTAACACCTAATCCTCACCACAGTCAAACATGGTAAAAAGAAAACTTGATGCGGCTGGAAAGGTTGCTAACTAGCTACACAAAGTAAAACAGGCAGATACCTCTATTAGCAAGGAATAAGGATGGCCAATGGAGTAACAAGGTGCTAGAAAAGGGATGCAATATTTCAAGTAGGATGCTAAAAAGTGGTATAGTGCAGACAGAGAGGGGGGAGTTAGTTGTAAAAGACAAGCTTCCTATGCTTTTAAATCCGTTTGGATGTCCAAGGGTTGTGGAAATAGTTTCAAAAGGGAGGGCCTGGAGAACGAGGTGATAAAGGAAAAAGAAGGTCTTTTCGGGTTTGGGGAATTTCTCTGGGAAGGAGTCTACCTGTTCCTCTCGCAGGGCCTGCAGCTTTTTCGTCTTGCTCTGCCGGTAGTACTCCATGATCATCATGGCAGCATAGATTTTGCCGACCGTCAAGTCTGTGGCTGCTGAAAAAATGACAAGTTACCCTGCAAGATTAGACCCGGGTGGGATGGGACCCTGAGCCGTGGGGGAAATGGGAGTGGGGGACGAGACAGATTGAAACACAAACACAAAAATACACCAGTGGTTCAGACAATTCTGTTTCACATCAATCCATGGAGAGATATACTTGTGCTCTCAAAATATGATGTTCAGTTTTAAATTTGGTAGGCTCATGTGGTTTCATCTTAAGTTTGATGAGCCATGATCACTGACTATAACAAAAGAGTGAAAAAGCAAAATATATTTCTAATGTAATTACCCAATATTAAGAAAAAAAAGATTTAGATAAATGTACTTATAGTAGGTCATGTTAAGTCACCCTGTCCAACTGGACTGCTATCTCATCATAGCATGTATGCAAACATATTTACTTTCATGCTTGCATTCATCCTTGGAGTCACAGATTCTTCTCATTTCAATTTCATTTTTGAACATATAACTAAAGCCCAATTACAGCATTAATTATTCTTTTTACTGTAATATTCATTTGTCAGCTCTAAAAGATAACACACAAATTACTAAGACTGTTTAATAAGATAATGACATTATGTACAGCTGTGAATATACATAAGTGTAGATAATGGAAGGGATCGTTTTGTTCGCAGATAGTGGCAAATAGGCAAATAATAATTAAACAGGTTAGGCTAAAAGGAACCCCCCACTAGATCAAAAAATCCCTTTAGATGCCAAAAAATTAACACCAAATATCCTTAGATTCATATCAGTTCTTTCCATTTGGAGCATGTATTTATTATTTTATTTATAAGTGCTCATTTGCCAGGTGAAGCCTCAATTGAAACAGAGCTGAGCTCACTCGCTGGTGTACACCAAACAAACACAATTTACAACACTGTACAATTACTAACACAACGAGGCTGATAGTCTTTTCACAGGCAGATGCTGTATCTATACATTATAACATTCTCTTATTACTTCACTATTACCGAAACTTGGGTAAATTCCATTTTTAGGCCTAATATGAAGGCTGAGGACTAGGAAGCCACCTCACTATGAAACCATTGAACACCTCAGGCAAATGATCTCTGGAAAACAAGAGCTCAGTTATTTTTCTAAAAACTCTGGGCATTTATCGCCAGAGTTTAAATAAGCAACATTTAATGTCAGAAAAATACTGAACTCAGCTCTGGTTGTCAAATAACTTCAGTGTGTAGCTCACTGTACTGCTGTATGAGTGGTGCCCTTTTCATAGTGGCATGGAAGCCAGTCTTCCAGCATCAACATATTATTAATGTGTGATAATATATGACCACACTTTTTTTATCACTGGGATAAACTGTAAGACATGAGAAGGCACATCTTATACACAGACATTAGCCGCCATGGATTTAGACACTTCCAGCTATGCATCATTAGATTTGTTTGTATTCACGACAGGACTAAAATCATTCAAATAACTTGGTTATTGATCACATTCATTTTATATGCATTTATTAAGTTAGATCTATTTTACTTGGATCTATTTTACAAGTTTATTTTCTGCTAAATGTTTTCTGTAGTGAAAAGACTTCTATAGATGATCTTCTATAGCAGGCACCCCCTGATAGCAGGACTGACTGAATGGGTGGAGAGATCAGCAGTGGAGGTGTGTGTGCTACTGTGTGTGTTCATTCCAGCGGCATCAGTATACAGGGCCCTAATGTGAGGAAGGCTCGCCAACATACTGGAATGAAATGCTCTGGCTTTGGGCAGGGCCCTATAGAGAATGCCCATGTGCAAACTTTGTGTTGCACCCTGTGTTTGTGTACACATGGGTGCTGGTGTGCCTGCAGTACATGTGGGGTATAGTGCATTCCTTTGTGGGATGTTTACCAAAATGATGATGGACCTTCTTAGCCAATTGGTATTAAGGCTATCATTTAAAATTGAAAATTACCATCTGACCATTGGTGGAAAAATCTGTCTGTTTAGAAGGAATGAAGAGCAAAATTTTATGAAATTAGGCACAGCAGGGTGTATATGTGGTGCTGGGACCAAATTCCACACCACAACACCAGAACCCTGAGCCCTGGGTATCTGACTAACAGACACCCAATTTCTTGACACCCAATTTCATTAAAATCTGGCATGTAGTTGTTAAAACATTTTGCTCTACCTACAATATTAGAATGATGTTTGAATGTACAGAAAGTATAATGGTGTATGTATTTGTCTATATGTATAGTATGTGTGTCTCTGTTGTGTTATCCTGATCAGGAGATGCAAGGCAGTGAATGACACTGGCTGGTGGAAGCTGTCCTCTTGGTGGAGTTGGTGATCTGACACACACATACCACTATGGTCTTTTTTTTCCTGCAACTTACCCTTGTGTGGTGTAACCAGCAGATCCAGTGTCTTCTGTGATAAGTTTGGCCAAATAGCCATCATCTCCTTTCTCAGCTCTGCATCCATCTGGTGCTTGTCTGCACCGCCTGGGTAGCCCCGGCAACCCAGAGCGTCCACACACACACGAAAACATTTTTATCCACAAACAGCACACATGCATACATCCATAGACATGCAAACACCCCACACATATAAACCCAAGGCAAAGAGGACACAGGCCAAAAGGAAGGTAAAAAAAAAAAAAAAAAAATATATATATATATATATATATGTGTGTGTGTGTATATATTTAGCCATTCACGCACATACACATTCACCCAAAGGAGAAAGTTGTTAGTGTCAGAATTGAAGTTTTGTCACATTTGCTACAATAATTTAGAGCTGTTGAAGGCTAACATTCAGATATTTACAGCTGAAAAGAAACACCAGGAAAGTAACTGGGATTAACAGGAAATGGATTATAGTACTTTGGGGTCATACCCTTGGCAATCTTTATATCCAGTGCTGTCCTGATCAGAGCCATAAGGGTGGAGTTAAAATGCACCGTGTTGTCATCAGCAACTGGCAGATCCATACGCAGCAGCCTCTGTTGAGAGCCAGTCAGGATGAGAGCATGAGAAAGGTATGTATCCTTGCTAAAGTGTACTGTGCCTAAACCTCCAGGAGGGGGAAGGGGGTGAGGGTTTGGGGGCAAGGTTGAGAGAGCTCCATAGACAGCAGCCAATTTGTGTTTTTTCAGGTTTTAATGTTCCCTGAAGACTGACAGACTGGATGACTGTGTTTCACTATAATTCTTAGAGACACAAATACTGTCATTGTGGCCGAACAAAGTCAAGTCAGTGGATTTCAAGTCTAGGCAATGAGTCCTCTAATAGATGTGGGGTGTTGAGCATTCATGTGTTAAGTTTACTGCACATTTCATTAGGTGCAAGCATTTGCAAGTGCAAAAGCATTTGCTTGAGGAAAGAAAGCAGGTGAGTCCCTGCGTCTCCTGTTTTTTCCAATGATACTCTACAAGACTGCACAGATATCCAATGAGGACCGTTTGCTGCTAGGAAACTGTGAGAGCCGAGAACCACGAGGAAGAACAATCAGAGCCAAAATGGTCTCCGACCCAACCTGTGCCCATGTTCCCCAAATGTGTGAATGCATTAGTGCATTTACACATCTTTGTTGTTTCACACAGAAAGATATGTATAACAGTACACATACAGCAATCCCCCATTCCCTCCGCCAACCCCAATATCCTCCCCTCACAACTTACACACAGTTAACTGCATGGCTCCAACATCCAATTAAGCACCCTTAATTGGAATCGTTTGGAGACAAAATAGATTGATGGAGAACAATAACAGTATCACTGGAGTAATTGCACAATTTTTCAGGAGACTGCTGTTGTTGTTGTATAGCATCTGTTATAGAGCTCCCCCTACCTGTAAGGAGGTTCCCTGTCTTTAAATGACTCTTCCAGGTAAAACCAATGGAGAAACCAGTAGATAGAACGAAACAAGCTGGGCCAGCTGGGGCCGCTTGCGGTTCCTATCCAAACCAGTTGGCATCCATCGGATATACCTACGAACATGAGCGTTGGGCTCTAACGATTGCAAGCACGGCAGTACGATGGCGGTGAGGTTGTGTACATGCTTGTGTTCCTGAGTGTGTGTGACTGTCAGGCAGTTTTGCGGCAGGTGGATGGTAAAAGCCAACATCCACAGCGCTTGACATGCAGCAGACAGACAGACAGGCTCTATGTCAACCATAGCCATGCAACAGAGAGTGCAAGGATTGCATGCAACGCCACCCAACAATACCCTGGAAAACTCCCACAAACCTGGACACAACGGGCATGCAACATGCGTCAATTTTACTCCCCTTACTCCTCCCACCTACCCATCTCACTACCCCACCCAACTTCCCTCAAAACCCATTTTCACAATGTAAATAGCCGTGCATCCGCGCAAAGAGAGTATCCTCAATTCAACTGGATTGATCCCACTGATTGACAGATTAATTTCATGTTTTTTTTAAAAACTTTGTAAATTTTTCCATTTCAGATTCTGTTAATGTCAAATTGGAAAGCAATGGTAGTATTTCATATCAAGTCAAGATCTCTCTCAATGCCAAACGGGTGCAGTGTCAGTAGGGGTTGTAAAAGTTAGAGAGGACTGGAGTTGTGGCATTCCCTGAAAGAAGAAAAAAATCATAGAGAAGATAAAAAAAAGAGATGATTGATGTTTCTGGTTTTTATTTTGGACCAACCAGACTATAGGAGTAGTACTGTAGGGTAAAGTGACGGTGTCTATCAAAGGGCACACATGGTGGGGACAGCTGGTTGTTGAGTTAAACTAGGTGGATCTAAGCTTGGTCATGAGATGATGAGAAGCTGTTACAGATAAAAAGGGAAGGGTGAGAATGAGGAGGGAGAGGAGGGTCGTGAAACACTGAAAGAGTGAGGAATCAAGAGAAACATGGGTCAACTGAGTGTGTGTGTGTGTGTGTAGATAGAAAGGAAAGAGAAGAGAGTGGCTGAAAATTACAGAACAAGACGAGATAAAGACGAGGACCAAAAACAACCATGACATAAGTTTCCTGAGAGGTCAGTTAAAAAAACAGGGTATGGTCAAGTGTCCATTAAAAGTAATCAAGAACTTTGCCTAAAGCTTATCTGTGATCAGTGTCAAAACGGTTCAAGTCTAGTTCTAGTCAAGCCTTCCCATCTCTGCTCTGACAAAAAACCATGAGGAAAGGCCATTTGATGAACATTTTTTGTGAAACTGTATCAGTGAATACTGGAAGGCTTTAATGGCTGAAGAATGTGATGCAACAACCGCCAATACAGGTTGACATTGTGGACAAAACGAAGAAGAAAGAAGTAGGCAGAGAGGTAAGGTAGAGACAGAGTGGACATAGATGGACATAGGGATGCTATGGCGGAATTAAGATGTATGGTGACTGCTGACAAACAAGTGGATGCAGAGGTACAAAGACAGAGAGAGAAGATAAGACAAGAGACTGAAGAGGAGCAACACAGGAGAAAAAGGGCAATTGAAGAAGATAAAAGAGAGAGCGAGTGAGAGACGGGTGAATAAGGTATTGGCACACATATTTAATTAAGGTTTAGCACAGGGGGAAGTTTGTATTATTTGATCTAGGTGTGTATTCACACCTAAGTCATTCGGACCAATTTCCCTTGACACTGGGAGTGTTTCACCCCCAGGTTCGGCTCATTTGTACATATGTGATCACAGAAATTGTACTCGGATTTGGAGTAAAAACACTGCTATCCAAATGAACTGACACACGCATTGCCTGATGACTACCTGATGCACTATCTGAAGATGAACTGTTGTGTCTGGTGGTATGCAACCATCAGAACACATCTTTGACGGAAGACTCTTGAGGAAATGGATATTTTTGCTCATTTAATGAACATTGGTATATTAAGCATAGCAATCAAAACAATTAGTAATAGACACTGCTGATCAATAATAAAGAACACAAAAAAGAAAGCAGAGGTTTTCTTTTTTTGAGGCTTGCTTGCACATGCCATAATTACATTAGCTTTATGGACCACTCTTGAATGCTGCTGTGTTGGTATTAATGAAAATCTGTTCATTTGTATGGAAAATACTATGATGTTAGCTTAGGGTCGATTAGCTTTAAAGCCAAGCGAAATTATACAATTCACACTGGTTCACACATTTAACAGGTGATGACATATTCATTTTTGTGGCACTACTTTTCAGAGCTTCTTGGCACCACAAACATGATCAGCAAGATTGGGAACTCTTTGCTGAAGCCCTTACGATATCATCTTTACATCTTTATTATCTGTTTTGGTGAATCTGGATGTCAATTAGACAGAGAATGAAAGAGAGGATATACAGAAGGGTTTTTTATTAACCGGATAACAGGGGCACTGCTTTCTTTACTTGTGTGTGCCCTTTTACCAAAATGCCGATTTAGCCTAAAATGCCATGCATAATGCTATTACACAACTTGTAGTCTTCCTTAAAATGATTTTTTTTTGGTAAAAATATGTAATGCCAGTAAACAATATGTCTGCTCATTAAAAGTGTTATAATTACTCCAAAAATATCAAAATTATGGCAAATAGACCATCAGACAGCCTTAAACAGTTGTGATTTCATGGCGGTGCACATAGACGCAGTAGTTTCTGTGGCTTGTGATATACAGTAGGTGCTAGCTTAAAGGCTCGCTGTTGTTACTGTCCTACAATCATGGGACCATTTTGAGACAGGCTCGTGGAATAATTCACCTCTATCGACAGCACTGATGGGAGAGCTATACATAGCCTTGGATTAGTCTGTTGCCCTTCTACCACTGCCTGCCACAGCCAACCAGGAGAGGTGGTGTTGGGAGCATTGTGATAGAAGGAGGAAGCTGCGTAAGCGGTCCGGAGTCCTCTTCAGGCTAAAGGCTAACCCTCGTCCCCTGCTTCTAACGTCTGTTTTACACATCAATGTCCGGTCTCTGGACTACAAACTGCACCAGTTTTAGGACTCCAGCTATAACCTCCCAGTCTGCAACAAGGGATTGCTGCATGCTTATTTTCATAGAAACGTGACTGCATGAAAACATCCCAGACACAGCCATCCAGATACATGAGCATGGACATCATTCTGTGACAGGAATCCCATGAGACCTACACTAAGACCCGCACAGGTGGGCTGGGATTTATCATCATAGAGACTGTACAACCCAAGTTGTATAATTTAATAATTCATTTAATATTTAAACTTGTTCAACAGCAAGAATTCATAATTTGCTCCCTCATTTGGCGCTCATACTAAATCTTTCTAGAGAAACCCCTGGACAGTGAGGATAAACACTGAGGATGAGAGAAAGAGAAGACAACAAGACAAAGCAAGACAAAACAAGACTCAATTACATCTTGACAAAAGTGTTCTGAGGCACAAAAAGAAACAAAGAGAATGGATTTTCCTTGGGTGTCCAAAAAAGCATCTTGATAAACACAAAACAATTAGAAGGGCCAGACCTTTTCCCACTAATTTCATTATGCATTACTATTATTTGTATGTGCATAGTGTGTATGTGTGTGGCAATGTGGTATGTGTGCACCATAGTGCCATGCGCAGGAATAAGAGATGCAGAGGACTGAAGAGAGACACCCTTGCCGGTCCTTCTGTACCCGCATCGTAAGCAAATAGTTGCCCTGCGAAATATAACACTACTTAAAATAATCTCCTCATAGATGTTTTTAATATGGTGTCCTTCACATGAACCAATTAATTCTGTTTTCTTTTTGGCTTGTATGAACTCTACATTTTTCGCTTTCAGGACACACAATGCTCATATAGAATATCAGCAATTACCTCAAGCAGTTGGTTGTCCTGCTGACCCTGCTGTCATTTACAGGATGCTATTTTTAAAATGTAGTGCAAGTAGTCATACCTATGACATCATGATAAAAAGTGGCCTATAATGTGTTTTGTTTGCATTATTCATGTATTTTTTCTTGAAATGTTTAGTTTATTCTATAATTATTTTCAATCATTAAAACACAGGCTGTAAAAGGCGGGGCTATTGTACAAGATGATTTAAGATTTCATTTACTTGAAAATGTGGTATGGTAAAATATACAGACATCAATCTTATATTATGAATTCCTTCATTTGTTAAGGAAAAGAGAAAACGTCTTTATCAGATCTGTGCTCTGTAGGTGGTTTTATGACTGGGTTGTGGGTGTGTCTTTGTGCATGTGCAATGCGTCCGTGCAGGTTGCAGAAGGACTAGCAAAGCCTCCTCTGTTCCCTTACTCCTGCGGCCTGGCGGGAGAAAATAAAAGAAAGGATTTACTGCCACTCCACTATCACTTCACTTCACGACAAAAGCCCATCCCTCCATCCCCGCGGTCGGAGATAGAGAAGAGAGGACAGCGCTCACCACCACCACAACCACCACTACTAGACAATGAGGAGAACACCACTGGGAGGAGGGAGAGAGGGAAGGAGAGAGGTCAGGGCGAGGAGGAGAGGAAGGAAAGATCTTCCAGACTGGAAGATTTCAGCAGCGGAGAGACAGAAGAGGTTCTCCTCCCCAGCGATGGGGAGGTTTAAGTACGGAGAGGAGAAAGTAGGGAAAAAGTAGGGAAGAAAGGAATCATGGGGAAAAGGGAGGGACATAAGGAGGCGGGGTGGTGGTTGAGGGGGTGGAGGGGTAAGCTGGGGGGGTGAGTCTACCTTATAGGCAACCCGGGCAGGACACCTCTTTCCGAGGCCTAGTGGTGGACACATGTGTCTTAGCATCTGATACATATCTGTGTAACTGATCCGGCCGCTGGGGTGGCCACACACACAGACACACACACACACACACACACACGCACGCACGCACGCACGCACGCACGCACGCACGCACGCACGCGCACGCACACGCGCACGCACGCACACACACACACACACACACACACACACACACACACACACACACACACACACACACACGCACAGACTCACACACACACACACACACACACACACACACACACACACACACACACACACACACACACACACACACACACACACACACACACACACACACACAACGTAGATGGGTAGGACAAACAGAGGTATGTTTAGAGGAGAAGACATGAGGAGAAAAAACAAAGAAATCAACAAAGGAAAAGAAGAGGGAGGGAAACAAATGCACAGAGGTTACTATTTGATCACCGTGGATATGTGGTTGCTGTGGTGACAGAAAGAGAGAGAGAGAGAGAGAGAGAGAGAGAGAGAGAGAGAATGAAAAAGTGGGTTGGGTGGGTTCTAGTCTGATATATCACATAATAAAGGAGAGGAGTGGAAGGGAGAAAGGATGGGGGAGGAGGGGAGGGTTGACGGAGGGGGTGTTATTCAATTTAGTAAGTTGTTGTTGAGATAACATTCTATACGAGGTGAAAAGGGGATTTAGTGTTTTTGTTTTTTTTTGCTCTTTGCCCTCTTTCGCTGCTCGGATAGAACTGGCAGTGGGGCTTCTAGCAGGCAAAGAAAAGCACCGCTGCAGAGATCAGATAGTCAGAATGACAAGTCAATGCTGTCTGGTACTGAGGCTGCATGTCTACCAGGACGCTCTGCTCACAGCTGTGCCTCCAGATGGTTGTGGAAGCTACAAGCCAGGTCTTGGCTTCTAGAAGGCCAGATCACCTTCATCATAAAAATGTAGTGATTGACCTCTTGTGGCATCCAGCTTTGCAGATATTTCCAGTTTTATGTGAGGCATTCGAGGTGAACGGAATTTATTTTATTGCATTCACAGCTTTGAACCAGTAGTTACCTGGTTAGATGTCACTGTGAAAAGATTCTTAGACTATGGCCCTACTTTAATCACACAATTGAAAGGTCTATGGCTCACAGACTACATGGACATCTGTAAGTGCTATTTTGGTCCATGTCGGTGCAGCAGCATTTACAGTGGTGCAAAAGGGCTCAATGAAAGCAAAGGCAAATCAAAGGAGAGAGAGAGATAAATGAATCACATCTAACATTGTTGATCTCGTGACTGTGAAACAGACCATCACAGTCAAGTACGACCAATAGCACAAAAAACATCCCCTGTTGTCGGACCCAGGACCACAAATCTGCAGCCAGTGTAATAAATCTATATAAATTTATTGCTTCATTATGTGGAAAGTAAATAAAACCAACAAAGATCTGAGGCCAGCTGAGAAATGTTGCTGCTCAAGCCATTTGGCCTTTTAACAGTGTAAACATATATATATATATAGAAAAGTACTCTTGCAGCTTTTACCAGACGTACGCCACACAAGAAGGTGATTGACAACTGAGGGTATTTGGACAAAGTCTGCATATACAGCTGAAACAATTTGCACAGCTAGATGTCACGAGGGGTAAGTTTAAGAGTGCAACACCTTAAAAAGATCCTGACAGTTGTAAAGCATCTATAGACACAGGACGTTAATGAGAGAAACCTGGTGGACACAAGATCTTTTTATTTTAGTCCATGCCCCTTTCCTTCTTTCCCCATACACCAGAGCCACAAACAGAGCAGGTTTGGCCACATTATCATGGTATTCCATGTAACAGTGGATAAACTGTTACATTCTCCACCCAAGAACTCAAGCTGTGCCATCATAAGGGTTTGTAATGTCATTTGGGAGTATCTCTCATAAAAAAAATGGTCATAGAGAGGGAGGGCATGGTTTTATTGTAGACAAAAGAGAGGAAAAACTAAGTTACAGCACATTCCTGTGGAAAACAAGATGATGACAAATTCTATGTTCGATTTGTTTCTCTAGAAAATAATCTCCCTTGTAAATCCTTATATTAGAAGCTAGATATTGCTGGAAGTTTTAGCAACATGTCAGAAATTTTGGCCTTATTGTACTGTGCAGCGGACACCATGCACTTTGCAATGTTGTGTGCATTCTTTATCAAGACCTTGTAACAGGCTTAAAAATAATTCTGATGCCTTAAAGAAATATGTGATTACTTTTAGTGGTGATATTAAAAAGTATGCACCAGCCTGGTGTACAAACCTAAACGAGAGCTAGAAGTAGGTTATAAATGAAAAAAATAAATTTGAAAATCAACATTTAGAACCTGTAATCACCGTAATCTTACTCATGTCAATTAATTTGACTAATACTTCCCCCATTGTCACGGCCTGCTCCCTCTTGAACCAATGTTAGTCGCCTAAGGTTAATGCAGAGCGGCATGGATGACACGAGTGCAAACACAGAGCTCACAAATAGGTCTTAACCAGAGGAGCTTGTACCTAAAAAGAATGTGAAGATGCTGAAGAAAAAAAAAAGCCAAATGTAAACACTGCAGAGGGTACAGTATCACCACCAATTGGTTTAGTCACTTGTAATGTAGCCACACTGCCGAGTATGAAGAGCGCATGGCTCAAAAAAGAAAGAGCCCGACAAGCGGCCAATTGCATCCATAGCTGTCGCTAACAGAAGGGTGAACAAATGCCACAAAATATGCAAAGAAGGTCGTCCTTCCCCTGCATTTTGTGGTGATGCGCTAGAGTTGAAAGTCGTGCGCTTTGTGCTGCTATACTACCGAGCGACATCCACAACAGAGAAGCTCATCAGTTACGAGTTAGTGCAGGTTATGCTGTGTGAAGTTATGACACATGCTGTAATTGTTGAGTTCGAAGCCTCTTTGTGATACTCTTTGTCCTGTGAAAGTTACTGCAGTAAAACCATAACGAGACTTTCATCGTGATGTTTAACTGTAGAGGAAGAAAAGTTAACTTGCAAAAACGGTCCTGATGGATTTTGGTACTTATGCACTCTTCTTTTATCTTTTATGCTGTTATGTGGCTACTGAGTCGCAACGTGACAACTCGTGGTAAAATGTGGTATATCCCTTTGGGTTTTGGTTTCACCACTTTGATGATTTCGACATAGAATAATAACACTGAATAAGATTCTATAATCACTAAAAATATCTACACACCGTGGCTTTAAAATTGTAGCACAGTGGTTCACAAACATGTGCCATAAAGGGAACAAAGAATCTGTAGCTTTTCATGCCAATCAACCACAACAGCAGCCGAAATCTGCTGGTTTAATTTGTGTTCATCAGCTGATTAGCTGTGATAATCAAAGTCAGAAGACACTTGAGGCTTGATGACGCATGGCTTAAGCTAACAGCTATGAAAGTAAGCGTGGGGGCATTATTCAGACCAAGCTGTCTCTGCATATGTCTCTGTGCTAAAGTAACCCCACCTCCCTCGGCCAAAACCCAAATTAAACAAGAACAATACACATCACTAGACCAATTTCTGCCCAGGCAAAAGAAGAAATAAGAAATAATGACTAACTGGAGTCTATTTTTAAAATTTTTTTTTTTACATATTACTGAATTAAAAGTGAACAGTGTCATTTTCCAGTGTTCAGTCAGAAGACAACAGCGAGTGCAGTGCACCACCTCATGCTTGGCACACCGCTGCCGGTGTGTGCGTGTGTGTGTGCGCAAGAGTGAGTGTGTGTTGCATTTCTGCATTGTCTCAAACATTCTCACTGTCACGTCAGAATGCATATGTAACAGAACCCCACCCTCAACAAAAAACCCAATGATTCAATGGTGAAATGAGATAGAAACAACTGAATAATGCAGCCCTCCCGGAGAAAATCAACACAAATGAAATCAAACATTAAAGTAGGAAAGGATTTGTTTTAGAAAGTGATGAAGAGCGACATTCATTCCAGTCTCTTAAAGGCGAGCAGGTTGCGTTTAAGTTTGTGCTTTAGGGGTTTGGTCCAAACCTTGCAGGCCACCCTATGTGGGCATTTCTTGCCAAGGCCCAGGGGAGGGGAGATAACTCGCAATAAACTGTACATATCCTTATAATGTATGCGCCCGCTGCAAGACAAATACAAGGAGGGGAGGTTAGGTGAGGGGACACAGAATACAGAGAGAGAGAGAGAAGAGAGTGAGAAGAGGAGGAGGAGAGGGTTATATTAATCTCAACTGTGCACAAATTGTGCAACTTGAGAAAGAAGGCAGAACTCAGAGAGAAAGACAGGGAGAAACTCTCTAGTCAGCTTCAACCATCCCACTTTGAACATAACCTACAATGCAGACCATCACTTGATGTAGATCCTGGTTCATCATAATACTTCTTGGGTGAGATCATGAGACCTAGTCTTGGCCCCGTTCAGGGACGGGAGAGAAAATCAGGGGTTACATGCAAATTAACATTAAGCAGAAGTCCGTTCAAACATGTGCATCAGCAGTTAGCTGATCTAATGTTTGCTAACTTAGTTTTACATTACACATCTGCACTGAGTATCATACTTCCACTTGTATGTCTGTGTATTTGCTACTTCGTGTGTGTGTGTTTCTGCCTTGGTATTTGTCTGACTTCTACAGTGTGTGTGCATGAGTGTGTGTGTGCGCCACTCACCAGGCGGCAGGGTCGTACTCTGCCCATATCCTCACATACTCGTCCAGGTGATGAGGTCCCAGGATAGAGGAGTCTCTGGTCAGGTACTCAAAGTTGTCCATGATAACAGCCACGAACAGATTCAGCATCTGGAACAAGGACGAGGTAAACAGACTCAGCAAAAGTTTTTCTTGACAAGCTTTAATATTCACACACTCAATACAACAATCAGGTATGATGGATTTCAGATTGAACACGGGATGTGAATAATTGTATTTGTTACTTGCATTTATGTAATGATGAATGGTGATGCCAGTTTCTCATACACAGCTGTTTGCAGACTGAGATATACTGTATGACTGGTATACCAAGGTAAGAGGAGATTACCAGGTTTGCCTGCCAACCCTAAATAATAATAATAATAAAAATAATAATAATAATAATAATAATAATATAATTTATTCTATTTGCATAGCACCTTTCATACAAGGAATATGAAATTGTACAACAAAAGAATTACATGCACAAAGTGCTAAAAAAGAAAGAGTATATAAAATATATATAATATATAAAATTTATATAAAAACAAGAATAGAAAATAAATGTAAACCTAACAATAATAGTAAAGGTCGAGATGAATAAAAACAGGCATAGTCTCCAGACAGTAATATCTAGTTAAATATCTAGTAATATCTAGTTAAATGATAAAGTGAGGAGGTCAGTTTTCAGCTTTCTTTTACAAATATTCAGTGAGCTGGCTTCCCTGATATCTGTGGGAGTCTTACATAGTCTGGACTGTTTCTGTGAACCTCCAATAAAGCAGCAGCAGATGATCTCAGTGTTCTTGAAGACAAATAGTGAACAAAGGAGTTAGCAATGTAGCTTGGTGCTTGCTGCACTTAGGTTGCACTTGGGTTTCTTTTTACAACAGCTCATCTGGGCATCTGAGAAGAATCTTGTTTGAAGAAATGTTTTTATAATTGTCAGGATATGACTGAGAAACACTGTGGAATACCTGCTTTAAAAATGCTGTACAGGTACAGGATCGATGACAGTCGGATTTAATACAGGTGAATTCTCCCATGTTCACACCTTTTTCTTTTACAGGGTTTACTGAGAGCATCTATGTTTCCATCAGTAATACTGGCTCTAATTGTTGTTGTTTTGTTGCTGAGGAATGAGGCAAACTCTTCACAGTGTGATGCAGAGGACTGTGGACAGGGAGGAGCTAATATCCTAGAATTTCTAGTATTCTTATCTTGGAGAAGTAATCCTGTCTTGCCAGATTTCTTGCTTTGTTCTAGACAGTCATGGCTTCCTTGTAAATATTACAGTGAGTCTAGGTTTCCTCTATTTTCTTTCAGATGCTTGACAGATTCTCTTAATCTCAATAACATCGGGATTGTTTAACCAGGAAGATACTGTCAGTCGACCTCTTTTTAACTTTTAGTGGAGGAATAAAGCTGTTGTCATCATAGATATGTGATACAAATGACCTCATAATATCACAGAACTTTGCTTCAACCTTGACATGTAGGAATCTCTTCTGAACCTTAAATTCCTTTTCAGTCCTTGGCATCATGCAAAAAGCACACAGTGACGGCCAGAGTTATGTAAATTTAATGCTGAGATGCTGTCAATATTGAATCCTTTTGTTAGTATCAGGTCTAGAATGTTACCCTGACAACGTGTGGCTACATCTACATGTTGGGTAAGGTCAAAGCTGTCCAGTAAATTCATCAGCTCCATAGCTTTGGAGTCATTCTTTGTGTTGATGAGGATATTCGGGTCTCCACCCAGGATCAATCTATCATATCTAGTGATACTAAGTGAGACCAACTCCTGAGAAATCCTGTATGAACAGTTGTGAATATCCTGATGGCCGATAGAGTCTAATGATGACGGCTGATAATTTCACTTTGCACTCAAGAGCAAGATATTCAAATGATGTAAATTCAGCCAGTTCAATGCCATTACACACAAGTTGTTTAGTTAAATATTGCGTAGTCTGAGTGCGGCATAAGAGAGTAGGAAGAAGAATTCACAATTTGATGAAATGAACTGGTTTAAAAGGACATTCTGTGATCTTTTTTTCTCACCAGGAAAGAGCAGAGGAAGATGAAGGACACGAAGTAGGTGTAGGCAAAGGTGCTGCCACATTCAAGGCCTGTGTTCCCAGAATCCGGGTCGCACTCCTTACCATCCAGGCAAGCCAACATGATCTCATGCCACGCCTCACCTGTGGCACTCCTGCATGATTAGAAATGTGAAAGAGTGAGCACACATCTAAGAGAGTGACGATAATGTGCAAGAGGCATATATATGGTTATTGCTGAAACATTCATTTAAAAATGCTCAACCTGCAGTTACATTAATTAATGCAGGGCAACTACTACTCCTGTGGGACAGTGGAGGTCTGTGTGAACATTTAGATATATTTAAAGCTAAAAGAATCACCTGAATAGCAGCATTAGAG
Source organism: Chaunax sp. Z400 (assembly GCA_037577475.1). Taxonomy (NCBI): domain Eukaryota; kingdom Metazoa; phylum Chordata; class Actinopteri; order Lophiiformes; family Chaunacidae; genus Chaunax; species Chaunax sp. Z400. Next base: position 13,557,767 of record CM075191.1, on the reverse strand, counting down.
CCATGATGAAGGTCCTGAAGTTATTGTGCTCGTTGATGGCACCCTCTCTCTTCTCATCTAGCAACAGATTCCCAAACAGCTACACATAGTGGAAAAAGAAGCATGCCAAAAAAAAATTAGATTTCCGTATATACTCCATATATATCCATATGAAGCATTTTGAAAAAGTTATCTGACTATGCAGTATAAACAATACAAATTGGTCCTCAACTAGCTACAACCTTGAAATGTTGCACACACGCATCAGTAGATTCATAACTAGAGGGGTAGTGGGAGAGTGCAGCCCTCTGTCAAGGTAGCAGAGATTCTCTCTTCGTCTGTTCTTATTAAACTGGTAATAAGCAAATGTTCATCTTTTGATAACCATCAAATTTTATACCCTTGTATTCTGTGAATCCGGTAACCACTGCAACCCTAATGCTGTGTGACCCTGACAGGAGTCATTGTTCCTGAAATACTTCAGTCATAATACTTTAAGGACATTTTGGTGATTATTACTCCTGTACTTTTACTTTAATTGTTTACTTGTAATTTTTAAATAGAGACCTTTTATCTGTAAGTATGTTGTCAGTGCAGTATTGAGTCAGGAAAGGGATGTGAATATTTTTTCTACTGCAGGATTTCACATGATTTTCACACATGCACAGAAAATCCAATATATGTGACTTCAATCCAATATATACATGTATGTGCCTACAGGCAGTACTCACCTGCATGCCGATGATGGCATAGATGAAGAAAAGCATGGCAATGAGCAGGCACACATATGGCAGAGCCTACCAGAGATGAAGAAGAGAGAATTATTCCAAAGAGCTGTTAGTGGATTGTAATTATAGCCCTCTTTCCAAATTTGAAGCCAACTTACAAAATTGCAAAAAAGGAATGTTCCTATCAACTCATTTGGAGGGAATCAAATGATACAAATCAGAAAAAGCTGGACATATAGGCTGCATTACACATGACTAAACAGAGCAGAGGAAGTAAAGGGTGTGAACAGGAAACACAACCATTAGTTTGCCAACCATCAATAAACCTTAAAGAAGGAGAAGAAAAAAACAGTCTTTTTGGCCGTCTAGGGAATGTGGGAATTAATCTGGGAATGGGCATGAGGAAGATTCCATTGTTTCTTCCTCTTGGGAGCAGAACTAGCTGGGCAGTCGTGTGAGTTCACTGTCATCAGAATCTATTTTGAAAAGGTGTTTTTCATAAAGGTAAAAATTACCTCAGAAATACATTTTCCAATGCAGTACTTTAAAATGTGCATAAAACATGTTGATGAAAACGTGGCTTATATGTACATTATGTGTGTATACAGCTCCGCACCTTGAAAGACTGAACAAAGGTCCACAGCAGGATGCGGATGGTCTCTCCCTGTCTCAGCAGCTTGATGAGACGAGCTGCTCTGAACAGCCTCAGGAAGCTCAAGTTGATGAAGTTATTCTACAGCACAGAGGAAGAGCAAAGTCAGCTTTGCCAAACACATGACGCGAGAACAATCTCCCTCTACAAAACAACAAAAACCAAAAATTACAGTTGAAGAAAGAGAGGACGAAATAGCAGAGGGAGGGTGGGATCGACTGCAAACATAATGGCTCTGAGTAGACAGAGGAAAAGGTCAAAAGACAAAGAAAAGACAAAAGTAGGAAAAAGAGAGAAATTAAGGAAAATCATAACTCATAGAATCAAAAGGTCATCATCCAATCTGGTACAGCAGAAGGCTTCTTTTTTTTTTTTTAAGAGAACCAAATGCACTGATATCTGGGGGTCAAGCAAGCCACTAAAGATGGTGCACAGTGCACTGTGCCTGTCAACCACACACACACACACACACACACACACACACACACACACACACACACACACACACACACACACACACACACACACACACACACACACACACACACACACACACACACACACACACACACACACACACACACACACACACACACACACACACACACGTATAGCCCAGAGAGTGTGGCTTAGGGTTGTCTGTGATCCCTAAATTTTGGGGGTAGATTTAAAAATCAGTCCAAATCACAGTCACAGTGTTTACAGTTGGATAAAATTGGTGCGGTTTCACACTTGGGAGAGTCTGTTGGAGTTTGACCCAAGAAAACTGGTCTCATGACCACAACAAACAGTCAAATAGTGCTTTAAGCATGGCAGATGTTATGGTCTATGCACAATGTTTATAGGTCTACAATGCCTCATTGTGTCTTCAGGTGTTTTTGAACCATACTACCTACACCGAACACTTAGGTCACTTATAGTTGCTCCTGTGCTGGGAGAGTAGTTACTCTGAAGTAGGAGCTGAAAAGTTCCTCAATATTGATTTCTAAGAACCACGATCATTCTCAGACGTACCTTCTTAGAACTATGAAAAGGTTCGTCTAGTCTGAAAACACCTATTACTGCCATCCCTCACTGGGTGCAACAACAATCTGTGTTGAAATTTGGATAAAAGGAAATATCAAAACCATTTAAAAAAAAAACAACGTTTTTATATACTTAACAAAACAAAAGTACCAGCATAAAAGTCATGAATGACAGTGTATTATCTTTACTCAACGCTGAAATGGTGTGATTATCATACCGGCTGCAAAATCTTCTGGTATTGTTCGCAGTGTCCGCAACGTATGCAACCAATATTGGTGTTAAGACTACCTCTACTTGATGGCAGAAGAAACAGACATGGTGACAGACTCATGTATCTATAGACCAAGTGTGAAAATGCACTTTAACAATGAAAAAAGTGCCACTGTTTCCACGTGCATTGAGCCAAATTAACTGCGGATTTTGTTGGTGGTTCCTTACAGCGTCACATGATGTATAAAGGCCACACTCCCTGGCGAGGCCCAGGCATTGCACAGTTGACAGGCAAGGCAGGAAGTGGATCGTGAAGAGGGAGAGGAAGAACGAAGGACTAGCGGCAGCCTCAGCGCAGGCACGGTTTGTCATGGCAGCATACGTTTTGGGGAAAAAACCCGGCCTACATGCAGACCAGGAGGGGATGGTGGGGCCGAGCACATCAAAAACTGCTTCACACATTCACTTCTTTAGTTGCAGGAGGAGTGTGAGATTATATTTTTGGAATTTTCATGTGTAAGAAAAACACAAATATGCATATCTTCCACTGTTGCAGAGTGTGAAACGATTAAATATTATAATCTGTTGCACTTTAGTTAAATGTAATCTTTGAGATGTTTGACACTATCCCAGACAGATGCAGTGAGTAGAAAAAAACAAGCTGAAAGATGGCTGCAGCATAAAAACAACAACAACTAAAAGCCAGATTCCAGGGGATCAATATGGAAAATTTGACTGTAACAGACCAGCAGATAAAATTCTAATTCTTTAACACTAATCTATTTGGCTGGAAAGTCAGTAAAATGTTGGAAATAAATGTAATGCATTAAATACTGTGAAGTATTTTCTCGTATTAAAGTACTGTGAAATACGAGAAAGCTTTATCTGTCACTGTGTACAAGAGGAGTGTAGTACATTAAATGGTATACATTTACAAAAGGTTGATGTTCTCGTAAGTTTTGTAGCATCGTTATGAAAAACGTATTGACAATGAACCTCCCTAAGTCACGTTCAAAGAATTTAAAAAGTCATCCAGGAAGCACATGCACGGGGGGTTGAGGGTTGAGACTGGGAGTCATGGGATAGCGGGTGACTAGGGGTAAGGAATGGGTCGGGGGTACGCATGACCAATGAGATATATTGAGAGATAAATTACAAACCAACCAGATTCTACATGTGCGAAGATGTAGAAAGATGAATGTGGAGGAAGTTTTTTGGTAAATTGTAGTACATTGTGAGTGGGTGAGAGACATTTTTTTGGTTGGGGAGGGGGGGGGGGGTCGTGTGATTTATTGGGCAGGGGCATGGGCGAAACGCACACCATCACCATCATTATCATCACAGCACCACCACCATATGTCATGGCGCAGCACGGATGGAGGACACGATGAAGGATTTCATAGTGCATTTTGATTGGATGGATTTTATCAGAAGAGGAAGGAGTGGGAGGGGCGTAGGGCGCCAACAAAGTAGAGAGGTTTAAAGAAAGCATGTAAAGAGATAGAAGAGGAAGATAGAATCATTATGGATGTCATTGAAAAGGCAGTGAAACACAGATTCAAGTCAACAGAGATTTGAGATTCAATGCACTTCAGCCCCTGTTTGAGTCCAGCTCTGTTATGAAACCGTGTAGAACTCTCTTAGCTTTAGCATTCGCAAATAAGAAACTGCCTTACAGAACCCCAAGAAATCGAATGTACTGTGATCTGATAATCTTATTGTGCTGATATGTGGTTATATTATCGTTTTGACTCGGTGATTTCTGTCTATATTGGTTTATCCTCAGTTTTTTTCAGTTGCACAGTATTTACTGCCGTTTCATCACAGAGACCATTCTCTCCATGTCATTAAAGAAACTACAGAATTCCCTAAAGTCACAAACTGATTAATAGTTGGACACCAAAAGTTTGGCTTGGCTTTATTCCTGTGTGCAGAGCCTTCTCTTCTCCTTATGTCGTTTGTTCTTGCAGCTGTCAGTAGGTATAATAAAAGTCAAATTCATTGGTCCAGTTGGACACATTTCGGTTCAGTTTGGGGGCAATTTAGGATGTTTTCACACCTGTAGTTTGCTTAATTTCTTCTGGAACAAAGGGAAAAATTAAATTAGACATTAGTGGATTTTAGTTCTGGTCCAGTTCCTGTTTACTCTCAATCCAACCCCAAACAGTCAAGGCAGAGGGCCGCCCACCTAGAGTTGATATCTGTTTCAGATTTCTGCCTGTTGAAAGACAGTTTTCTCATCACTGTCGCCAAGTGCTTCAGCTCACCTCCAAAACTCACTCACACAAACAAAACACATCACACCCTTTGCGACAGTCATGAGGCCAAAAACAGGTCACCTGTAGGTTTTCAGCTGCAAACTGCAGTCAGCTGTGTTTGGAATGATCATTATTTCATTTTATGGTCAATATTTTGTTATTATTTTCTATAGATTTCAATGTGGCTGCAGCAGAAATGAAAAGGTCATTCTGTTTTGACTGTGTTTTGAACTGTTTTGAACACAGTGTGTTAGCATTTGAAAAATGTGCTGCAGAAGTACAGTGTGTTGCAGGTGGTGACTGAGAAAAGATTTCATTTGTTTTGGTAACTGTGGTCATTGCATTTTGAGTGAAAGCAATGAAAAGTGATTCACAGTTTGCTTCACATAGACTTCTGTTTTGCTGACTGTGTGATGAGTTTTGATAATGTGACTTCAGTTTTGACCCATGCATGTTAGCAATTGAATTGAAAAACTATAGTTTAATACCTGCTGTCATAAAATCCTGTGGTTGATCCATTAGCTTTCACACTACAAACGAACTACTCAGGGGTTCGACTGAAGGCGAGCCAGAAACTCTCTATATTGGCGAGTTTGGTCTGCGTATTTTGAAACAATGGCTCCAAACAAGCCAGGTGTGAAAACACCCTTAACAAACTACAGTTACCTTGAATTATATTGATCCACAAGGATTGCATTCAGCAACCTGTCAACATCAACATCCGATTACAAGCAAACTAACACTAACACTAGATTTTGCTTAATTAGTTTGATTAAGCAAAGGTCAGACGTGCTAAACCTGCAAGTCAGCTGCCGTAAGCTGACAGAGAATCAATCACAATCAGACCTCATGACAATTACTGTCTGTTCAGACAGCTAAGATGTATATTTAGCATCTCCAGCATGGCCAGAGGATGTCGTTTAACATCCGAAAACACAGTTGTTTTGCAGTAATTGCAATACTTACTGCTAATGTAGTCACAATGAATGAAAGGAAGACGTCAGCACAAGTCAGAGAGAGTTTTGTAGTTTCATAACTGACACCCAGATGGAAGATCCAAAGGTGAAAGGTCAAATAAACAATAGCTGGACACCAGAGAGGGGCAGAAACTGCTAATGGATTCTATAAGTCTTATATCCATTATATCTATATAAATAGAATATTTATATTAAGCTCATACATGGAGAATAGAACACAGACAGAACACAGACAGACATACTGTGGGAACAAAATCACAGTTAACAATGAGATAAAAATGAGCACATCAAAGGCACAATCTATCAATGGTTAAAAAAAAAACCCATTGAATGTCAAACATCACTCCATACCTCACTTTAATGGGACACTGGTTTTTGGGTCTAAACAAAACTGACTTCTGGGAAAAATCTGTCCGAAACTCTTATTTATATGTTTATAAAGATGATTTATGAAATTGATAACTGTATTATTCTTATATGCTATTTTATCATAGGATTGCTCATTTTTTGCTGATGAAATAATGCAAATATCTTCTTTATGCGTCTAAAAATGACTCAGATTCATGGCTAAATTCGATCATCATTTTGATGGTTGTGAATCAAAAAGAACCACACAGTGTGTCACTTTATGACTAAAATCGAAATGCTGTCAAATATATAGCAACAATTACAATGGTTGACTCCTCTAAATTAATTTAAAGTGTATATTTGCAGAGAACAGACAATGGAAACTAAAACAAAACCAGGATCTATCTAGTGGAGATGTTGACAGCATCGCTAATTTCTCCTCTCTGAACTTCTTTCACTGAACCAGTTCCACGTGACAAATCACCACCTAGTATGAATCAACAACTTGTCATCTCATCCACACAGTCGACAGCACTTACCCCTAGTTCTGTCACTAAAATGTCAGTGATGCTTCCAAGGACGGAGACAAAATCAAAAATGTTCCAGGCATCTCTGAAGTAATACTTCGGGAAATAGAGAAAAGTGAGAGACATTAGCCCAATGTGAAGAAAGAGACGTTAACAATCCTGTAACTGCGACCAGGCTGTGAGGGACACGTCCTTGGCCAATGGTGGTGTTGTTACCATGGAGACAGGAGGAAAAGAGGCTGATAGCATGACTGCTGTTAACCCTGGTGAGCTCAGGACAGGAAGCATGCTCTAGATGTGTCTACTAATATAACCTGCTATATAAATGAGTAATAGGATGACACTGTGAGGCATATAGACTGGGTCAACCTAGATAAGGAAAATGTGCATGTGTGTATGTGCGTGTGGGGGCATATATGTGTGTGTGTGTGTGAGAGTGCTGCATGTTTTTGGATCTTGTTATGTTTGTGGTTTTCATCCTTACCAGAGGGCTGAAAGCAATGATCTTGAGGATTGATTCCAAGCAGAAGAAGGTGGTAAACACAATGTTGAGGTTCTTCAGGACTTTATCGTATGTGTCTGACGCACCGTCAAACTAGACACACAAAAAGGAAAGATGGAAAAAAGAATGAGGACAGTAAAAGTGTTCAAAGTGCAGATTTCTAGCTAAGCAGCAGAACTTTTTTCCCAGTACAAACAGATTGGTAGGAAACAGCCAAATACAGGACTGTACCTCCAATACAGAGCTCAATCCTTTAGCTGTGTATCGCTGCTAGTACTGAGTTTGTTTTGTGATCCTGTTATACAATCATATCTTCTCAAAACTGAAGACAAGGTAAAAAGAGAATGCATCATTGCCAATGTGCTGGAGTCCAAATGAGAAGTTGTTTTTGACATATAAAAGGTTGTAAATCATCACCAAGCAGCAGCCAAATACAGCTGGGTTTCTACTCTTCCAGAATATGCATTTAAAAGTAGTAGTTTATTTGAGAATCGTTTTTCAAAATCTCTGGGAAGTTACTGTGTGATTTGGACATTGGACATTTGTTTCTTGATGTGAAGAAATGCAAGAAAACATTAAGTTTTGTTTGGTGATCTTGACATGAAGAATAAATATGCAATAATTTCGACATAGTAATCTGTCACATTCAAAAGTTCCATAGTTTTGTTTTGTGGAATAATTTGAGTGAATTCCTATACCTTCATCATCAGGACGATGGTGTTTAGTGCAATCAGCGCCATGATGCTGTACTCAAAGGGCGGAGACACCACAAACTGCCACATACGATATTGGAAGCTCAGTTTATTCTTTGGCATGTGGCGAGTCAGAGGCCGAGCGTTGATGGCAAAATCTATACAGGCTCTCTGTAGGAAGAAAGGAAAGAAGAGTAGAGGAAGGAAGAGTTACATCACTTTTGTCTTTTCACTCTTTACGAAGCTCTTAAAATAAATCCTGAACACTAGACATTGGGAAATTCTTGAGAATTCAGAACTTCTGCTCACCTCATTCTTCTCTAAACTGTAGTCCTCCATCATTTTATCCCCCTGCTCCTGGAAGGTGATGATGATGAGAGCCACAAAGATGTTTACGAAGAAGAAGGGGAAGACAACGAAGTACACCACGTAAAAGATGGACATTTCCATCCTGTAACCTGGGCTAGGGCCCTGATTCTCATAGGTGGAGTCCACTGAGTGCTTTAACACCCTATGAGAGGAAGAGAGGATTGAAATAAAAATTAAAAATGAGTTAGGAAATAATCAAATCTGCATAAAAGTGATGTGTTCACCAATATTAACTGTGTAATGTTACGTTATTAATTTCCCACATTTTGACTTTGTGGGGTGAATCTCTCCATAATTACAGCACCAGCGCCCCCCTATGGGTTAGAGAGAAATTTAATGGATTTAAAGGACCAGTGGTCCTCCCTCTCTGTCCCACCTCTCTGGCTACAAACCAGAGCAGAGGAGAGTCGAGTCATTGATCAGGACAGCAAAATGCATAAAAGAAGCTCATGCTCTGCTGAAATGAAAGGAATGCACATATAAATTATGGAAATTCCATAAATAAAATATTTTGTGCCTTTCTTTTTTGGGTGACAGGAGGTTGCGTTAGGGGGGTGGGCCGCCCCTCCAAATGGCTGGTAGGGGAAACACTGCCATAGTAAAATATGGGTTTTGACAGGCTTTTGTCTGACACCTCTGTCTCCCACTTAATCATGTTCATATTTGCATAAAACAGTGCAAATATGCACTGTGATCGATGAGGAGCATCCGTACGTGACTCCCTCTGTGTTGGTGGTTCAGTGCTGTGTGAGGGGCTATAGTGATGGCTCCTCTGTGGACCTGTTTGACCTGTACGCAAACTGATGTGGGTCAAAGGAGGGACGCTTCATCTAATATGCCTCAGTATCAGTCTCTCAAAACACTTGGTGATAATGGGAGTCAGAGCAAACTGACACTGAACACCAGAAAAACTAAAGAACTCATCTTAGGCTTCAGGAATGCAGCATAGAACCCCCTCCTTTTTTTATGAGACTGCGTGGAAAGAGTTCACAGCTTTAAATTCCTGGAGACTCGCATACCAGACAATATGCCAACACCACAGCTGCCGTCAAAAAAGGCAGAGCAGCGCCTGCACTTCCTGAGAGTTCTGAGGAAAAAACAACCTCAGTGAAAAGCTGCTGGTGGCCTTTTACCGCTCCACCATATGAGAGCATCTTGACATACTGCATTACAGCTTGGTGTGCTGGCTGCTAAGCAGCAGACAAAAAGGCTCTACAGAGGGTTGTCAACACAGCATAAAAAAAACCATCTGCTGCCCTCTCGCATCACTCCAACGTATTGCAGACAACCGCTACCACTCCAGAGCATTCAACACTGCTTAAGACTGTTCTCACTTCGGTCACACAACCTGTTTGAACCTCTGCCCTCAGGGAGGCGCTACAGGCCATTTAAAAACTCAGACCACCAGACTCATGATCAGTTTCTTTCCCAGAGCCATTCAGACTCTCAATGAACACACAGAATAAGAACAGCCGTGGTGTAACCTTCACTCTTCATACTGTAATAGCTACAGAGTACTGTGCAGTCACTACTGGGAATGTGCATTATGATGACGTTGTTACTGTTATCTATTGTCTATTTATCAGGCAGGTGCAATATGTGTTTACATAGTAGACATTATATTATGTTCAGTATTTTGAGTTTGGTGCAATGTGTGTTTATTTTTTAAAATCTTTTATTCTTATGCACCAACAGGTGTGGCACTCTTGATTTTGTTGTATGTTGCATATACAATGACAATAAAGGCTTTCTATTCTACTCTATTTTATTCTATTCTATGTGCCCATTTGCTCTGCATTCCACCTCTGAGTAATTAAGTAAGTTTATTAACGAAAACAAAATCATTACATTCTGGTCAAATTTTAAAAAAATTGGAGAATTTATTTGATTCAAATTCAAGTCCCCTATAAGCCTATGGGTATTGGGCCCCTGAAATTCCAGTCAACTCATTTTCTGTCCTGTCTGACTTCATGGTAGGTAGGGAGACATGCTGTCCCACCTTGGTGTTTTTTTTTTTACCTTGCTTCCTCCCTTCACCAGCTGATCAACAACTGGGTGTGAGTGTGGGGACCAGGAAGGCTGAGTCCCTTAGCTCACCAGAGGTGGCATTTGTGGGGTCAGAGTTGGTTGTCTTATCAGTAAGGCCAGCATTGTTTTGCCTAGAGGACCTTTCTGTCATCATTTGGGGGCATTTGGGGTTGGGCAGTATGTGCGTGTGCTTGTGTCTGTGTGAGTACATCCCACTCACTGCGGCCACCCCTCTCCAGTAGAGACAGTGAAGAGGGTGAGCAGGGCCCAAGCCACGTTGTCGTAGTGGAAATCGTACTTCTTCCACTCCCGCTTCTGGGCTTTAACCTCATCTCTATCATATGCCAGATACTCCCCCCTAAAGAAACACACACGGGGTTTAGACGGAAACACAACACAAGTATCAATCAGTGAAAAGTATAAGAAAAATAAAAGTGACAAAAAAGAATGAGAAAGACATGTGAATAGGGATTACCACACACCCTACATTTATATTCAACAAAAAATACAATATCACCTCAGTTGTATTTGATGTGCAGATGCTACCTCTAGGTGGCAGCATCTGCACATCAAATACAACTGAGGTGATTTATTTTCCTAAACTCAAGTTCAAATCTACAAAATATCTGTGGAGGTAAAAGAGGGTCAGTGTTGGAACTTTGAGGGTTCCTCACTGTCTCAAAAGACCGTACTGTATGGACCACAAATTCTAATAATCCAGAAGTAATTAGTACTTGTACAGATAGTATAAACTGGACCATATTATTCAATGAAATTAAAAAATTATTTTGGTGCTGACTGAAACATTTTAATAGTATACAAATTAATTCTTATTAATAATAAAAATATTTGTAGTATTGAACAAAAATAAATTGAAAATATAAATTATTCTAGGCATAATTAACACATCATCCTGAATGAATTGTGCTTTTCAAGCACAAACAACTGCACATAGTACCCAACATTTGGCGAACCAAAGAGTTGTGTATTGTACACACTGTTTGTGTTTTCTGAACCAACCTGCAGTCTCGCTCAAACTCTTTGGATTCGTCTGTGCAGTAGAAAAATCGACCCTTAAAAAGCTGTACGGCCACAACAGCGAAGATGAACATGAAGAGCATGTAGACAATCAAGATGTTCAGCACATTCTTCAGAGAGTTAACCACACAGTCAAACACAGCCTGCAAGGAAAAAGATGGAGACATTAAAAAAAAAACACCTTTGTAGGCTGATTAATTAAGACAACTATACAGAGAGCGGGGGGTGCTGAACATTTGTGTAACCCTAAATGATCTCGATCATGATGATCGACTATTCTATTGGTACATTTCTTTTTTTTAATAAATTACAAGCATGAAACATCTTGTATTCATTTTTTATTATTTATTTATTTTGTTTTTGAAGTGGAATTTCTTCCCGTGAAATATAATAAATGTGAGATTTTGAGATGTTGTTTTGTCCAATGTCCAATTTTGTCCAGATGTTGGCCTGTAAACTGTACTGGATGTTTAAATTGGACAGTTATCTCTTCTAGATGATGCTTTGCTAACCTGTGGTTTGTTTATAACCTGTCAGATCATTCTAATGCTTGTGTGCATTTCTTCCCTTTTGGGCGTATCGCCACCTATCATATCAACATCTTTGCAATTTTATCTTAAAAGCACAAGTCATTGTTCCAACAACTAAACAAATTACACAGATATCCTATACAATACCAGTCAAGAGTTTGGACACACCTTCCCATTCACTGGTATTGTACATTGCAAACTGTGTCCCACCTTCAGGGGTTGCAACTTTTAAGGAATTTGATGATACACTGAGGGCTGAACAGATACTTCTGTGTCCTCAAAATTCTTCCAAGTGAAGGCTTTATGTTTGTGCCACATTCAGAGGAGTCTTGTTCTCCTGATATGACTTATTTTACTAAACGAAACCTCACGCGTGCAGCGCCTAATCTGTGATGCACAGACAGACGAGGTGAGGCCCTACCTTTAATTTGGGGAGTCGCTTGATGGTCTTCAAGGGACGAAGCACCCTCAGCACACGGAGGGACTTGATTGTACTGATGTCTTTGCTCTTGCTGCTCCCCCTAGAGTTCAGCCAAAGGAAAACAACAGTGTCAGTGGAAAAGTGGAGAGCAGGGTGGCTGAATGACCTTTTTTAAAAAAAAAATGGTGAGATGTGGTAAGCAGTGTGTGCTCAGACTTTAACTTAAACACAACCTTCATAGTGACAATCTGTGTTAAAGCAACACATCGTATTGAGTATCGTGATATGACGATACTCATCTTGTTTAAAAAAACAACAACATTGCATCAGTGTGGACAATCAAAGACCTTACATTCTCTTTTTCTGCAGAGAAGCAACATTTTTTAAGTGCACATCAAACATGAAACCCGTGGGAGGGAAAGCGATCAGTCGCCTGACCGTTTGGTTTCATGGACAGTAAAAAGCAGCATCACCATCACTTATTCTTAACTCCACCGTTATTCAACAGACATTCACTCATTCCATATCGACAGGCATCTATACCGGCAGAGTGCCCAGCCAAACCTCTTTCTTTCTTTTTCAGTGATTCGCTGTTTGGTTCTTTGGAAGAAATGGTTTTAGATGTTGACAAATGAAGCATGGATTGTAAGTATTGCATGGCATGGATTGAGTTGATATAATCCTTGGGTTATTTGGGTGCAATGAAAATGAACAGATTTTGAGAGTTTTTTTTTTTTACATAGCTTCTTTCCATTTAAATCCAAATGTCAGAACATTTTTTTTTTTCGTGGGTCAGGACATCAACCTGAATTCAGGGGGACAAGTACAGGAAACTGAGGCTATGCAAGACTCTTGGGACATGTGATGTTGCTTGCAGAACATGACATCGCTTGTCATAACACAAACAAACACGTTGCAGCAATCGTGTCAAACGAGCCGAGAAAGAGCGACCGGAGGAAACGATGTCTGGAAGACAAACGCCTTCAGTCTTGTGTTTGAATGCGCTTTACTGTTTCCTCCCATATTGCTAATGATTTGTACACCAATAAGCCATTATCAGTGAGAAAAGAAATTAAGGCTTCAAGGGAGTAAATAGCTGAGTTGATCTTTACTCTAAGTGGTCAGGCCATTTTCAAAAACACAAGGCAAGAGGCGCCTGGATGCCTGCCAAGCTTGAGCAGAAGACAGGTCATCCATCAGGGCTCGCTCTTTAACTATGAACTCAGTTCCCATGGTACAAAACGGGAGACAATTCAATTCAAGGCTGACTGATTGAGTCTGAGCCTCCAAAGTTCTATGTGTGTGTGTGTGTGTGTGTGTGTGTGTGTGTACGGGGTTTGGTGGATGCGTGTATGCGTGTGTGTGAGTCTGACTCAATTGATAATCAATACACCTTCCTCCTCTTACACTGAATAGGACTGAGGTCTCTATCGGAGCATCTTGAGAGTATTAGAGTAAAGCCCTGTAAGGCCATAGGTGTTAGGAATTAAAACCATCCCTTATGAGGCCAGCTGCTCTTTGGCCCTCAGGGTTGATGATGTACAGTATAGTGTTCAGTTTTATTCTGTCGACCCGATTGAAGGGATGTTCCTTAAACTGAGGTGATACTCCACCCAAAAACTGTTTGAGGAAACGAACACACAACCCGTGTTAGACTCAAAGGTGGCTGTAAACGGCTCAGCTACTGCTGAAAGCCTGGATTAAATGTCTACGATGGATGCCGACAGATCTTTCCAAATCTCCTCTGCTCCATGAAACATTCTGCTGTTTATCCATTAATTCAGCATTTCCAAATATAGGTTGTCCCTGTATTCCTATATAGGCCAACACAGGGTGGAAAATAGCATCCACCACTTAATGAATAGGGGCAAACCTACATTGTTGAATAAAATAAATGTGATCAGTCATTATTGGTGGATTGCTTAAGAAGGTCACCTTCCCTATAACATATTAAGTTGATTGACCATGCTATGTTGTGCATCGACCTTGTGCACTTTGGCGGCATGCAACGTGTTCAGTCGAGCAAAAATTACTTATGATATCAATAACTGTAGCGGAATTCTTTGACTTCAGCGTTGCCTAAGCTAGCACAGTGTTTCTGTAATTGTGCGTTCGTCAAAGGTAGGTAGGCTCCTTATTAATTTCAATGACTACTCTGTTGCTATGGTTGCTTTCCCATTCAGCTCTGCTAACCCAACCACAATAAGTGGTTTACGTAACACCACTAGAGATCTGGAGTCGGCAGAGACTCCAGATTTATCTGGTGGTGAAAGGTTGAATCATTTTAGTGTTCTGTGAGCCCGTTTGGCCAGGGACTAAATATAACAACATTCACTTATATGTAGTCCCGCAGTGCAGGTTTGATGCAATGCAATATCATCGGGATATGCACTGAATTGGTCAATCACATATATAGTGTACATGTATATAAGTGTGTATTTTTGTTTAGTAAACATTACAATGTTTACAACCTAGTAATTGTCCAAACCGACATTCAGATTATTAATCCCTCATAGTATTATTTCCTTTCTGTTTATTTATCAGGCAAAAAAACGTGCAGCCACCTTTGAAGCCTATAAGAGCGTAACCGTTTAATAACCTATAGACAGGCTATGTGTGGAACTCACTTTCATGCTCATTTTCAGAGACATTATGTATTGTGGAAATTTTAACTTGTAATTGAATTATTTACAAAAGTGGAATCATGTCACTTCCAAAACAATCTGTGGGCAAAAAATTGAACCATTTTAGGTAAATGTATTGACAAAACTATAATGTCGCTTGGATGGTTTTCTGCAGCATATGAAGAATAAGACAAAGCACAATACAGTGACAATGAGTACAAACGATCAGAAGAATAAAGAAAGAAAGAGTGAGAAGCCAATGTGATCCAGTGGTGGAGAGCCGGAGGAGGACAGAGGAAGAACTTTACCGGGTGGTGCTCCTGTGGAGTTTCACCGAAGGTGGAGACAGCAAGAGTCAGGGACAGCAACAGAAAGAAAGACAGAAGAAGAAGAAGAGGAGGAGGAAGGGAAGGAACGAGAAGGAAAAACACAGAGAGAGAGACAGACACACACAAACATTGATAGAAAGAGATCGACAAAGACAGACACAAGAGAGAGGGGATTTGGTAGAAACAGGAAAAAATACATCCATATGAGAGACAGACAAAGAAGGAAGGAAACCCGAAATCCCATCCACAAACACGCATGCTGTATACACACTCAGATACGGACATCACTCCCTCACTCCCTCACTCCCCACACCCATCTCTCTTTTCCATGGCAACTAGACAGGATGTCTCCACCTGTCTTACGAATTTGTTAATAGATAAGTTGATTTCTACAATTTCACAATCCCTCTAATTTCTAATTTCCTTCTAATTGCCCATAATGCATCATAGCTAAGAGTTTTCACCTGGATTGCTTGCTAGCCTTCTGATGATGCGTTCACAGTGCACAATAAGCTAATACTAAAAAAAAAGGTAAAGAAATGTATAGGTTTGATCATTCTCCAATTATTCGATGAAATCTGCAGAAATGCAGGAATCAATTGAAAAGGAGGCAAGCTAAATATTTACCTCCAGCAGGTTGTGTGGTTGGTTGATTTGTTGGCAGGATTACACCACTAAATGGCTTTCCGTGAAACTTGGTAGGACCTGGATAAAGGGGCATGTTCCATAACATTGCAAAATAGGGTATTTTTGTTAACATTTTCCCTTATAATGCAAAAACTACTGAACTGACTCTCATGAAACTTTGTGGAGAGGCAGAACGTGGGTTGATCCAGATCCAGATCCAGAGAGGGGGTGGATCCAGGTGTTTTTTCCCTTAATATAGTGAAATAGGGGATTTTTCTCCATTTGCCCTTATTACAGAAAAACTACTGACACAATTTCCACAAAACTGTGTGTAAGGGTTGGGCATGGGACAGGCAAGCTAAACAAACGTGTAATTGTTTGGCCTTGGTGGAGAAATGTGCTCTACTGAGTGACATTCTATTGGAAAGCTTTTGTCTTGATTTGACTTTTCCACATTACTAGGTCTGACTCACAAATTACTAAAATGTTTGAGCAAGTAGATCATGTTGGATAAGGAAAATGCCAAAGCCCATTAATCACTGGAAATGAACGTTTATCACAGAAACACAGCTTTTAGAGTGCTGGCATTATCAGAAAGGTTTCCATAAGCATTTCCACTTTTTATTCCATTAGCATAGGTTTGTAGAAATGCAATGCATTAAAGAGAAAGTGTGTTGTTGTTAAATAAGGGGATAACTCTAATGATAACAGTCTATATTTCTGAAAAAACGATAAGATCAATTACATGAATGAATCTGAAATGCAATGTTATTTTTGTTGTGCCTCGTTCTTCCCCCTTAACAATTCTTTCTTAACAATCATCTTTAAAACATCCGAGCAATAATTCGGATGTAAATACTTGAGATCAATAGTAAGAGCACTTCTATAATTCTAGCCTCAGGCTGAGTCTCCCTCCTGCTGTCTTCTGCTGTGGTCAGCTATTCTACCAGTTCTTTGAAGAATTACTTTCACAGTTGGAAGAGGAAACTCAATTGCATCATGCATTTACACCATTACTTATCTTATCACAACATAATGATCAATTAGACCAGGCCTACAGCACAAATTTCCCTCATTAAATCTGCAATTACGTAGTGTTTTTTTCCCCCCAAAGTCATCTGCACAGGGGAAGAAAAAGGTTGATTCCAGGTTTTCTTGGCATATTAAAACTCATAGTCATACACTTAGGACATCCATCGCTCAAGAAACCAGGATTTGTGTGTATTGTCCCAAATACACACACACACTCAATGGAAAGACAATGCATTCTCACAGTACTGCAGAGTACTGCGACTGCATGCAGTTCTCAGTCAGTGTTTCAGTCAGCATTTACTTGGAGGATGAAGGGTGCCAGAAGCAAAGCTGTGTGTATTGTATTCGTATATGCACACCGACCATGCTAAAGCTCCTCTCTATCCGATGGTTCTGTGACGTACCTACTTTGAAACAATGTCAATCATTGTTTCAATTGAAACAAAGTTGAATTACAGAGGTGCAAGTGAAGGAAAAGAGATGGTAGATAGAGGAGGCGAAGGTGAGGGGGGCAATGGTGGGAGACCATCCTAAAAGGGAATGGAATTACAAGAGTAAAGGGGGGGGTGGAAGGGAGGAGGCATCCCTATTTCAGCAGGGAGTCATATGGTAAATGCTGTAAGTGACATTTAACTGTAAGTGAACACTTTTGCTTTTTGTGGAGTTCACAATCCGTCCACGATAATTGAAGTTTGTGGTAGAGACCACATCTTACGTGTGGTTTGGTAATCGTGTTGAATTGCAATGCATTCATAACGCTTCCTGATGCACTATATAAAAGTCATACAAATTAAAGAATTAAACATTTCTGAATGACACCAAAAATAATTTCAATGACTTCAATCATGTCACCTAAAGCAAATCATTTTTTGCCAATGATGTAATTGATTTATAATGGCGCTACCTCTAGAATTGATAGTATAGTAATAGTAGCTGTTAGCTATTAAGTCACAGGACATATTTATCGGGATCACGTTTATTGCCTGTGACCGACTGTAAATACTGTATAATGCATATCATTTTGAGCGATGCTGTCAGCTGCATCACAGGCTGAGGTTAATGCAGTTGCCAAAGCAGACATGCACTGAGGATGATGCAGACACACAATTATTTCTCTCTCACTCGTTCCTTTGTTTCTTTTCTTGCACATAAACACATATTCAGTTCATTTGCATGTATCATACATAATTCATTTGTATCTATCTATACTAGCTCAACGTAATAACAAATCATCAATCCCACCACTCCCTGTCCAGTCATGCCTCCCTCCTTCCCTCCCACGTTCAGTCCGACTTCCCCCAGGTTGTGCAGAGAAAAGAGCGTCAAATACCTGAGATTCCAGGTAAGCTTTGTCAGAATGACAGGCGTGTGTGTGTGTGTGTGTGGGTGAAAGAGAGAAAGAAGGGGGACAAGGCGATGAGCCCTGATGGTGTTCCTCCCTGTGGCGAACTGGGCACTTACAGGGTTAAAGGTGTCTGGGGTACCTTCACCCTCATGCACTGACAGATACAGCCCGGAGGACGGGGGAGGATGAAGAGGAGGGAGGCAGGTGCGTGGTTGGGTGGGAGGCAGGATGTTTGCTTTAATATTTGTTGGACGGGTGGGTCTGAAAGGTGTGTGTGTGGTGGAGTTCGGTGGGGCAGCAGGCTTTCTTATATATTCAGAGGCTATAGGTTTGGGTGGGGTTAATGACAAGCCAGTGAACAATGAGTGATACTTCCATCACTTCCTAACATACAGGCCACAAATTCAATGTCAACAATTTAACAATCGAAACTAAGATTGTGGACTTGGAATAGCTTATACCTGCAAAACTTTAGCACGTTCATGTTTTCACTCTGAGCAAGCAAGAGTTAACATTTAAGTAAAAAGAAGTGCTGTGCCTCAGTATAACCTCATGGTGCTTTCAGCATGGCTATAGAAACGGGTTTAGTATCTTTCAAGAAATTATGATCATTTGATAAATTTGGATACACCTTTTTCACCCATGCCACTTTGTTTGTTTGTTTGTTTGTTTATTTAAATAAAAACTACAGGACAAAATTTCGTGACACTTGGTGGCACGATTGGACATTGGCCAGGAAAAAACACAATACATTTTGGTTTGGATCTGAATAAAGAGGCATATCTATGATTTTTTTCCCCCCACTGTCTATAACATGGCAGAGTAGGGCATTTTTCAGACATTTTCCCTCATTATGTAAAAACTATCGAACCTATTTCCACAAAATAATGTTGAGGGGTGGGTCACAGGCCAGGTAACATGTATAAGATTGTTCCACCTTGCTGCAGCTATGCACTCTGCTGAGTGCCATTTTAATTTTTCTACTTCATTTGATACCCATCATGTAAATGGAAGCATTCAGCTGCATAAAATGTCACCACTGAACTAGCAATCATACTTCGCATTAAATGGAAGTATACATATACTGTAATGTTTGATGGGAAAAGCTCTGATACTTCTAATTTTAAGTCTGTTTACTGAAGAATAAAGGATGTTTAGAGACGTTGGAAGCCTTGTTCCTTGTCCCTTACTGTCGTTACTGTATGTTAGGAATAAGACTGGTGGGAAAGTGGGAGGGGGGGTCTTATGAAAGAGGGCGTTGAAAGGTATTTTGGAAGGTAGGTGAGGCATCAGCAGGACACAAAGCTGTGTAGGGCCTGCGAGGAGAGTTGGCAGGCAAAGATTTGAGGGAACAAAGTCAGGGCTTTAGATGTAAGAAAAGAGGAAGGGGTGACTCACGGCCTGGTTGGTAGGAATATAAGAGCAGCATGGATGGGCAAATAGGGGACACAAGGGATCAAGAGTAAGGAAGATTGGGAAAAGAAAATGCTCAGAGGGAGTAGGTGGTGCTTTATATCGTGTTTGGTAAGTCAGTTAAGGGGAATGATGGGACAAGGTTTGTGGTTTGTGAGAGTTAAAGTTGGGTGAAGACAGTACAATTACACTCTAAAAACGAAATTCTTTTTCATCACCTCCTCGCTTTGGAAATTTAGGTTCCTCTGTTGACACTACAGAAGAGAAAAGTTGACATGTTTGTGAAACTATTCTGATAATTGTTTGGCAGTACTAGGGTACCCTCTGACCCTTGCAGCATCGGGAGTAAGCCAAATGTTAAGAGGAGCCATTTTCTTTTTTAGAGTGTAGGTCAAATGTTGATGACGATCATCCACAACATGAGGAGAAACATTTCGTTAGGAATCTCGGTTGGTCGGCCAGATAGTAGACAGTAAAGACCTGCTGACACGATATGTCATGTGATGATGATCAGTGAGAAAAAGATGGAGAAAAGGTAGACTGTGAGAGAAAAAGAGAGAGCAAGTGAGAAAGCAGAGTATGAAGACAAAAAGAGTAGAAAGCTAAAAGACAAGGAAAGGTGGTGACGAGTTCTGCAGTACAGCAGGCTGCGAAAACTGGAGCAAAAAAAAATCAGCATTGCCTGGTGCATTGGATGCACAAGGCTGGGTGACAAGGGTCTTTCTCGTGGATGGTGGAGTATGTGTGTGTGTGTGTGCTAGTTGGGGTGGTGGAGATGAAGAGGAGGATCAGGGGTACGCTTACGTGAAGGCGAAGGCCACCAGAGCACCACTAACCACTATAAAGTCCAGAATGTTCCACAAGTCGCGGAAGTAGGAGCCCTGGTGTAGAAACAAGCCCAGTACCACCATCTGGAAGACATGGAGCGCAATCAGTACACAGCACTAACATATATAGAGCAGCTTAAACAACAAACTCAGACACATGTCAGTGCATTTAAAAAGGCACAGACACAGAGTGCACACAAAATATTACACAGTAAAAAATATTACACAGCACAAAAAAAATACTATATGATAAATATAAATGTAATCAATGTGGGATCTGTGGGTTAATATGTGTGCTCTACTACATTGTGTTGTGTGTGTGGAATTGGGGAGACAGTGCGAGGTGAGGGAACTCCTTACTCACTGAGGACAGGACGAGATCAACCGCCATGTAACAGGGAAGGCAAGTGATGTTGTAGTCATGTGAATTTGTTGTTTCAGCACTGCTCAACGTATATAAAACATCACACTTTGGTGGAACCAGCATACTGTCTAAAATCACACACTAGAGCTCCGCCATTGGTTTGTTCATTGTACAGAAACATCTCGGTGTACAAAGGGCTTTGGACATGACACAAGTTCAGATAAGGGAATCAGGAGGGAGCATCTCTACTTGTAAAAACGCAACCAAGTACACACGGTACACGCAACACATGCAAAAATTAGCATGAAAGAGAGGAAGACATAAGCAAAAAACACAATCACACAAGTATGCAAATACAGATGCGCTAAAAATGTGGACACAAACAGTGATACTTTGTTACCTTGATCAACATTTCAAACGTGAAGACGCCAGTGAAAACGTAGTCAAAATAACGCAGCACCTAAAGAGCAACACAACATCGTGAGATATAATTATTATCAGAGATGAATCAGTGAGATGAAACACAACTGGAGAGATTATATAATAAGGAGAGAAAAACACAATCAGATCCCCATCTGACACTGATCCCTATTTTAATCTTCATACTGTTTCCGTTTGTAGTTTCAAACACAATTTCTATTTGTCACACCGATTTTCAGTGTGTCTTTCTTACATTTTCTTTTTCCCCTTTTAATTTTTTTTTTCTAGGTAAAACTGTCCTCCACAATTTCTACTCATGAACTACATTTATTGTAATAATTAACAACAATAATGGTTACTAATTATCTGTTGTTAGACAGTCGGTGGACTGAGATTATGTTCCCTTGAACCTTAATCTGTATTCCACATTTTGGCCAATTGCCAATGCCAATAGTTATATATACACTTATTTTCATCTTTATATTCTTGGCATTCGCAGGCAGACAGAAAGACACCGACACAAACACAGTGGGTGATGTCTCACATTATTTCGTGGTGAGTCAGGCCAGACAGGGTCCTCTGCAGCGAGGGCGATGCTGCTCATCGCGATGACAGACAGGATGCTGAACTCAAAATACTTCAGAGTAAGGATGTAATGACAGCACCTCCGAAACCTGGTGCAAACACAAAGACACACAAGTACAGAGTGTTTCATAAAGGCGTTAGACCAAAGTTTTACAGACACACACACACACAACTAATACTCACGGGTTGGTGGTGGACATTATGAAGCAGGAGCTGTACGGAGGCATGGGTTTGGGGCCGTCTTCATCTCCCTCCTCATCCTCCTCCTCCTTCTTCTCCTCACTCTTCTTCTGGTTGGTGTTGGCGTTCTTGTTCACTGATACAAACAAAGAGAGAAAGAAGATGAAGAGGAATAGATAGACAGCAAAAAAAGGGCTCAGCATCTCCAGCTCCACACTGATCCACAAACGCATGCTGCGTTTATTGCTAGTGGAAAAGCGGGACATCAGGAAAAGGGGGAAAAAAAAAAAGAAAGGACAGAAAATGAAGGGGGTCTGTCCACTGGAACCATGGAAGGGTTTTAATTTGAAAGAGGTACAGGATTGATTTGTATTGCCAGCATAACTTTACAAGGAGAAATGGGTCAAAGCAAGGCTTCATAATAAAGTATTGTAGTATGGTAAACGTCAGTCTTAGGGACATAAAAACCTGAAAGACAAGCGATTTGCTATTTAACTACTTAACCCAGACAAAACTGATGTTATTGGGCTGGGCCCTAACCATATAAGAAACACACTATCTAATAATGATATAATATATATAATATATATTATATATATATAATATATATATATATATATATATATATATATATAAAATATATATATAATATATATATATATATATATATATATATATATATATATATTATATTATATATATATATATATATTATATATATATATTATATATATATATTATATATAATTATATATAATAAAGTCTAATCACCTGTTCCCCTCAGGACTGACCTTTTCATAAAATTTCAGTGAAATACACTCAAAAGTTTTTGAGCTATCCTGCTTACAAACACACAGAGTCAAAGAAAGAAACCAACAAGATCAATCACATAACTAGTTGATAACAGAATTATCCATAGGGCTAAACAAGATGCTCACCTTGCAGGATGGCATTGGTGGAGGGATAGGGGTAGACAGGCGGCATGTCTATCTGCGTGTACTCGGGTTTGGCCATGCTGGTCAGGATCAGGCTGTCCATGCTGTGGAGCAGAGTGTGGGTATCGGCATCGCGAAAGTTCAGCAGGTTGTTGACATGGTCAGGATGGTTGGGGTGATCCGGCGGGAGGGCGTAAGCTTGCTCATGGGCACTTTCCAGCTTGCTGTTGTTGCGGAAGTTGTCCAGGTCCTCGTTGTACTGCTGTATGGGCCGTGTTGTAGACAGACTGGGACAGGCGCTGCGGTGCTCCCTGATGAAGGAGGGGAGGGCAGGAGATGGGTTAGGGTTAGGCTATTAAACAACTATCAAAAATTAATGATAAAATCTTTCATGTAAGCATCAACAATCGTGGAAGACCAACAATTGTCCACACAGTCAATTCAATAATTTAAGGTGCTGGGGTCCCTGGTCTGCACACAAATGTTCTTGTAGAGTTACTGGTCAGAGCTCAATGCTTAATTTCTGAGACAAAGACAAACTTAAACAGCTTTTAAATCTTGTCAGACATTCACAGAGAAAAAAAATAAAACCTCCCTTTACTCACTTTCTGGTGTGATGACCTCTGCTCCTGTCCTGGTTGCCATGACGATGACGTCTGTTCTTGCGTCCACCCCCTTCCATGCCTTTCTCCCCTTCTCCCTCCGTCCCCCTGGATCTGTGCCTCCGGCCTTCCTCCCCCTCCTTGGCTGCCCTACAGTGCTGCCTGGACCTCCTGTGCTCATTGTTCTCTTCTACCCCCTCGCCGTGGTGGGGAGACACACTCCGAACCTCCCTGCCTTCCCTGTGCCTGTGCCTGTGGCCCCGGTGGCTCCTGTGACTGTGCGTCTCCTCCCCATGCTGGCCCTCCATGTTACCCAGAGATGTGTAGCTGATGCCATGCTCCATACGCGTCTCTGCTGGCCCTCCACTGTCTGGCACAATGACTTTCTGATGATGGTGGTGGCGGTGACAATGGGTGGCTCGGTGACAGTGCTCCATGTCCTGGTGCCGGTACTCCTGGTCCAGAGGCAGCTGACCAGGCTGAGTCTTGTTGGTGTTGTTGTTGCGATTATCTTGTGGGTTGACCATCAGTGGCCGATCCAGGTGGGTCATTACATCGCCACGTCCTTTGCGTGGGTAGGACACCTGGGTCAAGGCATTAGGGCAAAATACAGAGTAAGATAAAGGGTAGCAGATGGGATGAGTGGCTGCAGTTAAAATGTCAGATATATCTATATGTTTGTCCTCTCTTATAGGTACAGCTCTGAATTTCTCTGCATGCCCCACTTTAGTACTGAAGTGCTCCCCAGCAAACAGCTTCAAGTCGTCCCATAAAGCAGAGGCTAGCGCTATAATAACACTCTTTCACAGGCTAAAAAGTACACTACACACTGGAATGAACACACAATTGAAGCGCACCATGACCCAGAATACGCTGTGATAAAAAACAGTTCATGCTCATAGTCCATTGTTTTAGATGTAAATCTCTAGGCAATAGTGGTTAAAATTGTCATGTTCCACCTCTACCCACACCCAGCATCACTCATGGATGTGGTTCCATCCGCACCCTATTGTAAGTAGGGCTGTGTACCTAATTTCAGTTGTAAAAAAAAATGTTATGGCATGTAGGAAGCTCTTCAAGGAGCTGGAAGCAGCTGGAGAAAGTGCTTTTACTGCGGACACTACCAAGATAAATTGACTAAAATTGAAGAAACTGCAGCACAGTATCGGATGAAATGAAAAATATAAATATCTGTCAATAGGATTATTAATAACAAACAATACTTCAGCAGCTAGTCTGCCTTCCCCAAAGGAGAAGAAACACTAGCTTTTGCTGTTGTCACTACCAAAGTGCTGCACAGAGTAAAATGAATTATCCCCTTTGTATGCAGCTCATGTACTCCTGATTTTGCACTCAGGTTTTGGACATAGTAAAAATCCCACATACTAAATTGCATGCTTTTAAAGAACTTCGGAGGGAGTCAGTGGCTGTGTGCTGAGGCTGAGTGAAAAAAACAGTGTGTGTGTGTGTGTGTGTGTGTGTGTGTGTGTGTGTGTGTGTGTGTGTGTGTGTGTGTCTGTTCTTGGGAGGGATCACCAGCTCCTCTCCCTCCGCTCCCACCTTCCAGTCCTCCTGCTCCAGCTCGTTGTAGAGCGCCTCACGGCTCGTCATCAGGTTCTGCCGGCGAATCTCACTTGTTCTCTGCTCCCACACTGATTTGTTGCCCTTGATGTGGTTCTTCTGCTGCTCTTTACTGTCAGGAGGTTTTGGTAAACGGGCAATGGTCAGAGGGATTTACAGGGGAAAAGAGGAGAGGAAAGGAGAGTGAAGAGGTTGGAAGGAATGGAAGTGGAAAGAGAAAAGGGGCAGATGGTGATGGTGAAGACAGTGAGGAAGACAGTTGAAGGGAGATTTTAGAATTAAGTATGTACAGGCCCTTAAGATAGACCGAAAGAACTTCTGCAGAAAAATGAATTGAACAAACATGGCTATAAAAGTATACCTTTATAGTATAATTTGAATGTTACAGATAGGAGAATGAGTGAATGAAGGAAGCAACTATATGAAAGCAGGAGGAGATGGCTGAGATAAAGAAGGATGGTAACAGGAGTGCTCAAGCCTCACTGATTATAAATTATCCTGTCGTCTAATCAATGAAGCGTTGGTGAGAACAGGATAACGGTTTGAGAAAAGTGGAAATCATTTCATATTTAAGGACTAAATATTTACATGTTACAAATTGCTGATGTTTGAATGGAGCAGCGCCGGCCTTTGTGCTACAGAGTGACGATGTTGTTTAAGAGAGAGCCGCATTTTACCAGCCATCAGAAAAACGACCATAAAGCTCGTTCGTGCAAGAAGCTTAGTATACGAGTCATATTTACATTTTTTGTTAGTTGGCTACCTCTATAGTAGTATTTATGAACGTATAGCACAGGTCAGCCAAAACAACATGCATACTGTGCGTCATGCACGTAACATAACTAATCTACATATTTCAACCCAAACCGTGATCTTTTCCTAGTCTTTTCAAAATGACCAAAATCTGTTGGGTTCAGTCTCAGAACAATTGCTTCATCACGTTAAAGATGAAGGGAATGGAGAGGGTGTGATGATGGGTGTGTGAGTTTGTACATCACATGTGCATGAATGCCTGCTGATCATCACATTGTGTGCCATTTTGCAAAAAGGGTGAAAGAAAAAAAACAAAGAAGACTTTTGTCCAGAGGTGTATGTGGGAAATAAATTGTGTATATCAACGTGTGCATGCAGAAATGTATTTGGGGTGTTTTTTTGTTCATGTAAGGCATATATGTTCCAAAGGTTTATATATATTCGTATAGCATATTTCTTCAAATAAAAACCACATCTCAAGTAATGGCTGGGGGTGTGGCCTCAATGAAAGCTGAGATAAAAGAGTGGATACAGTCCCGATCCCTGTTGTATAATATTGTATATTTCAGGCATTCATCATATTTTAACACCTTGTTCTGGATTAGTTGTCTGTAGTTATTGTCCAGTTTGAGTCAGTGCAGGTGTATTTGTCCTAATATCTCAGTCAAACTGTCACATATAAGCACACAAGATGTCAGGAGCAGATGGCCTTATCGGAACCTTGCAAGTCAATGAATTTTCCACAAATGTTTCACAATAAAAGCCTTGGTAAAAAAAAAAAAATCAAAGGTCCACAGAAACTCTGGAGGGCTTTTAATGTGAAACAAATACAGCCAGTTTTTGTATTAACAGTGTAGAAATAAAGGCCTGATTCTAAAACACACATTAAATAAAGGTCTGTAACCTTCTGCGGTTGAGGTAAATATTTTAGGGATATGGCATATATTTTCTATGTAGTTGTGTTTTACATTAGTGCGTGCGTGTGTTTTTATGCATAAAGCACAGTATGTGAACGTCAGTACTCACGCAGCAATAGACAGGTTGGCTGCTGATAGTGGGCTGACTTCTGCTACTTCCTTAGCCTTCTGCATTGCTGTCTTCTGATTTGATGCTTCTTCCTGTTCCTCCTCATCCTATTGGAGAACAAGGGGATCATCTCACTCACTTGATTCCAATTTAAATGCTGATATACAGGCTCATAAAATAATACAAACATTGACAGTAACAATAACTGGAACCATGAAAGGTGAGGGATGTTTTGTAGTCAGTCATCAAACAGCGACAATCAAATTTTGAAACAATTTGATTACAATCGTAATCTATCATTCTGGTATTTTCAGCATTTTACATATGAATCCAGAGGACTTCTTCTTCTCATAGGTTATAAAACATTTCCTTTTTTCTTAGAATAAAAAAGTGAATCTATTTTTTCTTGTTTGATCCCGCACCTTGGTGAGCTCCTGGGCATTGGCCAGATTGTCGACAGCAATGGCCAAGAAGACGTTAAGTAGAGTGTCTGTGGTGGCAGAAGTTAAGGTGAAATATCAACGCCAGGACAACATGAGAGCTGATGCTTTCTCAGAAAGAGGTACGAGTGGAGAGGAAAGGAGAGATATCAGGTTGTAGATAGTGGAGAGTTACAGGAAAGGTGAGGAGGAGATGGTATTGTATCATTTAGAATGGAAGATGCATATCATCATTTACATTTCATCGTCATTGTCATGTTTGAAGGCTAAGCTTATGCATATATATATATATATATATATGCAGGATACAGTTGCCGAAGAGTGTCAGGACGATGAAGAAGATGGAGAAGACCATTCCTTTGTCATTTACTCCTCCCTGGGACTCAATGCCATAGTACATCACCATGTTCCAATCCTCTCCTGTCAGGATCTACAGAGACAGAACAAATGGTTAAAACGATTCTCTTAATAAAAATAAGGTCGAGGATTGAATCCTATTGGTTGGATGTAATTTTGGCTCATTAAAATAAACTGACTGACTCTCCATCAGACACTCCTCCTCGCTCTGGTTCAGATTCAGGCGCTGTGGATTCTTGTGATTGGCATTAGGAGCACTAGACGGGGCTATAGGAGTCTGAGTTTTTCACAGTTTATCTGTCTCATGTACTACTGTTAAGACATAGTGACAGTTTTAGAAAATAAAACAAACAGTTAATTTTATACAGGTTTCATTCTGCAGCTTTAAACATAGAAGTAACGCATTTCCAATTATTTACTCTGTCGCCTGTAATAAATCACAGTGACTCAACCTGATAGAAAATGGTTTATCAGATGTGAACCTTTACATTAAACTTACATGATAAAATTAAGTGGAAACGTTCAAAGGATTGAATAATATAATAATAATATAATGCAATATATATTATTATTATTTCTGTTGAAATAGTTATGCAATAATAATATTGCATAACTATTTCAACAGAAGCTTTTTGAGGGCCTCTGAGTCACTAGAGAGACTATAAAGCAACACAAATAGCGAGTCACACTGTCAGTCTATCTGGGTAGAACAGAAACACAAAGACTCTGAACAAGTCATCTGACAAACCGACGACATGACAACAATAAGCATCATTACATTCTATTCCCAAAAAGGGCTTCAGCTGTCCTGTACACGTACATGAATGTGTTTAAGTGTGCTTAGAATCGTACTTGGAAAAATATTGTCCACGTTGTAAAATTCATTAGATGAATCGATCAAGCTGTGCAAATTGACACAAGATTGAAACTAAGCATTTTCAGTGATTCAATGATGTCCAATATTCAGCATACACAAATGTGATGTAGGAAGTGGAAGAATACAGTGCACAGAAAATGATAATTATACAGTGAAGTATTGAAGTATGAAAAAATTTAATTCTAGGGAGGAGTGTTATTTACTTTTTTCTGCAAAACCCCTGACAGACACACATTATGTGTGTGTGGATATACATGTGTGGATTAAGTATTTGTTATGGTGCTGAATGAACTAATACATTTAACACACCAGGTTTTTACAGACTTTTAGAAAATGAATCTGTGTAGTTAGAGGAACTGTTATCATTGCCGAGAATAAATTATTATGAAAACTGTCAATATGGGCCACGTCGTGGTGATAATTAATTAATTTTTGTATAGAGAATCATAAAAATGTCTCTTTCCTACCTGAAACACTGTCATGATAGCTGCTGCAAAAGTGTCAAAGTTAGTAGAAGGAGTTCCGCTTTCAAAGTTGAATCTGAGGAACACAAAAGAAAACGGTGAAATACCACAAGAACTACATGCAAAAAGAAGGAAAGACACATAAAGGCAGAGATTTAAGCTTGTTTTTAACTTTGTGTTGATACTGACTGTCCTCCAAACAGCTGCATTCCCAACAAGGCAAAAACCACAATGAAGAGGAAGAGGAGGAAGAGCAAACTGATGATGGACTTCATGGAGTTTAGCAGCGAAACCACCAAGTTTCGAAGAGGAGCCCAGTACCTGAGGAGGAGGATGAGAAGGATTTATGAAAGAGGCAGGTAAGAAGGAAGAAAGAGATGAAAGAGAAAGAGAAAAGAAAGAGAAGGGAAAACAAAAGAAAAGACAGAAGAGGAAAAGAAAGAGGAGGAGAGGACAGAGGGCAGGGATAGAGGAGTGAACAATGTAAGAAAAAATATAAATGTTGTGATTTGAAACTATTTATAGATACTATAGATCTACTGTCAAATGTAATTTGATAACAATCATTACGGCTGGGTACTGTCCACTTTTGAGCTGATACCCATACCTAGAATTCATTACCCATGTCCAACGGTACCTTTCTCTGGCACTTTACTCTTTCTATAGTAACAAATATGCTGTAACAGCAGTATTGTTTCATAGGGAGAAGCTGTTTGAAAAGCTGGGAGAAACTCTTTTAAATGTGCACACTTTACTCAGCCTGGATGACTGGATTAAAATGAAGAAACTGATCAGTATTAAATAAAAATAACTGTCAAAAGGAACATTAATAACAAACAGTAGAGGGCAGCAGTATAACATGGCAGTAGCTGACTGTATCGCAGCCTTTCACATACAGCCTGTTCACTCCCCATTAATTCCATTGTACCAATGCTCTCGATGGTGTCCTAAATGAATGGAGTTAATGGAGCTAAACGGCTATAATAATTATTTCCCCCTACTTCAAGACAAAAAAAAAGCCCAGAATTGATTTCAGTTTGTTTAAATATAGTATCGATTATATATCAGAAGTCAACTGTAAAAACGGCGGCATTTTCAAAAGATTACACTCTGAAGCCTGTTTTCAAGAGTTTGCAATTTCGGGCCCTGAAAATTCTCGTATCAACAAATGGCTTAAACACATCAACAGTTTACCGTTTTTGGGTGAAACGGTAGTCGTGTCAGCGGCCCCTCTGACAGCCAAATATAGATAAGGCTGATGTAATAGTAGAGATATTCTACCACCCATTCATGTTGTAAAGTGCCTTAAAGTGCCTGTGGTGTGTGACATCACAACTATTTAAAGAAAGGTATTTTACAACAATTGAAGCCATAAAAAAATATCTAATGGATTTATGTGTATTGTCTCTACCCATTATATTGAAAACATGATGAAAATTGGCAGAAAAATATAATGATCTCCATAATCGTATTTTGGGGCTTCAGTCCCATAGACTACCACTCATCTTGGACTAGTTCGCGAGCGCCCCCCACATGTCACATCTGGTCCAGCTAGGTTCAGGCTGGGTTTCTCTAATTAAAAGAAAGTAGCAATACTGACTTTCTGTCCAGCTCTAACTTTACAGAGAAGTGATCCTTAAACCCTGTGGCAATCACCCCAGAAAATATAGTGTCATTAAGTAACCCAATTGAGACTAAAAGACACTTTCAAATGAGATTTGTCCAAATAAGCAGCATCACGATGAGCAGAGTTCAACACGAATAGCGCGTGGGCCAAATCCAATTAAAATTTCTCTTGATAGGAGCATCAAAGAAGTGTCCAAATGTCAAAACCCCAAAAAGTGTTTAGATGTTACAACAGGGACAAGCTTTTCAAATGATCTCTTTCATAACAGCACCACAATCTCAGTTTGTCATCGTGATCCTCATCATAGCCATTGTCTCGTTTGTGCATGAGTGAGCGGATGGCCACTCGTGCAGGTGTAAGACTCTCACTTGGTGACTTTGAAGATGCGGAGCAGCCTCAGAGCTCGTAACACACTGATTCCAAATGATGTGCCTGGTTTGATGGTGGCCCACACCACCTCGAAGATACTGCCCACGATTACCTGCACATGCACACACAAATGGGAAACATTAAGAAAAGAAAATTCAAATTGCTTCCAGAAAAATTGGGGATTGATATAATTTTATTAAATCTGAATCCAGTGTAGAATCATGTTGATTAAGTGTGATGTAATTTGTTTTTATTTTTTATTTGTTATATCTAATATTGATTCATTTTTAAATTTGTTGTTCTCCTGTTGTTTCTGGACATGTTAAGCATCTTTGAGTATTTTGGAAAGCAGTTTATAAATAAAATTTATTATTATTATTATTATTATCAAATCAGAGACCTTTTGAATCCCTTGCAGAACATTTGTATGAACCAAGCAGGTTTGAACACATGGACATGACTATAGATTATCAATATATTTTGTACGTTGCTGCTGGGAAATAAAAAGGGAAGTTTTGAAATATTTGATTAATGGATGACCAGAAAAGCTACAATCTTCATGTTTCAGTTTGTAACCAGATCCTAAGTCTGATTGTATACAAAGTTGGACAACATAACAGCCCCCCCCCCCAGCTTGAACACCTCAATCGCCCCCTGGTGGTTGGAAAAATACTGTTTTCCCGAAGATTGTTTCTTGCATTCTAGTTAGTACTTATTACTTGTTAATTAGCTGTTTGATGCTCTAAACAAGAGATGTGACATCAGATGACAGATGAGCCCTGCTAGTGACTGAGTCAGGAAGGTGCATGGCCAGGAACTCGATACCGCAGTTCCACTGTCTGTCTCCACTCCATCACTTTTGTACAGTGGTAGGAAGTGGAGATGTGACATCCATCTTTACATACAGTCCACAGACTATCTGAATCCATCTCTATTCAGACACTTAAAACCTCCAGGTCTCTACAGCTTTGACAGCAACAACTGATGCAAGAGAGTGTTTTTTTGTGATATTTTTTTTATGAAAATGCAAACAAACAAATAAAAAAAACACTCCGTTACTGAGATCATTAACAAACGCAGAATCTATTAATCCATCTGCTGCTAGTTGACTGAACACAGTATTACATCTACTGCGTGTCAGCTTAATATCAGAAGTAACCTGCCAATAAGCCTCTGCAACTATGTCAGCATGAAAAATTGATGCAGTTATTGCACATGTTTTGTTATCATAACACAACACCCAATCTGCCCATTGTGCATTTGTCACAGAGCAATATGTGAAAAATCTATTTCCTAAAATCTGTTGATTAAATGGAGTGTTTGACTTGTCATCAAAACCTCATAGTTATGAGCATTATTTGTGTTGTTCACTCAGTTACAGTGTGTGTGTGCGTGCGTGTGTGTGTGTGTGTGCGTGTGTGTGTGTGTGTGCGTGTGTGTGTGCACTCACCACACAGTCGAAGCAGTTGAATGAGGAGTGCAAGTAGGGCTGGATGCCCAGACCATACATCTTGATCAGCATCTCTGACATGAACAAAGCGAGGAAGATAAACTCTGCATAGACTGGAGGGAGGAAGGAGAAAGGGAGAAAGGGAGGGAGGGATGGAGGAGACAGAGGAAGAGAGTGGGTTAAAATGAGTGACAGTGGGAGGTGAAAACGAAAAAAGGGTGAGGTCATGGCGTTAGGTTAAGAGTGATTGAAAGAAGGAGGGGGGAAGAGGGGGACGTAGATGAAGGGCATACAAAGTGCAAGAGAGAGAT
Source organism: Chaunax sp. Z400 (assembly GCA_037577475.1). Lineage (NCBI taxonomy): Eukaryota > Metazoa > Chordata > Actinopteri > Lophiiformes > Chaunacidae > Chaunax > Chaunax sp. Z400. Next base: position 13,524,944 of record CM075191.1, on the reverse strand, counting down.
GGAAGATAACAAGGCAGTGAGGGAGGAGAGAAAAACAAACAAGAAAAAGGGGTGAGGAAGAGTGTTATATGAGTGCAAGTCAATAGTGGAGCGAGCCTAGCGGTGTATGACAGTCTGGTGATGAATGGACTCCATCAGCAGCTACAGCTTCATATGCTAATGACACTGGACACCAGCAAGGGCCAAGAGCTGACTGAGGGTGTGTGTGTGTGTGTGTGTGTGTGTGTGTGTGTGTGTGTGTGAGCAGCTGTAAGTCATTTAGAGCTAAAATAATATGTGAATTACATCATTGTATTTCACTGATACAGGCATGTAGTTACAACTATTAACACATCCTAGTTTTTGCTTATTTTGGTTTTTATTTAGCCTGTTGGAGGCAGGACTGTTGTGCCTTTATTGCACCTCACTGTTGCATATGAGAGTTACAAAGACGTAGTGCGGGGGGGTCATGGCTGTTCCGCCTCTGAGGATGCAGCAAAGGTAGTAACTTTGCAGAATTGACGTCTGTCTAAACGGAGCGAGCCGGTCTGGCAGCAGGTCATGACTTGGGCGTGACAGTTTGCCAACACATTATATGTGCGACCCACGACCGGAATATTTACAAAAGCAGCTACTAACAGGTAGTAGCTAATTTAAAGAAGAATGAAATCAACTGAAAATGTCTTTTGTTTTGGAGAGATCAACGGGGACGATAAATGATCGTTTTTGCCATGTTATTTTGTTATTTACAAAACGCTACTCGATGCATTAGTAAAACATCACACTAAATGCCGATGGTGACGTGTTATACGTCATGCCTCTTTTGCTAGAGGAATGCTGTCATACTCAAGTCACACACTGGAGCAGCAATCTACCGCTGTCTGTTTGTTCAGTGCAAATAAACAAAGACAGCGTAGAGATGTGACTTCGTTGTGGCTAAATTGCAAAATCTTTATGTAAAAAGGACAAAAGACCAGACCGATTAAGGTTCAATTCAATTTCTGTGTCTCATGTTTGAAAACCTGCCACCACTAGCTGTCACTAACAGAGGGAATCACACAGATTAAATACACTGGGATAACGAGGGAATGACAAACAGGTGGCACAGGGAGGAGGAGACAGTCAGCAACAGGTGGAGACAATCAGACACTGGAGGGAAAATATGAAGAGGGCCAACTAAGAGAGAAAACATGAGGAGGATACAATAATAAATTAACAAGACAGAGCAAACACAACACAGGGAAAGGAAACAATCTGGAACTAAACACCACATGGCATGGAAAACAGACTTTCAAAATAAAATGGGAAACAGTGGCACAAAATCATGAAATGAACCATTCAAAATAAGAGGAACCAACAACTTGGATCAGATAACATGACAACAACTGTACCCACAGCACAGTTGGCTGGGACTTACACTCACAGCTAGTGTCCAATCAAGAGAATAAGTCAAGGCAACCAATATTAGGCAGTAACAAAGCATCTTATCTCCCCTTTGAGACTAATGTATTTGTACACGGTCCCTGATATAAATGAAATTATAAACTTGTGCTTGACCAGTTGGCAACTTTTTGAGTGAGACAAACTATAAGCGAGAAACCAAAACTGTAGCCACGTTCTGGTCCTTAAAAAGTGTGTTAAGTTCCTGAGTGTCTCATAAGATTCCTGGACATTTTCCTGTAGTTGATGGTATAGTGTAGTCTGCAGGCAGGCTTGTTAATACACTGTATATGTAGATGTGTGTATTTACTCACAGAGGAAGTCAGAGAGCAGCTCAGGCTGATTATAATGCACCACAGCCACACACATGGTGTTGAGGCCCACCAGGCAGAGCACTGTCCAGTAGAAAGCCTGGGTCTTCACGATTTTGCGTATGAAGAATCTCAGTCGTCGCTCTTTCTTACTGTAATTGGAGCCATCCTTACTGCTCTTTATACTGGAGCGGGCAAAACCTGAGGGGGAGGGAGGGAGACATGGTTGAGTTTGTTTCATGTTTTCCCCTTTTTGATTTTTGGACCAATCACCAACCGACTTTAGAGGATAAGAGGCTGATCATTCACATAAGAGGACATTAGGCGTATTTAGCTCTTTTACAACCTTTTTTTAAACACCTCTGATCTGAAATCACAAATTGTCACGTTCCCATTCCTGTGTTGTTGGTTTTTTTTTACCTAATGCATCTCCCATGTTGTCTTCTCCTTCCTCAGGATTCAGCAGCTCTGTCTTGTTGTTTTTGGTTTTGATGGTTGGCCTTCGCCTCGAACCTATGTGTGAAAAAAGACAGTTTGTCATCTGTCAATTTCTCAAACGTCAATTTGTAACGTAATTGAGCCATTCGGAATTTGCTCAGTGATATTTTGTCATACACAACAATTGTGTATTAGGCTTATTGGCTAAATGTACTATTTATCAGCTGTTTGCAGTAACCAAATCAAACAAGAACAGTTTAACTAGCTCAATACAACAGACATTACAACTGTTTGCCCCAAATATAACACAAAAGGCTACTTCGACTGACTCCTGCAGTCTCTAAATGATTCAACCCCTTAATCACAAGCATCTCTAGTACTTTGTAGAGACCCTTCTTCTCCTATGACCTGCTGCAAACATGATGCACGTCCAGGCACCAGCATCTGGCAGTGTTCCTGTGGAATCTTAGCCCATTCCTCGTGGGCAAAGGTTTGATTACATCGAGTGTGTTTTACTTCCAGACTAAAACAAATCAGTCCAAGATGAGCATAGATATTTTAGAATTGATACACACTTTCTTTTAGTATTGTATAACAATACATTAGCTTGGAAGTGGCTTAATGCTAATCTATTATTGAACAGTAAGTATTGGATTAATAAATATGTTGTTTAACCTTGAACCTTGCTGACTAATCAGGAAATAATGAACTGATTACGATTGGTCAGATTCCCTTTGTTTATATAACTTGCAACCAGGAACTCAGAGTGTGACATCCGAGGGAAATGGCCACCCTCAGATTGTCATCTCTTGAGATACAAAGTGGTATTACGGGACAGGAAGGGGCAGACCTAGAGAGTTAGCATGCTAATTTCAGTAGATCACGCTACAATACAATACATTTTTCATATAATGTTAAAATTGTTATTTCTTCTAATTCTTCAATGGCTTTGTTGACTTTTGAATCCCTTTAACTAAAATAATTAGATATATATTACTTCAAAGAATAGACACGAAGGCCAGTTACCATCAAAGTTTCCTGTGGTGTCGTCCTCGGCCAAAATGACCTCCTCTGCACAAATAAGAAAGGAAGATGTGAGCACACTGCGTCAGGATTTCGATGGTTTTATGTTTAACATGTCAGCAGTGTGTGTCAGTGTGTCCTGACCTGCTTTGCAGATCCACTCCAGGTATCCATTGAGCTCTCTCTCGATCTGCTGCTGTCGCCTCAGCTTGAGGAACTCGCTCCTGTTCTCCACTCGCTCTCTCTCTTTGGCAAATTCACTGTGGCACATTTTAGATTTTAGATTTTATTTTAGCTCCTTTGCAAAATTATACAACGCATAAAGAAAGAGTGCCAAGTGCCCACAGACAGACACAGAGGACCATACCCTGAGAGGACACCCAGCACCAGGTTCAGCATGAAGAAGGAGCCGATGATGATAAGGGGGATGTAATACATCCAGTTCCAGGAACTGCCCTCCACATCATTACTCTGCAAGAGAAAGAAATGTGTATCCTTGTGTTCTAACGGATATGTTAAACACACATCCTTCTTCATAAAACATTTAAATATTTTTACATTGTTGATTATTTCTACCCACTACCCTCTCCTCCCTCATGTCCGCCTCCGATTTCCCTTTTCCTCATGTGCCTGTCAGCCTCTCCGCTGTTGATGCGAGTGCATTTGTTTGTGTGTCTCCAAGGCGTGGCTGACTGGACAGCCCTCACTCTCGCTTGCACCTCCTTCTGCTCTGCTCACCTGCAGTCAATCGGCTCATCAACTCACCTGTTAACTGCTGCATTTAAGGCCTGGCTTCTCATCCAGTATTCGTGTTTCATCAGTTAATCCTGTGGGTAACTATGTCTGAAAATCTGCTCTGTTTCTGTAAGACTTTTGGATATTTTGCCTGTGATGCTCCTGTTCCTGACCCTGTGTCTTCTCTTCCTCAGATCTCTGCCTCAGATCCACTCCACGCTGTGGCAGCTACGCTTTTGGAAATCCTGTCTGCCCCTCTGTGAGCTAACCTACAGTCTGCCACAATCTGCCTGCCTGCTCTCAGCCCACGTCTGTCAAGAGAGTCTACTGTTGCACACTGTTAAATAGATGTCTGTTAAACCTTCTTCTTTTGTCTCAGCATTTGAGTTCTGCATTTTGGGTCCAATTCTTGTTAAGACATAATCCATGTTTGCTCTGAAGTTTCTTCTTTTTTTTAAAAAACTTTTTTTGGGGGAGCATTTGCCTTTAATTGTATAGGACAGGTGAAGATGTTGACAGGAAATGGAGAGAGAGAGAGAGAGTGCACATTCTTTAACATTTCTTTAAGATAAGGTGTCTTAACATTTTTCTGAATTCACAGGTACTTTTCTGATTTCCACAAAACTTTGTGGAGGGGTGGGACAAGCTAAACAGATACAGGAAGCAATGTGTGGCCTTGGTGGAGGTATGCGCTCCACTGAATGCCACTAATTTTTGATTTAGTTTGACCTTTTATCTCAGCTCTCGCAAAACTGATGTCAATCTTACTAAAACTGCTTGGTTTAAAAAAAAAAAAGACAAGCCATGTGTGGTGTTACATTACAACAACAGCCAGGTATTTGGTGAGCACATCAACAAAACTGACATTGTGTCACTTCTCATTTTCACTTAACAACCATAGCTGGCAATAACAAAAACCAGGTTACAGGAGGATACTGTGTCTCTGTGCACCATGTAACGCCTAAATGGAACTATTTGCTGATTATTATCTTCCGCTTGAGTGCTGAACGCATTTGTTAGGTTTTATGGTACAGTGCTCGTTCTCTATTAAACTTTCATTGGTTTCCTCCTGACTGGCTGTGTGAGAGTAGAAGTCAGCGTCCATCCATCAGAAAAGATGTTAAATATAGAGCGAGACAGACTAGAATAGAGACTGAAGAAAAGGAGGTGGAGAGAGAGAGAGAGAGAGAGCGACAGATGAGAAAACGGATAAAGGAAGTCTAGCAGAGAATGATAAAGAATGCAGGGGATGGAAAATGGCTTTTGGACAAATAAATGGCATTTTATGCCTCATTTAGCTGAATGAGATTCAAGCCAATCACCATCACCCACCAGTGAGTCCTTCAGTGTGCTAAAACACATACAGTACAAACCTAATTCATATCACAGATAACATTTGTGGTTTACGTTACGACAGATTGTCTCGTGGCATGGATAACATATCTGAAATAAGTTTGGTTTTTGTAGGTAAAAATAAAAATATGCACGAGACGGTGTTCAGACCAACAAGAACATTGCATAAAAAAAAAGCCGCCTTATTCATTGTTGTTCATTATTGCAATAGGTTGGTCAGTTACATACATGCAAGTTTACACACTGGAAACATGAATGGTGTGACGGTGCAAACTTAATGCCAATTAATTTTTTATGGGACAGGAAATAGCAAGTAAAGTGGAGCTGACAGGTTAAACAAAAGCCTAATTCAGACGCCTTTATTCCACCTCGACGTTCTGTATAAAAGCAATGAAGGAGTAATGGGGTGTCTGTTTTTTTCCCCACCTCTGTAACGGCTGCAGAGATAGTAAAAGCGCTGAAACACACACATCTATGTGAAAAGGCAGGACGGGGCTGTGATGTTTTGATGACGCATTATGTCTGCAGCCCAAACCGGAAGACTTCGAATGCAGCCAGTAGCAGTTAGCAGCTAATTCAGGGAGGAAGAAAAACAACTGAAAATGTCTTGGAGAGACAGCACGAGGTTTGGGAGCTCCTTATCGTCCGATATGTCTGTTAAGCATGCCAACATTTGTGATGTCATTCTGCAGGAATCTAAAAACCTGGCTGGACTTCCTATTCTGGTGTCAGCCCCCCCAAAATGAAAGTGGTGTAAAGATATCTAAAGGTTGTCTGCCTTCTATTGACAACATGCTACTTTAGATTACATTATAGGACACTGTCAATTTTATGAAGGGTAAGGCTAGTGCTAGTTTGGCTCACTGGGCAGCCTAACTTACAAAGTAGAGCATGTCTGTCCATCCTTCCATGGTGATGCACTGGAAGACGGTGAGCACGGCGAACAGGATGTTGTCAAACTGGGTGATGCCGTAGTTAGGTCCAAGCCAGCCACCTCTACACACTGTGCCGTTAGGACATACCCTGGACGGCAAAGCTTTGCCACATGGTAATTCGTCCACTACCTCTCCTGGTCAAAGAGAGAGAGAGACAGAAAGAGAATGAAGCGACACAAGGGAAAATAATTTGGGATCAGAGAGCAAACTTTTTAACAATCGTGCCATAACTAATTACCTTAACCTGAGAGCCCACATGTGACTTTACATTGTACATTGTGTTATTTTTGCTCTTACGTGTGACTTCGTCGTAGCAGGTAGTGTGGAACTTTCCCATGTAGAACTCCAGGCCGATGATAGCGAACATGAGGATGGCGACAAACAACAGAAGGCCAATCTGCAACAGGGGGATCATGGCCTTCATAATGGACTTGAGCACCACCTGCAGACCTGGAGGATACAATCAGATGACAGGGTTGTGGTATAATCAAGCATAAACACATCTAAATAATCTAAGTTCAACTGCCGTAAATATTATTTGTCATTGTTTCAGATGTTTGTTTACATGTAGTTTATATTATCTGTTTTCTGGAATATTGATTTGTTTTCTATTAACATTACATAGGAAGTCCACTTAGGTTTTTGTTTTGCACGGGGGACAGATCACGCGGTGGACATTTTGCACTCCGCTTATAAGAGTTTGCATGTTAAAAGTGATAAGTGATGCTCGTTTTGAAGATTTTAAGTTACTGAAGTGGACTCATTCCCTCCTGGTCATGTGCAGCCAGTGAGGTATGTTTAATACAGATGTCTTGTGTTTTGTTGTGCATATTTATTGTTATGGAGTTTGTGTGATATAAATGTGTGTTGATGTTGTATATTGTCATATATTTGTACAGTTCCATGGTGAATGTTGACTTGAGTACCAGTAAGAAGAATTAATCCATCAGTAACAGACGAACTGTGGTGTCATGTATTTCCTGGAGGGGGTGATATGTAGAATAAAGCAAACTGGTATACTACTATGATAACTGATTGGTGGTTGCTTTCTTCTAGCCCTTGCATTCCAATAGTTCCTTATTAATTGGAAGAAACAAAGTGAGCACTGCCAACATTTCCTGCTGTTACCCCGGCTTTAGTAAATACTTGCACTGGTTTGTCAAATTTGTCAAACTGTGGAGTGAAAATACACTGCAAACATATTATACCTGATAGTTTGAGATGCAAAAAGCAAAAAGCGGTACACAGTAGTATCAACCTACTTACACTATTTGACTATTTGAGACTGAAGCCACCGTTGTTAAATTGCACACACAAAAACAACTTACTGGGAATCCCAGACACCAGTTTCAGTGGTCGTAGCACTCTGACAGCTCGCAGTGTCCTCAGGTCAAGCTGAGATCCAACTGACGACAAAATACTGCAATACAAAACAGAAACAAATTAACAGGTTAGCGTTTTTAAATTAAGTACATTTTCAAAAAATTTGTTTGTCACATGTCTTTGTTGCCATGTATGTCCGTGTCTTTGCACCATTTGCACATTTACAGTAGTCTGCTGAGCAAAGACACATGAATGTGTCCGCACCAAAATCACCCACACCAGGCTCACATCAGAAAAACACCTACTGAGAGGAGGTAGACGTGACAAGGACTAAAAATAACTTGTAACTTGTATAATTTGCTGCCTGACAACCACTCCAAACTTTCCTGTCTAACTCTTCTGCAGTTCCACAGAACACATTGAACACATTCAATCTGTTGCTAATTAAAATGGACTATTGTGATTGTGTGACGCAGTCATAGCCTTATTATAATTCTTTTGTTGTAGTTATTTTAAACACTAATAATTGCAATCATTCTGTTATTATAGCTGCCATTGGTCTTGTTGGGTCTCTGTAGAATAAAGAGTACGGTCTAGGCCTGCTCTTCTTGGAACGTGCCTTGAGATAACTTTCCTTGTGATTTGACACTATATAAATAAAATTGATTTGACTTGAATTGACTATATAAATTTGTGTTTTCACTCAAAAAAATATTGTGCAGCTTCACCAATAGCTGACGCTTGGATCGCACATGAAAGCAGCAAATTCCAGGTTACTAATCAATTTAAACTCAAAAGAGTACTTTAAGTTTCGGAAGGACTGAGTCAGTAATTAGGCTAGGCTTCATAACTCTTTTTCTGACAGCACTGTATGTGCCAGTAGTGTGTATGTGTGTGTGTGTGTGTGTGTTTGTAAAGTAGTCAGCCCGAGACAGGTTAGAGATTTCTATTCTCTGTCTCATACTGAGCTGAAGGCAGGGTATGTACTACAACACAAGGGCGAAGGAGCTCTGAGAGGGGATGCTATGAGGAGGAGGAGAGAGAAACAAAGGCAGACTTTGACATTTTATAAAGGTGACATCAGTTAATTGCAGGCAGCTTATTTGTCTTTCCTAACCAGATACCACAGTCTTTTTTATTGGTCACTTCTTGTGTTCAGAAAAGACGTTACCGGGATTGATTTGGGTTTCATGACAGGACACCTATCTCTTTTACAATATTATTAACTGAAATGTTGGTAAATTGTAATTAGATCGACAAACCTGCCAGTATATGCAAGAAATGGGGACAAAACAGAGGTTTTTGACATGTTTCATGAATCAAAATGAATATTGGTGTGAGTTTTACGAACATGAAAATGCAAGGGACATTTGTATTGCGGTTTCTACTTTTAATGATTTGCTTACATTTAGCTCTTCACCTTTTAAGAGTAAGTCGGTAAGCGGTCAGTGCCCCATGCTTATCTTTAAATAAACCTGTGCCAAGTGTCAGCCAGAAAAAAATATCCAAGAAAAACTTGCCTTAAAAATCTTCTCCTGCAGAATGTGCGATCAGCCACAATAATGATACCTCTTCCCAACTGTACAATTTCTCAACCCTCAAATGCATTTGCAAATATGAAAGAAGTGCACCTCAGTCCTGTCACACAGTGTGCCTCGGATGTCTGGCATTTTTCCTCTGCATAGAGAGCTGTCCTTTATGTCAAGTGTTCCTGATAGTGCCATATGATTTATGGACCAGAACCATGAAAACTGAAAAAGCAGGAAAAGACACCATTTGACCACTAATAGTACTATAGCACTGCTGAAGGAAGAGAGAACGGAACAAAATGAACTGAAAGTGAAAAACAAACAGATTCTAGCCACTCTCCATCCCTCTTTCAGTTCTGCCTCCCCTCATTTTCACCCCAACCCTCTTGCTCCATCTCTCTCCAGGTTGGCTGCTAATTCCAGTAAGAGGTCATTTATTAACAGACACAGTACTGGCAGCCAAGCCCCTCATTCCCTCAATAAAGGCCATGCTGCAGACCTGAAAACACTGGACCTCAGCAAAATAAGCAAAACAGCCTCAGGTCCATTAAAGATCCAACACGACACAAATAAATTAGATTCTACCATGGGCTCTGTGTAAATGAAAACACACAACAGGGTACATCACCAAATCTGCATGTGATGTGCAGGTATAGTCTGAATTTAAAAAAAAAGAAAAAACAACAACTTTATATGCAATCTACATTAAGTTTCTGTTACACAACATGTGGTGCACATTCTGTTAGCTAATGTAAATATTTTGTTTGTCATTTTTTTCCACACACATTAGCAAAACAAATCACAGCTTTTACTAGTTACATTTTAAGCTTTAGTTTTCTTTTACATATCTCACTATTTGCTTTTCCAACTGTCTCTCCATTGGGACAGTTGAGTGGACGATGTAAAAGAACAACGGGTTTGTTTTATATCTTGAATTTAAATTCTGACGTTTTCTTTCTTTCTGTCATTCGTGTTCTCTCCTTTTGCACTCTGCTTATTTCTGTTTCATTTCAGTGCTTTTTTTCCTCCATCTCATTTGAGGGTGAATGCAGGAATGCAGAGCTTCAGTATTCATCCATGTGAGACGGCAACCATCCGCTTCTGCTAGACAACACAAACCTCCAGGATGCAGCTGAATCTGTCCACACTGCAGCTGAGGGAGCAGTGACGACTGGTTGTGATGGGAATGGAGGGGGGAGGGGCATGAGAGGGTGGTAGGAAATAGGGAAACAGTGGAACAGCAAGATTGAACACACAATTGTGGTGGGCCTAAACTTAAAAACTCATGAAGTTTGGCACACTCATCAGAAGTGGAAACATATGGGATTCAGAATTGGGTGCGGCAAAATGCCTCTACGGCGCCCCCTTCAAAATTTCTGAGACACGGCCCCCAGATGACGTTTGACCTAGACTTCTGAAATTTGGTAAACACATTATACGTATGGAGATCTACCCAAAAGCCTCTTGGTGTCATGACCTAAATCAAACAGGAAGTCGGTCATCTTCAAAGTTTTCAACACAAATTAAATTAAATTTATTTTCCATTTCCACAAATTTGAATTTAACAAACTCCTCCTAGGGATTTTGCTCTATGGATTAGAAATTTGGACGGTGAAATGTCAACATATCAGCGATGAAAACCTGTCAAAGGTTTTTGGATAACTTGAAAGGTGTGGCCATGGTGGCATGACAAATTTCTATCATTCGCTATGAAACAGGAAGTTGTTATATCTCTCCTGTTCATGGTCCAATCTTTGCTCTACTTCGCAGCTGGGATGTATGTTTAATTTTTATTGTTTGTTATTGACTTAGGGGAGGAAGAGACTTGAAATTTGGTTTCAAAATTTATTCTAAAAACATTTTTTCATTGCATTTCATTTCATTTCATTACTTACCTAAATATCTGATTTGATTTAACATCAGATTCCTTCATAAAGCTGAAGGGAAGCTGATTTTTTTTCTTTCTTTGACTTCAGAATGCACAGTGTATCCTTCCCTGTGTATCACTCATGCATCACATTTGAGTTTGTGTAAACAGCAATGGTGATTGCAGCAGAGTGAGCGTGGTACCAAATCTATGTGTCCAGTCTGTGGTTCTTATAGGCTACCACTGCTTCAGCCCAGAATGTTTGAGTTTAGCCCTGCATAATTCTGGTCCTCAGAACTGGTGTTTTAATGTAACAGAGCCAGACTTAGCATGGAGCATCAGACGGAACAGGAGAAGATGGCGCTGCACATAACAAGACACAGAGTACATGTCAAGTATTGTCTATTATAAGATCAGTTTAGTTATTTTTAATAGTGAGCGGAGTTTTGTCGACTGCTCATCGCCACATTTCAGCATATAGGCTTGTGCATAATTAAATCTACAGAGAAAGCCTCAGTTTACGTCATTTAGTGTGCAGAGATGACACAAAGCTCCAACATCACATACCAAATGTTCTATAGTGTTGTATCTGTGACATAATCCACTGAAAGGCAGAGCTGAAACATGTCTGAATCTTACAATAATCGCTTTCATGTGTCACTGAATGTTTTGTGAGATCTTGCGGAAACATCAGTAGTAATGTGTTTGTCTTCCACTGCTGGCTGGCCGTGTGTCAGATTCCTCCCTGAGTTAATTAAAAACCTGCTGCCTTACACAGCAGCTGAAAAGTCCATCTTTAAATTGATAAGACTATGTGCGCCTCTACATTCGAGCAGAGCAGCAAGCTGTTTATTTATTTATATTTGAAACGTACACTGGTTGATTTTGTTATATACATCCCTAAATGTCCTCCCTGTTAACTATTGAAATTAAAAGACATCTAAAAATGGATCAGAGATATCTACAGAGAGTGTGGTGGAGACAATGATGATGATTGAAGACGCTGATGATAAACATCTCTGAGGTCACTCGCCCACCTTCACTTTGCCTGGTCTCTTCCCGTTCGTGGCATTACCATAGCAACCGGTGATTCCTGTCTTCGCTGAGTCTCCACGGTTACCAACCTGCTCTCATTTATAAGTGTTGCCAGGGCAACACAGCCCTGGCTCATTGCTGCAGCAACAGAGCTGGGAACTGGGTCTCCTAACAATTGATTTTCAACTCCCTCCAAACCCTCCTGTATCTCCCACACGTGTGCTATCCTTACGTACCCCCTCACACCCTTTTCTTACAGCCGTTCCTGTGCATGGTGCAAGAATATTGCGTGTGCACACAAGCAAAACTTCCCTTGTATGCAGACACACCTAACAAACAAGTGCAAGTGCATCATTTTACTGCACGCAAACCCATGTTTCTGTTCTCACTCTGCACACAAAGTAGGATCTGATGACAGTGACGAATGGACTGCAGTCCAGGTAATATGGATGACCCACTTTCACTACTACTGGTGTGTCCAACACTGAAATTGTTGTGTTTACGACATGTTGTGTTTACAACATGTACAGACACATAAATCCTACATACGCTTCAATTTACAGAATTATGCATTCATTATTTTGCATTTAGACTAACTATAAGCAAATTTATTTATATAGCACATTTCGTACACTGAGGCAATTCAAAGTGCTTTACATAAAAGTTAAAAATAAAAACAGAGATGCCCCCATTTTAGCATGTAGCTATCTGCATGGCTTATTCATTTTAAGATTTGCTAGTTTTAAGGGTTATATTCGCTGCCATAGAGGTTACATGATCAGTGGGGTTTGTTACTTCCACCAAGGACGTTTTGTTTTTGCCTGAATTGTTTTGTGTGTCTTTCTTTCTGTTAGACAGATTACTCAAAAAGTTATGAACTGATTTTTGATTACATTTTTTGGAGACATCAGGTATGGCCCAGAAAACAATCCGTTAGACGGATCAGTGACGGATAGATGCATTGTTCATTGTTCACTGCTTGCTTGAGGTGTTCATCAGGCTGATGAGTGAGGAGTTCTCCTATACCAGGAGAGGGCACCAGGCTCCTGCGGAGGTGAGCTCCATTACAAATTTGTTTAGAAATGGAAGGTGTGCCACAGGGAGATTGAAATGTGGCCAGAATTGCAATAATTAGTGAGCTTCACATGGGGGAAACATATAGGGAGACTGAGCTGCCTTGAAGTGATGGAGTTCTGTTTGTTTGTTATTGTCATTGTCAATTATGCTTAAAATACTTCACAGATTACCCTGACACTGGGTGAGTCAGCGGATATTGACCCAAAGAGCGAACTATTATATTTTGGAGTAGATCCGCATAAAGGGTGGCTCCATGATTTCTTTGTCACTTTCTTAAACATTGCGAGGGCAATCATTTTGATTTTGAGCCATTTTTGAATATGTCTTGACTGGTGGGCCTTGGTGGAGGTACGCGCTCTCTCAGTGTGAATAGTAAAACACTTGTTTTGCACAATGAGACCCTCAGGAAGAAAAAAGCAAATGTGGCATTTCAGTCATCCAGACTGAGGACTAATTGTGTCTGTCATCATTGCACTGAGACTTTGGAACAACCTTACCGATGGGCAAAAACTGTAAACTGCAGTAATACAGACCTAAGGTCTGTATTTATGTGATGTGACTTTACCTAAACTGGCACCAATGATAAAAAGAATGACCAGAACCTGCATTCCTATTATATGGATATTAGTGTTTGACGTGTTGTGGCATGTATGACCTAATATTTATAATAATACTTAAAACATATATATTGTATGATGTCATACGCTCATATATAACATTTGTGTCAATGTGTGTGCATTCATGAGTTTGCTGTATGTAATCGCAGCGTGGCTTATTTTGCAAACAAAGTAAAAACACACACTCACAACGTATAAGAGACTGAGGAGAGTTCCAGCCAATGCCTGCGCTGTATATTACGTGTGTATCTGTGTTTGTGTGCACGTGTGTGAGTGTGGTTTGTGTGGAAATGTGTGGGAGTGCCATGTGTCATCACAGTGTGAGGTCCTGTCCCCTTTGTGTCTCCCACTGTGTCCCCCCCCCCTATAAATTTACAGCATGTCTTGTCCCCTGACGTCTTAAACTTTGCTGCCATTACAAGAGTCATTCATCACTTGAAAATAAACATATATTTTAGAGTACTGTTGTTGTTTGTTTTGTTTTGTTTTGGCAGGATAGTCTCTTAAAAACACACAATTTTCCTTCATTTCTATTTAGTGTCAGTGAAAGGGGAAATGTCACAAAACTGTGGGCTACATCTGCATTTTGGCCTTTCTAAAAGTCGACCTGTAAATGTAACGAAGAGTAAATGTTAATATAATGGCAAAAGGCATTAGGAGCACTAGATGGGGCTATAGGAGTCTGATTTTTTCACAGATTATTTGTCTCATGTACTACTGAGAGGACATAGTGACAGTTTTAGGAAATATGACAATAAATTATTTTTTATATAGGTTACCTATTGCAGCTTTAAGTACTGTGCAGTGGTTCACTTTCTGTCCTGTCTGCACATGTTAGCAGAGGAGGACATGTATAGCCACGGCAGTAAACTCTTCACAGGGAAAATTGAGTCAAGAAAACAAAATGATTTTGCTCTCCAAACTTGTTTCACCAGCCCTGACTCTCCCTCTGTCTATTGATACGGGACATTAAGCAGCACACCTCGGCCACCAAGGTGGTATGACCCAATCACTCCCCTTACTGGGAGAGCCCACTCGCTAGATTGCTGGCAGAGAAATCAGTGGTAGGATTGGAGGTGAAGGGGGGTATTGTAATAGCTCCATCACCTTAAGGATTGGAAACCTTTTCCACCAGCTTATGCCATCAGACCCCTCCCTCTCACTTCATCAAAGTCATGCTTTTCTTATTTCTTTCTATCCAAACATCTCTTTTTGTCTCTCATCTCATTCTTCTCTCCTTTTTTCAGTCCTCTTTCCGCCTCCTGGTTGCTTTCATTGGCAGAGGCAGGATGGAAGCACTCTCATTCTGACCACATTCTCCATCCTCATCCCCCCGTCCTCTTCCTTTCCTTCTCTTCATTTTCTTGCTCTCCCATCATTGCTGACATCAGCAGAGTGCTACCACTCAGTTGATGGACTCACGCTCTCTACCTCCACCCCCAACCAAACACCCTTATTCTCTTCATTCTTTTTTCCCCTCCACCTTTTCTTCTTTCTTCCTCTCTTAGTGTTTGCTTTCTTTTAATGTAACTACATATACCGTATGTAGGTGGAGGACCAATGAGGAGGAAGGAAAGTGGCCAAATAAGGCCTTCTCTGTCCTCTATGTCTTCACTCCATTCATCCACCCTTTTGTCTTTTAATCACATCTGTGTTTTAATAACCTTTACTTTGATCGAAGGAAGGTTTGCTGAGTGAGCAAGCTTTTTTGCAAGCACCCTATGGACCCTGAAGGGTTCCAGAGCTTAAGTGTTTTGCCCAAGAGCAAATTGATGGCTGGATTTTTAAAAAGTTAGGGTGATATTGTCATTTTTAAAAGAGGGTGGTAGCATTTTATTTAAAGAAAAGGACATTTGCTCCTTTGAATTTGCCTGTGAAGCAGACTGCAGAGCTCAATCCTCTGGTAGATGTATACAGTTCAATCCCATTTAGAGTTTTTGATATGATCTTATTAGTGCCAAGGACATCACAACCAATATGGAGCAGGCTTGATGAGACGACTGACAGGAGAGCAGCACCTGGCCAGATTCGAAAAGTCACATATCAAATATTTCTTTGATCAAATTTGAATCAAGATTATTCTTAAGTTTATTCTTAATTTATTTAAGTTATTCTTAAGTTTACTGTTTACTGTTGGTCACCTCAGATGTTTTCAGAAACACATTTTAGCTTGCTGTTTAACCAATCTGCCATTGCTTTCATGCTTGAAAATGTATTAATAGTACATTCATGTGATGTTGAAATTAGTTCCGAACCTGGGAAAATTCACATGAATGCTAAGCAGGAATAACAACCCATTTACTTTTAGGGTGGTTGAACGTAAATGCTTGGTGGATGGTTACAAACTTTTCATTCCATGTATTTAATAAATTTAGTATACGTTATTAGGTTTTAACCATTTTTGTCCACATAGAATGGCCGCGATTAGTTAAGAAAGTAAATTATTTGCATTAACTCTGAAAATAAGAATGGTGAAGCAACATTCTAGTGATTTTAGGGAATGCACTGCTAAAGCAAAAAGTCTGGAGAGAAACAATTTGTAATATAAAGCTTCAAATTTCATGTCATCAACATGCTTTTGAAATCCTTCCATACTTCCCTTTTACCTAATTACTTAGACACCCCTCCATTTCCTCTCCTCTCTTCACCCATGTCATCTTTTTCCAGTGTCTTTAATCCTCCTCCAGTTTTTCCATTCATCTATCTTCCTCATTTTCCTTCTCTCTGCCAGGCCAGCTGATTGGCCCACCTGTCCCTCTGTCCTCTGCCAGCATGACCATTGGAGCTCACAAGAGCACGTATGGACCTCTCAGTTGGTGGATGATTGCAGGCATGCAACATGTCATGTAGTATGTTTTCTGTCTTATCTATTTACCTTGTTGGTTAAGACAGTGTTTAGAAGCTAAAGAGACAAATAGATAAGACCAAAAGATAATGACAAATACATGAATGTTGGACTTCATATGACTCCAATGCATAAAACAATTAATTAATGTATCAGTGGTGAAATGATCATCTCCCAGACAAAAACAGCCAACAATGTAATTATGTAAGCACTGGTTTCTGTTGAGATGACCAAATCAATACATTTAGTTCTCCAATTAAAGGTATGGCTGCAGGGGTATTATGTCACCCAGAAGGTAAAACTGATTAATCATCTGATGGAGAAAACCTGATTATCAAATATGTTTTCTCTTCCTGCCAGAAAGGCCAGAAGTCGGTGTCATGTAGAGGAACAGCAGAGCTGGAGATTAAGTGTCATACTAAAGGACGCTGCAGCAGGATAGATGCTTGTCAACATTTTGTGTGTGATGATGAACCAGTTTAATGTCTAACTTTATCATCCTGCTGCCCACAAATTGTGTGTCTGTAGGTGTGTGTTTGGGTCTGGGAATATTTCTGTTCATGAAGCACAATGCAGCCCACTCTGGAGCAGGCTTTTAGCAAAAAATATTTTCTTTAAATTGAACTGACACCGATTTTATTTCATAATGTCCGTTTTCATCAGCTTTAATTCAAAACAGACGTCAAAGTCAGGATTTTTTTTTCACTGTCTTTAACACTTTGGATAAGTTTTTTTTGTCAATATTTCCGTGTATTATGCAACTACCAGCTGGATTTTCAAGAAACCTGGTAGAAATGTTCAACATGTAGCAAAGAAGAACCCATTCGATTTTGGTGTGGATCCAGACAAAGGGGCCGATTCAGGAAGTTCTTTTTCTTCTTCTGCATGCAGGGCTTTTTGACCGTTTTTGTTAAACACACTTGAGGGATTATCAGGAAACGTGGTGGAAGAGTTGGCCTTGTGCCAAAAATGGAACGGTTGAATTTTGGAGTAGAGCCAGGTGAAAGCGTGGATCCATTCTTTTCCACTTACTTTAAAGGTTAATTTAACAAGCAGAGCTTTGTGCTCCATTGAGTGCCCTTCTAGTTTTGCTTTAAAATGGCTCGTTGATCAGTGACGACGTATATTTAATGGCAGTGTAGTACTTAACCACTTTACCTGTATTACCTTTGCAGGTGGTGGTAATTTTTGATTACCACCACCAGGATGACATCATGTCTGTTTATCTATCAGCTGTTTCAGAACTGTGGACTGCAGCACCTCCACATTACAAACAGGCTCTTACACAACAGCTAAGTGATTTTCACACTAGGTAAATCAAGGTAAATAATTTAACCCTTCCTATTTTTCTATAGATACAAGCTTATCGGAGGGAGCAAAAATCCAACTAAATCCAACAATGCTAACCCCCCTTAAGATCACTTGTAGCACCAGGCTGGATAATAAAGATACATACGATCCATCAAACTTGCCAAAGCTGCTCATCATTTGAAGAGAAAGTCCATCCTCATTTTCTTATTCATAAATAGTTACGTGACATGGTTGTACAGTACAGCGGTGTGTTTCAGATCCAATAAAGGTCCCTCTTGATTGCCATAGAAGCCAGTTTGCTGTATGGCCCGGCCCCTCTGATCAAGCTACACCAATGCAGGGAAAAATGCTCATGTAGGCAGCTAGGCAAGCTAGAAGGCTCTGGTGTGTCAAAGAATACACCCAACATGCCAAACTCACAATCTGATTGGTTATAAAATATAATCAACAGCATCGTTCACATTTGCACACAGCACAGGGGATTCACTCGCAATTCTGAAGGCTTCGGGGCAGATTTTTCACCCGGAGAAAGCAGAGGTGGAAATTCTGATTGGATAAACAGTCTAATCCATCCATCCATCCATCCATCCATGTTCCTCACCCTATCTCTAAGGAAGGGCCCAGCCACCTTATGAAAGAATATAATTTTGGTTGTTTGTATCCACAATCTCATTCTTTCTGTCACCAAACTGTCTTTCCATCTCACCTTCCATTTTACCGTCACTCGTGAACAAGCCCCCAAGATGCTTAAAACCCTTCACTTGGGGCAACGACACTGTCCCGACCACGCCATAACAAAGACTCACTAATTCCATCTACTTCCATAAATGCTGTTTCAGGCATTCAAACAAATGACGAATGGCGTTGTTTTTCTTGTGAGGGTGTCTCCTCTCACTACTAACCTCGTAGACCAAGAACATAACAGCTCTTAGCTCATTGGCTATTTCCAAACATTTCAGCCATTAGAGTGCAAAACAAACAACCCTTTCTATATGTTTTTTGTATGCAGCAGATAGCCTGCAGGGCACATAGCTGGAGGGTATAGGAGAACATATAGGAGAGTGATGAGCCTGTAAATGACTGCAGAGTAATAATGATAATGGAAGTGATGGCAAAGGGACAATTTTCAGTCAGGTACCCCCCCCCCCCTCTCTTGCTGTGACCTCATTTTTCTCTCCCTGCTGGACTCCTTTTCCTCGCTCCATACAGTATTTTCTCAGGAGAGGGGTACTGTACTTGCTGTCATGCCTGTGTGTCACATTTGAACTCTTTATGAACACGTCCTTCATGTAATCTGGCCTAGGTCTGACGCCAGGCTCAGTTGTGAGTTGTCCCAACAGTGAGTCACAGGTTCTAATTCCCCATGTTGAATTGTTTTTATTTTTTTTATGTTGAATTCTGATGTTACTTGGGCTCTTTACCAGATATACACTTGTGACTCAGTATGCAAACTTTATTCCCCAAGATGAGGCAAGACGTTTTTCCACAACCCTGGAGGTTCTCCGTCTCACCTGCACAATTTCTCCTCCTCTCCTTTAAGACAAGTCCAGTGACTGTTCTAAACATGCCTGTTCAGAATGGGCCATTTGTTCGGCCTGTGGCATTGCTGGTTGCAGCTTTCTTGAGAAACACCCATAGAAACAACTTCACACCTCGTGCTTCCTTGGGATCTCAACAATACACCTGACATGATTTAAGCACATTATCCAGCAATGCAAGAGTCAACATGGGATGTTGGAGCAAAAAGCTGACAGCAAAGGTGAATTTAGTCAGTGGGTTGTAATGTTAGCAAGCATTTTTTAAAGACAAAGTTTAACTGACTTGATGTTATACTGTGATGATTAAGTGTTCCCTTAATTGTTTTGAGTAGTGTATTTAGTTGCTTGTTTATTTACTGTTAGTGCTAATTCAGTATTATTGGTCTTATCAGGAAATGCTTTTATTTTGGAGTTCACGGATGTAACCTATAACAAGAATGAGATACAGACATATGTTTACCATTTTTCTCCTTGTAAACTGCAGCACATTGGCCAGCAAAGGTTCCAGTTTGAATGACACCTGCTCCTGGTCATTATTTGAGGCTAACTCTAGGCTGTAATGAGTGAGACAAAGGCATAAAGAATAAAATATATACTTTGCACCTGTAAAATGAGAGAGGTCTATTTTGAACTCTGTTATCATGCATTAGGAGAGTCATTGGGATGTCCATGGTGTCCTCTCATTGACTGGCTGACCCAGAGTCTACCGTAGACGATTAGATTACTGAATGACGTCACAGCACAACACTGAAAATCAATGGACTGTCATCCCTGAATACTTAATACACTAGTCACACTGTGTGGGTGTCCAATCTCCTCTTTTTTTTCCCCCACTCTCATTAATTCTTCACCTCATCAATGTCTGCCTCTCCAGAGTGTTGGCCAAGAATGAAGTCAGCACACATGTATGCACGTACGCCACAGTGGCAGGAGCAGTCACGACTTACACAGCACAGGCACACTCTCTCTCAGAAACCAAGAGAGGAGAGGAAACACAAGAGAGAGGGAGAGAGACTGATACTGTTAACAGATTAAAAAATCTAAACTAAAAGTATGAAGCCTTTGTCACAGCTCCTAGACGCTGCGGCGTTTCTTACCGGGGATGAGTGCGATAAAGTCCACCAGTCGATTAAATGTTGCTGCCCTCACTAACCAGCACCAGGAATTATTTAACTAATTGAGGTTGCTCCATGTTGGAAAAAAAAAAGACATTGCAATATTTATATTTTCTGTGATATAACTGCGGTATGAAAGAAATACACCCATTTTCAAGAGATGACTTGAAATGCTCTATTTGGAAAGAATGAATCATTCCCAAACTTTCTGTAGCAGGTTTGACGTTAAATAAAGAGGTCTGGTATTTATAAACATAGAGCGTCCAGAAACTATGAACCTCCTCCAAAGCTGAGCATTCCCTCCATCATGTAGAAAGTTGGTGGTTAGCACTGTCCTCTCACAGAAAGAAGGTTCAGAGTTTGAATCCCAAACTGGTGCTTTTTCTGTGTGGACGTGTGTAACAGGAAGACGTTCCCCTGGAAATGTTACTTCCTGGAAATGAGGTACGCAACATTTGACCGCAGATAATCACATCACCTTCAAAGATATCCACCAGCTTTTTCAGGTGACTAAAAATGAATGGTTTTAATGCGAAACAGTACGTCGTTCATTCCTTCTTATATAATGCTGTTGTTCTCCGCCGTGACTTTCGCCTCCTTGGCCGCCGTTTCCATGAGCTCGAAAGGTCTAATAAGCCCCTCCCCTTCCCGCTACATAGTCATAGTCATAGTCAAGTATGCAACGTGAGACACAGCGCAGGTCTGAACTGATAGCAGAAGCATCCAAATATGTCTTCCCTCCCAAGGTCTTAAATTGGTCCTCACATGGTAACAAGAACACGCTGCTCACGCACACAGCAAGCAAACATGGTAAACACGACCTCACATTCCACTGAAGATAAAGTATGAATATGCATGAGCACTTGAAATATGATAGAAACCACGCATAGTACGGCTGTGTATACACAGTGTCTTAATACAGCGTGTGTGTGTGTGTGTGTGTGTGTGTGTGTGTGTGTGTGTGTGTGTGTGTGTGTGTTATATAGGCTGTGCTGTGTGATTGATCATAGAGAGCAAGGAAAGCAGGTTACTGCAGCACTCTCTCTCTCTCACACACACACACACACACACACACACACATGCACTCCTCCCCTCTATCTCCCTTCCCCCATCTTCCCCATCTCTGCCTTCCCCTCCTCCTCCCATCCTTCTTCCTAACCTCCCTCTCTTCCTCTCCATACTCTCACCTCCCCTGTCCCCTAAACATCACTCTTCCCTACTTTCAGTGGCCTTCCTCCTCTCTGCGCTCCATCCCTCTCCATCGCCTTCTTGAACAGCCAAACCCATCTTGTATTCACTCTCTCTCTCTCTCTCTCTCTGTTCTGTTATCCAGATCTCAGGGGAACGAAGAGACATTGTCACGTGTTCTGTTCTTCTTCCATCTCCTCCTCCTTTTTCCTCCCTCTGTTCCCTCTAGCTGCAGTGGTACAGCTTCAGTCTACTGCTGCTCTATCTATCTATCTATCTATCTATCTATCTATCTATCTATCTATCTATCTATGTACCCTCATTTATTATCCTGAATTTTAATAGCTACCAACCAGCCTTCATTTGGAGAAATGAGCGTTCCAACATGGCATCCCTTTCATTCCCAGGAAAGTTGCTCACTGAGTGCTGAGGCCAAAAGAGGTTTCTACAGGCTATAGTGCGTTGGGATCCATAGAGCATGCCCACTAAAGACTTGTGCACTCATTAAAGGCATGAAATCATTTAATGATGCAGCTCTTCAAGATTGTTTGGACTGAGAGTCATATTGGTGTGTTTCTGATGTGTACATCATTCTATTGCTGTTCCTTGGGCAATGATTGCGTATGGGAAAGGATGATTTTGGGCCAGTGTGAGTCCCATGCACAGCAGCCCTGTCTCCTAGAAATTACATTTATACAGAACTAATTAGAAGTAGCCACAAAAAAGCCAACCAATTACATTTAATATTAAGATAATTTAAGTGTACGTCAAGTAAAAATATTGATAGGATGCAGAACATTTCGGTAAAAATTCACCAACAACGTATTTGATTTGGTTCCAGAAAAAAAGTCCAAAACAGTTTATTTGATTAATTTAATGTAATGTAAAAATGTTTTGTTGAGTGAATGTATAAACATGGTGAAGAAGGACACCTCAAGTTCAACATTTAGACACATTATCCAAATAGTTTAAGTAGTATTAATGTAATGCTGTTTTTTTTTTGGTGATCTGTTAGATCTATTCTACCATTTCTAATCGCCACATGCACACTTCCCATGAGAGAGTATGGACAAAACATATGAACACACCTTTAACTAGGACTGGCTACATTTTCTGCATGCTTCTCCAACACTTTGGTCACATTTGACATCCTGGGAGGACAGGTGATAAGACGGAGGGACTGAAGACAACACATCCCCTGCCATGTTACGGCCACTTCATGTCCGTTACTTTTATGGTTATGTGGTTATTGATTGACTGTGGTGCATTCCCCATTCTGTCAACCGGGACGACGTGTCAACAGCTTCTCTGGAAGGGTTTCGCCCAGTCAGTGCTGCGTGGCCTGCGCCAACAATTCCACCCAGGTATTCTCCAATGCTGACTGGTTCCTCCATCTTACCCCTGTGGCTGTGCCCCCCAAACACCCAACTTTACTCATCAGCCCTCAATATGATAAAGGCTACCTCGTGCAAACAGTGGCGGTTGTGATTTAATCTGAGCAGTCTGCTTCTGCACCTCTATGTAACCCAGTTAACTTGTACACCTTGTGTCTGTAGTTATCTATTTGAAAATATTGTTAATTCACAGTTTTTGTTAGTTAGCTTTGCTGTTTTATCTCCATGCTCTCCACACCACACTTATGAGTAGTCTGATTTGTCTAACACTAGGCTTTATGGGCTTTGCTATTGAAAGGTAAGAGTGGTTTTCTTTTCTCTTATTTTCATCTGTTTCAGCTGCACGGAGGCTCTGGGGTTCTGTGGGGGAGGGAAAGTTGTTTGGGTTTTGCTTCTTTTATGATTTGATGCCACCCACAAGGCCCCTCCCTTGTACCATGTCTCTGTCTGACCGTTTTGTTTTGTGATTGATTACATCAAGAATAAACGACAACAACTGCAACAACAAGCAAACTGTATATCGCTTCCCTTAAACATTGTAACATTCCGGGAGAAATTAAAAGGCAGACATTTGTAGTTTGTGGAAATTATTCTAAAGATGTCGATCATTTAAACTGAACAGAGAAAGAGGGGTTGGAGGAACTTTACCCCTCTCAAAGCCATTGCCATAACAACAAACCAGCTCCCCCATGGCTCTGACAAGTGACATTTCACTTTGCCCTGGTTGCTGCTCCCTGTGGTGCTGTTCTGATCGAGGCTGTGTGTGTGTGTGTGTGTTTGTGTGCGTGTCCTCATTAAAGGAGGAAAGCAACTGAGTGGGAGTGGCCCTGATCACACACGCACACCTTGTCATACCAGATGTCTGCTGTGTCTGATCAAAAGAGAGGAAGTCACGCACACACACACAGATTCAGAGTAAAGATTTAAACAAAGATCTGCTATGTTGTTGTGCACAATATGTAAAAATACAGAAATAAAACAAATATGAATAACATGAGTAACATACAGACATAAAATAGCAAATGGATAAAATATTGTATGTAAAAAAAAAAAAAAAGCATAATTAAGGTTAAAATAAAATTGAAGTATTGAAGTATTATTGTGGACTCACCCAGTGAGCACGACCACAAAGTCCATGACGTTCCAGCCATTCCTCAGATAGGAGCCCTTATGTAACGCAAAACCCAAGGCCAGGATCTTGATCCCTGACTCAAAACAGAAGATGGCTATGAAGTAGGGCTCCGTCTCCTCCTGCAGGGGAGAGGAGGGGAGAGGAGAGGAGAGGAGAGGAAAATGGTCAATGAAAATGCAGATTAAGGGTCATTTTTTCCAATTTTCTACTTATTTGTTCCAAAAGATTTTATGATTAAAAAAAAACTTCTCTCTGCTGTCAGTTCTTATAGAATATGATACAAAATTGGCAATTATTATGGGATAAAATTTCTAACATCAGAATGTCATTTGGTTGTGTGATTGATATATTTTCACTCATTGCTTTTGATTGTTCATTAAATAAGATACAAATCACCATTCAATTTAAAAGAGTAAAGATAGTAAATGTTTGATTGTGTATATCTTATCCTACTGTATCATCCAATCTGTATCATCATCCAATTAGAATTCATATTGTACTAGTTCTAGGCTATATATTATCACGTTTGCCGAGGAGGTTATGTTTTTGCATGTGTTTGTCTGTCTGTCTGTTAGCAAGACTTTTCTACTACTACACCAAACCTTGTGGAGGGGTGGGGCACGGACAGGCATGCCGATATATATAGGATTGTTCGGCCTTGACGGATGTCTACTGAGTGCTACTGTAATTTGCTTTGTGAATGTATGCCTATGTATTCTGTGTCCTTAATGTGAGTCACTTTTCTCTGTGCATTTGTAAGCCTTTGTGCATATTTCTGTTCATACTCATAAGGCCTATGTGTGCGTGTTTGCATATGCTGATTTGTTGTGTGTGTGTGTGTGTGTGTGTGTGTGTGTGTGTGTGTGTGTGTGTGTGTGTGTGTGTGTGTGTGTGTGTGTGTGCGTTACCAGTCGTTCCGATAGAGGCGTCTTGTCTCCATCAGGAAGATGCTGTTCCAGAGCCAGGACGATGCAGTTTGCAATGATGGTGGTGAGAATCATCCATTCAAATGGAGTGCAGCTGGAGTTAAGGCTAACATCAACAAGTAGCTCACAAACACACCTCACGTACATCTTTCACGCTCCTGATTGCCAGGAACCAGCCTCTGTTTCTCTCTCCCCGTACTTTTCTTAAGCTCTCCAATATCACGACGTCTGATAAAGGTAAAACTGTCTCTTCATTCATGACGTTTTTAAAACGGCAAATCATTTTCTGGTATTCTCTTAGACCTCAAAATTCCATTTGATTCTCTTATGTTTAAGTTCAACAGACAACAAATAGAGAGGTGAATGTAGCCACTTTAAATTCATTTTGGCAGACAAGACAGTATGAGAATAGAAATAGGAGAAAGTTGGTCTTAATCTTTTGTTTTATTTGTTTTTGCATCTTTGGTTTTCCTGCAAATAATGTGTTCTGTTTGTTTAAGATATTTAAAAGTAGATAGTTGAAGTACATTAATTCCATTCCAATTTCCAACTTTACAGCAGTCATTTATACTATATGTCAACCCTTGTTCTGTATATGCATGTGATTGGTGTGTGTGGCAGTAAATCGCCTGTAAATTCCTTATTTCAGACACATCCATTTCCTAACATACACACAACCAAACATACTTGACAAATAACTGGAACATGTCCAGATTAAATATTTCTGTTTTGTCAATAATGCAGCCTGAAAATCAGAAGTACAGCAACGACCGACACATTAGATTTAAACTGAAAATGGGCAGTTTTCACACACAGACGCACACACTCTTGCGCGCACGCACACATTCACACACACCACCAACACCAACACATACAAACAACTGCACTTGACGAGATGGAGTGCTGTGAAAAGCTGGCTGCTCCACCAGGCGACCTCGGTGAGTCAGGCTGTGTGTATGTGTGTGTGTGTGTGTGTGTGTGTGTGTGTGTGCCTGTCTATCCATGTCTGAGTAATGGTTGCTGGAGGGGCTATGAAGACTGGATACAACCAGACAGATCAAGCCTGTGCCTAATTGGCCAGTCATTATACTGTTAGCCTGCATGTGTGTGTCCGTGTGTGCGGTGGGAATACGTGTCCACATTCAATGTTGACACTGACACTATGGCCGGAGGATGGCCTCTGTGTGTGTGTGTGTGTGTGTGTGTGTGTGTGTGTGTGTGTCTGAGTGTGATGTGAGAGGATCAGACAGATCGGTCTGAGGAATACACGCTAACAAGATGACACTGAACTACACTGCACATGCTGGCTGGCAGACACAATGCTCGCTACTACTTGTAGAAGATGCAGCAGCACACACAGAGCATACCTAAGAGCAAAACTTAGAAAGGTAGACTTCCCAGAATGCCTTTCTCCTCCAATATTATTGGAAAAATATTTCTAGCTATATTTACAGTTTATTTAGTGTGTTCTTGAAGATAAATATATTCTATTGTGTTAAGTATAGAGCAGGGGTGGGCAATTATTTTTCCTAGGGGGACACATGAGAAACCCAGATTGTTGCAGGGGGCCACACAAATTTTGGTACACTGTACACAGGCATCAGGGATGCTGTCATGGATACAATGGACCTGAGCTCATTTAAGATGGATTGAGGCGAAGTGGGAAAACTGTCCTGTGGTCTGATGAGTCAAAATTTGAAATTCTTTTTGTAAATCATGGACGCCACGTCCTCCGGGTTAAAGAGGAGAGGGACCATTCGGCTTGTTACCACCGCACAGTTCAAAAGCCAGCATTTGTGATGGTATGGGGATGCATTAATGCACATGGCATGTGCAATCTGCACATTTGTGAAGGCACCATTAATGGTGAATGATATCTACGGGTTTTGGAGCAACATATGCTGCCAAGTAGACGTCTTTTTCAGGGAAGGCCTTGCTTATTTCAGTAAGACAATGACAAACCACATTCTGCACGTATTACAACAGCATGGCTCCGTAGTAAAAGAGTCTGGGTGCTAAACTGACCTGCCTGCAGTCCCAACTTGTCACCCACTGAAAATGTTTGGTGCATTATGAAACGTAAAATACGACAAAGGAGACCTCGAACTCTTGAGCAGCAGAAAGCCTACATCAGGAAAGAATGGGAAAACATTCTTTCAAAATGACAGCAGTTGGTCTCCTCAGTTCCCAAACGCTTACAGAGTGTTGTTAAAAGAAGAGGTGATGCAACACAGTGGTAAACATGACCCTGTCCCAACTTTTTGGAAACGTGTTGCTGGCATCAAATTTTAAGAGATGATGTCATTTTCAAAAACAATTTAATTTTTTCTGTTTCAACATTTTAAATGTTGTATTTGTGCTATTTTCAGTTACACATGGGGTTTCAATGATTTGCAAATCATTGCATACTGTTTTTATTTACATTGTATACAACGTCCCAATTTTTTTGGAAATGGGTTTGTACTTTTCGTACTAATACTCCTATTTTCCTTTGACATTTAGATGTGGTATTCCTTATTTAATTTTCTTCATTTGTTGATACGGAAGAAAGTCATCCTGTGATTTTTTTTAATGTCCTCTCTTATCTTTTGTTCTGACCCCAGGAAGACTAATTGTTACCACGGTAATAACTAATGGAGATCCCAAATAAACAAACAAATAAAAAGGGTTGAGACCCTTAAATCAAGTCTACAAGTTTATAATAGATATTCGTAACAGACACATTTTAGGTAGTCTTCTCCTTTACTGTAATATCTGGTAGACAATGCACAGCTAACATTATTGCTAATATGCTGTCATCCTGTGAGCAGACTCAAGACCAAGAGAAGAGTTTGTGTTTCCTACTGCAGGATGTCTGTTACTGTATATGCACAAGTGGAAATGTTAATATTACTCATGTTTTTTTAAACTATAAGTAACGATAAAATGAGATTTGAACTACTTGCTGGATTTTGTTGCAAATCAATTTACAGTAACCCTATGCAGCTCACAGATGCTGTGTTCGTGTGTATGTATGTGTGTGCGTGTGTGTGTGTGTGTGTGTGTGTGTGTGTGTGTGTGTGAGTGTTTTCAGGCTACACCATCTATTATTCAGCAGACACACACTCTGCTGGCCCTAACAACCTACTGAAAGCAGGAGGTAACACTCCCTACATCTGTGTGTGTGTATGTGTGTGTCCCATTTCCGCACCTCCCTTTTAGTTTTTCTTTCCATTTTGCCCTCTCCTACTTTTCCTTATCTTCATTGATTTTCCTCTCTTTCTCTCAAATGTTTTCTCTCACAATTCCTATTTGTATTTTTCGTTTTCCCTCCGTCTCTCGCTCCTTGCCTCCTTCCTTTCTTCCTCCAACTGACTGCAAACTGTAAGTCACCCCTTTCTTCTTCCTGTGCTTCCTTTCCTCCCTTATCTTCCCCTCTTTTCTCCTCACTTTCAGTCTTCCACTTCACATGTTCCTTCCTTTTTTTTGAGTGAGAAAGAAAGAAAGATCAGGTGAATCAGAGGCAATTAGAGAGCTGCAATTTTTGGCAACAGTATTATTGGTGAGCACTGCAAAAAAAGTGTGTGTGTGTTCCTCTCTTGCTAATTAAAACAGCTTTCTGATGGCCACAAACAAGCCGTGCCCTGCCAAATACACTGACCTCACATACACACATACACTGTCTCTCCTCCTTTCTCTCTTTATCGCTTCTTTTCACTGCAGGCGGCTACTCAAGCAAACAATTACACACACAAAAAGAAGGTATGCAAAAAGAATGAGCACATGCACACACACCCACACACAAACAGACATTATTACACCAGCTAATGCATTGATGTGCACAGGTAATGCTACACACAAACACAAACGGGGAGAGAAGAAATGCACCCTCAGCAATATTTTGCTATTATTGTGTATAAACACACACACACACACACATGCACGCACACAAATTCTGCCAGCAAATGTATTAACTTGCCACAGAGAGAGAGAGAGAGAGTATATTGTATGTATTGGCTTCATTTTTAGGCAACATTTCAAAAGGAAAGAAGGATCTATTTATTTATTTATCCTTTTTCAGCCAGGAAGATCCCGTTGAGATAGGAGATCTCTTCTTCCAGGCCAGGGAGTCCTGGTCAATAATGTCTGTGATTATGGTGAACTGACCCTTTAAGCATTAAGGGTCAGTCCCTGTATGAGTAAAATTGAAGTTACGCACAAATCATCAGTCTATTTGTCCTCTGGAACACAGTTGAGACCTGTGACATGTCCTTACTGGGTCACAGGATTATTTCTGCTTGTTTTGGAAGGTTTCTAAATGTCTTACCTCTGTCTGTAAGTGTGCATAAACCTTCAAGACACTGCTGTATTTTTCATATAAACTCATACATTCATACAGCATTACACCATGTATGTGCCTTACAGTGGTGGGCTGTAAATTTTAGACCTCGGCCTTCAGTGCCATGCTCCTGCAATTAAACCACCTTAGAATAACATCCC
Source organism: Chaunax sp. Z400 (assembly GCA_037577475.1). Lineage (NCBI taxonomy): Eukaryota > Metazoa > Chordata > Actinopteri > Lophiiformes > Chaunacidae > Chaunax > Chaunax sp. Z400. The sequence continues at coordinate 13,495,354 of CM075191.1, read as the reverse complement.
CATGACACTGTGACAGGATGCTGCATCACACACAGACATTGTATAGCCCAAATCAATGTCATTACCACAGAAACAGGAACGGAACACACTCCCACCTGTCACATTTACTCACACGACCACCAAGCAAACAAAAATGCTCTAAAAACACAAACAACACAATCAGGATGAAACAGGCTTCTCCACAGATTCCAGCCAATCTGCTGGACCTGAACATACATGATACCACGGCACACTCGCTACTCAAAAGCACAGGCAGGCTACTGAACCTGAACATCACTCACACCGGCAGCAATGACCTAAAGCAATAATAACAATAATAGCATTAAATAATAATAATAATAATAATAATAATAATAATAACAATGATAATGATGATAATAATATGCCAGGATGAAAACTGTCTATTTATCAATCGACTCTGTTTCAGTATGTGGACAGGGCGACACGTCCACACCGCAAACACACCACTGTCTGTGGTTCTAAAACAACTGCCACACATATCAAGGTCAGTCATTTGTTTTCTTTACTATTCCTTTGTACACATCTTTTAGATACATTTTATTTATCTATTTATCTATTTATTCATTCACCCATTCACACAAACACTCATACAGTGGTGACAGAAGCTACCACGCAAGGCGCCACCTGCTCATTAGAAGCAGTAACCACCGACCTGATAAGTGGACAACTGCTCATACCTCTGAGCCACAGCCGCCCCGCTGCTGCTACTACTACTAAAAATGATGATAATAATAATGAGCGTGATAATGTGATGTTTTCTGATATCTTTTCGTATCATTGCAACCCTACAAACTGCTACACAATAAAACTCACAATACATCCATATAGGATCGTGTATGAATGTATCAGATGTACTGTATATTGCTATATTGTATATTATTATTGATCTAATATTACATAAATACTATTCACACATACATACATATACACGTGCACACATACACGTGCACACACACAAATATATACATAAATACACAAATGCAAATAAAATTTTATATATATATATATATATATATATATATATATATGTTTGTGTGTGTGTTCACTCAACTGTGCTTGTGTGTGTTTTCAGCTGATGAGGCATTTTGGCGTGGCGCTGAGGCTGTGCTTTAGGGGAGCTGAGCCTGATGAGGGGGAGATTTTAAATCACACCAAATGAAGCTTTATCAAATAAATGAAACTGTGTAGCACTCGACTCAGCAAGAGCCATTTCCTTTATAGGAGTGACGCAAGCACTTGCTCTCCTGCTCTCTCTCTCCCATTAGTCCTCCATGCTCCTTCACAAACATGCAGAGCTGAGAAATAGCAGGTACATACAGTTTGCAGACAAATATCCTCTAAAACCTTAACTCCAAATAGATTCACTAACACACATATTAAATGCAGGTCAATTATTCTGCTTGTGCTGCCATCTACATGTAGCAGATCCTGCAACACCTTAGCGGTATCTCAATTCAGGGCCTGCATCCGTCGAAGGGCGTGGTCTATGAAGGCGTGGCCTTTGTAGGCCACTGTAGTTGCACTAAGCACTGTTAAATGAGACAATCTGGTCTCTGGAGAATTTCGCCAGCTCTTCCTATCCTTACCCTTGCATCACAAAATGCCTCTTCTGTTGCCTAGCAACATTGACAGCTGGAGTTGATTAGATGATGAGTAGTTGTAGTTAAAGTTGTTGTAGTATAAGCTGTGTAGTGGAAGTGGTAGGAGTAAAAGCTGTGGTGTAGTAGTAGTAATAGCACTAATGTCAGCTGTAGTAAAAGCTGCAGTAATAATAGTAGCCGTAGTGAAATTTTTTGCAATTAAAACGGATTTAGTAGTGGTGCAGTAGAAATAGCCTATTATGACAAGAAGTTGAGATGCTTCACCTTCACTCCTAAGTGTGTGTGTGGTGGGGGGGGGGTACATCACAGCTGGGCATGGTCACATGTGCAACACCACTAGACCCACAAAAGTCACTGAGATAATTCGTTCATACAAGATCCACTGTGGAGTTGCTTTTCAACAAATGTTCACAGTGTCAATAATGTCATCATCACTTTTTAAAGATTGCATGGTTGGACAATATGGAGCATTATGGTGAATATAAATAAGACCTGAAATCCCCAGAAACACAACAAAGTCATCAGCATACAACTTAACCCTCCATTCTTTTGATGAGCCTAGAGTAGTGAATGTTGTTTAGGATGTATGCTATGGAGAAGAGGACCAACCTTCAGAGTCACTTTAAAATAATCTTTCCATGGATAAAATGAAATTTGTGGAAAAAATCAAATTATTAAAAAGCACAACTACTTATCATGGTTAATAAATGTGTTGAGTTTGGTGAAGCTAGAATATATAGTTTCCCAGATAAGCTCTGGAAAAGATGACTGCACCCTTCAGAGTCATCTTAAAAAACATGTTTCTATGGAAGGAAGAAAAAAAATGATTTGTGTAAAATTCAAAATAATGTGGGGTGCTGGGGCATCTCCCCCCAATACTGAAAATAAATTTATGAGATAATGTGAAATAATTATGAAATAAAAAAATGTTTACTCATATACCGTAATTCACCTGGTGGTCTGTCACTATTCATTTAAAATTGCTTCCTAATTGCTGTTGATTTTTCTGTGAAGACATTTACTTCCTGTTTGAAGGGCGCCGGCAAAACTCAAGTCTATGGAAGTCCTTTAACTTAAGGCAAGCAGGTGACCTGAAGCTGCTCTCTAATTGGTTGCATCAGATTTTCAACAGGATGCAGTTCTCTGCACCCCAGACACTCCCACTTTTAGTGGCAGCGATTGTTTTCATGTTTTTAATGAAATGTCATTAGATAAAACTCGACCCTGTCTTTCATGTTCACACCAACCAGTAATATAATTACAGACTGCCATTCCTACCAGTATTTGCAAGTCCGCTCACATTATAAGTGACTTGGGGCTTGTTTTTCTGTGGAGTCTGGAGAGAGGTCCAGCTGCAGTCTCACAGAGTACGACACAACACTCCCCCTGAAGTCTTACCCGAACCCTTTACAAGCAGTTTTGGAGCCTCATCATTTCTGGGGTGCAAACAGAAACAAAAGTCTCCAGAATGACGACGTCTCCAGCTGTGTAGGATGTGTGTATCAGTGGTTAGAATCACACGAAGTCACTTCATTTCATAGCTTCAAATGGGTTTCATCTTGAGACTAAAATAACCCAGATACTAATGTAGACAAGATGGGAGGTAGAGCTGAAAAGTCCTGCCTCGCCTAACGTCAGTGTTTAGGCAACATCTGAAACACGGATATTTAAAAGAACACCATGGTAGGGGTGTGGGGGGGAAATGATTCATAAATGCATCATGATTCTCTCGTTTATAGATCACATGTCCATGCAGAAAAGTCAATAATCTGAAATCTAATTATCATCTTTATGCTTCCCTGCAACATTTCTACAAGACCATGTAGAGGTGGGAGTCCATCATTGTGTCTCTGTCTATGTACTCAAGTCCCATTTAAAGACCCAAGTCAAGTCCTAAACTCAGAGGTTCGAGTTCTAAACAAGTCTTATAGAGGGAAAAGACGGGAAAACACAAGCATGGTCAACTGGGATCTCTCTATGTTCAATCAAGCTGCTTAGCTGAGTAGTTTGTTGAGACTTCTGATTGAGAGTCTTCTGTTTGGGAGTGACAGGGTTGGGGGTGGGTGGAGACTGTGTTTCCTGCACCCTCAGCCACATGTTATTAGTTATCTTAATGTCCAGCTCTTTTTCCCATTGTTGAATCACTGTACAATCCTCATTACCTCCACCAAGGAGGCTATGTCTTCACCTCCTTGTCAGAGGAATTACGCATAAAACTACTGGATGGAACTTGGTGGAAGGGCGGGGCATGTACCAAGAAGTAACCCCTCAAATTTGTTGCACACTGTCCCGAACTACACAGAAACGGATTAACTGATTCCCAGGAAACTTTGTGGACATGGGTCAGGCAAGCGAAACAGACGTGTAGGATCGCTGACTCTTGGCAGAGGTATGAACTCTACTGAGTGCAAATCTAATTCTGATGTGACACCATGACATAACTTGCTTTAATTGCTACCTGAGTTATAAACATTGGTAAAGCATAAAAGGGGGCTCACTTGGGCCCCTTTTACACAGGGCAGCAAATGAACTGCAATGACATGGAGGAAAAATTATTGTTGTAGCCATGTTATTTCAATGCTTACAGGGCACTGGTTGATGCACATAGAAAATGTCACACCAGACCCTGACAACAAAGAAGGTTGTGCTTCTGAAGGGTGCAACTTCAATGCCAGTGCTTTTCCTGAACTCCTAGATGCTTCATTTAATTTATTTCATTACAGTTTTGTACTCTCAAAACTACAGCCAGAAGCCTTCTCAGCTGTGGCAACAACCTACTGTAGAGTAGAGTTTGATCTTCTCTCTTTCCTAACTCCTCTTCCTCTTTTCTCGCTCTCCCGTTATCCCTTCATCTGCCTCCTCCTTCTCCCTGGCCTCCCAGGTTGAACGCTCCTCATTCCCTCTCTTCAGGCCTAACATCACTGAAAGTCACTCTACAGCTGTCTTTCTTCCATGTTCTAATTCAGCCATCTTACCTTCTCTCTTTCCTCTCCTCCATACCTCTACTTCCCCTCCTCCCTCCCCTCCTGTTCCTCTCCTCTCCTCCATGAATTGCTATATATAGACACGTAAAAGATAAAAGGGTGCATCTTTCTCTCTCTCTCTCCCTCTCTTTCCCCCGACCACAGCTTTTTTTGAGTTGCGAAAGAAGCTTTTTTTTTTCCAAATTTGTGTCACTTTGGAGGCTGGTAGTGAGAACTGGATAGGTTACCTGTCTAATAATAATAATCCCCCCACACACACACACACACACACACACACACACACACACACACACACACACACACACACACACACCATAATAGATATTATATGATTGATAAACTACCTCAGATAATGGTTTCTGGTTAAAACCATCCATTTCAAAATGACAGAATGTCACGAAAGTGTTATTTACTGTAAACGTAATTTAAATCCAGTGAAGAAACACTGAGAATGTCCAACACCGGTTTTTCACCAGTTCAGAAATGAAGTTTATCCACTCAGTAATAGTGTTCTCTGAGGCTGGGGCCGATGTAACACTTTGTGCTAGACTGTGCAGGCAGAGCAGCACAACAAAAGCAGTTGTCATGCTTAGCTGTCGCCCTTCAGCATAAGCTTGTGGCTGAGGCACTTGCATGAAAAACAGGGCGGAGCTCACAAGGATTATCGAGCCCTGGCTGGAGATACTCAGGTGTGGGTGGAGATACATAGGTGGAGTACAGGATTATGCAAATACATAGGGAGGGGAGATAAATCTGAGTGGCGTATTAAACATGTTTTCTGATATAGGCAGATCCCAAAAACCTTATTGGGTTGCCTTCTTTCACAGTTTGTGGTTTGGTGGGCACTCCAGATACCCAAATGTATGTGTACAAGTTTAAAAAAAAAAAAAATGTCCCCTTTAAAGAGGATTTAAAAAAACTGAATGAAAAAGTATAATGTGCAATGTATAACAAAATGGGCAAGAATATCAAGTGTGATGAAAAAACAGATCAGCACCCAAAAGTGTCAGTTTGTGATAAATTCATTCTCCTTTTTTTAACTTACATATGAAACTCCCAGCAGCCAATGCTGATCTTAACTCTGGCAGGTAACTCTGCTCGAGCAGCTTCTTTTGTAGGTCAACCATCATCTGGAGTCCTGTTCTATTTTAACAATCTAGTTGTCTTGTAAATTATTAAATGCAGTGGCTGGCTGGTAAATTTACCAGCTGCAGAGGACAAAAAGTTTTCTTCCTTATCTTTTACTTTTTTGTCTACTTGTCTTATTTTCTTCTTAAATTTGTTACATAATGAATCATATTTTCAGCATTTGTTGTTTTATCACATAAAAAAATGACTTTAGAGTATTTAAGCAACTCTACTACAATCGTGTCGCAGTAATGTCACTACTGGCGGCGGAGTTCTCCTAACAATCTACTGCTTGAGTTTCCTCAGTGTCAAATAAACACGACAACGCCAATAGGGAAAGCAAAGAAGGACAAAGAAGCTACCTGAAATACAAATCAACAATTAGTCATTTTATAAAGGTGGGAAAATGTGATCTCTATTTGATATTATCATACACTTTTAATAAGAAAAAGTGTATCAAAATGCACTGTTCAAAAAGATTAAGGGAACTTAATCATCACAGTATAACACCAAGTCAGTTAAACTTTTTAAATCACTGTTGAAGACTTATTTATATTGACAGGCCTTCTTATAACTTTTGTTTTTACTTTTTAGTTCTATTTTTCCTAATTTGGATGCTGCACTTTAGTCTTGCACTGTTATAATTTGATCATGGTTTTTGCATTTCATCCTTTTGTTTTGTTTGCCGTTTTGATCATGCATAGTTTTAAGTTTCCTTAATTCCTTATGCCGGCCTGTTTTATTCATACATTATCCATTACGTATTATATTTTTGTGTTTATTTCTGTTGTAAAGCAGTTTGAAACTTTAGTTTTGATAAGTGCTATGCAAATAAATTTTATCATATTACCATTAGAAAAATAGAAGGAGAGGGTTTCATTTATTCAAATTATTGTTCATTAATAATTATTATTATTATCATTTTTATGTGTCCAAAATCTGCCAAAACCATCTTCCATCTTTTATTTAAAATAAAAATGTTATCTAGCCAAAGACATCACATCTCTGCATCATCTTAATTTTCCCTCTGTCTCTTTCTCACGCAATCCTTTTTCTTCTTCCTCTGAATCTGGAACACAAGCACAAAACCACTTGCCTGTTCTTTTTCCATCCCTTCCATCCCTTTCTTCCCACTTTCGTTCGCTTTACTTCTCTATTACTGTTTACATCATACAGTCTAAACTCAGCCAGGCCAATGGCTGCAGCATGAGTATCATTGGAGAAGGAAGAGGACGAGTGATGAGAATAAAAGCAAAAATAAAAATAAAAAAGATGTTGAAATGAGAAGAAAGAAGAATAAGAATAAATGAAAAATGATTAGTTAAGAATAGTTAAGTTAAGAATAAAGAAGTGATGGATGGAGGATAAGGGGAGAAAAGAGTAGAAAGAATGAGAAAAGAAAAAAGTAGTGAAGGTGTGAGAAAAGAGTAGGACGAGACTGGTGGAGGAGGAGAGGGATGAAAAGGATAAGAGGGAGAACTGCAGTATTTTTTATCATACTGACTGAATGGGCTTCATAAAAGTAGGTTACTGTCAGCAGACAAGGAGTGGCTCAGACTCTCACACACAGGGCTACATGTTCCACCTCCATTTTAGTTCTGCTGAAGCAGCTGCAGTGTGTGTGCCTATGTGTGTGTGTGTGTGTGTGTGTGTGTGTGTGTGTGTGTGTGTGTGTGTGTGTGTGAGAGAGAGAGAGAGAGAGAGAGAGAGAGAGAGAGAGAGAGAGAGAGAGAGAGAGAGAGAGAGAGAGAGAGAGAGAGCCTTGAGCATGCTCAGTGAGCCATCAGCAAAGCTGTTGGTTCTAACATGAAAATGCCAAGTGGATTGTTTTAAATGGCAACGGCGGATGTTTCAGCAGGAAAACAACTGTCATCAAAGACCTCTGGTTGTGCAGCAATCAAATACCAACTACGAGTCAAACATGACTGCTGCATACTGAATACACAGGCCTCATCTATAAAAATGTTCTTAGACATATTTCAACTTAAGCTTAAGATCACTTCTGACAAGGTGCTTACGTTTGATTCAGAAAAGATGTTGAGCTTAAAAACCTTACGTAAGCAGGTTATTAGAATCCCATTGGTAAGTCATGCTCCTTTGCGTATCTATAAATCTCAAATCACTTTAAACTGACGGCACAAGCTTTGTGATTTCCCTCTTAAAATGCCAGCATGAATGAGAGTTCAGAAAAGAATGGCGATGACCTAAAGAGAAAATCAAACGTTTTGGAAAGATTTGAAAAAAATAAAAATAAAAAGTGCATTATCAGTCATAAAAATTGCTCTGATGATTCCTGCAGAAAAATCCACTTCTCCATTAATATGCATGTTAAATTTTGTGGGGATATGACAATAACCAAGGGTTAACCCTTTGATGCACAAAATCGGAGTCCAGCTATCCTAGATGAAGGAGACTCATTTGATGAGTCCTCTGAAGAGGTCAAATAGACTGAGTATAAAGGGGTGTTACTGGAATGAGCATCCCCCCACTAAGGGCAGAACAATGAGCCATAACATCCTGAGGAGCTGCCCAGGACCTGCACCTGGTTCAACAGCTCATTCGCCAAAAGATGCCTGGGATATGCTCATCAGTGACAACATCATTGAGGAGGTTCTACAATGCACCAACTCAGAGGGATGACGAGCATCAGGAGCAAAAGGGAAAGAGTGGAAAAGCATTGGCAAAGAGGAATTTGACCCTCCTTGCAAGGGGAGACCAGAGCTGGGACCACTGATTTGTGAGCTGAATCTGCTAACACTATACAGCATAAGAGTGAAGTTATTGAATATTTTTCCCAAAGAAATTTCCCCATAAATGATACAAAAGTACATTTACCCTAAAAATTGCTGTAGTATAATCAACAGTATTGCATAGATGTGAGGACTGTTTTTCGTGAGGGTGGTGCATCTTGTAGACAGACCCTGCTGAGTCGTCTGACTGCTGGCTGCACATAGAGACCAATGTTGCTCGTCCAGCTTGGAGGGTGGCTTGTTTTAATGAAAGCGATTTAGTTGCTCATTATCTACCTTACTCCGATATAAAAGAGGCATCGTTTGCATTTTGACAATGTTTACCGAAAGAGTTACCTGGAAAGTTTGAATTTGTGAATGTCTGTACAACTGTACCAAAAGATTAAAATAGACTCAAATTAAAAGCGCTGAGGTGACAATTGGAAGCACAGGAAAAATACACCCATGACAACAAAATCACATCTCTGCCGCTTTCCATTGGGAAGCTGAGATAATAAACACGAGCAGTGAAGACTCAATTTGCTCTAAATCCAGACACCATAAATGGAAAAAAAAAACATACAAATTTAGCAGTTTGTTTTCCCAGTGTGAATTTTACTTTACTTCTTCCCCAAAGCCTCATTTGTCCTTTCACATCATTGGGCCCAAGAAAACAGAGTTGAAGCTGATTTCTCCTCAGGGGGCTGCCCATAGTGCCGGGTCAGAATCAAATTTATTCATTTATTTATTGAAGGTGATGGTACACCGTTCCGGATCATATCAAACTGGTTTTTAAAATTTTTACACAAGCCAAGCCAATTTATGACTCGGGTAAGATTCAAGTTAAATTTCAATATCTTAATAGTAAATGGGAACATGTTCAATCCCACAGGACAGCCAGGCAGAGTCAAAGTCAATGAGCGATGGAATGTCAATGGAGATGCAGTCAGAGGAAATAGCATGCCCTTAAACACACACACACACACACACACACACACACACACACACACACACACACACACACACACACACACACGCATCTGATCTGATGGCGGGCTAACCAACATCCCACTGTACTGCTAGCTCAGCAGCTGTAAAACTGTCAAGAGAACTGACGACCGAGTATTCTGTCTTCTCTCTCTCTCTCTCTCTCACACACACACCAACACCCACACCCACACCCACACACACACACATACACACACAGAAATCTCTGAACATCACCTCCTCCCCCTCGGGTACACACAAATATGAACACTGCGGGGGGGGGCTTTTGGACATTTGAATGTAGTCCACGACTTTCAGCAAATGCCTACTTTCAGTGAGAAAAGTGAGGATGTGTAAGCTGGGATGCTGGATGGGCAGGGAACACATCTTCCTTTGTGTCCTATTTTACACCCATGTATTTTTTTTTTAAACCTTGCAAATTTAACTCTAAACAAATGGGTTTTTGTTGTTTTGTTTGGTTTTGGTTCAATCAATGATTGATCAGTGATTTTGTAGAATCTGATGGTGAGAAATCAAACTACATATTTTGCTTGACTGGGTGGTAATTATGCAAAACAAGTTGGAACAACATTCAAAATTTAGATTAGTGCTGCAATGATCAGTGGATTAATCAATCAAAATCCAATCATCTGCCAACTATTTTGGGAATTGTCTAATCGTTTCAGTTATTCTTTAGGCAGAAATGTCAAACATTCACTACTTCCAGCTTCTTAAATGTAACAATCTGCTGCTTTTCTTTCTAAAATATTACAGTAAATGAAGTCTTTAGGTTTTGGGGGGCCGGGACAGCCTGTAGACCCAGATAAGAGGGGCAGTGAACCTGGCCACCACTGCCGGCCTGCCAACCAGAGAGCGTTGAGGATAAAGGTCGAAACACTCGGTGAAGGTTGGGCACCGCCTGATTTTTTCACATTTTTGTGACATTTCATAAACTGAACTTTTAATTGTGAAAGTAGTTGGTAGATTTATCGAAAATGAAAACTACCATGGCACTCATACCTCATACATTTGCCAATCATTTACATGTTTGTTTAGTTTGCCTGGACCATGCCCCACCCCTGAATATAGTTTTATGGAAATCAGTTTAATCATTTTTGTGTAATTAGGGAAAATGTTGAAAAATGCACAATCTTGCAATGTTAAGGAAAGTTATAAAAAAAATCCTTAATTCCCCCCTCTATCAGGATCTGTACTAGAATTTAACGGGTTCTCTTGCGGCTCAGGCCCCATCTCCCACCACCTTTCATGTAAATACATCCAGCAGTTTTTATGTCATCCTGCTAACGAACAAACCAACCAACAAACGAACACAGGTGTAAACATAACCTCCCTGGCAGAGGTAATAATTGTTACTGAGACACTGCGTGTCATAATATAACTTGTAAAGGTCATGCTGTGGCATTCAGTAGGCTGAGTTCTGGAGCATGTAGTATGTGGAGAGTGTGAATGGAACAGTACAACTAAACCATATAAGCCTTAAAAATCTTTAAAAAAAATCTGGTCAGTAGTAGTAAAGTGGTCAATGTGAACACCGTCAGCTTTGAGATACTATTTCCTCTGCAGCTTTGGGTGATAAAGTCTATTTCTCTATGACAATACTGCCTTTAAACACTCTTACTTGATCCAGATTGGTCCAAATACACATGTAAAATGGGAGCGTATTGGATGGTCCGATCAATATAATTCAGTTACACTCAGTTCATCTGAGGCAGACGGCGGTTGCACAGCGTGGATACATGTTTACTAGCAGTACTATGAGTACTGTTACTAGTTTGATTTCACAGATTCTCAGTCATTTCCCTGTATGCTGCTTTGTTGAATCACACATGCCTCTCTCCTTTCTCTCCTCTTTCTACCCTTCCTCACTCCTCATAGTTCCTTAGGTAAGAGCAACTTGTCGTGGTATACTTATAGCTTATATCCTGTCTATTGTACTGGCTGCATCTTTAATGAGTGTGCAGACACGTGTATCTCTATATGTGTGTGTGTGTGTGTGTGTGAATGTGTGCAAGTTGATTGGCTGATAAATGATGAATGTCCAGGAAATGAGGAGTTCAGCAGCAATGAGAGGCAAACACATGACATCAGCAGCTTCTACATTAGTCACCAAATCCCATCTGCAGAAGAGAGCACTATCCCATTATTTAGCACACTCACACAAAAAACACACTCACACCTGCAGATGTACAGTAACATTGGACACAAGCAAGCGCACAAGTGTAAAGACACTAAGACAGCACGGAGAGTCGGAAACAAACACAGAGCCGTAGCTAGAGTACTAAATTGTATTTGTGTGTGAGTGTTTGTGTGTGTGTGTGTGTGTGTGTGTGTGTGTGTGTGTGTGTGTGTGTGTGTGTGTGTGTGTGTATGTGCTGGCCGAGCGTATTGGAAGGCAATGTGGATTGTGCCCATGCTGCTGTGTTGACTCATCAACCTAGTGAATCACACAGAGATCTGATTTAGAAACAGATTGCATCCACCTGACTGCTGCTTTCACCGGCCAACACACACACACACACACACACACACACACACACACACACACACACACACACACACACACACACACACACACACACACACACACACACAGAACAGAAGTTTTTTTTTGTGTTTTAAAAAGTTCTCCATTTTCATGGCAACGTTTTCTAAATGATCCCCATATACAGGCAGTGGCAGTGTGCCCTTTAAAAATCAACTCCACACAATAAGATCACAGCAAATCTGCATTGGAGGAGCATTAACAAACTCAACAGCAGAGTCCGCGGCGCAAACAAAATCGGACAGTCTGACATCGTTTTTGTGTTGCCGATCTGTCCATAGTGTTCTGTCCATGCATGGGAGTGGAACTGTAATTTGCCCGTCTACACGGCGATGGTACGGTGGCGTTTTGAAATGATTGCATTTTCAGGCCCTGAAAATTGTCGAGCAAACGACAACAAAAGTTGACCTTTTCAGGGTAAAACCGTTGTTGTGTAAACAGCCCCTAAAACACTCTTGTGAAACCAAAAATAATAGTTAAAGCTGTAACTAGCGTTAAACAGGCCCTCGCACTCCCGTGCCAATATGGCACTGTGGCCGCCACAACCTTGCTACAGAACACATGTGGGTCAACATGGGTCTGGATTTTTGTGTGTTATGCACATTTTACTGTACTAGACTACTACTACTACTATACTTTATTAATCCCACAGGGGGAAACTCTTTCTCTGCATTTGACCCATCCCTGAGGAGCAGTAGGCTGCCATTACATTAAAGCAAATCGGGGCTCAGTATCTCGCTCAAGGATACTTCGACTTGTGACCCCTCTACCTCCTGAGCCACTTCTTTGCAAGAAGAATTACAATGTTACCTCCTGTGCTCACTACGTGGTGTAAGATAACACACTACTTAAAGTTCTGTTCCACTGCATTCCAGTGATGAGGACGACACCATGAGTTTATTTGAATCAAGGCTAATTTCCTGTTGCGAGCAGGTGGCGCTATCACTGTAACTGAATGTTGTCATCTGGGTATGTTCAGGACTCTTAACCGACTTCCTTGTAACAACTTAGTGCTCCGTGGTCATCACAATTTGCCACGCTGCCATGGTCACAGCTTTGAAGTGACGCAAAAACCTTGGATCACTTTTCATCATTAAGATCTTGAGATTGTAATGACCAGTTTATTAAAGTACAAAACCTGTCAATGGCGGGCCTCCCGTTGGGTTTACGGCATGCAACCAAGAAGCTTTTGGTAAATCTTCATATGATACACATTTGTACCAAATTTCATACTTCTGGGTGAGACACAGGACCGAGCTCTTTGGAGCCAGTTTGCCACACTCAATCCTGAAACCCATATCGGATTGCAATTTTTGTACCTTCTCATGAGTGCACTAGTTTCCCTTAGTTTTTAAGTATCCTAAGCCCCTCAAATGCATTTAATATGCATAATAATAATATTTCCTTCAAAAAAAAAATACTGCTCACATACAGCTAACTGTCCACTAACTTTAAAATGGTGGCCAAATGTTTTCATTAATACTCCTCTTAGATTTCTTAGTTCTATATGGTATAAATGATACTGTGATTTTTCTTTTGTTTGTAATGGTGCTTGCTTGTGCTGTCTGGGTGTTCTACTGTGTTCCTTTATTGTATTTCTATTGTAAACCCTTTCTGCAAACAAAATCCCTCTCAGGATTTGACCATGTTAAAACTGAGCTGAATTGTGCCTGCAGACAAAGTGGGGGAGCTTTAAAACCCTTTAATAAGGACACGACAGCAAGTTATTCTGCCCCCTTGTCCTCCTTTAACACTAAATCCATATTACACTGTGGATAAGTCTGTCGCAGAAAAGAGGCCTAACTTTGGCTCGCTTGGTCTCCCCTGATGATTTTGACTTTAGCTTCAAGGGAAAGTGAACTGATCAACGCAAAACCTTTCAATTACCAGGTGAGCCTGAGCTCAAAGTGAGGAACAAGCGTCTGCCTCTCTGGAAGCAGGTTGGAGGAGCAGAAGAGAGCAGGGAAGAGTGGTTCATATAATTAGCCCAATACCAGAATCCCATGTCACCAAATAGTTAATTAAAAGCTCACCCAGTGTGTGTTTAAGAGTGTGTGTGTGTGTGTCCAGAGGATTAAAGACTGTAATTATTATGAGTATGTCCTCTCCTCTCTGTCTCTTTTTTCCACCTTCTCCTAACACATAATGCCTTGGTAATTTTACATACACAGTTCTCCTCCCACACACATGCACGCCTCGCTTTGGACCACTGAGGTCAAAATCACTGGTGGTTTTCTTCCACTTCTTCATGCCAGGTTCTAGCATTAACAGAAGGGGGAGGTCTCTAATCTCAATGCAATGAGGCCAATTTTCTGTCTGCACCGATCTCATGACGACAGACAAGGGGGAAAATGAATCATTGCAGAATTAATGACAAAAACTTGTTGACAGTCGGTGACAGTCATATTGGTTTACACACCATAAAAGTGTAAAGTAGAGCTGTGTAGCATTTAAAAGATCGATGGGCCAATAACAATACCATTACCCTTAAAGTAATGCAGATACCAGTAAGGTACATCATTTGATACCCCAGCTCCTTCATCACATCACAGTATGGGTTATGGCTACTGAAGTAGTGGGCCAATCACTCGTCACATTAAATCCAAGGATGCTTCCATTGATTGGCTGCAGGCAATACCATACAAATAGTTTTTTTGTGATTTTGTTTTTTTCAAAAAGTGGCTACAAATAGAATCAAATGCAGGCATCCTGTGACCAGAGGAGTTTCAATACTACTTTGCACTGTGTTACTTAAAGGCAAAGAGTTACCAAAACCCATCCCTATACTGTGTCTATATTGTGCCTTTTGGGGCTGAAATATACAGTAAGGACATTTTTGTCAAATAAATCAATATACAATTCTTGAAATCACTCAAATTATTACTTCTCTCCAACTGTGCCCAGTAGTATGAGACTTCTTAAGAAGGAGAAGAATCTTTATTACCCCTTCCGAGAAGGTTATCTTTTCACCTGTTTCCATTTGTTGCTTTGTTTGTTCTATCTATTGTTTTGATATAAATTATTTTCTCATATATATATGTATTTTCATACTCATGGCTTGATTATGTAAAATATGTCCCCATTCATATCCATCAGCCTCTCTCAGTCCTCTCTACTGTGCCAATCCAAGGACAGAGCACCTCTGTGATTAGAAGAGCCCTGGGAAATTTATGTGACACATCTCAACCTCTCTGGCTAAACCAGATGACCTTTGACCCTGAGATCTGAGGCTGTATTGACGTTGTGACCCTGGCTAATGCAGCAGGCCAGCTGATAGACTGAGATAAGAGTCTGTATGCAGACACGGCTGACGCAATACATTTAACTAGACTGATGCAGGAATTAGGGATCACAAAATTCTAACAAATTATTTCTTTTCATGGAATACAGAGGCAGAATATTTACCCTAGAGTTACATTAAAGATGATCCACAGATTTAGTAAGACTTTCAAACTTCCCTTGTAACGTTTGGCCATTTTTGTAATCTTTAGTCTGTTGGTGATTTTAAGCAGTTTCAGACTTAAAGGTGCAGGCGCACATACTACTTGACAACTGAAATTTTGGTTTGACGGAATTTTATTTAGTTTTCAAACTGCTATCATTTTGTTGGAGGCTATCAAATCTACCAAATTAGGTGTTGCAGAGATTGAAGCTGAACAGGGCTGTTCAGCTCTGGAGGACACAACTGGGAATTTGGTCCATAATCTCTGCCTGACTAGCATCCGCTTTACGACTCCCTGTTTGGGAGCAAAAACTTTTCTAAAGAATTCTTCATCATCATTCCTCAACATTTCGATTGAACTTGAAATTGCGTAAACTTGACCTAAACACCATAGCTATACAATACCTATACTTAGTATAGTGTGAACACACTTATACACTCAAACTGCCGACCTTGAGTATGGTAGTGTGTGATTTGGGACACAGCACAGGACTTAAGTTACGTGCCGTCCTTTTAAAATTCACCCTCTAAAAACTGCCACGGTGTTATTTGGTCATCTTATAGTGGAGCAAAGCGTCTCATTTCCATTCTGGACTCATTCTGAGCCGATACATTAAATGACAAATTGAAGGAAAGTGTTTCTGTTGTTAAACTGGGATCTCGCTTTGTTTTGTGGCTGACGAGGGTTAGGTCAGACAGACATTTGTTTGACCTCTTCTTCTCCTCCAGGAGGACTGCAGAGGTCACCCGCTGGTGTCAAGAGGGAGGAGCTGACAAACAGCTGCTGATGCTGAACACACCACCTCCTCCTCCTCTTTTTCTCCTTCGGGCTCCTCCCTCCCACTTTACAGAACAACCCTCATGTCACACAAAAAAACATGTCGATGAATTTAGTCAGTCTGGGTGGATGTGAGATACTAACAGTTTCTGATTTCTGCAATTTTTATTTCTTTCTAGTATTATCTGGAAAAGGCTTATGAGTGGACCTCGATTTTGGTTCAAATAATCACAATTGGTTTGATATTTTTCTCTGGATTGATAAAATGATATATCCAGTAATTAAAAGATTATTTGCCAAAACCCTTTTAGTTTTCCCACCTTGAGCATGACGTCGGAGGAAAATGGCTGTTGTGTGAATTCGGTCTATTAGGGAAAATGCTGAAAAATACTCTGTCTCACATTCAATCCACTCATTTATCTGAATTGTGCCAAAAAATCAATGGGTTCTTTCCTGGCCCATGTCCCATACGTCCACTAAATTTCATGGCAATCCATCCAGTAGTTTTTACGTAACCCTAATACCAATCAAATCAACAACGAACGGACAAGGCTAAAAACATAACCTCCTTGGCAGATGTAACTAAGATCTGTAAAAAAATAGAATTCAATTTCAGCTTTTACAGTTGTGGTCAAAGAGAAACACCAGTAGTTAACTAGAATTGAAATAGGCTAAATTAGCGACTGTATGGTCTAACCCATCACGCAGCATTAAAATCCACCTGAAAGCCCTAACTACCCTTAAAGAAATTCAAATGTTCCCATCTGTTCCCGTTACTCTCCTCTGTCACAGCACTCCTCCTCTCTGTTATCCACACATCCTCTGCATCTTTGCATCAGGGCCCCTTGATTGACAGCTATTATTGACCCCAGGGCCCACCCTCTCAGATTGACATGACCAATCCCCTGGCTTGGTCAAGTGACACACTAACGTGACAGGCTGCTGATGCTGCAGAGTCCAAGTCAGCCCGACAAGACTCTGCTGACACTCTGCTGACAAAAAGCCTGCTCTGACCGAAAGAGGAAAACTTCCATGTTCACAAGATTAAAGGTTAATAATGAGAGTTTGTTTTTTTTCACTCATGCAGGAAGATGTCAGGGGTGTTCCTAAAACTGTGAAGAGGTTTTATTTGTGATGTGCCATCACCATGAAGGGATTCCATCCATGTGATGACACAAGATACTTTAATGGGTTTCATTTCAAGTGCTATGGCAGCATGGCGACCTGTCCAGAGCAGCAGTTCCAGCTTTTATTGAGGTAACATTGGAAGAACGGTGTTTCCACTTCCGTTGTACTAGAGCTGTACTTTAAAACAGTGTTGCAAAATTAACATTGAGAACTGTCCTCTTTTATCTTTTATTTATCTGTTCAATGTTCTCACACAAAAGTGGTTTTGTTTTATTTTGAAGTTTTCACTCCTTGTGTGTCATGTTTTGCTTTTCACTTATTTTTGCCTTTTCGATTGCCCTGATTCATTTCGCCTGTTCCTTATTAGCCTTCCATCCCTTGTGCATATAGTCTGTGTGTGTGTGTCCCCTCATTATTGTCAGTTCATCTTCGTACATCGTATCAAGAGTTCTAGCCTCTCCTTGCGTTTTTGCATGTTTCCTGTCGGATAGGTTTACCTGTTTGGACTGCTTTCTTGGTTTTGACCCTTGCTTGCTACTATATCCCATAAGCCTTGTGTTATTTAGCTTTCGTGTTCAATAAATCATTAAAGTGCACCTGCTCGGCCTCTTGAGTCTGCATCTGGGTCATCTACTTCCTTATGTTGCTGAACACAAACTTCACAGGTTTTGCCCTTTTCATTTTGCCTCATCGCAACTTCTTCCTGTGTTGTGCCAGTAGTTTTTCTGAAGTGCAATGTGAAGTACGTGCTCTTGTAGTGTAAAAGTGAAATAAAAATGTGGTAAAATATATGTGAGATTCAGAGAAAATAAAATGTACATCGTCGGATTATTCATTCATTTTCTGTAACTGCTTATCCTGTGTAGGGTCGGGGAGAACATGCAAACCCCACACAGAAAAGTTCCAGGTCCACAGTGGGATTTGAACCCAGGACTTTCTTGCGGTGACGCTACCCACTGTGCCACCTGGCCGCCCATTGCTGGATTAATGCATTTTTAATGTAGTTAAATTCTTAATGGCAATTAATCAATTAAAGTTCAATCATTAACATCCCTGCCAGATAATAAAAATAAAAATAAAATGAATCCTACATGTCTAGTGCGTAGATATATGACGTGAACATTTTTTTCAGGGTAACAGCATTTATTACATGAAATAAATATAATACTGTACAATACTACAAAACCCTGCTTGAGATTAGCCTTTGATATACACTCTACCCCCAAGCTCTCTCACATACGCAAACAGAAACGCACACATGAGAGCAGGAATCACACCTACACACAGTTTCTCACACGGGCTGTAGTGTAGTTACACACACACACACTCAGATCCCTGCAATTGGCCCTGTTTCTGGGAAGAGGCGCCCTATGTCTGCAGAGGGGAGGAAACCAACTCAGATGAAACACACACTGAGACTGTCACTACTCTTTTATTCCTCTTGCTCTCTTTCTCCTCCATCCTTCTCCACTGCATATTCCTGTATGTCTGCATCTCTCTGCTCCAACCTTCTCTCCACACTGCAGTCGACAGCAGGCAGAGTAAAATGGAGAGTGTGTGTGTGTGTGTGTGTGTGTGTGAGGGGGGGACGTGAGGAGAGCAAGAGAGCTGAGAGGGGTGTAAGAAGAGGAAGTGATGGAGGAGGACGAGGAGAGAGGGGAAGAGCTGAAGAGGAAGAGACAAAGAAATGAGCGGTAGATGAGCAGCGGATACATCAATACTATTTTTTGTTTATTTTCTAGCACTGTTCTCCTGTCCTGACTCAACCTTTCACACCCCTCGCATCACACACACACACACACACACACACACACACACACACCGCTCCTCCCCTTATCTCTCCTCGAATAATGTTCTATGGCAGCGTAGTCACAATAATTACAATCATTAAGGTGATAATTTCCTGTCTCCACCACTTAATACATTGGATAAATAAGTATTGGAAGCAGATTGGCGGAGTAGAGGGGACATGCCCTCGTTTTCCTCCGTGCACCATAAATTATCCCCTCCCCAATTCATGCAATCATGGCAGCATAGTTACTATAACATTACTGGTTCAAGTTCCACATTAATGGAGTTAAATTGTTGGAGCTTCACTTTGCTTTGTAACAAGTGTTCACCATTACAGGGATACACCACCCAATGATTACGGCTCTACTGAGAAGGTAAAGTGATGTATTAGTTTTGTGTGTCAGCAGGATTACACAAAAACTGCTTCATGGATTTTGATAAAACATGGTTGAAGGGTTGGGCATGTGGCAAGGAAGAACCAAATAAGTTCTGTCGTAGATCCAGACAAAGGAGCAGATTCAGGAATGTTTTTCCATTTTTTTTACTTTTTTTTTTTACATAAGGCTTTTTGACCATTTTTGTCAGTTTGAATCTACAGTACATTCCCTGAATTTAATGATAATTAAACAATCCATCCATTCATCCATCCATTTTCTTCCGCTTATCCGTGTCCGGGTCGCGGGGACAGCAGTCTCAGCAGAGAAGCCCAAACCTCCCTCTCCCCAGCCACCTCCTCCAGCTCCTCTGGGGGGTGCACCACGGCATTCTCAAATTAGCAGAGAGATATAATCCCTCCAGAACGTCCTGGGTCTACCCTGGGGTCTCCTCACAGTGGGACATGCCTGGACTACCTCCCCAGGGCATCCTAACCAAATGCCCGAACCACCTCAGCTGACTCCTCTCAATGTGGAGGAGCAGCGGCTCCACTCTGAGCCCCTCCCGAATGACTGAGGTCTTCACCCGATCTCTAAGGGTGAGCCCAGAAACCCTGCGGAGGAAGCTCATTTCAGCCACTTGTATCCAGGATCTTGTTCTTTCGGTCATTACCCAGAGCTCATGACCATAGGTGAGGGTAGGAACGTAGATTGGCCGGTAAATTGAGAGTTTTGCCTTGTAGCTTAGCTTCCTATTCACCACAACAGACCGATACAGAGTCCACATCACTGCAGACGCTGGCCCGGTCCGTCTATCAGTCTCCCGTTCCGTTCTTCCCTCGCTCGTGAACAAGACCCCGAGATACTTGAACTCCTCCAGTTGGGGCACCAACTCATCCCTGACCTGGAGTGAGCAATCCACCCTTTTCTGACTGAGAACCATGACCTCAGACTTGGAGGTGATGATTCTCATCCCAGCTGCTTCACACTCAGCTGCAAATTGTAATTAAAGAATGTTACTGTATACTAAAATGGACTTTCCTGGACTTTACTAGTCTGACTGATGACCTAAATCACTTTACTAGCCAGCATCTTCCCATTCACACACAGAAAGAACCATGCAAGGTAGAGTGCCACCTGCTCATCAAGAGCAATAACCATTCACACAATCACTCCCATAACAATTTGTGACTGCAGGGGCTGGAATCGAACCACTAACCTTCTAATAAATGGATGACAGCTCTAACTCCGGCACAACCGCAGCTACAGAACTACAAAATTACTACCAGCAATAACAGTAATACAATAATAAAAAGCTATCTTTTTTTGCCAAGGAAAATGGTATGCAATTTATCTAACGTTTTTACACTTTGAGGGAGAACTTGAAAGTTTGTCTCGGAGGACACAGATGATCCCGCTGTTGGAAAAAACTCAATTGGTTCTGATGTGGACAGAACGTAACCTCTATCATAGCAGAATAACAGCAAAATCACATTAAAATCACCGAAGTACAAATGTGGCTAAAATTTGAAAATAAGCAGAGTGAAGAAATGAGATGAATGAATGAGACAAACATCAAATGCATCAAAACAGCACATCACTGTATGACACTAATACAGCTAAATACTATTCAGATTTCACTGTGAATATATTATAATAAAGTAAATATAAATATAATCTTTTGAAATCCCCAACCTTATGTGAAACAACAATAACTACTAAGATGGCAACTTAAACGCTGGAAATAGCAAGTTGCTCGAATCCTGGTCAATAACAGCTGTTTAAAGGCTCGCAGCTGCCACCTCTTTTGTGGAAATTTTGCCATTTTAATGCCAGGGCTGGCCTTCCCGTGTGCGAGAGTTACCCCGGACACTTGCAGGGCCACTGTAGCTGCATCCTGGGCTTAGCGCCACTCAACAGGATTGTGATCGCTTAAAAGAAACACATTCCAGAGTGTTTTTCCCCTGTACTACAATGATAATAGGTGCAGCCGGACCTTTCTCCAGTGTTGACACAACACTGTGGAGATCTGGCAATGCGAGATCAAGATAAATGATTTTTATATTTTATATACTGATTAAAGGAAAAGTTCTTTACAATGAGCTGTATCCTGTCTATTGAGAGAAGAGGTGAAAAGCACTTTATGGATTAAAATAACCACTTGAATTAAAGATAATAAACTACTGAACATCCGTTATCTTTAGCAAAGCAAAGTGCTTGAAATGATAGAAATGTTCAACATTAAGTCCTGAAGTTCTAATGGATAGAGGACAGGTTGCACTCCATCAGTAACACAGGGAGCATATAAATACATATTTTAGAATGTCATGTGCTTTTCACTTCATTTCATTCCTCATCTCTCTCTACCAGAGACCATCCAGGGTATAAATAAAATTCAAGAGGAAGCTTTTGCATGGTCCACAGTGAGCAAGGCAAGATAAAAGTTTTAACCCAAACCAATAACCATTTTTTTCTGAATACTTAGAACAGATCTGAGTGTAAGTGAAATGAATAATGCATTCAAGGCATGGTGTTGTAGGTGGGCTTTATAGGCCTGGTCCCACCCAGTAGTAGTAGTAGTAGTACAAGTGGCCCATCCTAAATACCTGGAAGAATATATATATATTTATAAATGTATTTGTAATTATTACAACTAAGGTTTATATACACAATAAATACCAAAAGAATTGTAAAAAAAAAGAGAGAACAGAGACAGAGTGGCAGCGCTCTCTCTCTCTCTCTCTCTCTCTCTTGTTAAAGGTCAATCTGGCTCACCCTTTAGTTGATCTCTCTCTCTTCACAAACAGCATAACTAAAATGTCTGTGTTCTAAAAGACCAGAGGTATTGGTCCACATAATCCATGACAAAAAGCACACATGATAGTCAAAGTCAACCGCATTTTCAACTCTACCATATGATATACATGTGGTACAAATGACAATAAAGTTGACTTTGATAACCATGTTTGTTTTTTGTGGTGGATTTTACTATAGATAGAATACTATGCTTCATTCTTGCATGAGTTGAGTGGAAGAAATATGCCCACATGTGCTGCTTGTAACAAGTACAAATTGATGTGAGTCAATAATAATAATAATAATAATAATAATAATAATAATAATAAAGACATATCATGGCATGGAATATGATTTAAAGAAATATTTTTAAGTGTTAGAATCAACCAGACACCCTTGTCGTCTTCCACAGAATGATACCAGTCATGTTTGTGACTAAGAGGATGACTGAGAAACCTTTTGTACACCTGAGATGCAGACAAGTGTGCAGGAGATGAGACTGTCAAAAAAACAAGTAAACCCACCCACATACAGACACTACTAATAACTTCTATATTCTGATGTGCCAGTTCAGACATTGCACCGGTGCACTGGAGAAATGCTGAATCCAAAAATCCAGAACAAGCCTCCATGCACAAGCTGACAAATGTCCCTGGTTTGGACATGGGTGAGTCCATAACGAGATGACAGCGGGTTCATCTGGCCTGAGAAGAAAACCATCCAGGTTGGTGTTGGTTTAGGGAGGCTCAGTTTCCTCTGTGTGTGTGTGTGTGTGTGTGTGTGTGTGTGTGTGTGTGTGTGTGTGTGTGTGTGTGTGTGTGTGTGTGTGTGTGTGTGTGTATGAATGCATGTGTCTGCATCAATCTGTCCTATTCTTTCTATTCTACCTCTCCCTGACTCTCCATCAATAGAATGAAAAAAGAAAACACCACCACTGTGCTTGTCAGCAAAAGCATCTCGACACCAACACACATAGACAAACACACACAATGGCTGGCTAAAGGCCAATCAATAATTCACATAGTGCAGATTGAATGTAGATCAGACTCAACATGGGGAGAAAACACTATGGCTCTGGAGCTCTATCGCTCTCTCATTCTTCTCCTTTCTCCACATTTCCGACTCTTTCATTTCTACCTTTCTCCATTTTCAACATCTCATTTTTGCGTTTTTCCAAGCTCTGTCTTTTTTCCATCTTCTGATCACCCCCTTTTTATATATGCAGAGCAAGAGTAGAAACCCTTTTTTTATGGCATGCCATCCTGTTTATATTAAATATCAAAGGCAAATTATGGATCATGCCTTAGTGTTTACAAGTCAAAAAGTGTGGATGGTGAGACAGAGAACAACAATAACGTGTGTGACCACCTCCAGCATTTATCACAGCGTCACATCTCCTTTGCATGGAATGGATAAGACGGTTCATCTGGACTCTTCCTGCAGTGCTGTGACAAGTTGTTCATGTGTTGCTGGAGCAGGATCTCTCCGTCTCACCCGGTGATCCAGAACATCCCACAGATGCTCTATTGGGTTGAGATCTGGTGAATATGCTGGCCAAGGAAGGACAGCAACATTGTTCTGGTCCAGGTAGGCTCCTCCTGACAGACATGAGCCACATGTGGTCTGGCATTGTCATGCATGAAGGTGATGCCTGATTGCTGTATCCTGGGAATGACATGTGGACCCAGGACCGTATCTCGGTAACGGATAGCTGTCAGTGTACTGTGGATGTGGACAAGGTCTGATCGCCATCCATTAGCAATGGCTCCCCACATGACCTCATGACAACACCACCAAAACGGTCCACTTCCTGGTGGTATGCTGCAGGATAGCGTTCCCCACGGCGACGATACATGACTGTTATGGCTATGTTATGACTAAATGATGGTTATTCATGATTTAACATGTTTTGGTTGTGGGTACTTAAAAAAGTCATATCTATGTATCACATGTTTGTTTGTTTCAGTAGATTTGGGCTAGTGAAAGGAAAATATTGGGTTTTTAAAATGATGCGTTTCTACTGTTGCTCAGTATATCTCTCACACGATCCATTTCTCTACGTCCAATTCTTAACCCATTCCTTCAAGACCTCATTGTCTTCTTTTCCTCATTCTGCCTGTACTCGATGTCCCTTCTCATCTCTGGGTTGGGTTCTGGTAACCAGTTCTGTTTTGGACCCAGTTCCTGGTTGATGACCACCGTTTTCACCATTTTAAAAAGCAAGCTTCACTGGGAGCATATTATATCAGCTGTAGCAGACAAGCAAGGCAGAATTTCTGTTTGATGTCACTTTGGTTAACTTGTGAGATAAACTTTATTTGAAGTGTGAGGGGAGACAACTGTTGAAGGTTAAGTTTGAGCACCAATATGTGACTTGTCGATTGATCCACACTGTTAACATGTTCATTTCTGCTATATAATTGAACATTTGGAAGTCAGTGGGGTTTGAGTCTCATTTGGAGAAAGCCTCAAGTGGCC